>OX451739.1:1621941603-1623141603 GCA_948472305.1 Vicia faba | reverse complement strand
TGAGATGTCCTCTAAGAAACCCTTTTGGTTTCATCTCAATTTGGTATTCCATGTTCATGTATGAAGCTTTGACAAAAAAGGTAATTTTGTTGACTTTTCAAAATGACCTATAATGTCAAAATTCATAACTTCTCGTGAGTGCATATTTTGAACTTGGGAGATGAATATTAATTGTAGGGGATTGCATCCTATTCAAAATGAGCTTTGGATGGGTCATTTCTCATAAAGTATGAGAAATTTATGCTTGGTCAAAGTTTAGTTGACTTTTCCTACAAAACCCTAATTTAGCAACTTTTGGGTTTTGATGAATTGGGAGAAATCCTTGATGAATCATGATCAACCCTTTATCAAATGATTAATAACACTTCAAAATGAGGATGTTCACCAGAAATATTGAAGTTTGACTGTATGTGGGCCACAGTTGACTTCTGCCCTAGCACAGTCGATTCTCAGGCCTTTGAGCAATTGACTGAGCAAACTTTCTCTGTAGGGCTTGAAACTTGACATGGATGATATTGAGAACATATTAGGATAATGGTGAGAATTTGGAACCCTTTTTATTCAAGTATCTTGATGCAACATGAAACCCTAATTTGAGCTAGACTGCCTTAGGAGGGAGCTTGTCTGGTCAATCCTTTGACTTCCTTGAGCAACTTGGGGATCTTTCTTGAGATGTTTTGAGAAATATGGGAGGGAGAATTTTGGGGTACAACAGCTTCCCCTGTTCAATCTTCTTAAACCTGAAGATTTAGATTGGCCTGTCTGCCTTTCGTGATTTGAGGGTTGAAGATGATTGAACACTAGAGTGCCCAGAAATTTGCACTCGCATGAAGCGGTATTTGTCTTGTGATGTCGGGAACGGGATTATAGATTCCATTTGGAGATTGATGGGAGATGGGCTTAAAGATGCCACCCGAAGGAGTGTCGATCGCATAAGAGATTCTTTAGCGAGAGCGTGCGTAGCTGTTGTTGAGGAGGATTTCGTTGGGGAATGCTGGTCTCTGCCTTGAGAGAAAAGTTGAATTTTAGGAGCTTCAGTCATCCGTTATTCTACTGGGGAATCGTCTCTTGATTGAAGAGGTGAAAATGAACCATTATCTGGTCGTAATCCATGCTTCATAGTGATAAGATTGACTGCTATCTGGTCGTAATTCAGGCTTTACAGTGACTTACTGGGGAGATGAGATCAATCTTACTATCTGGTCGTAATCCAGGCTTCACAATTTCTCAATTCTTATTTGGTCGTAATCCAGGCTTCAGAAGGAATTTAGTTGTTATTCGGTCGCATTCGGGCTTTAACTTGAATTTAGGGCACACTAATATCCGGTCGACTCCGGGCTTCTTAGTAATTGTCCATGTAAAACATTTATTTGGTCGAAATCCAAGCTTCACAGTGTCTTGTACCACTATCTGGTTGTAATCCAGGCTTCACGATGTTTCATACCATTATCTGGTCGAATCCAGGCTTCATGGTGTCTTGTACTGCTATCTGGTCGAATCCAGGCTTCACAATACCTTACTTCTTATCTGGTCGAAATCCAAGTTTCAGAAGAAATCAAGTGGTTATCCAGTCGCATCCGAGCTTCCATTTGATCTAAAGGCCTACTAATATCTGGTTAACTCCGGGCTTCATAGTAATTGGTCGGGTGAACTGATATTTGGTCGAAATCCAAGCTTCACAGTGTCCCTCACTATTATCTGGTCGTAATCCAAGCTTCAGTGTCTTTACCGCTATCTGGTCGTAATCCATGCTTCACGATGTCTCAAACCGCTATCTGGTTGTAATCCAAGCTTTACGATGTCTTATACCATTATCTGGTCGAATCCAGGCTTCATGGTGTTCGGGGGAATCAAGATCTTATTCGGTCGAATTTGGGCTTCATAACTTGTATTAAAGATATACCACTATCTGGTCGAATCCAGGCTTCGTAGTATCCTTGGCTGCTATCTGGTCGTAATCCAGGCTTCACAGAAACTTGTATTGCTATCTGATCATAATCCAGGCTTCACAATATCTTGCTAAGCTGTTATCCGGTCGATTTCTGGGCTTCACGGTTTGTGTTTATGACATGCCACTATTTGGTCGAATCCAGGCTTCATGGTGTCTCGAACTGCTATCTGGTCGTAATCTAGGCTTCACAGTAGCTTGCTGGGGATTAAACTATTATCTGGTCGAATTCGGGCTTCATAGCTTAAATATGAGATAAACCACTATCTGGTCGTAATCCAGGCTTCGCGGTATTCTGATACTGTTATTCGGTCATTCTACGGGCTTCACAATATGATGGAGTAATCAAGATACTATCCGGTCGTACCCGGGCTTCATAGCTTGAACTTTGTGAGAATTTGATTGTATCTTTTACTTAAATGTAAAGAATTAGTCGTATGTAATGTCATGATGCATGACATGTATCGATCAATGATGTTCTCAAAATAAATGAGATTGTGTTATATGATGCGTATATGCATGTCATGATGTATGTATGTGTAATGTTTTTATGATGTTTTTAGCTGGGGAAAATAAATCCCAAACTACTGCTGGAGAATATGAAGAGTTTCGCTCGCTTGGGATAACGATCGAAGATGATTGGGAGAATAATCCTGCTGGAGAATACATTGGTGAGAGAATGACTCTGTGGGGTGAGAGATACTCTAATAGAAGATCTGCTGACCTGGAGAAATAACCTCGATTGTGGATGAATTACCATTGTTGGCGATAATGAAACCTGTTGGGGATTGAATTTCTGTTTGTGGGAGAAATAAACTCCACTGGGGATGGACTTCTGTTGTTGGGGGGAAGATGAACTCTGCTTGGGGAGAATCTTACTGAATCACTCGCGATTGCGAACCTCAACTGGGGAGAGTTGATAATACTGTATTTTGGTACTTCCTACTCTGCGGGGAGTGTATGCATTTTTAGTCATATTCTTCAGCTAGGTCTATCCCTGTACCTGGTGAGTAGAGAAACTGTAAGGCTCAGACATTTCTTTTATTTTTTTGCAACTGTTTCTGAAATTACGAGTAATCGTCTTTTGTTTTGCATGTAAATATTTATGAGCAACAATTATTGTCAAATGCATATATCAAAAATGAACCATTGGACATTCTTGTAAAACAAAACAGAAAAAGGAAAATAATTTGAAATTTCTTTGTGAAAATGAATTGTATTGATTTTGAAGTTGGCCTGTAAATAGGCGTTTTTGTACAAGAGGCTGACGTCCTAGTAAGAGAACGCCGTCGAAAGATGAATTATACAATTTGTGAAAGACAAAGAAAAACAGCTATGTGAACAATCCCAATGGGTTCCAACTCTTCTATTGCCTTTATATCTTCGAGCATCTCATCACTTTGCTACTTGGTTGAAGGTAGATCAGATTGATCGGCGCCGTCCGAGCTTGATAGTCGATACCGAAGTCTGGTTGCAAGGTGATCCAATGAGACATAGTGTTACGCTTTGATCCCTAATTTTTGCCTGGACCGCCCTTTTGGGTTTTCAGTCCACCGGGATACCCCTTTTTGCCCAAGCCGCCTTTTAAGGTTTTCGACTTGCCGGGTGTACAGATTTTTTCATTTTCATCCCTTACTTTTGCCCAAACCCTTTTGGTTCGCCGGGAATCCCTTATTTTTGCCTAGGCCAGACGACCTAGCGGGTCCTTGATTATGCGTAGTATTTTTTCACTATGTCTGCATTGACGAGGTGAGGGAGGTTGTCACCATCCATGGTGGTTAGAATCATAGATCCTCCTGAGGAAATGTTCTTAACCACAAATGGCCCTTCATACGTAGGGGTTCACTTGCCCCTAGGATCACCTTGAGGTAATATGATGCGATTGATCACCACATCCCCAACTTGATACTCTTGTCATCTAACTTTCTTATTAAATGCCTTGATCATCCGCTTTTGATACATCTGACCATGACAAATAGCAGTGATTCTCTTCTCCTCAATTAAGTTCATCTGATCAAGCCGGGTCTGAATCCAATCGTCCTCGCTCAAACCTGCATCCTTCATAATCCGAAGAGAGGGTATCTGAACTTTAATGGGTAAGACCGCTTCCATGCCATACACCAGAGAGTAGGGTGTTGCCCATGTTGACGTCCGTGTTAAGGTGCGGTACCCATGAAGAGCGAATGGTAACATCTCGTGCCAGTCTTTGTATGTCACCGTCATCTTCTGCACAATCTTCTTGATGTTCTTATTAGCCGCTTCAACAGCCCCGTCCATCTTCAGCCGGTAGGGAGAAGAGTTGTGATTATGTATCTTAAACTGTTTGCTGAGCTCGTTGATCATTGTATTGTTGAGATTTGTACCGTTTCCCGTAATGATCCTCTCTGGTACACCGTATCGAGAGATCAAATTGTGTCAGATGAACCGCGTCACGACATTCTTAGTTACTGTAGCAAAGGAAGCTGCTTCAACCCACTTCGTGAAATAATCAATCGCCACCAGGATGAAATGATGCCCATTAGACGCAATAGGTATGATCTCACCAATTATGTTTATACCCCATATTGCAAAATTCCAAGGTGCTGTCAAAACGTTCAAAGGAACTGGAGGTACAAGCACCTTATCAACATAGACTTGGAACTTATGATATGTCCGAGAATGCTGATAACAGTCAGCTTCCATAGTAGACCAATAGTATCCTGCCCGTAGGATTTTCTTTTCCATGCTATGTCCACTGGAATGAGTTCCGAAAGTACCTCCGTGTAACTCTGCCATAATCCTTTCTGCCTCGCTTTTATCCACACACCACAGTAAGGTAAAATCATGGTTACGCTTGTAAAGGATGTCATTGCTGATGAAGAACTTCGCCGCGAATCTCCTCAGAAACTTTTTATCATTAACAGATGCACCCTCGGGGTACTCTTGAGCCTCAAGATACCTCTTTACCTCATGAAATCGGGGTTTATCTGTTACCACTTCAGTCTCGATGCCACAACAATGTGCGGGTTCGTCCAACCTCTTAATGGTAATTTGGGGAGCCTCATTGTCCCACATGACCTTGAACATAGAAAACATAGTAGCTAGCGCGTCCGCTAACTGATTCTCCTCTCTGGGGAAATGTTCAAAGGTTATCTCCTCAAAGTGCGAAAGCAACGTCAGTACACACACTTTGTAAGGAATATGATTTGGGTGCTTCATATCCCACTCGCCTTTAATCTTACTGATCACGAGAGAGGAATCTCCGAATACACTCAAGAACTTAATCATTAGGTCAATAGCTGCTCGAAGGCCCATGATGCACGCTTCATACTCCGCCATATTGTTGGTGCAGTTAAAACATAATCGGGCAGTGAACAGAGTATGACAGCCTTCAGGAGATATGATCACGGCGCCAATGTCATTACCCAAAGCGTTTGAAGCTCCATCAAAGTACATAGACCATCGGGATCCTTCCTCGGGTCCTTCATCCGGTCTAGGTATTTCACAGTCGATCACCAACATGATGTTCTCATCCGAAAACTCGAAATTCATGGATTGGTAGTCGTCTACTGCCTGATGCGCCAAATGATCTGCCAACACACTCCCTTTGATTGCTTTTTGGGTTGTGTATTGGATGTCATACTCAGTCAAGATCATCTGCCATCTTGCTATTCTTCCGGACAAGGCGGGCTTTTCGAAGATATACTTGATTGGGTCCATCTTTGATATCAATAGGGTAGTGTGAGTCAGCATATACTGTCTCAGCCGGTGAGCAGCCCATGCCAAAGCACAGCAATTTTTCTCGAGCAACGAGTATCAGGTCTCGCAGTCGGTAAACTTTTTGCTAAGGTAGTAAATAGCGTGCTATTTTCGGCCAGACTCGTCATGCTGCCCCAGTACGCACCCTATTGAATTATCGAGCACTATGAAGTATAAGATTAAAGGTCTTCCTTCAACTGGAGGCATCATAATAGGTGGCTCTTAGAGGTGCTCCTTGATTCTTTTGAAAGCGGCTTGACATTCATCATTCCACTTTACCACTTGATCTTTCTTCAGCAGCTTGAAGATTGGCTCACAAGTAGCAGTCAGATGTGAAATGAATCAGGAAATGTAATTCAATCGTCCCAAAAATCCTCTGACTTCTTTTTCTGTTTGGGGAGCTGGCATCTCCTGTATAGCCTTCACCTTGGTAGGATCTACTTGAATACCTTTATCACTAACGACGAAACCCAGCAGCTTACCAGACCTCACCCCGAAGGTGCACTTGTTCGGGTTTAACCTCAACTTGTACGTCTTCAACCTGTCAAATAGCTTCTGGAGATGGTCAAGGTGTTCTTCTTCAGTCTGGGACCTTGCAATCATGTCAACAACATAAACCTCAATCTCATTATGAATCATGTCGTGGAACAAAGCGACCATGGCGCGCTGATAAGTTGCCCCGACATTCTTCAACCCGAAAGGCATTACCTTGTAACAAAAAGTGCCCCACTGCATAATGAAGGTTGTCTTCTCCATGTCTTCGGGAGCCATCTTCATTTGATTGTAACCAGAAAAACCATCCATAAAGGAGAAGACCTTATGTTATGCGGTGTTGTCAACCAGAACATCGATATGAGGCAGAGGGAAGTCATCCTTGGGGCTCGCCCTATTTAGATCTTTATAGTCTACACACATTCGTACCTTACCATCTTTCTTCGGCACTGGAACCACGTTGGCAACCCACTGTGGGTAGGAAGTAACAGCTAGAAAACTGGCATCAAACTATTTCATGACCTCAGCTTTGATTTTCTCAGACATCTCTGGGCGCATACGGCGAACCTTCTGTTTTACCGGAGGATAGTCTTCTTTAGTCGGCAGACGGTGAACCATAATATCGGTATCCAACCCAGGAATATCTTCATAAGACCAAGCGAAGATCTCAACATAGTCACGTAGCATCTGTATCAACCGCTGCTTGACGCTAGGCTCCATATTTGAACCTATCTTAACCTCTTTCTTTTCTTCCTCCGTACCCAAATTCACTGATTCCACTGGCTCTTCATGCGGCTCTATGGCCCTCTCTTCCTGTAGTAACAGTCTAGCAAGTTCCCCGGGAACTTCACAATCATCCTCACCTTTGTCCTCGGCTTGGTTGATCGGATTTTCGAAGTCATAACTGGCAGTAGCAGAGTCATTATCAATGGGATCCAGAGTGGATGTGGACCTGTATTATGATATGTGAGTGTGTGTAAGACAATAGCTGTTTTGATAAAGTGCAAGATAGAAAAGCAAAACAGGGAGCGTAAACTTTGTAATGCAAGAAAACGTCCAATGCTTTATTGATGATATATGAAAATTACAAATAAGAAGCCCTCACAAACAAAGCCACAGTGCCTCGAGCAAGGCACCGGGCCGTAAAGTTTCAAATTGTCTGTTACAAATCTCAAAACAAAATTCTATTACTGTGTAATAAAAGAAACGGGCACGAAGTCCTTCGCCATCCAATTACCCGAGCCACAGTTGGTAGTCGGGTAGATCCAGCTGTCAACATCTGACTCTTCATCATCATCTTTAATTGCATTCACTTCTGGATTACTGATGCACAGAGGAGGTCTTCCAATTCGCGCACGCCGAACAACCTTTTGAGCTTCTGCAGTAAAAACCAAACCAAACTTGTCAGTCTTGTATGCAAAGTCAGGGAGTTGGCCCTAATTTTCACACCCACCTTTTTCAATCACAGTCCTGGCATCCTTGAGGGAAGCCATCTTCATAGGAGGTTTGTCAGCAGCAATTTTAGTTGACGCCAGAGTCTGGGGGACCTCTTCAAAGTTTTGACACGGGGTTTCGATGAAATCTTCATCCACCTCCACATACCGGAAGGAGTTAAGATGACTCACCATGTACTCCTCTTCACCTTGTACCGTAACAGTCTTCCCTTTTACTGGATATTTCAACATCTGATGGAGCGTAGAAGTCACTGCCCCAGCCTTATGAATCCATGGGCGACCCAACAAGCAAGAGTAAGATGGTCGGATATCCATCACATAGAACGTAGATGAAAAAGTCTGAGAGCCAACTTTAACAGGGACATCCACCTCCCCGTGCACCATCCTTTTGGACTCATCAAAGGCCCTAACCACAATATTAATTGGCTTCAGAACTAACCCTTCACAATCCAGCTGATCTAATGCTTTTTTGGGTAAAACATTCAATGAGGACCCAGTATCCACCAGTACGTGAGCCAAAGTAGTTCCCCTGCACTCGATCGAGACGTGTAGAGCATCATTGTGATTTCTTCCTTTGGCCGTTAGATCTGCGTCGGAGAAACCCAACTCGTTGTCAACGCTCAAACTAGCTACACAGTCTTTGAATTGATCAGCAGATGTTTCCTGCGGCACATGCACAGTTTTAAGGAAAGAAATTAAAGCCTTTGCATGGGCTTCCGAGCACAACAATAAGGATAACATGGAGATCTTTGATGGGGTTTGTCCCAGCTGTTCGACTATGTTGTAGTCGCTTTTCTTGATAATCTTCAAAATTTCCTCTATCTCCTGCTTAGAGGTTTCTACGATGATTTTCTTAGGCGCCTCCATTTGGGCAGGCCCGCCTGTAACTTCTTTGCTCTGAGTGTCGGATGACTCGGCAACAGGGGTGATAACTGGAGTAAGAATTGGAACAGTAGCTGATGTACTGGCAGATGGAATGTCAACAGGCTTTTGAATAGTCGGAGGGGAGATCTTAGGAGAGAAGAGTCTTCCACTTCTCGTGACCTTGCTAGACTTGACAATATTGCCGACATCAGCATCAGCTTCTTCAACCTTCAAGTCTTGTTTGATCCCATGATAATACACATCGGCCCCATAATGCCACGGGACAGCTTTATTTGAAGTGTATGGGATAGGACCAGGAATAGTAATGATCAATGGAGTAACTCTCGGAACAGATGTAATCCTAACAGGCTTTCTCGAGGAAGCCTTGTAAGGATTGGTGGAAATGGTTATGATGGAAATATATTCAACAGGAATCAATGGAATCAAATTTTTCTCGAACAAGATCTCTTTGTTATCCATCAGGCGTTGAACATCTGATTTCAGTAAATAGCAACCAGCAGGCAGGATGGAACATAGGTGGAAACCTTCGCCACAACCTGGAAATAAACCGGCCAACAAAAGATTCTTCTTAACAGTCATCAACGGAGTAGAAATGTCTTCCATGAAGGTCACAAATGAATCATCATCCACAGCATTCACTCCATTACCATGCTTGGGCATAGGAGCAGTTATGACGTTGGGTTTCTCTAGAGCGTCATAATCAATCTCCTTAGCTTCAATCAAATCTTGCACTTTATTCTTCAAACCCAGTCATTGTTCGTATCATGACCCAGGCTATCAGAGTGATAGGCACAGTGGGCGTTCGGATTATATAGCAAAGATGTGGTGCTGGGATTCTTCGGGGCTTCCCTCAGAGTTACCAGGTTGGTCTTCAACAATTATGGTAGAATTTGTGACAAGGTCATATTAAGCCGAGTATACTGTCTCTGCGGCCTATCCATTCTTTGCTGATTGTTGCATTGTGGGGCAACTGTAGGTCTTGATATTACTACCGCATTCACTGCTTGGCGGCGTTCAGGTCGGTTTTGGCTCCTCGAGCTGTAAATTGCACTAGCTTCTTTCCTGAAAGGCTTCTTTTCTGTACTTAATGAAGCACCCTTCTGTATCTTGCCACTTCTGATACCAACTTCTACTCTCTCCCCAGTCATAATCAATTCAGTAAACCCAGATGATGAACTAACGATCAGATGATTGAAAAACGGACCAGACAAGGTCCCTAGAAACATATCAACCAACTCCCTATCAGACAGAGGGGGTTGGACTCTTCCAGCCAGATCTCTCCACTTCTGAGCGTAGTCCTTAAAACCTTCGCTTGCACCCATGGACATACTCTGAAGTTGTGTATGAGTGGGAGCAAGGTCGGCATTATACTGGTACTGTTTGTACAAAGCAGCAGCAAGGTCCTCCCAGTTGCAGACATTAGCTCCTTCCAATTGATAAAACCATTCAAGTTGAGTCCCTGACAGACTATCTTGAAAGAAATGGACCCACAGATTCCTATCAGCAGTGTAGGGTTGAATTTTCCTGACGTATAAGCGGAGATGGAGTTTTGGACAGGACACTCCATCGTACTTAGCGAAGACCGGAGCTTTAAACTTGTGAGGGATCACCACTCCCGATGCCAGTCCCAAATCTCTGAAGTCCAAACTGGGAACCTTCTGAATCTCCATAGCACTCAGACGGTCATCAAGTTGTTTGTACCTATCCTCAGCATGAGGGTACTGTTCATCATCAAAATCAGTGTCATTATCAGAAACCACATGACTAGGACCCTTTCCTTCCTCTTGATTCTCTCCTCCTTTAGATGAATGAGACAGATCAGCTTCCTGTCGCAACCTATTCCCAAACCTGTGACCCATATTCAGCAGAACCACCTTCTTCTTCTTCTTTTTCTTCTCCTTCAAGACGAGAGTCTTTAAATCCTGTTGTCCTTTGGCCAAGTTCAAGAACATCTCTTGGAATTGAGCATTCTGTGCTTGAAGAGCCTTGATAGCTTGATCGGTAGGTGTTTCAGAAGACATTCTATGCTGAAATAAACAGCGAAGAAGATAAGAAACCTGTAATGGTACCTGTAATGAGGTGCATGGTAATGGAATGCATATGAAATGATTTCAAAGACTTTGGGAGATTCAAATTTGTAAAACAAAATAAAACACACTTTATTAGATTAAACTTGTAACAATGTTTAACAATGCCTTCAAGGCGTTACAAAAGAAATAACTGAAAAGCAAATTTAAACTAGAAATAATAAAAGGCATCAGAAATCCCATGGTGGTTTTCCCTTCGTGCTGACATAATCATTGATTGTCCTTTCATTCTTAAGCTGCCTCGTGAGCTTCAAAATCTTTTGTTCCTGCCCATGATACTTCTCTTTGTAGGTATCCCTTTCTTCTTTCAATTGGATCCAAGATATCTTCAATGCCCCAAGATCAGTAGGCATATAGGGATGGAGGACTGTATAAGGAACACCTTCTTCATTAGTATGCTCCACAACCACTGGTAAGACAGCTTCATAAGGCATTCCCAGCTTTTGAGCACGGGCTTGAACCCACTGGAGATAAGGTTGCATCGGGAGAGAAGTCTTAGGTCCTAGATCGTGAGGGTCAGACCTGTTCACCCTGCCCCAGGCTCGTATAAACCTTCGGCGATGCTCATCCATATCCCCCTTGTAGTCAAAGACAATATCTGTAAGAAGCAGCTCATGAGGATCGTCCCTCCGAGCGCGACCAAATTGTCGTAAAGCCAAGCAAGGACTGTAGGTTATTCCCCCTCTAATTCCAAGCAATGGGACATTATGGCATTCCCCACATCGATCAATGACAGATACCCTTTACATATCCTTAGAACTCCAAAGAATGTCTTTATGGGCAAGGGACATGATCCTGTAAGCCCAACCTAAACCTTCCTCATTCTTCAATACAGACTTGGGGAGGTGCGAAATAAACCACCTCGCCAGCATCGGCGTGCAACACATGAGAGTCCCCCTTCTTCGCACAGTACGAGTATAGAGGGCATGTAGGATATCACCTAGAAGAGTAGGCACTGGGTTATGAGACATGAAGATCTTGACCGCACTTACATCTATGAAAGCATCTGGATTTGGGAAGAGAACCAAGCCGTAGATGAGGAGAGCCAAGATGTCTTCAAATGCTTGAAAGTCCAAGTTATCCCAGAACTGTTGAGCTTGATCCATTACAAACTTAGCCAAGAAACCTTTAACCCCGCTCCGTGTCTCCCAGTTAGATACTACATCAGCCCTTTTTAGATGTAAGGCTGAAGCAATATCCTCAGGTCTAGGAACCTCCTCCAAACCTGTGAAGGGTGTCTGCTCGAGGATGGATATACCCGGTAAATCAGAAAACTCCTCCAAAGTAGGGACTAGCTGGTAATTCGGGAAGGTAAACCAATGATGCAACAGATCAAAGAACTGGAACAGCACGCTCATCATTTGCTCATCCAACTTTGAAGTGACCAGGCTAAGGAGATGACCATGTCTTCTAACAAATGAGGAAGTATCAAGAACTTTTGAGACCAACTCTCTGAGATGAGGAGGGATTTGCACTAAGTTGACTCGAATGGTATTTTTGTGTACTGAAGCCATAATCTGCAAAACAGAACAAAGATGAATCCCCTCGGTCTTTGAAATGGTTAGTCTAATGAAATATACATGCTATGTCATGATGCATGATATCATGATAAAACACAGAACAGGTATGGCAGGTAACAATCATGGTAAAGGCACACAAGTCACACAATAACCCTTAAGTTTAGGCTTGCATGGAGTCTAGGTACTACCCTCTTGAAGTTCAGTTGGTTTCAACCTGTCCTAATAATAGTAACCAGGTTCTAGAGGTTCTCAATATCACTGACCATCCTCAATCGGTCATGGTTTCAGCTCACGCAATCTTTTCTTGTGGCCAGAACTATCCTGAGAGTATGGTCTCAATGAGTATAGTATCGAGTATCAACCAGTTATCAGCTCTATACCGAGGCCGGCTATCTCACTACTTCCTATGGCCAAGTTGGTCAATTATAGGTTCTAAGGTTAGTTGATGCTTAACGACCCATATAGCAGCCCCGTACTCTCCTTGTTCCTCCACAAGGGATACCGGTACCAACTAATGTGCCACATCAACGTAGCTACTGCTTCAACCGTATCGGTCTACGCCGTACATTTCCCTCACAATTTATTGCTACTTACCTAACAGGTGTTCCCCAGATCCGGGTTAGGATCTATAGTAACTCCGATACAAAGCCAACAAAAATAAAGCAATCAAATCAAACAATAGAAGCAATATGATGAACTAATCCTAAGGTATACCCCCACTTATTAACTCCCCAACAGAGTCGCCAGTTCTGTGATACGGTGGCAGAACCGGATCTGTTTTGAGATGCTGGTTTACGTTTTGTGTTTTTTGTTTGCAAAATTTCGCAGTAAGAAAGAGTCGCCACCGACTTTTATTTTATCCAACTGGAAAGGAAAAAAGCACAGAAAAATTCCTTTTTCGAGATATTCTGAGTACGGGGGGTAGATTATAGAAAGGGAAGGTATTAGCATCCTTTCTATCCGTAGTTTTCTACGGGCTCTTAGGTACTTGTTCATCATTTTCAAAATTTCTTATGTGTTTGTGTGATTTGAAAAGTTTTTTGTTTGACTTCAATTTAACCCTTACTTCTGTCTTCAAGAGTGTTACGAAGTTGTTTTGAAAACTTTGTTTGAAAATAATGTAAGTGTGAAAAAGTTTGTTTGTTTTGAGCAAGTACTTAAGAGTTAGTCTACCTACTCGAAAAAAAGAATTATTCTATGTTCGTTTCCTTTAGACAGCGCTGTCCCACTATTAGTGAGTAGGTAGCACCATCGTTGGAGTTTTAAGGGTCAATTCGAAAGGGACGTATGATCACTAAAGCAATGTTAGGACATCTTAGTAATAACCCTAATGTCTTAAGATCAATATTCGAGGCAACCTTTCCGAGGCAACTTTGATCTCTGAGACAAAAGGGCGACCCTAAAATATACTATACTCAATGACCGTTTACCAAAGGCAACCAAAGTGGGAGTATACCCTAGGAGTGCGCATGTACGAGTGATTCAATTTCAAGTTTATTATCTTTGCACATTTAGGGTTTGCTAACCATTTTAAAGTTAATCATACATTCTTGTCATGCAACCCTAATATCATACATCTAACAGTTAATAGTTTGCAGAATTTAAAGTGCGGAAAGTAAGCTACACTATTACAAGGCTTCGGGTATTAAATACATAGCCAAAAATAACCCGTAAAAAAGAACGATAAACGAAAGCAAAAGTCCTAATTAATCTATTACAACTTGTGAGCAATTACATCAATATGGTAAAAATAAAATAAAGCGCGCACGAATAGAGATGAAAGGAAATTAGGGTTTTGACCCCTTCTAACCTAATTGAAAGGAAAAATTATTTTTGTTGTTTTTAATTATTTAAGGAAAAAAGACTAAGTTTTTTAAATTAAATACAATTTAATTAGCAATTAAATTAATTAAAGAAAATGGCTAAATTTAACCTATTTTTGTGTTTTTGGTTATTTTAAGAAAAAGAAAATAGAATTAAGTTAGAAACAAAAACCCTAATTGTTCTAATTGTTTTTAATTTATTTACAAAATAATTTAAGTTACCTAAAATTAAATAACCTATTTAAATTAATTAATTTTTTTGATAAAAAATAAACCTAAATCTAATTGGATGAAAATATTATTTTTGTGATTTTTTTGAGTAAAAGAAAATTAATTTGTGTTAGTAAATATAAATAAATAAATTAAATAAAGAAAAATAAAAAAAGAAAGAAAGAAGAATTGGGCCTGTGAAAGTAATTTTAGAGGGGTGTGAATAGAAAGCCTTGGCGCAAAAGAAAATGGTCCACGTTTGACTTTCAAGATCCCATGCTTTGCTTTGACCAAGGCCTTTGGTGCTCCTTCATCTGATGGCCTTTAGATCTGGCCATCTGGACACTTGTCTGGCTGGATAATGAAGGACCATGGTGGTCATCCCACCTGTGCACGCGTCTGATCATTGAAAGAAAAAATATGTGAAATAATGGGGGGACCTGGGATTCAAACCCAGGCCCTAAAGCCTTTTCCAACCGCTCCACTACAAACTGCGCTGCACGTTTTTGTTGTATACAAAACACATAATAATCATTATATTAAAAAGCAACCAACATAAAGGAAAAATCGCTCAGAAATTCAAATGGATGAGTAGGGGGACGCCACGCCATCATCCCTGTCCTCTCTCTGTGGCTAAAAGGTTTGAAGACCTTTACCTACGGACAACGTCCGTCACCACAAACCCTGTAATTCTTAAAATCAAACACAAGCAAGATAAATAAAATCTAAGGGCATTAATCAATTCGTCTGGACCTGCTGAGCACGATGGTGCCCCTTTTGTGGCCCAATTTTACCTGTGTGAAAAGATCCCAAATCGAGACAAAGAACCCTAACAATGGCAGATCTTGATACAGTCCATAAAAACGCAATTAAATGTTATAGAGAGCTTGCAAATGTGTTAAGGAACAAGAATATACTATTAAAACATGATGAATATGCAGGAATAGCAAGATTCGACTTTGACAAATATGGCAAACCGTGTATCACTTACATTGAGTTTTTGCACTGGAAAATCCTTGTTCTTGATTGGTATAGCTCGCTTGTGATCCCAGGAAACGAATGGGATGGTTAGGGAGCCTTGGAAATGCCTGGAAGTGCAAAATCGAATCACCACTTTTCTTTGGTTTTTTCAAGTTTGGTTCTGACTTCTCACGCCTCCCCAACCTTGTCTGTTAGGTCTGCAATTGTATACTATATACTGAGGAATGAATTAGGTTTAAAATTATGCTCTCAATCTTCCTCCATTATAGCTTTTGATTTGGATTTGATTCACTTGAAGATCTTTCTAAAAATAGGTCAAAACCAATCTTTTTATGCACACAAAGGCTTTGCACGATTTCAATCTTTTGCTAGCTGGATATAGAACCTGAAACATGCACAATATCTTGAGGTTTCAATGATTTGGATTTTCTATGATTTAATTTGATTTAAATTGATTTAATTCAAATAAAAATCAAAATAAATAATAAAAATAAGATAAAGACACGTGGGATGAGTTAGGACTCGTGGACCATGCTACCAACTCAAAACAAGTGCAAAAGATTAGGCCCATTTAGCAAAAATTGCAATTTGGGTCATAGTTGACTTTTGACAATTTTGCAAAAAGGGTAAACTTCACCAAAGCATAACTTTCTCAATTTTGACTCTTTGAAGGTGTTCTTGGACTTTTTAGAAATATTGAGATGTCCTATAAGCAACCCTTTTGGTATCATCTCAATTTGGTATTCCATGTTCATGTATGAAGCTTTGACAAAAAAGGTATTTTTGTTAACTTTTCAAAATGACCTATAATGTCAAAATTCATAATTTCTCGTGAGTGCATATTTTGAACTTTGGATATGAAGATGAATTGTAGGGGATTGAATCCTATTCAAAATGAGATTTTGATGGGTCATTTATCATAAATTATGAGAAAGTTATGCTTGGTCAAAGTTGAGTTGACTTTTCCTACAAAACCCTAATTTAGCAACTTTTGGGTTTTGATGAATTGGGAGCAATCCTTGATGAATCATGACCAACCCTTGATCAAATGATGAATAAAACTTCAAAATGAGGATGTTGACCAAAAATCTTGAAGTTTGACTGTATGTGGGCCACAATTGACTTTTGCCCTAGCACGGTCGATCTCAGGCCTTTGAGCAATTGACTGAGCAAACTTTCTCTGTAGGGCTTGAAACTTGACATGGATGATCTTGAGAACATATTAGGACAATGGTGAGCATTTGGAACCCTTTTGATTCAAGTATATTGATGCAACATGAAACCCTAATTTGAGCTAGACTGCCTTAGGAGAGAGCTTGTCTGGTCAACCCTTTGACTTCCTTGGGCAACTTGGGGATCTTTCTTGAGATGTTTTGAGAAATATGGGAGGGAAAATTTTGGGGTACAACAAATGTAAACCCCCTTCCCAGAGAATTATAATAGCGTAGATTTAAATTCCTGCACTTTAATATTCTACAATACATTAACTACTAGTAATTAGGTGTGTATGATAAGAGTAATAATCAAGCGCTAGCAAACTTAACAAAAAAGAAAAAAAATAAATGAATTGAATCAATTTCACATATGCACCTCTAGGATACCCCACTTTGGTTTCCTTTTAAAAAAACAGTCTTGAGGCAGGTATGCTTTAGTAAAGACCCATAAATCAAAAGATCATAGTCCCTCAATAACCCTACGGTTGGCTTCTCGGTAAATGATCTAGCCCCTAAATAAAATTGCTAAAGCATCTCCACAAATTTCCTTTGTGACTGTAATGTCCCTTTCTGATGTCCCTCATACATCCAACGATAGGGATACCTACTCACTAATAGTAGGATAACACTGTCTAAAGGATAGGATGAAAAGAACGGTCCTTTTCAAGTATAAAAGTAGATAATTGTTAGAAGTTTGCTCAAAATATATTTGGACTTACACAAAAATCTACTTTCCAAAAACATTTTCAAGACACTTTGTTTACTTTCTCCACATTCCCGAGAAACATTACAAAGTCTGTTGTGATACGGTGGCAGAACCGGACTATTTTAGGAAAATGCTGGCTTGTGTTTTGCGTTTGTGTTTGCAAAATGTCGCGGTAAGCAAGAGTCGCCACCGACTTTTATTTTATCCAACTGGAAAGGAAAAAAGCACAGAAAAATTCCTTTTTCGAGATTTTGAGTACGGGGGGTAGATTATAGAAAGGGAATGTATTAGCACCCTTTCTATCCGTGGTTTTCCACGGACTCTTAGGTACTTGCTCATCATTTAAAAATTGCTTGTGTGTGTTTGTTTTGAAAAGTTTTTGTTTTACTTCGTTCTAACCCTTGTATCAGTCCTCAAGAGTGTTACGAAGTGTTTTTGAAAACTTTGTTGGAAAAGAGTGTAAGTGTGAAAAGTTTGATTTTGAGCAAGTACCTACTAGTATCTACCTACTCGAAAAAAGAATGCTTTTGTTCTTGTTTCCTTTAGACAGCGTTATCCTACTATTGAGAAATAGGTAGCACCGTTGTTGGAATTGTAAGGGTCAATTCGAAAGGGACGTACGATCACTAAAGCAACGTTAGGACGTCTTAGTAATAACCCTAATGTCTTAAGATCATATTCGAGGCAACATTTCCGAGACAACATTTCCGAGGCAACATTTCTGAACGGGACATTTGATCTTTTTTTAGACAAAAGAGCGACCACTAAAACACCCTATACTTAATGATCGTTTACCGAAGGCAACCGAAGTGAGAGTATACCCTAGGAGTGCGCATGTGCGAGTGAGTTGATTTCAAGTTATTACCTTTGCACATTTAGGGTTTGCTAACCATTTTAAAATTAACATACATTCTTGTCATGCAACCCTATTATCATACATCTAACAGTTAATATTTGCGAAAATTAAAATGCGGAAAACAAAGCTACACTATTACAAGGCTTCGGGGAGGGGAATTAATTACATAGCCAAAAACCCATAAAACGATAAATAAAAGAAAAATCCTAATTAAAATATTACATCCCATGAGCAGTTACATTAATATTGTAAAAATAAATAAGCGCGCGATGAATTGAGGACGAGAGGAAATTAGGGTTTTGACCCCGTCTAACCTAATTAAAAGAAAAAATTACTTTTTGTTGTTTTTGGTTATTTTTTGAGAAAAGAATAAGGTTTTTAAATTAAATACAACCCTAATTACTTAATTAAATTAAATTAAGAAAATTAATTATCTTTGACCTATTTTTGTATTTTTGGTTATTTTGAGAAAAGAAAATAAAAGTTAAATCAAATAAAACCTAATTTTCTAATTTGTTTTAATTTATTTACAAAAGAATTAAAGTTACCCTAAAATCAAATTAACCTAATTAAATTAATTTTTGATAAAAAATAAAACCTAAAATCTAATTTGATGAAAATTGATTTTATGAATTTTTGTAAAAAAGAATTAATTTTTTATGTGAGAAAGTAATTAAAATAATTAAGTAAAAGAAAATATAAAAAAGAAAAGAAAGAGAGAATTGTGCCTGTTGTCAAAGTAGAAAAGGAGGTGCCAATCTGATTTTTGGCCCAATAAGCCTTGGTCCAATGTTGACCTTTCAGATCCCATGTTGCAAGTTGACCAAGGTGCACCATGGACCTTCAAATGATGGGCGTTAGATCTGGCCTTCTGGAGATCTAGTGATTGAACCTAGAGGGCACATGGTGAACCCCTTTACCTGTACACACGCATAATCACACAAGGAAAAATGTTATGAAATAATATGGGGACCTGGGATTCGAACCCAGGCCCTATGGTTTTTCCCTTTGCCTCACGACCAACTGAGCCAGCACGCTTGTTTGTACATGGAATATCAAATGAGCATTATATGGAAAAAACACAAATGCCAATTGTATAGCGCACGAATTTTCAAATGGGCGAATGGGGTGGTGCCACGCAGTCCTTCTTCTTCCTCTCTCCGTTGGTAAAAGTCCCAGATTTTTACCTACAGACAAAAGTCTGTAGCTATAGCCCCTGCAATTTTTCAAAATCTAATACAGGCACAATAAATCAAAACTAAAGGTGCAGATCAACTCATCTTGACCTTATGAACACCATAGCACCCCTCTTTTGGGCCAATTTTGCCTACAATCAAAAACCCTAAAAACGAACCCTAAACCCTAACAATGGTGGATCTCTGTATGGTTAGCAAAAATGCAATTAATTGTTACCATTAGCTTGCAAATGTTTCAATGAACAAGAATATATAAGTAATTCATGCTACAAGTGCCAGAATCATGATATTGAATTTCAAGAAAGTGGCGAAGTCGTGAGTCACTTACAGTGAGTTTTCATGCACGAAAATGCTTGCTAAGGATTGGTATGGACTCCTTGAACACCTGGGAAACGAATGAGATAGTTTGGAAGGCTTGAGAATGCCTGGAACTATGAAATCAGATCACACCTTTTCTTAATTTTTTGAAAGTTGTTCTTCACTCTACACGCCTCTAACCCTTATGTATTTGGTCTGAGTTTGTCCTATATATGTCCTTGAGTGAATTAGGTTTACAAACTTGCTCCAAATCTTTGTAATTATGAAGATTGAACCATGATTTGATTCTTATTCAAATCTTTCTAAAACAAGCCAAAAACCAATCTTTTTGTGTACAAACATGCCTTTCCCGATTTGATTTCATTGCTAGCTATATAAGAGACCTGAAATATGCACAAAGTCTCAAGTTTTAAATGATTTTGATATTTTCATGATTTTATTTTGATTTAATTTGATTTAATTGAAATAAAAATCAAAATAAATGCAAAAAATAAAATAAAGGCAAGAGGGAAGGATCATGGGTCGTGGACCATGTTACAAACTCAAGACAAGCACAAAAAGTTGGGCCCATTTGACAAAAATTGCATTTTGAGGCACATTTGACTTTTGACAATTTTGCAAAAAAGGTCAACCTCACCAATGCATAACTTCCTCAATTTTGACCTTATGAGGGTGTTCTTGGACTTTTTAGAAAGCTTGGTATGTCCTCTAAGCAACCCTTTTGGTATCATCTCAATTGAGTCTTCCATGTTCATGTATGAAGCTTTGACAAAAAAAGGTGTTTTTGTTGACTTTTCAAAATGACCTATAATGTCCAAATTCATAACTTCTTGTGAGTGCATATTTTGAACTTGGAAGCTGAAGATTAAATGTAGGTAACTACATCCTCTTCAAAATGAGCCTTGGATGGGTCATTTCTAATAAAGTATGAGAAAGTTATGTTTGGTCAAAGTTGAGTTGACTTTTCCTACAAAACCCTAATTTAGCAACTTTTGGGTTTTGATGAACTGTGAGCAATCCTTGAGGAATCATGATCAATCCTTGATCAAATTATGAATAGTGCTTAAAAATGAGAATGTTGACCAAAAATATTGAACTTTTACTGCATGTGGGCCATAGTTGACTTTTGCCCTAGTACAGTCGACTTTTAGGCCTTTGAGCAATTGACTGAGCAAACTTTCTCTGTAGGGCTTGAAACTTGACATGGATGATCTTGAGAACATATTAGGACAAGTAGTGATAATTTTGGATCCCTTGGACTCAATTATCTTGATGCAACATGAAACCCTAATTTGAGGTAGACTGCCTTAGGAGAGAGCTTGTCTGGTCAACCCTTGGACTCCCTTGAGCAATTTGAGGATCTCACTTGAAATGTTTTGAGAAATATGGGAGGGAAAATTTTGGGGTACAACATCTGTCATACCAAGAAATTTTCAAAACAAACTTTCAAAACACATAAAGCACAAAGATATTTTCAAAATGAGCAAACCTCTAAGAGCCCGAAGAAAACTACGGATGGAAAGGGTGCTAACACGTTCCGTTTCCATAATCTACCCCCCTTACTTTGAAAATATTGAAAAGGTCTTTTTCTATTCTTTTCACCCTTTCCTTAATTTGGATAAAAGAAAAGTCGGTGGCGACTCTTGCTTACCGCAATATTTGCAAACACAAATGCAAAACCAGTATTAAACAGTCGGTTCTGCCACCGTATCACACTTGCCTTCCAAAAATCTAAAAACATAAGGAATGCTCCTCGATGTCCTTGTGAAACAACCAAGAAATCACCAGGGAGGAGCGGTAGGTTGAAATCCTGTTTCGACGATCGAAATTCATCGACCATTATTATGAAGCGACCCTAATTTTATTACCACTAAATTCAGGGGGAATTGTATCCTCTTTCCCTAGAATTTTGCCGATGATTATCAAGCACTCCTCAACAAGTTACCTTCTGAATTGACAAGACTCTCAGAAATTCAAATGTTAGGTTTTCTACATGTGGAGAGAGTCCAACGGGAGAAACACCTTTTAACAATGGGTGAGTTAAACTCCCAACTTGTTTTTTCCAAAGGGCTTCTCCAAAAGCATTAGAGGGTGGTGACAACCTTGATGAAGGAATGAAATGATCTGAAAGACCTACTTAAAAAGGTGGCTTTAGAAGCACGAGCCTATGCTGAGGAAGGTTAACGTTTAAAGGGATCCCTCGAAAAATCCATAAGCTCCATAAAAGATCTTGGGGAAGAGATATAATCTCTCAAAGATGAAACGATGGCCACTTCTGACTAGTACTTTGAGAGGGCGAAGAAACATGGAGCCTTCTTCTATCCAACCTCAGACATAAGTTGGATGGACTTGTTTAAGGTGGTTCAATAAGGTCATCTAGTGGATGATGAGTAGGTCACTAGTGGTTCATATGCACTTTGGTGCCTTTTTTGTAACATGTATTTTCTATGGATTTTTGCAATTGTCTTGTTTGTCCTCCCTTTTGGAAGGGACAATATTCTATGTATAACATTATTTTTTATACCGTTCCTTATTTATATAGGATTTTTATTACTTATAATTTGTTTTTTATTTTTCATGAGTGTGATAAGGACTCCGACAGTAGAGGTTCACCGCGTTTAGTCGCCTTGAGGGGAGATAATGGTTCCTATGTGAGGATCTCGTGTGTTTAATCGCCTCAGGAGGAGGCAATGATTTCTTATAATAATCCAACATGTTTTATTTCCTCAAGGGGCAGCAAGGATTTCTCTTTGAGAATCTAGCTTATTTAATTGCCTCGAGGGGTGGAAAAAATTTCTTATAAGAATGCAACATGTTTTATCGCCTCAAGGACGACCATAATTTCTATGCGAGGATCCAATGTATTTAATCACCTCGAGGGGCGGCAAGGATTCCTTATAAGAATCCAACATATTTTATCGCCTCAAGGATGACAGGGATACTCATTTAAGGATCCAACATATTTAATCACCTATAGGGGCGGAAAGGATTCCATATAACAATTCAGCATGTTTTATTGCCTCAAAGGTGGAAAAGATTCCAACATGACAATTCAGCGTATTTAATCGCTTCAAGAGGCAACAAGTATTCCCTATAAGAATCCAATGTGTTTTATTACCTCAAAGGCGACAAGGATTCATGTGTGAGGATCCAACGTATTTAATCTCCTAAAGGGACAACAAGGATTCTCTATAAGAATCTAGCATGTTTTATTTCCTCAAATGTGACAAGGATTCTAACATGAGTATCCATATTAGTTAATGGTGTTTTGGGGCGGAAAGAATTCCCTATAAAAATCCATCATATTTTATCGCCTCAAGGGTCGGTTTCACACAAATTTATTTTCTCACGTTCTTGCAAAAGGGATATGGTATTGCAAATAATTCAAAATAACCAAATCAGGAGCCTCATTAAAAACCCTTGCCACCACGTAAGGTGCAAGGGAAAAGAGTGTTTCCCCAAAAAGATAATATGTCCTTACTAGCGATAGAGGTAGAATGCTCTCCTAAAACAAACAAAATAAACAACAATAAAATGCCTTTTGGGGCTTTTAGAGGGGGACTACTTCTCATGTCTTCTCGGCCTTCTGAGGAGGGGTCTCTTCATCTTTCATAGTCGTTATTGATCACCTGATTCTCAGGCCCAAGACCTTCATGTTCATGCCTAGGGTTCTATCTCTTTTCAGTTTTCGCATAGAATTTCCTGTTGGCTTCTTGATCTCTTAGGATGACTCTAACTCTCCCAACAAAAAACAAATATTTCATGCAAAAATATAGGGTGGACATGGCAGCGCCCAATTGATTGGAGGTTGGTCACCTATGATCATATTATAGGAAAATGAGGTGTCTATAACCAAATACATGACTTTGATCTACTTGGCCTGTTCTCCATTCCCAGAGGTGATTCTCAGTGTTATATAACCCTTTACTTGTACATGCTCCCCAGAAAACCCAACCAGTCACCCTTGGAGCTTTTAGGTCATCTGGGTAAAGACAAATCCTCTCAAATGCATCCTAGTATAGGATAATATTCGGATCTTCCTTGATCTACCAATACTCTTCTAATTTCCTAATCATCACACCTCACAATTATGACCATGTGGTCGTCATTACGGGGATGGATTCCTGCTGCATATTTTTTTGAAAAATGGATCTCGATATTTGGCGCTACTTCTAAATTTGTGGGTGAGTCTTCAATGGTTACATATGGCGAGCATACCTTGGTCAGGTGGAACTGGTCTCTCCCCCTTGTGAATCCTTATGTTATAGCATTGAGGGTGTGGCGTGTAGTCTTGTCTCCATCATCTTTGTATAACTCCTTTCCCTTTATGGGTTTGGGGTTTCTGGCATAATCATGCTCATGGGGGTTGGCCCTGCCTGGTCTTCGGGAGGAGTCACCCTTGACGTATATTTTGAGGTGACCCTCCTAGATCAGGCATTATATTTCTTTTTAATCTAGTAGCAGTCTTATGTATGGTGTGATTTGACCTTGTGGAACTTGCACAGTCTGCCAGTCTTCGATCTTGTGCGATATGCTTTTAGAGTTGAATGTATAGGGATGTCATGCAAGTGGAGTACCTCCCTCCATATCTAATCACGATGATTATTTAAGGACATAAATCTTTCCATGGTATTTCCACATTACTTAAAGGTTGTCTTATCCATGATGGGTGAGGAATAGATTCTCTTTCACGGATGTTGTGAAACTTTCAAGGTTCGATTCGATGACTTTTATCATGGAATCGTTGAAGTGTGCAAGATGGTCCCTTAGTGACTCTGAGGGACCTTGCATAATGTTAAAAATGCTTGTGGTGGACATATTTCTATGTCGGCTTGTTGTGAATAGGTGCACAAATTTCTTCGCCAGATCTTGGTAGCTAGCACTGGAGAATCGGGGCAGGCCCATATACCATTGTAAGTTTGCATCACTAAAAGTGATGGACAAAAATATGAATTTAAGAGGATCAGGCGCTTCGATGATGGTCATCTGTGTGTTGATGGAGGCAACGTGCTTGTAAGGGTCACTAAGCCCGTCGAACTTTGCCAAGGAAGGAGACTTAAAACTTTCGATGACAAAAGCTTCCTATATCTCGTCTGAGAGGGGATAGGGATCCAACATTTCTGCCTTATATATGGGAATATTATCATGATAGGGTTGTTAGATGTTAAGGATGTTGTCCTTCAAAGTTTAGTTTTAAAGATGAAACTCGTTCATGGAGGTGTGCATCTTTGCCATGGCATCTGAATCATTATTGCCTCAAGTATCCTCCTATGTGGGATATGATCCCCTTATTGAAACCATGATTGGGGAAGGTTAGGACTAGGAGAGATGAATTCGGTGATTGTTAAGGTGGTGGTCGAGGTCAGTTTTACCAGAGGGGGCCACGATGGACGCCATTGTACTTGCTAAAAAAGTACATGTGCATAGCAACCCTTAAATGGTAAGGACTTTTGCTAGATGCTTTAATGCTTATGTGGGGTTAGAGAAAGCTCACGAGGGTGATAAGCTCTCTTTTAGTGGGTGTTTTTTATGAATATGAGATTGATCCTCCTCAACCCTAACGCTAGGGTATTTATAAAGGCATATAGGTTTGAATTTTTGGGGCTCCTAAGAAGTAGCAATCGTCCTACCTTGACCATGGAACTTGTTAACTGCCTACTTCTCAAGGAATCGCGGACATGACTACTTCCATATATGGTCACAAAATGCTTACATGTCATCATCCATGCTTTCCCATCAAGGAGAGTCATTTAACGAGTGGGGATCATGTCTAGGAGACATATTCTTGGGTGGTCACTTAATAAGAGATGATCTTCTTGTAGCCCCCTGCGGGTATTTTACAAATATATCACTATGGAATACAATGGATAAATATTTTAAATTTACCTTTAATGGAACCTTAAGAATTTTGACGAGTTAGAGATTAATCAATTATCTCTTATAGAACATAGTTGTTGCTTGTTGAAATTTGGTTGATCAAGAGCGTTTCACGAACAATAACGCATCTATGCAGACAACTCGAATAAAATCTATAACGAGATAATGTTCCATCACCAATGCTTGTTATGATGGAATAAAAGCTTTGAGATGACAAAAACTTATAATTCTAGTGTGGCTAGTGTTTTGTAAATACGCTAATGATAAGCTTTCATTTCAACATAAGGATTGTATTTATAGAACCACTTATGGACACTAGAGATTATGATATACAATATTTTTCTAATTCATGTAAATGCATCATAAAATTTCACCACTAAATCATAACTTAATCTTATCCATTCATTCAATCTTTCTTGATTGTTGTCCTTATGTTGTCATTTTGTAAGTTTATGTAACATTGACGATAATATTTAATCACTCATTTAATATTATAACCACTAATGATGTATGGAAACACATTAGTGCTACTAAAGTCATGATTAAGTTATACTTAATATTCCATTAAACATTTTAACTCATGATTAAGTCATATTACTTTGAAACACATAATTAAAAAATGTATTTTATTAAAAATAATTAACTCGATACAAGTTCTAAGTTCAAACATAAAATATTTTCCTCTAGTAACTTACACCAACAATCATGTAGCTTAATGTCAATATATTGTTTGATAAAAGATGTAGTCATAAACACTTGTTGTTTAGGCAGATGAATCAAAGAATTTTTAAAATCATTGAGAGAAGCCACATATGTTTGCATTCACATGATTTTTGTAGGACCGTTAGTCTATGAGGGTTTGGCCTATTTGATGGTGAAACTAATGGCCAGTCTATGTTTTTGATACTTCTAATGTTATACAAATGTATACATAAAGCGTTTTTGTGGTATAACAAACCAAATTTTTCATTGGTTTTGGCAGTAGTTTCCTATTAGGCATTCCAAAATTATTATTGAACTTGAAGGTTATATGAGTTGTGAGCTAATATAACAGCTTATAAGTAAGATTTATTTTTTCACTTTAAATAATTACACTAACAAAGGTACTTTGTTCCATAATTATGAACTTTATAACTCCTCTAAAGAGTGTATAGTACGAAGTTAAATTTTCTGAGTTACTGAACTAAGAGATTTATAAGTAAAATAAAATATCATAAAGATAAGAGGATAAATTTCAAAAATTAATAATTTTTTTGATTAATTTAGGGTGTTTAATAAAATGTACAAGTACAATATTTTTAGTTTGTGGTGTTATAAATATGGAACACGAGGGAAATGTGATGTTGTTAAATTACATTTGACTGATTCAAACTTTCCACAAATTTTTTGAACCCTTTTTACTTGAGAAATACTTGTTTTCCTTGTATTCAGCTGTTTTTTATTCAACTAACCCTCATTCAAATGACCTTATTTTCAATAGTTTGTTTCGATGATAATTTTGATGATTTTTCAAAAGGATGGAATTTTGTGATATATTTTGTGGAAATTAAATTCAAGAGGCACCTACCTTACTTATATTGTCTTTATAATTCTTTGAAAAATATATATTTATAGTCTTTTAAGTTTGACTCTTATTTTGAATCGGTCTTTAAGTTTATGTTTTTTTAACCGGTCAGTTTATATTATATTTTCTTTGCAATGTTAACCTTTTAGTTATAGTCCTCATACAATATTGTAATTTTATGTAATTTTTTGTGCCTAATGAACCAATTGTTTTTGGGAATATCTTTTCGCACTATGTTATTTTCTTCCAGGTCTCTGGTGAAATGTCAAAATTATTCATATTTTCGGAGATATATCTCCAAACGCATCATTTCTTTATTTCACATACATTAAATTCATAGATGCATCTATAAAGGTATATTTCAGAGATGTATATTCAAAAATAGGCCGATACTAAAAAAACAAACAAAAATCAGAAATATGACAATCTGACCAAATTGAAAACCAAACCAACACCAACTTGACATTAAGTTAAAACACTTAACATTACATAGATAGTCATTAAAATAAATTCAAAACTACATATTGTTATAAATGAGACGTTGTAACATAATGATTATATCTTTGACGGATCTTTGAATCCTCATATCCACATCAATCGAACCCTTTGATTCATAACAGTGAAAAACACTTCATATAACCAACATTTAAATCTTCATTTATCTTCAGTTCAAAGTTGGTGAAAGTATCTTCCATTTGCTGTCAAACTAGGGTGAACGATACTCGAGCTTGACAACTCTGATTTTCCAAAAAGTTCAAGAGAGTATTTAGTTTGGATATTAGATATGTGATGGGTGTTTCCTCGGTGACCCTAAATGCAAATGGCGGTTTCTTGTCATTAAAATACACAAATTTAAGGTGGGGATATCATTCATTCTCTGGTTTTTGTGTGTTGTATAGAAAATATGGGGTGAGAGATACTCTATTTATACAAGTATTAGGTCACTTTGGACCTTAGAAACCTTATCATGTCATCACGTTACTTTTCAGATATGTACCTCTAATTAAACCCCAATTTTTTTTTTACAAAAAGGGTTACTTCAGAGATGAATATCTGAAAAGGTCACTGATTGGTTTTTTTAAATACGTGAGGTTTATTCAGATATGTATATCCGAAAACATACCTGAACCAAAAGCAAACCAAAAACTTAGTATACAAGCACATACAATATAAATCATAAAATTTTTAATCAAGAATTACACCTTCATTAATAAGGTTATATATTACTTATGTATTAAATCGTATCAAGATTACATCATTGATGATAATACATTCAAAAAAGTGTATTGATTACAATCTAATATGCATCAAAACATCCATCCCTGCATAAATATACAATTAGTTCTACCTTCGACTTTTCCTGATTTAATTCTCTTTCAAGCTCACTCAATTTGGTGAAATCTTTCATCCTCTCCAGAAACTGTTCCAGCCAAGTTTCCGCCTCTTTTGTTGAATGTGTCATCCACTCCAACGATGTACTTTGTATAAGAAACCCAAATTTCAAATAAAACTCAACAAAATATAGAGATTTTGAAAGTCACCCTATGCACATGATGCATTCAAAAGGGTCTTTAGGTGGACCACTCCGAATTGGAAAAATGTCTCCGAGAACTCATATCTTGTCAGATTTAATACACGCCCTGTCATATGAACTTGCTATAAGATGATCCATATCAAGGAAGCGCATCCATTTTGAAAATGATGTGAGAATGCTAACACAAGGGGTAAGTGAATCTTGAATTGAATCAATATGTTTTTTCTCGTATAACTTTGCATAGAACTCCTTATGCATCATCAACTCTTTCAAAAGGGATCAACGGACAAGAAAGTGATTCTCCTCTCCTTTAACAAGCAAGATAGCTACAGCCCGAAAATGAAAATTACCATTATCCTTAACATTCACAATATTCTCAATGTGATTGTGCATAAAAAGCGATATTTCTTCAATGAATTGAATCTTCGGCATCAGTGGTGAAAGAGGTGGTTTACTAATGTGAGCACCCTTGTACATATTTTTTTGAGATTTTCTAGTTGGAGAATCCGGGAAATATGAATCAACATGTTAAAGATTCAACATACAAGTCTTCTATGGATAAATTTAATATATCATTCCATGCATCCATTATTTTTTCCATCACCGCACTAGGTTTGACCCTATTTCAATCCCCGCCCTTGATTTTTTGGTGCCTACCACTGCTTTGAGCCGACTCCTCACATATTTTTGTAATGTCATATCGGCAAAGTAACGTGTAGGATCTAGGAAACACCTTTGCAACTAAATTCATTAGTGTCGTGTCTCGATCGGTGACAATTACCTTTAGCATGTTTTCTTGGTCATTTAACTAAGTCTTGCATATTTCTAAGGCACATGTAACGTTCACCTCTTTTTTTGGATTCCAAAATTGCAAATCCCACTGAAAAAGTCTTCTCCGTAGAAGTAACACCAACAATTTCAAGAAGTGGAAGCCTATACTTGTTGGTCTTATACGTTAAATCAATAGTGGGGACAATGGGAAATTGATAACACCTAATTGCACTGCATATTTGACTCAAACAGCACATGTTTTTCATTATTTTTAGTACTATTTTCTTGCGTTATACTTGTATTTGTCTTATATTTCAGGCAACATGCCCATTTGGAGCTCTTCGTGAAGAAACCAAGCGAAAAGGCCAAGAAATCGAGTTTTTCAGAGAAATCCTTCACATGGCGTTCAGCTCAGCGGCCGCTATAGGGGGAGCCCTGACGTGTCCCACTCCACCCAGGGGGTAACTACCATGTCCCCCACGATATTTCTATTTTCTTACTCCGCGCCCGCGGAGGGGCCTCGGTGCCCGCGGTCTTCGGAAAGCTTCTTCCCGTCCAAAAGGAGTTGGGGGGAAATTCTATCAAAGCATAGCCTGGAGAATTTCTATAAATAGCTGTTTTCATTTCATTTTCTATGATCCAACTTAGTCTTGCAATGCTAAGCTTATACTCACTTTTGTAAAAGCAATAATTCGCCACATCGGATGTTTATTGCACCATAGTCTTGATTAGGGTTGAGCATCTTTTATTTACAATTTTGCCGCCATTTATTTCAAACATTTACTTTTCAATTGCACCAAGATTTAAAGACTCCGATTTGGAGCAGATTTCTATTTAAGTTTTTATTTTATTTAATCACTTTGTCTTGCACTTACATTACTTATTTTATTACCTTTCCTCACCTTTATTACTATGTTTATTTCAAACAACTTTAATATGTTTGCTTTTATTTCCATGCCTGGCTAAATATTTTAAGGTTGGAATATAAGAATCATTGTATTAATATCATTTCAACACCGTATTAGTAGAAACACTTTATGGGTTGTTTTAAATTTTAACATAAGTTTTTCGTACTTAATGTTTTTGGATAAGATCGAAAGCCTTTCATTTCAAAGAGTAAACTTGGTTAGTTTTTAACCGGTCGAAAAGGGAGAAAGTGTTTTGACTGGGTAATTAGGGATCTTTGACAGTTTTAGAAAATGATTTTGAAACTATTTTTGGATGCGTTTATAGGTTTACAATCTGATTCTCGAGCGAAAGCCAAGAATCTCTTTATGTCAATCATTCTGAGTTGAAACCACTTTTTTTTTAAGAAACTAATTTCTTAAAAATAGGTTTACTGCTTTAGCGCTTCAAGTGCCTTTTCATAAGTGACAATAGAAGGGTTTGACTAGAGAGTAAACTCGGTTCTTAGTTAGCGAAAGCGACAAGTTCCCATCAAATTGTTTCTTTACAAGGGTGGAAAAGATTGCCCCATGAGTAGTTCTATTAAATACAAAATTGAAATGCTATTTGACCAATGTGATTTACATTCTAGCCTGTCTTTTGTCTGAATTTACTTTATCTATTTATTTCCTTTGCATTATACTCCCTCAACTGAATTGATTTGCCCTAGATAAGCAACTTAACAATAGAGTTGATAGATTGACGATTGGTCTCTGTGGTTCGACAATCCTTTATATTAATTTGATAGGCTGTACACTTGCAGTTAGATTTTAGACTCTATAAATAGACCGATCAAGTTTTTGGCGCTGTTGCCGGGGACTAAACTTCGCAAATTTTGTACCCTTTTGTTATCCTGTTTAGACTAAGGCTTTATTTGCCGGTAAATGCGCAAGAATCACAATACTGGAAACTTAGAAGAACCTTTAGTGGAACCCTAACGTTACACTCGAGCACGTCTTTTTCTCCGTCGGATAAAGAGAACTATGGTCGAAGATTGTAAGCGAAGACCCCTTAAGGAATTTTCCCAACCATCAGACGAGGAGCCTAGTTTAATTATAGTAAACCCTGCCATCACCACCAATAATTTCGAACTAAAGCCCTCATTATTATAATTAGTGCAACAAAATCAATTCGTTGGTGCCCCTGTTCAATCTTCTTAAACCTGAAGATGTAGATTGGCTTGTTCGCCTTTCGTGATCTGGAGGTGGAAGATGATTAAACACTAGAGTGCCCAGAAATTTGCACTCGCCCAAAGTGAGACTGCTGGTAAACAATATCGGAAATGGGCTTACAGATGGCATTTGGAGAAGATGACGGGAGAGTGTCGAAGATGGGCTTAAAGATGTCATCCATGGAGTATGACGGAGATTCATCGGAGATGGGCTTAAAGATGTCATCCCAAGTAGATGCCGACTTCATAAGAATTCTCTTTATGGGGGTTCCTTGTTCCTGCTGTCTGAGGAGGAGTCCACTGGGGAATGTTTTTTAGGGGAATATAGTCTAGGAGCTTCGGTTGTCCATTACTCTACTAGGGAGTCATCTCTTGACTGAAGGGACGGAAGTGAACTGCTATCTGGTCAGGATCCAGGCTTCGCAGTGACTTGCTGAGGATGATAAGGTTGACTGCTATCTAGTCGTATTATAGGCTTCACGGCAACTTACTTGGGGAAATGAGATTAAACTGTTGTCTGGTCATACTCCAGGATTTGCAGTTTCTCCAACTGGAATAGAAATCAGAAAAATCTTAGTGTCGATTTAACTGAATCCGAGCAAGGATCTACCGGAAAAGAATTAGTAACCAATCAATGGTCGATTCAAACTGAACCAGCAGAGATCTTGATTTATCTTTGACTGGATAAGAATCAGAAAAATCTTAGGATCGATTTAACGGAACCAGATAAAAGTCTTGGAATATCTTCAATTGGAATAAGAATCAGGGACATCTTAGTGGTGATCTGATTGAACCAGAGAATGTCTTTAATTAACTTTGACTGGAACGGAAATCAGAAGAATCTTAGGATCGATTCAACTGAACCAGACAAAAGTCTTGAAATATCTTCAACTGGAATAAGAATCAGAGAGATCTTAGTGTCGATCTGACTGAACCAGAGAAGGTATTGGATTAACTTTGACTGGATAAGAATCAGAAAAATCTTAGGATCAATTTAACTGAACCAGACAAAAGTCTTGGAATATCTTCAACAGGAATAGGAATCAGAGAGATCTTAGTTTAGATCTCACTGAACCAGAGAAGGTATTGAATTAAATTTAATAGGATAAGAATCATAAAAATCTTAGGATCGATTAACTGAACCAGACAGAAGCCTTGGAATATCTTCTACTAGAATAGGAATCAGAGAGATCTTAGTGTCGATCTGACTGAACCAGAGAAGATCTTGAATTAACTTTGACTGGATAAGAATCAGAAAAATCTTAGGATCTATTTAACTGAACCAGACAAAAGTCTTGGAATATCTTCAACTGGAATAGGAATCAGAGAGACCTTAGTGTCGATCTTACTGAACTAGAGAAGGTATTTAATTAACTTTGACTGGGTAAGAATCATAAAAATATTAGTGTCGATTTAACTGAACCAGACAAAAGTCTTGGAATTTCTTAAATTGGAATAGGAATCAGAGAGATCTTAGTGTCAATCTGACTGAACTAGAGAAGGTCTTTAATTAACTTTGACTGGATAAGAATCAGAAAAATATTAGGATCGATTTAACTGAACCTGACAAAAGTCTTGGAATATCTCCAAGTGGAATAGGAATCAAAAAGATATTAGTGTCGATTTAACTGAACCAGAAAAAGGTTTTTAATTAACTTTGACTGGATAAGAATCAGAAAAATCTTAGTGTCGATTTAACTGAACTAGAAGAAAGTCTTAGAATATCTTCAACTGGAATAGGAATCAGAGAGATCTTAGTGGAGATCTTACTGAACCAGAGAAGGTCTTTAATTAACTTTGATTGGAATGGAAATCAGAAGAATCTTAGGATCGATTCAACTGAACCAGACAAAATTCTTGGAATATCTTCAACTGGAATAAGAATCAGAGAGATCTTAGTGTCGATCTGACTGAACCAGAGAAGGTCTTGGATTAACTTTGACTGGATAAGAATCAGAAAAATCTTATGATCGATTTAACTGAACTAGACAAAAGTCTTGGAATATCTTCAACTAGAATAGGAATCAGAGAGATCTTAGTGTCGATCTCACTGAACCAGAGAAGGTCCTGAATTAACTTTGAATGGATATGAATCAGAAAAATCTTAGGATCGATTAACTTAACCAGACAGAAGTCTTGGAATATCTTCTACTGGAATAGGAATCAGAGAGATCTTAGTGTCGATCTGACTGAATCAGAGAAGGTCTTGAATTAACTTTGAGTGGATAAGAATAAGAAAAATCTTAGGATCGATTTAACTGAACTAGACAAAAGTCTTGGAATATCTTCAACTGGAATAGGAATCAGAGAGATCTTAGTGTCGATCTGACAGAACCAGAGAAGGTCTTTAATTAACTTTGACTGGGTAAGAATCATAAAAATATTAGTGTCAATTTAACAGAACCAGACAAAAGTCTTGGAATTTCTTCAATTGGAATAGGAATCAGAGAGATCTTAGTGTCGATCTGACTGAACCAAAGAAGGTCTTTAATTAACTTTGACTGGATAAGAATCAAAAAAATATTAGGATCGATTTAACTGAACCAGACAAAATTCTTGGAATATCTCCAACTGGAATAGGAATCAGAGAGATCTTAGTGTCGATTTAACTGAACCAGAAAAAGGTCTTTAATTAACTTTGACTGGATAAGAATCAGAAATATCTTAGTGTCAATTTAACTGAACCAGACGAAAGTCTTAGAATATCTTCAACTGGAATAGGAATCAGAGAGATCTTAGTGGTGATCTGACTGAACCAGAGAAGGTCTTTAATTAGCTTTGACTGGATAAGAATCAGAAAAATCTTAGTGTCGATTTAACTGAACTAGAAAAAGGTCTTGGATTATCTTCAACTGGAATAGGAATCAGAGACATCTTAGTGTCGATCTGACTGAACCAGATAAGGTATTTAATTAGCTTTGACTGGATAAGAATCAGAAAAATCTTAGTGTCGATTTAACTGAACCAGACGAAAGTCTTGGAATATCTTCAACTGGAATAGGAATCAGAGAGATCTTAGTGGCGATCTGACTAAACCAGAGAAGGTCTTTAATTAGCTTTGATTGGAATGGAAGTCAGAAGAATCTTAGGATCGATTCAACTGAACCAGACAAAAATCTTGGAATATCTTCAATTGGAATAGGAATCAGAGAGATCTTAGTGTCGATCTGGCTGAACCAGAAAAGGTCTTGCGAGGACATCTTTCTGAGGAAAATCCTGAAATAACCCTTCGTTAGACATAGCTTTTAAGAAGACTACCAGGTTACATAAGTAGTCAACGGTGTTTGTTGATTTGATCTTTTCCCTGAAAAAGGTAAAGAGTTAGTCATATGCAATGTCATGATGGATGAAATATATTATGGTTATGTTCTTAAAATAAATGAGGTTATGTTGTTGATGTGTATGCACATGCCACGATGTTCTTAAAATAGTTCACTAACGAGGAACTACCACTGTTCACTGATGATAGCAAAAAGATAAGAAACACCAACTTTCATTGTCGATGTACTACCAACATTCACTGAAGGTAGATTTGAAAATATCACACCATCGTCGTTCACTGACGAGGAACTACCACCGTTCACTGATGATAGCAAAAATATAAGAAACACTGACGTTCACTGTCGCTGTAGTACCAACATTCACTGAAGGTAGATTTGAAAATATCATACCATCGTTGTTCACTGACGAGGAACTACCACCGTTCACTGATGATAGCAAAAAGATAAGAAACACCAACGTTCATTGTTGATGCACTACCAACATTCACTGAAGGTAGATTTGAAAATATCATACCATCATCGTTCACTGACGAGGAACTACCACCGTTCACTGATGATAGAAAAAAGATAAGAAACACCGATGTTCACTGCCGATGTATTACCAATGTTCACTTAAGGTAGATTTGAAAATATCATACCATCACCGTTCATTGACGAGGAACTACCACCGTTCACTAATGATAGCAAAAAGATAAGAAACACCGACGTTCACCGCCGATGTACTACCAACGTTCACTGAAGGTAGATTTGAAAATATCATACCATCGCCGTTCACTGACGAGGAACTACCACCGTTCACTGATGATAGCAAAAAGATAAGAAACACCGACGTTCACTGTCGATGTGCTACCAACGTTCACTGAAGGTAGATTTGAAAATATCATACCATCACCGTTCACTGACGAGGAACTACCACCGTTCACTGATGATAGCAAAAAGATAAGAAACACCGATGTTCACTGCCGATGTACTACCAACGTTCACTGAAGGTAGATTTGAAAATATCATCAAGTTTTCCCAAAATTCTGGTGTTTCACCTGGAACGGGTCTCAACTTCTTCTTTAACCAAGGCACTCTGGCTGGAAAGGGGAATTGCGAAGAAAGATGACTTTCTGGGGAAAGAGATATGACTTCCTGGGGAAAGAGATATGACTCCCTGGGGAAATGCCACATTATTCCTGCTGAGGAGATAAAGTCTTCTCGTGTAAAATAAATGCACAAACCAAAACTCAAAGTTCTCAGAAATCCATAGTAAATAATATCGTCATGCAACACAAAATCCAATTTAGAAATAAACTGGAGCAAGACGGTAAACGAAGATACATCCTTTGAGAAATAAACTCAAGAGGGAAAAACAAAATCCAACTAAGCAAAGAGCGCTGCAGGAAGGTTAGAACACAATGTCAATAAAAAATTATTTGTAGCCATGCATAATGCATGTATGAATGTATGAGTGATATCATGCATATACTAGTAAAAGGATACATAATCAGACAAACAAAACCACCTCAGGTACCAACAACATTGGGCTAAACTTCAACCAGAAAGATCAATCCAAGAAAGGTAAAAGCAACTGCAGAAACCTAACCTATTGACTGCCTTAACTTCACTGAGAAGAAACATAATCCGGATGTAGCTAAATCAAACAGATATCGGGATAGAACATCTTTCTTCCAGTTTCATCGGAGAAATCAGTTTTTTCAAAAGCAACGTGCCTACTTGAGATTGCAAGACTAGCCTCAAATAAAGCAGACTGACGCCGAGACAATCAAACTTCACTGGGGAATTCAAACCCACTTCCCTGGAGAAAAAACTGCAGATTGAAAACTTTTCATCATGAACACTCATTCCAACAAGAGATGCCCTAGAATAACTTTCCCGGGGAATAGCACACAGACTTCAATGGGTAAAACAAATGTTTCACGGTCCGTACTCCTACTGGGGATTTCAATACTGATCTTGAATAAGGCAGATGGAAACCAAATTGTCAAAACATTCACTGGGGAATTCAGGCCCACTTTGAAGGAAGAAAAACATACGGACTTCACTAAGGGAGACAACGCTAAATCATCGAGACATCTATTGGGGACTTCATGCTGACTTCATTGGGGAGGTCAAAACCACACCACCGAGGGGAAACCAAGATACGTTCTTCACTGGGGAAACCGGAGATACGTTCTTCACTGGGGAGACCAGAGATATGTTCTTCGAGAGTAATTATTGCACCAACCTCTTTGGGGAGAAGGGACTTCTATTAAATAAACGAGGCCTTCACTGGAGAATATTGGATTGAGTGTTCATATCAACCTATTCCAACAAAAGATGCCCTGGTATAGTCTTCCTGAGAAATCAAGAAGTCAACCCTAATGCCAATACTGCAAAAAGAGCGATATCTTAGCACACCGAGGGAATAAAACCTTTCATCGTATGAGGGAAAACTTCACTGGGGAATCTGAGACGGAGGTTTCTGACCATGCAAACCCAAAATCAAAAGTGAACCAAGACTTGGTCGGGGATAAGGGGATCACAAACCTAACATTGCACCTTGCACCCACTGGTATCGTCTTCAACTAACTGAGAAACACAAAACGATTGTGCATATTCCAACAAGATGACCTGAGAAAAACCTTCATGAAGGAAGTAAATCTTCTTAAAACAACCGAAGTTTGTTCATTCCTGGGATCGCCATTTTTGTTGTCATTGTTTCATCACAAATCCCAAAGTAAATTGAATTGTAAAGATGTCTCTCTTTTTGAAAAGTCAATTTTTCTTTTTAATCTTTTTGCTTTAAAAATTATTATCAGTAATAAATGGAGTCTTTGCAAGCTAAATAAAATAAGAACACAAAGAAATGGGAAAAAGCTCGAATTTCATTAATAGAATGGTAGTCTGCAAATGGCGAGACTCCATGGAGGATTACAAAGTTTGGGAAATGGTAATATATAATGGAAAGGATACATTGAGATACAATGACAAATATTCTCCCTAACAACTTTTGAAATCCTGAGCAGCAGCTTTTGTTGAAGTATGATGAGGATCCGAGAAAATTGTTGCTTCAACGATCAAGTCTTGTCTGACGTAGTTACTTGCCAAGAAAAATCCCTAACTTTTTCCTAAGCTGCCCTTGCGGGTTTTCAACTTAGCGGGAAATTTATTCTGTTTATGTCTCTAATTTTTGCCTAGACCGCCCTTTCGGGTTTTCAGCCTACCGAGACGCTCCTTTTTTTCCTAAGCCGCCCTTTCGGGTTTTCAACTTAGCGAGCTGTTCTTTTATTTCTTTAGGCAAAGTATTTCTTAACTGCGTCAGCATTCATGGGACGTGGGAACTCCTCGCCATCCATAGTTTCAAGAATTAATGCACCACCAGATAAGGCTTTCTTGACAACATACGGGCCTTCAAAATTGGGAGTCCACTTGCCCCTAGAATCAGTGTTAAAAGACATGATCTTCCTGAGCACGAGGTCACCTTCTCTGAATTCACGAGGTTTGACCTTTTTATCAAATGCTTTCTTCATTCTTTTCTGATATAACTGCCCATGACACAAAGCTGTCATTCTCTTCTCTTCAATCAAATTCAATTGGTCAAACTTGTTCTGGACCCATTCAGCCTCTGTCAACTAGACTTCCATTATCACACGCAAAGTGGGAATCTCTACCTCAACAGGGAGTACAGCTTCCATTCCATATACCAGGGAGAACGGGGTTGCTCCTGTTGAAGTGCGGACAGATGTTCGATATCCATGCAGAGCAAAAGGGAGCATTTCATGCCAATCCTTATAAGTAAAAACCATTTTCTGGATAATTCTCTTGATATTCTTATTAGCAGCTTCAACGGCTCCATTCATCTTTGGCCTGTATGGAGATGAATTATAGTGGACAATCTTGAACTCTTCACACAGTTCTGTCATCATCTTGTTATTCAAATTCGAGCCATTGTCAGTGATGATTCTGCTCGGCACACCATACCGGCATATAAGATTGTTTTTGATGAAACGCACAACCACCTATTTGGCAACATTGGCATAAGAAGCAGCCTCTACCCATTTGGTAAAGTAGTCAATTGCTACCAAGATGAAACGGTGTCCATTCGAAGCTTTGGGTTCTATCATCCCGATCATGTCAATACCCCACATAGAGAAAGGCCATGTGGAGGAAATCACATTGAGAAGTGTCGGAGGCACATGGATCTTGTCTGCATAAATCTGGAATTTATGGCACTTCTTCGCAAATTTGTAACAATCAGATTCCATTGTCAACCAATAATAACCTGCCCTTAGCATATTTTTAGCCATCGAATGTCCATTAGCATGAGTGCCAAATGAACCTTCATGAATTTCATGCATCAACATGTCTGCTTCGTGTCTATCCACGCATCTGAGCAGGACCATGTCATAATTTCTCTTGTATAACACATTTTCACTGAGGAAGAAACTGCTTGCCAATCTTTTCAGTGTCTTTCTATCTTTCCTCGACGCACCAAACGGGTATTCCTGAGTCTGAAGAAAATGTTGGATGTCATAATACCAAGGTTTTCACCTGCTACCTCCTCTGTTGCAAACACATGAGCGGGCCTATCCAGCCGTCGAACTGTAATATGGGGTATATCATTCCAAGTATTCAATTGGTACATGGAAGCCAGAGTTGCCAGAGCATCCGCCATTTGATTTTCATCTCTAGGAATGTGATGGAATTCAACTTTATTGAAGAAGGGTAATAATCTTCTAGCATAATCTTTATAAGGGATCAAGCCAGGATGACGAGTACCACATTCTCCTTTAATCTGATTTATTACCAAAGCTGAATCACCATACACATCTAGAATTTTGATTCTGAGATCAATAGCTTCTTCGAGACCCATGATGCAAGCCTCATATTCTGCCATATTATTAGTGCAATCAAACGTTAACCTTGCAGTAAAAGGAATGTGCGATCCATGAGGAGTGATGATCACATCACCAATTCCTTTACTGTAAGCATTCATCACTCCATCAAATACCATACTCCAATGAGATTCAGGGTCGGGGCCTTCCTCAGGCAATGGTTTATCACAATCTTTCACTTTCAGGAACATCACATCCTCATCGGGGAATTCATATTCTGCAAACTGATGATCTTCCACCGGCTGGTGAGCAAGGTAATCTGCTAACACACTACTTTTGATAGATTTTTGAGTGCGGTACTCAATATCATATTCAGATAACAACATCTGCCAGCGGGAAACTCTCCCAGTAAGAGCAGGATTTTCAAAAATATACTTGATTGGATCCATTTTGGAGATCAACTAAGTGGTATGATTCAACATATACTGCCGCAAACGCTTTGCCGCCCAGGCCAAAGCACAACACGTCTTTTCTAGCATGGAATACCACGACTCACAACCAGTGAACTTTTTGCTGAGATAATAAATGGCGAACTCTTTCTTACCTATTTCATCCTGTTGTCCCAGAATACAACCCATGGATTTATCTAACACTGTTAGATACATAATCAACGGTCTTCCTTCTACGGGAGGGAGCAAGATAGGAGGTTTAAGTAGATACTCTTTAATACTCTCAAATTCCCTTTGGCAGTCATCCGTCCACACACAACCTTGATATTTCTTTAACAACTTAAAGATCGGTTCACACTTTGCAATCATGTGGGAAATAAATTTGGAGATATAATTCAAACGCCCGAGGAAACCCCTGACTTGCTTTTCAGTTCTTGGCGCTGGCATTTCTTGAATTTATTTGACCTTATCAGGGTCAACTTCAATTCCTTTCTGGCTAACGACAAAACCCAACAATTTCCCCGATCTAACTCCGAAGGTGCATTTATTTGGATTCAAGCGGAGACGATACTTCCTCAAACGCTGAAACAACTTCAACAAATCTTTTACATGCCCTTCTTCAGTTTGGGATTTGGAAATCATATCATCAACATATACTTCGATTTCCTTATGCATCAGATCATGGAATAGGGTTGTCATAGCCCTCTGGTACATTGCACCAGCGTTCTTCAACCTGAAGGGCATCACTCTGTAACAGAATGTTCCCCAGGGTGTGATAAACGTTGTTTTTTCCATGTCCTCTGGAGCCATTCTTATTTTATTATACCCGGAAAATCCGTCCATGAACGAGAATACCTTGAATTTTGTTATGCTGTCCACTAACATGTTAATGTGAGGTAATGGAAAATCATCTTTCAGACTAGCCTTATTTAGATCTCTGTAATCTACGCACATGCGGACTATTCCGTCTTTTTTCCGTACTTGGACAATATTGGCTATCCATTGAGGATACTCTGACGTCACAAGAAAACCAACATTAATCTGCTTTAGGACCTCCTCTTTGATCTTTACTGCCATATCTGGGTGAGTTCTTCTCAACTTTTGTTTAACTGGCGGACACTCTGGCTTCAATGGCAAATGATGCTCAACAATGTTTGTATCTAGACCAGGCATATCTTGATAAGACCAAGAAAAAATATCCACATACTCTTTCAACAACTCAATTAACCCGCTCTTTACATCAGGATACAACGATGCTCCAATCTTAATTTCCTTTGGATCTTCTTCTGAACCCAAATTAATCACTTCCAAAGGCTCCTTATATGGCTTAATGGTATTTTCCTCGTGCTCAAGCAAACGTGAGACCTCTTCTGGAATCTCATCAAAATCTTCTTCTTCGGCCCCAAACACAGGACAATCAAAGTTGGGAGAGGGTGCAGGGTCATTGTAATCAACGGTTTTTATAATTAATCTGCACATGTGATTTATTATTGCTTTTAGAAACTGACACATATAACAAGTGATCATGCAAATTAATTTTCAGTTATTATTTATTTTGAAAAGGGTTTTTATTTGATTACCATTTCCCAAGAAAAAGCATAAAATAAAGACATATTTTTGGAAGCAAAGACAACTTTTATTAATGATCTTAAAAGTCAAGGAAAACAGATAAGCCCATACAATACTTTCACTTTGGGAAGAGTGAAAGCTTTTCAAAAGAAAGAAACAGATTAACAAAACAAATTACTTTGAAACATGTATGCAAGAAGGAACATCAATGGTGACGCAGTTCTGAACTCGGACTCCATGCGTCACATAATTCGGTATTTCCTACTCTGCTTCATCCTCTTCAACAACATTAATTCCAGAACCAATTGGATGGAGATAGCCTCCGCTGTGGAAAACATCATGATAACTGTTCACATAAGACTTTGACTTCAAACTTTCGCCTTTGCCAATCTTCGAAGAGAAACCCAAACCAATTCTGTTTTTGTTCACGGGTGGATCCACCAGTTGTCCCCAAACTGCATTATGACCATTGCGCACAACCTGCTGCGCGTCCTTCAGCGAAACCATATAATTCTCATTCCTCCTTATGTTGTCAATGGATAGGGCTTGGAATTGGGTTCCAACAGCAGCCTCGTCCGCTTCTACAATACTGAAAGAGGATAGATGGGATATCAACAACGCCTGCTCCCCATTTATGATCACCATCTTCCCTTCACGCACAAATTTTAGCTTCTGATGCAGAGTTAAAGTGACAGCCGCTGCTTCGTGTATCCATGGTCTTCCAAGCAGACAACTATATGCGGGAATAATGTCCATTACCTGGAAAATTATCAAGAACAAATGTGGTCCTATATGGATGGGCAAGTCCACTTCACTAATGACAGATTTCCTCGACCCATCAAAAGCCTTCACAATGATGCCACTCGGGCGCATAGATGCTCCTTGATACTTTAACTTCATGAGGGTACTCCTCGGTATAACATTCAGTGCAGATCCGTTATCAATTACCATATTGGACAGCGAATCATTCTTGTAGGTCATAGATATATGGAGGGCCAGGTTGTGATTCCTCCCTTCATCTGGTAACTCATCATCACAGAAGCTCAAATTGTTACATGACGTAATGTTTCCAATTACGTTGCTAAACTAATCTAATGGCATGTCATTCTCCACAAAAGTTTAGTCTAGTACTCTCATCAGTGATTCTCTATGAGCAGAGGAATTCATCAACAAAGCTAGGATGGATATCTTGGAAGGAGTCTGCAATAGCTGATCTACAATTTTGTAGTCGCTCATCTTAATTATCTTCAAGATATCATCCACTTCTTTCTCTAATATAGCTCCACTAGTCTCTCCTGCAGCCTTCTTAAGCTCATCATTCTCAGCAATTTTCTTTCCAGCAACAACATCTCTTCGAACAACCGGTGCAAACACACGACCACTACGGGTCACCCTGCTATCATCATCTATATTTCCAACATCTGGCATTGGCTGGATGGGAATCTCTACCCCATCTTCCAAGATTGTAGAATTGTATTTGTAAGGCACAGCCTTATCTAATTCATAGGGAACGGGACCTGGCAGACTAATTACAATGGGGCAACAGCTGGTTTTCTATAGTGCTCCACCTCAAGATGAGTGGGTGCACCAAAACAAGGTACAATGACATTCACCCCTTCCTCAACACAATCATCCATCAAAAAGTCATTTCCGGCAAACAAATCTTCGTCCAAAGAGAAATACTCATCTGCGAAGGCATACTCTTCTTCTGACTCTTCTTCCATCAAACAAACTTCAACCATATCAATCTCATGACAATCATCTCTTTGAAATGTGATCTTGATAGTTCCATTGTCTAATAGCAACTGAACACCTTCCCTCACAATTGAACATCCTCGGGGATTTTGACAACAAACTATGCAAGATCCATATTGGTGTTCTACCTGACCAGCAGTATGGCAGAAGGTAGCATGCAACTGCACTAGATCCTCATTCAAATGATCCACATCAAAAATTCTGAATTCACCCGGACATCCAGAAACCATATTCACTTCCTCTTCATATTCTGCCCTAGGCCTGATTATATGGATTAAACCTTCATCCATCATCTCTTACAAATCAGCCTTTATCTTCTTGCAACCCTGTATATCTGTACTGCAAATAGCACAACCGGCGTGGTCATGCATATAATAACTGAATTCACAGAGGTCTGCGTGCATCTGCACCAAATCTCCTCTAACCAGATTAATGTCAAAAATTCGAAAGTCGCCTGGACAACCAGCCACCATATTTACAGTATTCACTCCCCCGTGCTTGGGTAGAGGATTGTATTTCACATTAGGTCCCACGTCTTTGAAAGATAGAAGTCCAGACTTCACCAACCTTTGCACTTCAGTCCTCAAAGGATAACAATTCTCAACACTATGCCCTGGTGCTCCCTGATGAAAGGCACACGTCTGGTCTGCTTTGTAATACCAAGGCAATGTTGATGGTACAGTTGGAGGTGGTCGTGTCTGGACCAACTTCTTCTGAACCAACGCTGGTAGTAACTCTGCATAGCTCATGGGAATAGGATCATAGTTCTCCCTTCTCTGATTATACCCTTGATTCCCCTGCTGGGACGGTCTCTGATAAGCAGCAGTATTCGGAGCGGCATTCATAATAGGAGTAACTGAGGCGACTTGCTGATGACGCTGATAATTCTTTCTAGGAGCTTTTACCCTTCTCTTTTGCATAACAGCATTTGTATCCCCCTCTTTCTTCTTGGTAAACCCATAAAATTGCTTCTTCACACCTCCAGATCCTTCACCCTTCGTCAAACGGCCTTCTCTTACTGCCTCTTCTAGGAGGACACCCATTCCTACCATCTCTGTAAAATCACTTGGGGCACTTGCTACCATTCTTTCGTAGTAGAAAGCGCCTAGCGTCTTTAGAAAAATCTTAGTCATTTCTTTCTCTTCCATGGGCGGAATCACTTGTGCAGCCACTTCGCGCCATCTCTATGCATACTCTTTGAATGATTCTCTGTCTTTCTGAACCATGGCCCTAAGTTGGTCACGGTCAGGCGCCATGTCCACATTGTACTTGTATTGTTTAATGAATGCTTCTCCCAAATCATTAAAAGTATGGATATTGACACTGTCCAAACTCATTTACCACTTCAACGCTGCGCCAGTCAGACTATCCTGGAAAAAGTGAATTAGCTGACACTGATCATCAGTGTGGGTAGACATTCTTCTTACATACATCACCAAGTGAGCACGAGGGCAAGTGTTGCCCTTGTGCTTCTCAAATTCCGGGACCTTAAACTTAGCAGACACTTTAACATTCAGGACCAAACACAACTCATTCACATTCTTCCCGAATAACTCTTTTCCCATAAGAGCCTTTATCTCTCTTTGCATTCTATCAAACTGCTCTTAGAAATCATCCATTCTGTCATAAAGACCCAAGTCTTCACTCGGTGGAGGGAAAGGACGACACACATCTTCATTAACAAACGAAACCAAATTCACCGAAGGAGGTGCAGCAGGAATAGTATGCACCACAGGAGGTGCAGGAGTAACAACATTTTGAACCACTAGAGAATCTTGAGGTCCAAGATGGAAACCTTCAGGTGCAGAATTCTCCAGCATTCCCCACGGATAACCCTGAGGCATACGGTTTTGAACAACAGCCGGCGTAGCGGATACAGGAACAGTTGGAACTTCAGTACTTGCCTTTGTTGGTTGAGGTTGAACACTCGGTGGCTGATTCTGAGCAACCACTAGAGCTTCCATTAGAGCAGTCGAGTTGGCCAAGCCAACCTTCAAAGCAGAAACTTCTTCGCATAGCTCACGATTCTCCTGTTCCAAGTTGTCCATCTTCTTTTTGAAGTTAGCTCGAGTGTTGTAGTGATGAGTCAGCTTGCTGAGTGAAGCAAAAAACTAGGTAAGACACCTGGATATGCATAACAAATTCAAGAAATATGTACAATATGATGCATGGTATGCAATGCATATGATTATTTTTACTTTATCATTTAATATTTCAAGGGATTTATGGTTTATAGACACATTGCAAACATCCAAGTAATAAAGCTTTTGAAATACTGAAAATTTTCATTATAATAACTTCAAAATGGATTACAAATTTTAATGATCCCAAGTACAAGATGAAAATACAATCTAAAATCCTGAGAAGAGAAACTGATGGAGATCAATCTGTACGCTGGCGTTTCCCTGTGAGCCTGGCAATCTGAGCTCTCAACCTCTGGTTTTCTTCCACATGTCTGATGGCGACCTCCTCCCAACCATCTGAAGCAGGAAGTGAGTAATCAACACTTGTTTGAGGCCTAGGATAAAATAAATCCCCTTGCCTCTCCATGGACTCCACTGCTCGACTCTCAAGGATCTTGATCAAATCATCTTTCTCCTTCAAGTCTGGTCTGTAGGAACTCTCTAAAGTTTGGAACTTATTCTTCCAAGCATCCCTTTCCTGTTGCATTCTAACCAAAGCAAGTTGCAGCTCTTCCAGATCATCTAATACAAGAGGAGTGGTCTTCACAAACAAATCAGGCATGGGTGTCTCCCGAATATACGACATCTTCAACTAAATGGCTCTCGATCAGACCCACTGAAGATATGGCTCCAAAGAAACAACACCTCTAGGTCCCAAATACTTCCTAGTCTTCTTATGAGTGTGACGCCAGGCCTTCGCAATCTACTCCCTAGCTTCCCTGTGGTCTTCTCCTTCCTTCAGAAAGAAACTACTCAGATGAATATTGTTCAGTTTATCCCTCATCGGGTAACCAAGTTGTCACCGTGCAAGAACAGGGTTATAGTTAATTCCTCCCTTTGTACCAAGAAGTGGCACGTTAGGAAAACTACCACAACTGTCAATAATCTCCACATCCTGGTAAGCTCGATGATACCAATCAATATCCGAGTGAGTGAGTGCCATGATCTTAGGAGCCCAACGAGGTTCCTTCTGGATATCCAAAAAAGCATCAGACTGAGGCATATGAGAGATAAACCATCGGTACAACAAAGGCGTGCAACAGATAATCATTCCCCCATATAGGAACTCCGAAGATGAACAGAGTAATAAGCATCACCCAACAATGTAGGAACCGGGTTTCCAATCATGAAAATCCTGATAGCATTAATGTCAACAAACCTGTCCATATTAGGAAACAAGAATAATCCATAGGCGAGTAAAGCAAAGATGGCCTCAAAAGAAACCGTACTCTTCATCCTGGAAAAGTAACGAGCTTTCTCCAATAAGAACTGAGCTGGTAATCCTCTAATCCCTCCTTTGGTAGTCATATGGGCTTCCCCCTCAGACTTCCCCAGATGAATCAAAGCAGCAATCTCATGTGGTTTTGGCTCACCCTCCAAACCAGTAAAAGGAACACAGTCGGTAACAGGTAAATCCAATAGATAGGAATACTCTTCTAGTGTTGGCATCAACTGATAATCGGGAAAAGTAAAGCAGTGATACACCGGATCATAGAACTGGACCAAAGTCGAGAGAAAACCCCCCTTCATCTTCAGCTTCATGAGAGGAATAATGGATCCATACTTCTTCCGAAAGTCTGTAGGACACTCGATCTCAGGAATTAGACTGACCAACTCATCTATCTTAGGATCCTTGAAACTGTATTTCCCAGTCTTTCTCTTTCCAGAATCCATGGTTTAAAAGTACCTGAGATATTCACAAACAGTCAACCTTTAAATCCCTTGAAATATTGTTTTTTTTCAAAAGATGCTTATAAGTGCATGGATGCATGATGCAACAATCATACACAAGATCACACATATAGGGTTTATAGGTTCAACATCACGAGCATGAGTTCAACATCACGAGCATGAGGTCGAAGGTACTACCCATAAGGTATTGGTCTAAAAGGTTATCACCTGCCGAACAAGGTTCTAAGAGGTTCGCAGAGTCTACATCCTTCCTTCAGATATTACCAACTTCCCGATTAACTCGATAATTAGTAATATTCTCAAGAAAGACTCGTCCGAGCGTAGTATCGTGTGATAACTACTTCTGGATTACTCTGTCATAGCTTCCGCACTACACCTAAAATGCTAAGATGGGTTAGGTAATCTACGGTCCTCAGCTTCAGCAGGCTCCCAGGTCGAAAGCAGTACGTCTTCCCGATTAATCGGTAAACGACACTACAGTCAAAGGGGCCTCCACTGAGTGGGGGATCTCATGCCTCCTTTTTTGGGATTACTCCCTCAAAGTTAACATGACTATACCGCCCGTCCTATCTTAAAGTTTTCCCAAGTCCGGGTATAGGACTTATGAGTAATCACCAAGCACCCTGAAAACCAGGAAAATCCAAACAAACATATATACAACATATAACACGAAAAACAATAATAACACATATACAGATATAAACAAAGATAGGCTCAACCCACTTAGGGATGGACCAGCAAGAGGTCAATCTCTCCCCAGTGAAGTCGCCATTTTTCTGTAGCGGTAGAAATGTTCAAGACTAAGCCATTGGATTGACTAGACTTTATACAAATCAAAATAAAAATCTCCACCGCGCTTTATTGTTTCCAAAGGAATGGGAAAAGAGAGAATAACCCAAAAGGGGGAAAGATTCAAGGTAAGGGGGTTGGTTATGCAAAGGGAAGGTATTAGTACCCTAAACATCTACGGTACTCCGCATGAACCTCTTTGAAAAAAATCTGTATATTTTGGTTATGAAAATGTGTTATATATAAAATGGATGGTGGAGGTGAGAAAATAAATATTTGTTATGATTTTTGCACCCTCCACGGTTGCAAACCTTTAGTGCCTACGTACCATCTTTCGTGCAATAGGGGATCAGGGTACACGTAGTTCCTCTTTTAAAAATTTGAAACACAAGTGTGTTGGTTAACTTGATGAGATAAGACATCATCGTCATTGTCCGTGTGGAAAACATACTTACTACCCACAATCATGAGAAAGGAGAATTTTCATCATCTCAAAGTGGAGGATATGGCTTGGATTTTAAAATCAACAATGCCTCACTCAACACCCAAGTGGAAAATATCTCTCTTTACTACATATTGTAGAAGTATAGTTGTTTGCCTCACTACAAGGATTGACAAGAGTCTAATCTTTTGAGAAAGATTTTAAAATAAAAAGGCCAAAGTGGAAAAAATGGTTTGAAATGAGATTAATTGACTTTTAGTCTTCTCACAAAAATGTCAAGGTATTATTAAATTGATTGAAATTTATTTATGAAAATATTTTGAAAATGCATGGATCTAAGTCCAAGTTTATTATAAAAATATTTCAAGTTTAGAAATAAGAAGAGTTTTTTTGAAAGGAGGGAGAAGATTTTTGAAATTAAAGAAGATGGGAGGAGATGAAGATATTATCCTAAAGCATAAGATAAGAGCTAGGGATAAGAAACATCTAACCAACAAGAAGCCAATATTTGACATTATGAGTCAATATAGAATTCCCATTCTTTGGACTGAAACCAAGTGAGCAAAGATACTAGACCTCTTGAGAGAAACAAACTTCAAGTGTATTAAGTCTTCACAAAAATTAGGCAGAGTAACGGTTGTATACGGGTGAATTCCAAATTACAAACAAAGTGTGTAATCACAATAACCTGCACACAAAACAAACAAACAATCCAATGTCCCGAGGTAAACCTCAAGAACTCCAGACAAAATAAAGAATTAAGGTCACAAGGTCTCCAAGATAGGCCAAGGTCTCTAATCCTAAGTCCAAGAAGTCCAATGCTCCATAATGCCAAGGATAGTAACCAATAGTCCAAATATCATTAAAGATTTTTATGGTTCATGTTGATTATTAGGTATCTTTAAAAGGAAAAGAAAAGCTCAAGTGAGAAAAATAAAAATGACATAAAAGTAAATGCTCAAGTGAGCAAAATAAAAAGATGACATGAAATGTAAATGCTTAAATTAAATGATGCATAAAGCATAAAAAATTATAAAGCATAAAGTAAAGTCAATTGTTAGAAATTAGTGGTTAGTTGGATGATCATCTTGAAACTTGAATTTGGAACTCATTAGAGGATTGGTAGAACAAAGCCTCCACACAACAAGTTGCATTTGCTTTTTGTCAAGTATATCATCCATTTTAGAATCCTTAAAAGAGTAAGATGTAATAATCAACGATGCTTAAGTGATCCGCGTTGACCAAAGGTGTTGTAGATCCATTAGAGGATTGGTAGAACCAAAGCCTCCACACAATGAATCTCAAGGTTATTGGATCAAAGAGATCAAATTAACATACTTGGGCTTGCAACATAAGTTTGCGCCACGAATGATCATTTATTCGAATCGGGACAAAATTTAGCGCTATGTGTGATACGGTGGGAGAACTGACTTGGGATTTTGCGTTTGTGTTCGCAAATGTTTCGGTTTAGCAAGAGTCGCCACCGACTTTTTATTTTATCCTAAGGAAAGGCCAAAAAGCACATGAAAGACCTTTGAGTAGATTATAGAAAGGGAAGGTATTCTATCCATGGTTATCCATGGGCTCTTAGTTACTTGCTTAGATCACTTGCTTTGCATTTTCAATTGTTTGAAATGGTGCTTTGTGTGTGATTTTGAAAGATATTTTGAAAAGAGTCCATCGTTGTGGCAACCTTTGTAACGATTCTTGTTTGAATGTATACAAAGGTGTTTTTCTCTTTTGAAAAGTTTTCAATGTTTGAAAGTAGGGTTTTGAAATTGTGTTGTGAAGTGTGTTTTGAAAGTAGCAAGGATGTTTTTGCAAGCTTTTGATCAAGTAACTAGGAGCTATCTACCCTATTTTACTCAAAGATCTTTCTTATGTTTTTAACCCTTTTAACAGTGTTGTTTCACCATTGTATTTGGTGGACAACCTTATGTTAGGATGTTAGCGGGACATGTGCGGGTCATCGGATAGACCATGATAGCAATAGTGTCAAGTATCTTTGGCAATTTTCTTGAGGGACTTGATCATTTTGTTTAGGCAACTCAGATAGCGTCATCGAGGGACTATGATCTTTTTGATTGTTTTTATTTTTCCAAAGTACTCAACATGCAACCATGGCCCATTTTTGAAGGCAACGAGTGGATTGTAACCCTAGGGGTGCAAGTGTGCATTGTGTTTGTTTTTCATGCATATTTATCTTGGATTAGGTCAAACTAATTGTTGATTTTAATTGTATACAAACTCTAGGTCTAAACATGGCATAATTGAAAGCTTTTAAATGTGCGAGAATTTAAATGCTACACTATTACAACATGATATAGGGAGGGGGTACAAATTTGAATTGGGAGTTTTTGACAAGAAAATAAATTCTAAGTTATTACAACCATATCGAATGTATAGGCAATATTTAAATGTACAACAATTGAATACAATACAATAAATAAATGTGAAATAAAAGGTATTATGCACAAAATGATTTTTATGTATACAAAAAAGTATTTTTTTTCAATGTGAAATGTAAATAAAAAAAAAAGGATCAGTTTTAATTATTTTTCTATTTTAGGACAAGAAACCCTAATTCTTAATAAATAATATTATTTATTAGTTATATACAATAAATAAATCAATTTATACAGAAAATAAAAGTATATTATAAAAAATGATATTTTTAATACACAATATTAATAAAAATGAAAATGTGGTATTTTTGTATTTTTTTTACCTAATTATCTAATAAAATAAAATGTATATATATATATATATATATATATATATATATATATATATATATATATATATATATATATATATATATATATATATATATATATATATATATATATATATATATATATATATATATATATATATATATATATATATATATATATATATATATATATATATATATATATATATATATATATATATATATATATATATATATATATATATATATATATATATATATATATATATATATATATATATATATATATATATATATATATATATATATATATATATATATATATATATATATATATATATATATATATATATATATATATATATATATATATTAAACATATTAAACATAAAAAATAAAAATTAATCATTTACAAAAAAAATGAATATTTTCAAGAAAATGTTTTCAAATATAAATAAAGATAATAAATGAAAATAAGTAAATTTTTTGTATTATTTTTGAGTTTTGTTTAAAAAAGAAAATAGTTTATTTACATATGTATACTTAATAAAATAAAATAAATATCAAATAAATATGAAAAAATATAGAAAATTATTTTTGGCATTTTTTTATATTTAGACAAAAAATAATAAAGTCAGAATAAAAAATAAAAATGTCAAAATGATAAATATTTAAATAAATGGGCCAAGGGGTGTAAACAGAAAAGAGGGGTGTTAGAAGTGAAAACAAACAGGCCCATCCCATCCAAACTTCTTCTTCTTCCTCTTGTTCACAAAACACGCGCTTCTGTGCATCAATGGATAACTCCTAATTCTTTGATTTTTTTGACAAAACTCATAACATGAACGTTATAGAGAATTAAACAATGAATTCAACCATATAAAAAACTTGGATTAACTCTCAAAGACCAGAGAGAATTTCTCTGGCCCTAATTTCTAACCTAGTTTTTTCAGAAAGTTCATGAGTGAAATTCTCTCAGCACGATTAATGTAAATGAAAACTAAGCATATGTATGGCTTCAGGGCTATGAGTACAACATATTTCATTCACAAACCTAAGCCTAACCATTCCTAAATAGGGAGATAGAAGTCCATGAAATACCTGTTTCAGTTGACTTCAAGCTGGATAATGCAGCAACCTTCAATAGTGTTTGAGCTTCTCTTGAGCTTGCCTGAGGTCCAAGGAAGCTTCTTCAATGCTTGGCTTGCTTTGAAACAACTTGAATCGTGCTGTAGAACTCAACCCGCAGAGCTTTAAAATGAAAATGGCAAAGTGTGTTAGAGGTGTTACATCTTGCAATGGGGGCCTGGGATAGTTCAGGTGAATTGATTGGAAGGTGTTTGAACTATCTTTGGACAAAACGCACGATGGAATTTTGTTGTGGCTTGCAAAATGCAGAACCTGCCCTGTTTTGCAGAAAAACAGTGATTCTGAGTATGAGGAGGTTTGAGTGATGAAAGGGTCGTGTTTTAGGCTTGTTGGGAGGTATGGAACTTGTCTACAATGTTTGTCTAAGCTTGTGTTAACAGATATGAGAGATTGTATATGTTTTGCAACTTTTCTTCTTTTTCAAGCAAGAGTATGTGTCCCCCCAATGCAGGCCTGCACAAGCCCTAAATCATGCTGCATCTTTTGTTCTTGGTTACTGGAATTAGTGGACTTGATCTTTCCTCAAAGATCTGGCCCCATGCCTCAAGGATTTGGTTTTGACATAAAGTGAAGTTTAGGCAAAAATGGCATTGTTGCTTTTTCCTTTTAAAGCTTAAACTAGTGTATAATGCCCTAATGACCAAGACAATACCTTAATACAATGTATATGCATTAAATTAAGGAGTACAAATTGGTTTTGAGGCCTGTAATATCAAACCAAGCTAGCTAGATCAGAATTGCAAGTTGTTATGAACATGGACAAAAGTGAGTTTTTGCCAACTTCAAGCATTCGATTCTCTCTAACCACAAGGGTGTTTGAGGAGTTCTTGGATAATTTGGAAATCTTGGAACATGTACTATAATCCATCTTTGCAATGCAACTTGAAATTCCAAGTGGAACTAAGTGAAAAGTGGCCAAGAAGATGGGTCCAAATCCTGCCTAGATTAGGGCAATTTTTCTCTAAGTTAAAAGTTTTAGGTACCCTTGTTCCAAAAATCATAACTTGAGATACAAGCTTCTTTTGAGAAAACTTTGTGTATCAAAGTTGTATACTTTGTGATGGACTATAACTTTCATGTTGCAAATTTTGTTTGAATCCATTTTCATCTTGGTGAAAGAGTGGGACAAAGTTAGGAAAAAATAAGAAAATTTTATAACTTAGAAAATTTCTAAGTTATGAAATTTTTCCATTTTAAACCCTAATTTGCATTTTTGGGTTTCTTGATGAAAAAGTTTCATAATTTGGCATGTCTTGATGAAAAATGACCCTTGGCACTTGATTTTCCCAAAAAGTCAAAGTTTGACTTTTCAGTATACAGTTAAATTTTGATCAGTTGACTGAAAAATTCATCTGTCAATCCTATGCATTTGAGATCTTTTGAACTTGTTGAATGGGTCAAGATGATTTCAACGAGTCCTTGAGTCCATGGTTGAGCTTGATTTTCCATTGGCTGGGTCAAACAGTCAAAAATTGCCTTTGCACAGTCAAAACCCTAAAAATGACCATTTTGCCCTTTTGGTGGTCTGATCAAATTTCTTGTGGAATTGTGATCCAAACTTGATCAAATGGTTCACATGAGTTCATAATGTTGATGTGGGTCAAAATTCATGAGGTTTGACTGTCAATTGGCCACAGTTGACTTTTTCCCCAATACAGTTGATTTCTAGGTCAATTGTTCAATTGACTGGGCAAAAATTTGATTCAAGGCTTGAAACTTGGTATGGACAAACTTGTGAGTCCAACATGAGGTATGAAAGTCAATTTGGTCATTGTAGGTCAAAACATCCCTGTGCAAATTCAAACCCTAATTTAGGTCAACAGTGCAAGGAGGTGTCTTGAGTTGAGCAAACCCTAGCTTGATCTTGAGTTCCAAGAGCCTTGTGATGAGAAATGTTGATAAAAAGGAGAGGGCAAATTTTGGGGTACAACACTATGTTAAGTAATCGTAAGTGGACTTATGTAGAAGTCGCACCTATTTTGAGGTCGGTCAATAGCAATCTATGTACTTCATGTTTGGATAAATGATATAGAGATCACCATCCCTTAACATGTAGCACAATTAAAAAAAGGGATAAGATGAAGAGGGAGGGGAATGATAAGCTAATTTGGATCACCATTTCAAAATTCTTTCATCTTTAAATTCAACCACTCCTCTAGATGGATTAAAGCACTAAATATATCATTAATCCAAAGCACCAAAAATGAATTAAATAATTCACTCTTAGGTAGATTTGAATTGATGAACATTTATACAACTTCATCTACATCACAAAGTCCATTGAGTTTAAAGACAAATTGGGCATTTAAAATTGCAATCCAAACTAACAATCAAAGAGAGTGAGCAGAAAAATATTTGAGTCAAAACAGCCCCAAAATAAGGCAGAAAAATATTTTTGGTGCTGTTACAGTCAATTGTGCTTAGACAGCAACCTATTGCATCAATGCAATTTTTTATCAAATCAATTTTCTGTGACAATCAATTGCAATGTTACAACAATTGATTGCCACCTGTTAAAAAATCAGTAGAAAACAACATTTTAAAGATCAAATTCTTGTTCCAACTTTTCATCAAACACCTTATGATCATGGATCCAATTGAGCATGAAAATTCCAGTAAATTTTGAGAAAATAGCACTAATGGAGTTATAAAACAGTGCTCAATGAATCAAAACCAGAAATTCACAAGAGATCACATTGTGAAAGATGATGATCCAACTTACCAAAGGTAGAAATTGAGAATTATCAAACAACTTTAGAACTTGCTTCAATTTAACAACAAGAATCAATCACCAAAGCTTGGATGTAGAGAATTGATGGAGAAAAAGTGTTTGGATGAAGGTTTAGCTCAAAGATAAGTAAGCTTCAATGCAAAGCTTACTAACTTTTTTAAAAATGGAGCTTTGAGTGAATTTGGTAAAATGGGGAGAATTGAGAGATTTTTTAGCAAGATGATTTTGGATATCAAAAGCTTGTGATTTGAATGAAATGAGGTCTCTATTTATAGAGTTTTAGAATTGGGATTAGTGGTAATTTGGTAATTGATTCTTGGAGCCAAATTCGAATTAATGATATAATTTCAAATTATGCAGAAAAAATTGGAGCCAAAATGATAACAATTTGAATTTGTTGGCTTTTTTTTCAAAAAACACGTGCATTTTGCCATTATGAGTCGATACATAGGGGGTATGTGTCGATACATCCTAGTTGTATAACACATCATGTGTCGATACATGCCTCTATGTGTCGATACATACTGTTATTTCAACTCATTACAGAATCACACAAACTGCATGAGTCGATACATAACACGTATGTGTCGACACATGCTAGTTAAACAAACAGGATGAGTTGATACGTACATGTATGTGTTGACACATGCTGCTTATTCAAGCAGGATGAGTCAATACATACATGCATGTGTCGGCACATGCAAGTTATACACAACAAAACGAGTCGATACATACCTTTATGGGTCGATGCATGCTGGATTTTTTGCCACAATAGGATCAATCAACTTGCAAAACCTTATTTGTTGGATGCTTTGACTTGGTACCTACAAAACACAATTTTTGCAAAGACAAGGACAAATATTTTTTTGTATTTTGATTAGAAGTTAGTCAACAACACATATACAAAATACACAACCAAGGTGCTTGGAGATTCCTCAAGAGCAAACTTAAAGATAGGAGATAGAAAAAGAGGAAGAACCAACCCTAATGTGATCTTGTCATGATTGAGTTGATATGATATGATAGGGGAATCTTAGGGGCAAAAATTGGGGTACAACAGAGATCTTCGACGGGGTTCGCCCCAGCTGTTCGACTATGTTGTAGTCACTTTTCTTGATGATCTTCAAAATTTCCTCTATTTCATGCCTAGATGTTTCAACAATAATTTTCTTCGGTGCCTCCGTTCGGGCAGGCTCACCGGTGATCTCTTTGCCCCGAGCGTCAGATGACTCGGCGACAGGGGTAATGATTGGAACATGAACAGGGGCAGTAGCAGATGTACTAGCGAGTATAATAGCAACAAGCTTCCGAACAGTTGGTGGGGAGATCTCAGGAGAGAAAAGTCTTCCGCTTCGGGTGAATTTGCTAGATCCAATAATATTGCTGACATCAGTATCAGCCTCTTCAACCTTCAAGTCTTGTTTGATCCCATGATAATACACATCGGCCCCATAATGCCACGGGACAGCCTTATCCGAAGTCTAAGGGATAGGTCCAGGAATAGTAATTATCAATGGAGCAACTCTCGGAACAAATGTAATCCTAACAGGATTTCTCGAGGAAGCCTTGGAAGAATTGGCGGAAATGGTGATTATGGAAACATCTTCAACAGGAATCAATGGAACCAAAGTTTTCTTGAACAAGATTTCTTTGTTATCCATCAGGCGTTGGATACCTAACTTTAATAGATGGAAACCAGTAGGCAAGATGGAACACAGGTGTCAACCTTCGCCACAACCCGGAAATAAACCGGCCAATAGTAAGTTCTTCTTCACGGTCATCAACGAAGTAGAAATGTCTTTCACGGAAGTCACAAACGAGTCATCATCCACAGCATTCACTCCATGCTTGGGCATAGGAGCAATCATGACATTAGGCTTTTCCGACGCTTCAAGCTCAATCTCCTTAGAATCAATCAGATCTTGCACCTTATTCTTCAAATCCCAGCAATTATTGGTATCATGCCCTGGGCTATCGGAGTGATAAGCACAGTGGGCGTTCGGATTATACAGTGATGATGTAGTACTAGGATTCTTTAGAGCCTCCTTCAGAATCACCAAGTTGGTCTTCAAAAGTTGCGAAAGAATTTGAGATAGAGTCATACTGAGCCGAGTATACTGCCTTTGCGGTCTCTCCACTCTTTGCTAAGTGTTGCATTGTGGGGTAACAGTTGGTCTTGATATTACCACCGCATTAACTGCTTGGCGGCGCTCAGGTCGGTTTTGGCTCCTCGAGCTGTAAAATGAACTAGATTCCTTCTTGAAAGGCTTCTTCTCTGTACTTGACAAAGCACCCTTCTGTATCTTGCCACTTTTGATGTCGGCCTCAACTCTCTCCCCAGTCATAATCAATTCAGTGAACCTAGACGATGAACTAGCGATCAAATGATTGAAATACGGACCAGATAAAGTCCCAAGAAACATATCCACCAACTCCCTATCAGCCAGAGGGGGTTGTACTCTTCTAGCAAGGTCTCTCCATTTCTGAGCGTAGTCCTTAAAACCTTCGCTCGCACCCATAGACATACCCTGAAGTTGAGTACGTGTGGGAGCAAGGTCGGCATTATACTGGTATTGCTTGTAAAAAGAAGCAGCAAGGTCCTCCCAGTTATGGACGTTAGCTCCTTCGAGTTGATAGAATCATTCAAGTTGAGTCCCTGACAGACTATCTTGAAAGAAATGAACCCAAAGGTTCTTATCGGCAGTATATGGTTAAATCTTTCTGACATACGAGGGGAGGTGTAACTTCGGGCAAGATACCCCGTCATACTTAGCAAAGACAGGAGCCTTAAACTTGTGGGGAATCACCACCCCAGATGCCAGACCCAAATCTCCGACGTCCAGACCAGGGACTTTTTGGATCTCCATTGCCCTTAACCGGTCTTCGAGCTGCTTATACATATCCTCGGCAGGAGGACACTAGTCTTCATCAAAGTCTGTTTCATTGTCAAAAACCACAGGGCTAGGACCCTTCCTTTCTTCTTGATTCTCTCCCCCCTCTAGATGAGTGAGATAAATCAGCTTCTTGTCTCAACCTGTTCCCAAACCTGTGACCCATATTTAGCAGGACCACCTTCTTCTTCTTCTTCTTCTTGTCCTTCAAGATAAGAGTCTTCAAATCTTGTTGACTCTTGACCAAGTTCATGAACATCTCCTGGAACTGAGCATTATGAGCTTGAAGGGCTTTGATGGCTTGATCAGTGGATGTTTCAGAAGACATGTTGCTGAAATAAACAGCGAAGAAGATAAAAAACCTGTAATGGTACCTGTAATGAGGTGCATGGGAATGGAATGCGCATGAAATGATTTCAAAGACTTTAGGGAGATTCAAATTTGTAAACCAAAATAAAACACACTTTTATTAGATTAAAACTTAAAACAATGTTTAACAAATGCCTTTAAGGCGTTACAAAAGAAATACTGAAAAGCAAATCTAAACTAGAAACAATAAAAGACATCAGAATTCCCATGGTCGTTTTCCTTTCGTGCTGACATAATCTTTGATTTTCCTCTCAGTCTCCAGCTGCCTTATAAGCTTCAGGATCTTCCATTCCTGCTCATGATACTTCTCTCTGTAAGTATCCCTTTCTTCCCTTAGCTGGACCCAAGACCTCTTTAATGCCCCAATATCAGTAGGCATATAAGGATAGAGGATCGTATAAGGAACACCTTCTTCATCAGTACACTCCATAATCACCGGCAAGACAGCTTCGTATGGCATCCTCGACTTTTGAGCATGGGCTCGAACCCACTAGAGATATGGTTGCATTGGGAGAGAAGTATTCATTCCTAGGTCATGCGGATCAGACCTATTCACCCTGTCCCAGGCTCATATAAATCTGCGGCGATGTCCCTCAACATCACCCTTGAAGTCAAAGACAATGTCTGGAAGCAGCAACTCATGAGGACCGTCCCTTCGAGCTCGTCCAAACTGTCGTAAGGCCAAACAAGGATTATAGGTTATTCCTCCTCTAATTCCAAGCAATGGAACATTGGGGTATTCCCCACACCGATCAATGATAGCTACCTTTTCCATATCTTTAGTACTCCAAAGGATGTCCGTATGAGTAAGGGACATGATTCTGTAAGCCCAACCCATACCTTCCTCATTCTTCAATACAGATTTGGGGAGGTGAGAAATAAACCACCTCGCCAGCAGTGGTGCACAGCACATGAGAGTTCCCCTTTTCCGAACGGTACGGGTATAAAGAGCATGCAGAATATCACCTAAGAGAGTAGGCACTAGGTTACGGGACATGAAGATCTTGACTGCGTTCACATCGACAAAAGAATCTGAATTTGGGAATAAAACCAAGCCATAGATGAGGAGTGCTAGGATGTCTTCAAATGCTTGAAAGTCCAGACTATCCCAGAACTGTTGAGCCTGATCAATCAAAAACTTAGCCAAGAAACCTTTCATCCCACTCTGAGTCTCCCAGTTAGATACTACATCAGCCTTTGTTAGATGGAGGGCTGAAGAAACATCCTCTGGCCTAGGAGCTATCTCCAAACCTGTAAAGGGTGTCTTCTCTAGAATAGATGTGCCAAGTAAATCAGAGAACTCCTCCAAAGTAGGGACCAACTGATAGTCCGGGAAGGTGAAACAGTGATGCAACGGGTCAAAGAACTGGAACAAGATGCTCATCATTTGCTCATCCAACTTTGAAGTGACCAAACCAAGGAGATGACCATGTCTTCTAACAAAGGAAGAAGTATCAGGAACCTTTGAAACCAACTCTCTAAGCTGAACAGGTATCTGCACGAAGCTGATCCGAATGGTATTTCTGCGCATAGATGCCATGATCTACAAAATAGAACAAAGATGAATCCCCTCGGTCTTTGAAATGGTTAGTCTAATGAAATATGCATGCGATGTCATGATGCATGATGTCATGATAAAAACACACCACATGTATCACAGATAACAAACATGGTAAGGGAAAACAAGTCACACAATAACCCTTAAATTTCAGGCTGGCATGGAGTTTAGGTACTACTCTCTTGCAGTTTAGTTGGTTCAACCTATCCTAATAATAGTAATCGGGTTCTAGAGGTTCTCAATATCACTGACCATCCTCGATCGGTCATAATTCTAGTTTAGCAACTTTTTCTTGCGGCCGGAATCATCGCGAGAGTATGGTCTCAATGAGTGTAGCATACTGCTACTTTTCTATGGCCAAGTTAGTCAGTTATAGGTTCTAAGGTCAGTTGATGCTTAATTACCTATTAGCAGCCCCATACTCTCCTTATTCCTCCATAAGGGATATCGGTACCAACTAATCTGTCACACCAACGTAGCTACTGCTTCAACCGTATCGGTCTATGTCGTACAGTTCCCTCATAGTCTATTGCTACTTACCTAAAAGGTATCCCCAGATCCGGGTTAGGATCTATAGTAACTCCGATTCAAAACCCACAAAGATAAAGCAAACAAATCAAACAATTGAAAACAATATGACGAACTAATCCTAAGGTACACCCCACTTACTCCCTAGCAGAGTCGCCAGTTCTGTGATACAGTGGCCAGAACCGGGACGTGTTTCCCTATTTTTTAAGGAATTTGATGGTTTACGTTTTGCGTTTGTGTTCGCAAAATGTCACGGTAAGCAAGAGTCACCACCGACTTTTATTTTATCCATCAAGAAAAGGAAAAAAGCACAGAAAAATTCCTTTTTCGAGATATTTCGGAGTACGGGGGGTAGATTATAGAAAGGGAAGGTATTAGCATCCTTTCTATCTGTAGTTATCTACGGGCTCTTAGGTACTTGCTCATCATTTTCAAAATTGTTTTCTTTGTGTTTGTGGGTTTTGAAAAGTTTTTGTTTTGACTTCGATTTAACTCTTGCTTCTGTCTTCAAGAGTGTAATGAAGTGTTTTTGAAAACTTATTTGTAAAAGAGTGTAAGTGTGAAAAAAGTTTGTTTTGATTGAGCAAGTACTTAAGAACTAATCTACCTACTCGAAAAAAGAATCGTTCTATGTTTCTTTCCTTTAGACAATGCTATCCCACTATTAGTGAGTAGGTAGCATCATCGTTGGAGTTTGAGGGTCAATTCGAAAGGGACGTACGTTCACTAAAGCAATGTTAGGACGTCTTAGTAATAACCCTAATGTCTTAGATCAATTATTCGAGGCAACAATATCCGAGGCAACCTTTCCGAGGCAACTTTGATCTTTAGATAAAAGGACGACCACTAAAGCATCCTATACTCAATGACCATTTACCGAAGGCAACCAAGTGGGAGTGTACCCTAGGAGTGTGCATGTGCGAGTGATTCAATTTTAGATTATTTATCTTCGCACATATTTAGGGTTATCTAACTGTTCTAAAATTAGTCATACATTCTTGTCACGCATCCTATTATCATGCATCTAACAGTTTAATATTTGCGGAATTTAAAGTGAGGAAATTAAACTACTCTATTACAAGGCTTTGGGTATTTACATAGCCAAAAACAAACCCTTGAAAAGTAAAGCAGTAAATGTAAATAAACGTCCTAATTAAAATTATTACAAACTGTGAGCAGATACAATAATCGGGATAAAAAAATAAAATAAAGCGCGCGATGACAAATTAGATCGAATGCGAACTAGGGTTTTGACCCTTCTATCCTAAAAAAGAAAAAAAGGTTTTTGTTGTTTTTAATTATTCTTTTTTAAGAAAAGAAATTAGGTTTTTAAAATTAAATGCTAAATTAATTAGTGATTAAATTAATTAATAAAAATAATTACATGACTTATTTTTGGTTTTTTGGTTATTTTAGGAAAAAAATAAGATACAATTAAGTTAGTAATAAAACCTATTTATTCTAATTATTTTTAAGTTATTTACAAAAAGAAATCAAAGTTATCTAAATTAATCAAACCTAATTAATTAATTTTTTTAATAAAAATAAATATCTTAAATTTAATTGGATGGAAAAATATTTTTGTGATTTTTTTATGAAAAAGAAAATTATTTGGTTGGTTAGTAAATAAATAAATTAAATTAAATGAAATAAATAAATAAAAGAAAAGAATAGAGAAAGTAGTTTGGGACTGCATATGGGGGTGTGAGAAGCATTTTCTGGGCCCAACAATTTGAAGCCCATTTTGACTTGTGAGATCCTGTGCTACGCGTTTGACTTGGCTTTTGGTGTTCCCTCCTGGATGGCCATCAGATTTGGCCATCTAGCCACTTGGCATACCAGATCTTGAGGGAGTATGATAGGCCTTGGAGTCATGCACGCATGTAATTACCTGGAATAACTTAAGAAAAAACACAAATGTTGGAGGCAGGGGTCGAACCCCTGACCTAAAGCACTCCCACGCCTTAACGCTTGCCTGGCTGCCACTACACCACTTTGCATTTGTTGTACATAATATAAACAAAAATCATTATATAAAAAACAAACGAAGCAGTCAAATTTTTGCGTGAAAGTTCAAATGAACGAATCAGATGGAGCCACGCCATCATTCTTGTCCTCTCTCCGTGGCTAAAAGGTTTGAAAATCACATACACGTAATATAAATGACCACCAAGGCCATGAATGGACTCGTCTGGTTTTGCTGAGCACATTGGTGGCACTTTCATGGCCCAATTTTGCTTGCACGCAGAAATCCCAAATCAAGCTTGTAAACCCTAATAATGGTGAAACTCCATACAAGCCATGAAAATGCAATTAAACCATACAGAAAGTTTGCATATGTTTTAAGGATCAAGAATATAGCATTAGTTCATGCTATCAATGCCTTAATCATGGAATTCGAATTCAAGAAATGTAGGGTATCGTGATGGACTTACAGTGTGATACAGGGCTTGAAAATGCTTGGTTTGGATTGCTTTAGCTTGCTGAGGATACCAGGAAGCAAGTGGAATGGCCAAGGAGTCTTGAAACTGCCTATAAATGGGATTTCGATTCACCACTTTTTCTTGATTTTTTGAGTTTTTGTTCTGCCTCTTGCGCCTGCTTCCAACCATTGTTTTAGGTCTGCTCGCTTCTATATGTATCAATGAAGGGATTAGGGTTGATAACTGCTCTCAATCTTCCTCCATCAATGATTTGGATCTTTGATTTGATTCACTTTGAAAACTTTCCAAAATTGGCCTATTTCAATCTTTTTGTTCACACCATGCATTGATACAAATTTGAATACTTGCTAACTGTATAATAAAGCCTGAAACAAGCATAAAATCTTTTGTTTTCAATGTTTTGGATTTTTATATGATTTGTTTTGATTTAAATTGAAATGATTCAAATAAAAGTCAAAATAAATAATAAAAGAATGATAAGGACAAGTGGCAAGGGCTATAGCTCGTGGACTATGTTGCCAACTCAAAACAAGTGAAAAAGATTGGGCCCATTTGGCAAAAATTAAAGTTTTGGGCATAGTTGACTTTTGACAATTTTGCAAAAAAGGTCAACTTCACTAATGCATAACTTCCTCAATTTTGACTATTTGGAGGTGTTCTTGGACGTTTTATAAATCTTGATATGTGCTCTAATCAACCCTTTTTGTCTCATCTCAATTTGATATTCCATTCTCATGTATGAAGCTTTGACAAAAAAGGTGTTTTTGTTGACTTTCCAAAATGACCTATAATGTCTAAATTCATAACTTCTTGTGAGTGCATATTTTGAACTTGGGAGCTGAAGATGGATTGTATATAATTGCATCCCCTTAGAAATGAGATTTGGATGGGTCATTTCTCATAAAGTATGAGAAAGTTATGCTTGGTCAAAGTTGAGTTAACTTTTCCTACAAAACCCTAATTTAGCAACTTTTGGTTCTTGATGAATTATGAGAAATCCTTGATGAATCATGATCAAACCTTGATCAAATGATGAAATACACTTTCAAATGAGGATGTTGACCAAAAATCTTGAAGTTTGACTGTATGTGGGCCACAGTTGACTTTTGCCCTAGCATAGTCGATTTTCAGGCCTTTGAGCAATTGACTGAGCAAACTTCCTCTGTAGGGCTTGAAAATTGACATGGATGATCTTAAGAACATATTAGGACATTGGTGAGCATTTGGTATCACTTGGACTCAATTATATTGATGCAACATGAAACCCTAATTTTAGGTAGACTGCCTTAGGAGAGAGTTTGTCTGGCCAACCCTTGGGCTATCTTGAGCAACTTGAGGATCTTTCTTGAAATGTTTTGAGAAATATGGGAGGGAAAATTTTGGGGTACAACACACTTCTTTATGAAATTATATAATGCGACTCAATACTATGCAAATGCATGTGGTACCATTGGAGCAGAACTCCCATCTCAAAAATTTGCCAATTAATAGAGGCATCAACAAGGCATAACCTTCATCTCAAAATTTGCCAATCCAGGCCATCTCAATGAGCATAAGCTCTATCTCAAAAACTAAATGTATGCGACACAATCATGAATGTAATAACAACACTCAAATTAATAACATCTCAAATCATCTCAAAACATCTCAAATTAACATCTCAAATTAACATCTCAGAACATCTCAAAAACATCTCAAATTAACATCTCAGAACATCTCAAAAACATCTCAAATTAACATCTCAGAACATCTCAAATTAACATCTCAAAAACATCTCGAAAACATCTCAAATAATCAACATCTCAGATTATCAAAATGATTCACCAAACATCATTTATTTATTATAAATCATCAACACAATATTATTAATACTTCTCATTAACAACTCTGCAGCATTTAATTTCCACAGTAAAAACAATAATGCCATTCTGCATCTCTAACATCAAGACCGTCACTATTCCTGTTGTTATAGCTCAAACAGCAGCTTCTAAGCATATAACGCTCATCGTTCTGTTCGCAAACAACGTAAAGGCTAAGCTTCTGACCACGCAACCTCTAACCAACACAAATTCTAATAACTCAGCTTCTAATTACACAATTTCTGGCTAACCCAACCTCTGACCGAATACAATTTCTGATCATCACAGCTTCTGGCTAGCCCAACTTCTGATCATCACATCTTCTGACTAATCCCATCTTCTGATCAACCCAGATTCTGACCAGATACAACTTCTGACCGTCACACCTTCCGACTCACCCCATCTTCTGACTAGTACAAGTTTTGACTAATGCAACTTCTGAATAACCACATCTATTCTCTATTGGGCAACGCAACTTCTAATTAACATACGTATAACATCAAAACTTCTACCTTACACTAATATGACGCAACTTCTATCAAGATCCTTCTAACGTCAGAACTGCTACCTTTCCTCAACGTTATTATTTTAATTCTTTTGCCTGTTATCACCCTAATCAGGAACCATACGACTAATGTTATTCCCTAATTAATTCATCGTTCTAACACAGCAGCACCTAGTATCATTCTAGCATAATTTTGTGTTTTCTGGGTTATAGTATTTATGCGTTTTCATAACTAAAGCCTTAGAAATTAATCTAATCATGATAATTCACCACCCATAATAACCCAATAATCTTACAGCATTTTAACGACATCAAGACATCAATATTCATCCAAAAATCATCAATTCTCATCATACATCAATCAATGTATTATCAATTCAAGAACAAGACAACAATCACCACAAACCCCACATACCAATCATCATAAACCCAATTATAGAGTCAGACCCCCGCCCTTACCTTGGATTGAAGGTTGCTCTACAATTCCCGGTTGGATTCTCGTTCTTGCCGCTATTCCTCTTTCTCACGCAGCTTGCACGTTCTCTTCCAAATCCTTATTTCTTTCTACTGCTTCTTACTTCTATTCCAACAACAAATAACAAAATAACCCTATTATTCTATTATTTCTTAATGGGCTTAAAACCAATACACCCCCTTATTACTTCTACTCTCTCAAAATAAGCCCACATTAAATAATATTACACTATTAATATTATTTCACCACATAATAATATATCTCTAATATTATTTCTCCACTTAATAAAATAAATCCAATTTAATTATAACACATCTTCATAAATATTTCAAAAATAATTTAATTAAATAATTAATTAAATTACGGGCGTTACAACTCTCCCTCACTTAGAATATTTTTTTCCTCGAAAATTTACCTCAATCAAACAATTCAGGATAGGAGTCTCGCATCTTGCTCTCCAATTCCCAAGTCATGCTTTCACCAGCAGCTCCTAGCCAAACTAATTTAACCAAGGCAATCTCATTGCCCCTCAGAGTCTTTATTTCACGATCCGCAATCCGTACAGGTATCGTCTCCACCGTAATATTATCTCGTACTTGCACATCGTCCATATGAATCACATGAGATAGATCTGAAATATACTTCCGAAGTTGCGACACATGAAACACATCATGCAAATTCGAAAGATTAGGCGGTAAAGCCACTCTATAAGCAACATTCCCCACTCTCTCCAAAATCGGATACGGTCCAATAAAACAAGAAGTGATCTTCTTAGACTTTAATGTTCGCCCAACACCAGTCATAGGTGTAACTCTCAAAAACACATGATCACCAGCTTGAAATCCTAAATCCTTCATTCGCTTGTCATGATAACTCTTATGTCTACTTTGTGAAGCTTTCATCTTTTCTCGAATCAACTTCACCTTCTCAGTAGTCTCACGAACAAGTTCAGGTCCAAGTACTACACTTTCACCAGATTCATGCCAACACAAAGGAGTTCTACATCTTCGACCATACAACGCTTCAAAAGGTTCCATCCCAATACTAGAATGGTAACTGTTATTATAGGTGAACTCTATCAACGGAAGATAAGTATCATACGAACCTCCCTGCTCAAGAACACATTCCCTTAACAAGTCTTCCAACGATTGAATCTTCCATTCAGTCTGACCATCTGTATGAGGATGATACGTTGAACTCAACCTCAACTTAGAACCCAACGCTTCTTGCAAACTCTTCCAAAAATCAGAAGTAAATCTTGGATCTCTATCTGACACAATGCACAAAGGAATACCATGCAACTTCACAATCACACTAATGTAAATCTCAGCCAACTTCGGCACTGGAAAACTGATGTTAATAGGAATAAAATGAGCTGACTTCATAAGCCTATCAACAATCACCCAAATCGAATCATGTCCTCTTAAAGTATTAGGCAACCCTGTCACAAAGTCCATTGAAATGCTATCCCATTTCCATTCTGGAACTTCCAACGGTTGCATCAATCCTGCAGGCTTCTGATGTTCAACTTTCGACTTCTAACAAGTCAAACATGCATACACAAACCGAGCCACACCACTCTTCATCCCAGGCCACCAAAATAAACCTTTCAAATCTTGATACATCTTTGTAGCTTCTGGATGAATACTCAACTTACTTCTATGACTCTCTTCAAGTATCACTTTCTTCATCTCGACATCATCAGGAATACAAATCCGATTATGAAATCTCAACACACCTTGCTCATCTAGCTTAAAATCATTATTCTCAGACTGGTCAATCCCAACCATCCAATCTACCAGTTTCACATCCAACTTCTGAGCTTCTCTGATACTGTCTAAAAATTCATTATTGATCTTAAACATACCCAACATAACACTCTGCGGAGTAACCTCGCAAACTAAGCTCATATCTCTGAACTGCTCAATCAATTCCAACTCTTTAATCATCATTGCTGACATATGTAAAGTCTTTCGACTCAACGCATCAGCTACCACATTCGCCTTTCCTGGATGATAATTCAATCTGAAATCATAATCCTTTAACAATTCCAACCATCTTCGTTGCCCCATATTCAACTCCTTCTAATCAAACAAATACTTTAAGCTCTTATGGTCAATAAACACTTCAAATCTAGAACCATAAAGATAATGACTCCAAATCTTCAACACAAAAACAAATGCAACAAGTTCTAAATCATGCGTAGGATAGTTCTTCTCATGAGTCCTCAACTGCCTTGACGTATAAGCAACTACCTTACCATTCTGCATAAGCACACCTCCTAAACCCATCTTAGAAGCATCACAATACACGACAAAAGGTTCTCCTGGATTAGGCAACGTCAAAATCGGAGCCGACGTTAACCTCTTCTTCAATTCTGTAAAACTTTCTTCGCACTGAACATCCCATACAAACGTTATACCTTTACAAGTCAACTTAGTCAACGGAAGTGACAACTTAAAATACCCTTCGATAAACCTTCTATAATAACCAGCTAATCCCAAGAAGCTTCTATTCTCAGTAGCTGACTTTGGAGTTTCCCATTGCAATACAGCATCAACCTTCGATGGATCTACAACAATGTCACTACCTGAAATCACATGACCAAGAAAACTAACCTCTTTTAACCAGAATTCACACTTGGACAACTTTTCATACAACTTCTTCTCTTTTAAAACTTGAAATACTACTCTTAAATGTTCAGCATGCTCTTCTTCCAACTTAGAGTAAATCAAAATATCATCAATGAACACCACTACGAACCGATCCAAATAAGTGTGAAAGATACGATTCATATATTCCATGAATACTCCCAGTGCATTAGTAACACCGAAAGGCATCACCGAATACTCGTAATGTCCATAATGCGTTCTGAAATCCGTCTTCTGAATATCTTCATCCTTCACTTTAATCTGATGGTAACCCGACCTCAGATCAATCTTACTAAACACACGAGCATCCACCAATTGGTCCATTAAGTCATCTATTCTTGGTAGCGGATACTTGTTCTTAATCGTCACCTTGTTCAACTGTCTATAATCAACACAAAGCCTCATACTTCCATCTTTCGTCTTCACTAACAACACTGAAGCACCCCACGGCGATACACTTGGTCTTACAAACTTCTTCTCAAGTAACTCTTTCAATTGCTTCTTCAACTCTGACAACTCAGATGCAGACATCTTGTATGGTGCCATAGACACAGTTCTGGTACCAGGTACAAGATCAATTACAAATTCAACTTTCCTCTCCGGCGGTACATCAGGAATCTCATCAGGGAAAACTTCAGGAAATTCACATACCACCTGCAATTCCTCAATTATAGCTTGAGTCTCTACAGATAATGACACCATCAACGAAAACATATGTACTTCCTCTTGCATCAACTTCCTCAACTGTCTAGCAGACAACAGACCATCTTCCTCTTTAGGAGTAGAAAACTTCACTGACTTGTCATAATAGTTAATATGAACACAGTTATGCTCTAACCTGTTCATACCCAGAATTACATCCAAACCTCTTAACGGCAAACAAACCAAATCAACAACAAAGTCTCTGTCGAAGATCGACAAGGGACACTTCAAACACACAAAAGAAGTAGTCACCGACCCCTTGGCTGGAGTATTGACGACCATTTCTCCATTCAAAGAAGACAACACAAGACCCAGTCTTTCAACACAATCAGCAGCAATAAAACAATGCGTAACATCAGTATCAATAATAGTAATTAAAGGAGTACTATTAATGAAACATGTACCTCTAATAAGTCTGTCCTTAGCAGCTGTCTGATCCTCAACCAAAGCAAACACTTTACCACTTGACTGAGCCATCTTCGGTTTCGGACACTGACTACCAATGTGACCTTCTTCTCTACAGTTGAAACAAACCACATCTTTACGCTCACACTCAGATACAACATGTCCGTTCTTACCACAACAGAAACACCTCTTCACTTTTTCAGTGCACACATTACTCTTGTGCCCATATTTCCCACACTCAAAGCAAACCACACCAGCAGGAGCATCTCCTCCACTAGTCCTCTGTCTCTGAGCAACTTTCTGTTTACCCTTACCAGCTGGGGCATCATAAGGCTTACCACGATTCTGTGGGTGCTTACCCCTCTTCTCACTGATAATATTGTAATGAGCATTATTATCTTCCTCATAAATCCTACAGCTATCAACCAAATCAGAAGAGACACTAATTTTCTGATATCCAACTGCTTTCTTAATCTCCGGGCGCAACCCGTTCTCAAACTTAATACACTTTGAAAATTCAGCATTTTCCTCAGCGTAATACGGATAAAACTTAGCCAACTCAGCAAACTTGGCAGCATACTCAACAACAGACATACTTCCTTGCTTCAGCTCAAGGAACTCAATTTCCTTCTTACCACGGACATCTTTAGGAAAATACTTTCTCAAAAACTCCCTACGAAACACAGCCCAAGTGACATTATCACCTGCAACTTCTAACTTCTGACAAGTCTCTAGCCACCAGTCATCAGCCTCGACTGCTAGCATATGAGTCCCATAACAAACTTTCTGCGCTGGAGTGCAGTCTATCACGCGAAAGATTCTCTCAATCTCTTTCAACCACTTCAATGCTCCATCAGGATCATACTTTCCCTTGAACGTAGGTGGATTCTCTCTCTAGAAGGTCGCCAAGCTACGAGATCCAACATTCCTGTCAGCATTCGGATGATTTTCCATCGCATGAGCCATTGCTTCTAAAGCAGCAACAAGTGCAGCACCATTCCTTCCAGCCATCTCAACTTCTCACTACAACATAAACAACTGTTAGAACTCAAAATAACAATACTCAATTGTTAGACAACTACGACTCAACGACAAGGTCGAACCAACCTTTTGCTCTGATACCAACTTTGTAACACCCCAATTCTACCCCAAGCAATTATGCAAAATAAATCAGAGTTATAAAATTTCAATCATACAAATGAATCGAGACGTCACAAATTCTTCTAACAAATTCATTGCATTCATCGTGGATATATAACACTTTTTCAAACATCGGATGAACCATCAACATGACATCTTTAATCAAATAAATCAACATCTATGCAGCGGAATTCTTAATAACATCTCTAACGAAACAACAACTTCGAAACATCACATATCTAATAATAGTCAATTTCAAGTTCAACAACTGAAAATCATCAAACAAAAACAGCAAGTGTTCTTCCCCCCAAGTTTTACATATCAGAGCAATGACACCGACTCAAACTATTGAAGGTATACAGCCTTCACTCTCGATTACCTGCACGTTACCAACATAAGGGCAACATTCAAACATAAGGGGTGAGATATCTAACAATGTAATAAAGGGCATGATAACTAATATATTAAATTAGATCAACAACGTCACCACTTCTCATCTCATAATCCACGACAATCTCAACAATAATATACATTCATCAACATCAAAATACACTTCTTTATGAAATCATATAATGCGACTCAATACTATGCAAATGCATGTGGTGCCATTGGAGAAGAACTCCCATCTCAAAAATTTGCCAATTAATAGAGGCATCAACAAGGCATAGCCTTCATCTCAAAATTTGCCAATCCAGGCCATCTCAACGAGCATAAGCTCCATCTCAAAAATGCAATGTATGCGACACAATCATGAATGTAATAACAATGCTCAAATTAATAACATCTCAAATCATCTCAAAACATCTCAAATTAACATCTCAAAAACATCTCAAATTAACATATCAAAACATATCAAATTAATATCTCAAAAACATCTCAAATTAACATCTCAGAACATCTAAAATTAACATCTTAAAAACATCTCAAAAACATCACGAAAACATCTCAAATAATCAACATCTCAGATTATCAAAATGATTCACCAAACATCATTTATTTATTATAAATCATCAACACAATATTATTAATACTTCTCATTAACAACTCTGCAACATTTAATTTCCACAGTAAAAATAATATTGCCATTCTGCAACTCTAACATCAAGACTCACTATTCCTATTGTTATAGCTCAAACAACAGCTTCTAAGCATCTAATGCTCATCGTTCTATTCGCAAACAACGTAAAAGCCAACACAACTTCTGACCATGCAACCTCTAACCAACACAAATTCTAATAACTCAGCTTCTAATTACACAACTTCAGGCTAACCCAACCTCTGACCAGATACAACTTCTGATCATCACAGCTTCTGACTAGCCCAACTTCTGATCATCACATCTTCTGACTAATCCCATCTTCTGATCAACCCAGACTCTGACCAGATACAACTTTTGACTATCACACCTTATGACTCACCCCATCTTCTGACTAGTACAAGTTCTGACTAATGCAAGTTCTGACTATCCACATCTATTCTCTATTTGGCAACGCAACTTCTGATTAACATACGTCTAACATCCGAACTTCTACCTTGCACTAATTTGACGCAACTTCTATCAACATCCTTCTAACGTCAGAATAGCTACCTTTCCTTAACGTTGTTATTTTAATTCTTTTGCCTGTTATCACCCTAATCAGGAACCATACGACTAATTCTATTCCCTAATTAATTCATCGTTCTAACACAGCAGCACTATTATCATTCTAGCATAATTCTGCGTTTTCTGGGCTACAGTATTTCTGGGTTTTCATAACTAAAGCCTTAGAACTTAATCTAATCATGATAGTTCACCACCCATAATAACCCAATAATCTTACAGCATTTTAATGGCATCAAGACATCAATATTCATCCAAAAATTCATCAATTCTCATCATACATCAATCAATGTATTCTCAATTCAAGAACAAGACAACAATCACCACTAACCCCACATACCAATCATCATAAACCCAATTATAGAGTCAGAACCCCACCCTTACCTTGGATTGAAGGTTGCTCTATAATTCCCAGTTGGATTCTCGTTCTTGTCGTTATTCCTCTTTCTCACACAGCTTGCACGTTCTCTTCCAAATCCTTATTTATTTCTACTGCTTCTTACTTCTATTCCAACAACAAATAACAAAATAACCCTATTATTCTATTATTCCTTAATGGGCTTAAAACCAATACACCCCCTTATTACTTCTACTCTCTCAAAATAAGCCAACATTAAATAATATTACACTATTAATATTATTTCACCACATAATAATATATCTCTAATATTATTTCTCCACTTAATAAAATAAATCCAATTTAATTATAACACATCTTCATAAATATTCCAAAAATAATTTAATTAAATAATTAATTAAATTACGGGCGTTACACCAATCATGGGAGATGCATGTTATGCCATTGACGTAATTGATGACTGCATATTGGAACTGGAACAAGAAGAACCTGTCGAAACTATCAAGTTACCCCCAACCCCCATTTTGGAGGATGATGGATTTGAAAGACTAGAACCTCACTTTTATGACAACCTCTATGAATGTTTAGCCCTTACCCCATATCATATACCTTGCCCTAAGAAACCATCTTTAGAACTTAAAGAACTACCCAAGAATCTGAGATATGAGTTCTTAGATGAAGAAATGAATCATCCTGTTTTAGTTAGTGCTACCTTAAATCAAGACAAGACAAAACAACTCTTCGACATCTTGCAAAAATATCCCTCAGCCATAGGGTATAACATCTCTGATTTAAAAGGGATAAGCCCATCGATATGCATCCACCGAATTATGTTAGAGGAAGATTCTAAATCCTCTAGAGAACATCAAAGGAGAATAAACCCTATAATGAGTGATGTTGTTAAGAGAGAGGTCCTTAAGTTACAAGAGGATGGTATAGTTTGTCAAATTTCAGATAGTAAATGGGTAAGTCCTGTACATGCGGTACCTAAGAAAGGGGGCATCACAGTTACTAAAAATGAGAAAGGTGAACATGTTGCCAAGAAAACAGAAGGAGGTTGGTGTATGTGTATAGATTACAGAAAGTTAAACAAAGCAACTAGGAAAGATCATTTCCCTCTTTCATTTATAGATCAAATGCTTGAGTGTCTAGCTAGACACTTGTATTTTTTTTATCTAGATGGGTTCTCGAGATTTCTCCAAATCCTTATTCACCCCGAGGATAAAAAAAAAGACCTTTACCTGTCCTTACAGAACATTTACCTATAGAAGAATGCCCTTTGGACTCTGTAATGCGCCTGCCACTTTCCAGCGTTGTATGATGTCAATTTTCGCATACTATCTTGACGGAATTATGGAAGTATTCATGGATGATTTCTAGGTATGTGGATTTGATTTTAAAGACTGTCTCTCTAACCTTGAGAAATCCTAGAAAGATGTGTTGAGGTAAACCTTGTATTAAATTAGGAGAAGTGTCATTTTATGGTTAAAGAAGGTATAGTATTAGGACACATTATCTCTGAAAAGGGCATTGAAGTCGATAGGGCCAAAATAAAGTAATAGAGAACCTCAAGCCACCTAAAATTATTAGGGAAGTTAGAAGTTTTCTTGGACATGCTGGTTTCTACTGGCGTTTTATCAAAGACTTCTCCAAAAATAACAAAACCCTTAACTAATCTTCTAATGAAAGACGTCGAATTTATTTTCAATGAAAAATGTATTGAAGTCTTCGACCTTTTGAAGTGGTGAACTGATTTCAGCTCCAATCAGGCAACCTCCAGATTGGCACAACCTTTCAAAATCATGTGTAATTCTGGTGATTATGTCGTTGGTGCTGTTCTATGGCAGAGAAAAGATAAGAAATTACATGTCATATATTATGCTAGTAAAACCCTAGATGCTGCCCAACTTAATTATGCAACAACAAAGAAAGAATTGCTAGCCGTGATTTTTGCAATTGATAAGTTGATATCCTATTTGGTTGGAGCTAAGATCATTGTTTACACAGATCATGTTGCTATTCGTTACTGTTGTACCCCAAAATTTTCCCTCCCATTTTTACTCAACATATGTTCATTAAGATACTCTACTTGCTCAAGGATGCTCAAGAGTTAACCAGACAAACTCTCTCCTAAAGTAATGAACCTCCAACTAGGGTTTCTTTTTTAATCAAGATGGGTGAGTCCTAAAGGCCTCATATGCTCTCCATAGTCATAATATGTTCTCAAGACCATTCATGCCAAGTTTCATGCCTTGCACAAGATGTTTACCCAGTCAACTGCTCAGATGTTGGAAAATCAACTATACTAGGTCAAAAGTCAACTGGGGCCCACTTACAGTCAAACCCCAAGATTTTTGGTCAACCTAAAAATTTTGAAGTGATGTCCATCATTTGATCAAGGGTTGATCATGATTCCCCAAGGAAGGCTCCTAATTCATCAAAACTCAAAAGTTGCTAAATTAGGGTTTCTTAGGAAAAGTCAACCAAACTTTGACCAATCATAACTTTTCATACTTTATCAGAAACTTCTCATCCAAGTCTCATTTTGAAGATAATCCAATTCCCTACAACTCATCTTCAGCCCTCAAGTTCAACAAATGCACTCGTGGAAAGATATGAATTCAGACATTATAGGTCATTCCAAAAAGTCAACAAAAACACCTTTTGGGTCAAAGCTCCTTACATGAACATGGAAGATCCAATTGAGATGAAACCAAAGAGGTTGCTTAGGGGACATCCTAAGCTTTCTGTGATCGGTGGATCTGGAACTGACTGTTTAACGCTGGTTCGCGAAATGTCGCGGAAGCAAGAGTCGCCACCGTCTTTTATTTTCTCCAAATGGAAAGGACAAAAGCACATAAAAATTCCTTATAGAGATTGCTCTCGGTTCGGGAGGTAGGTTATAGAAAGGGAAGGTGTTAGCACCCTTTCTATCCATGGTTATCCATGGGCTCTTAGATACTTGCTCATTGTGTTTTCAAAAATGGTTTGTTTTCTTTTCAACTGTGGGTTTTAAAAAAGTTTCTTTGAAAATTCCAATTCGACTCTTGTATCGGTCCTCAAGAGTGTTTGAAAAATTGCTTTCGAAAGCTTTTTGAAAAGGTGTCGGTATGAAAAGTATTTTTGATTTGTTTTGAAATTTAGAGCAAGTATCTAGAGTCGTCTACCTACCCTAAGGAATTCGTCTGTGTAAATGTCCTTTAAAGTAGTGCCATCCCACCATTGAGAGGTAGGTAGCACCACCGTTGGAGGTGTTCGGGTCAATTCGAGGTTCGGGACATGGTGATCACCAGAGCAATGGGAAGACACCTTAGAAGCTACCCTCATGCCAGGTTCCCGGATCATGAGGACTTACTAAGACATCCTCTACTCGACGATCACCTTTCGAGGCAAGGCAACAGTGAGGCGTACCCTAGGGGTGGTGTGTGATTTGTGTGTCGTTTTCATTTGCATTTATCTTGTCATGTTATTGGTGTTCTACGCTTGTTTTTATTTTTGTCCATATATTCTTTCATGCTTTGATTTAACAGTTAAAAATATTGCGGGAAAAGTAAATTCTAAGCTATTACAAAGGCGCGGGTCCACATCGCCAAAATTAAACCAGGACCCGATTTGACAGAAAAATAAAGAAAGTAAAAGAAAATAAGGAATTAAAAATGCGAGCAATTATTTACAAGGCATCGGGAGAGATACATAAATATTATAATGAAACAAAATAAATATGTGAACTAATGAGAATTAAACGAAACGAGGGCGTTGGACCCTTTTTGCAAAATTAAAATTAAATGGAATTAATTAAATTTAAAAGAAAGAACTTGTTTTTTGGTGTTTTTTAGTATTTTAGGATTTACATAAAAAAGAGAATTAATTAAAATTAAAATAAGATGCAAACCCTAATTCTAGTGGCTTTTAATTTATTAAAAAAATATTGAAGTTTTTTAACCTAAAATTAACCCTAATTTTTATATGCAAATTTGATTATAAAATAAATAAAATAAATAATATTAAATATTTGAAAGAAAAAAAGGATGAAAAATTATTAATTAAACCCTATTTCTACATTTTCTAGATTTTTGTTGAAAGTATTAAAACTAAAACCTAATTTACACTAAATTTAATTATATACATTTATTTATGAAAATACTAAAAATAAAATATTTATTGTTTTTTTCTCTTTTTCTGATTTTTATGGGTTTTTTATATTTATGAAACTATTAAACTAATTAATAAAATAATAAATAAAAAAAAACTAAAAATAAAGAAAGTAAAAAAACTTGGCAAACCTAGGGGGTTCAGACCCCAAATAGGAGGTGATTCTTTAGAAATTCAGGCCCATTAATCTTGCTGGCCCTTTTGACTTTTCAGGGGGGTATGCTGGCGCGCTGACTGGGACTACCATGTGCCTTGGATCTTGGCCTTTGATTGAGTTCACTTGGACGCGTGGACGACTGGATCTTGGAAGTGTATGGTGCGCTTCAACCTGGGCACTACATGTGATTGTTAATTGAAAAAAAACAAATGGAAAGAGTGAAGACCTGGGGCTCGAACCCAGGTCATGTACTTTACCAATCCTTATGCTTGCCAGTGGAGCCAGATGCGCGTGTTGTATGTTAAATAAACTAAGAATAATATAATAAGAAGACAATGGTTAGTGGGAATCAACGCGCGAAATTTAAACTAGCCTATCACATCTTGCCACGATATCGTCTTCTTCTTCGTCCCTGAAACACAAAAACATAGGCCACGGTTTTTTCACCGTTTCAGAATGGGTCATTTGAGAAAATAGCGATTAGCCATTAAGTGCTCATAAATTGAGCGCGAGAGTTCCATTGTCTTCGTCCAAATGCGCTGATCACAACCATGGCACTGTGGTTCGCTAATTTTACGCTATTTGAAAACGCCCAATTTACAACTCTGAAAACCCTAGAATTTGGTAATGGTGAAATCGTCTATAGCTTGCAAAAATTCAATCAAACACATGGGTTAGCTTTAGAATCATACCAGGAACATGAATCAAACATTAAAAAAGGCTAAATGCGCATGAATTGGAATGCACGATTATGAAAAAAAAGTGAGAAAAGTTAGCTTCTGTACAACGATTCAAGAAGTTATGTTTGATGTTTTTGATTGGGAAACGTTCAGTGAACCTTCAGCAAGCTAATGAAACAAAAATCGTGCCTTGAATCGCCCTAGAATGTGGTTTTCAGAATTGAGTTTCTTAACAAAATTTTCAAGTTTGATGGATGGCTTCTAGCGCAGCTCAGTGGTCCTTGGCATTAGGTTTTCGTTCATGCTTATGTAATGAATCAATTAGGTCAAGAAAAACAAAACAAATCAATTGCATTCATGGTTTTGAGATTTGATTTTCAATCATATTTTTTCCAATCTTTTTCATGCAATTTTGTACCAATCATGATCCAATCAATCCAAATCTTTCCATATTGAATTATGCACGAATTATTGAGTAGATTACATGTGCAAAAAGATTTGATACTTAGGTTAAATATTTTCCATGTATTTAATTTGATTTAAATGAATTAATATAAATAAAAATTCAAATAAATAATAAAAAATGAAGAAATACCTCCCTTTGGGCCAAGTGGTCGTGCACATGCTTGGGATGATGAATTGTGGAAGAAAAATAGGCCCATTAGCAATTTTAGACCATTTGAATCAATGTTGACTTTTCAAAATATCCAAAAATTTCCCAACTTCCACAAGGCATAACTTACTCAATTATTAAGCTTTTCTCATGTTCTTGGACATTTTGGAAAGGTCTTTGAGTCCTCTAACCAATGTCTTTGGTCCCATGTCATTTTGATTTACCAATATCAAGTTATGGCCTTTGACCTAAAGTCCCTTTTTGTTGACTTTTGAAAATGACCTATAATGTTGAAATTGATAACTTTTTGTGAGAGCATTTCTTAGACTTGAAGTATGAAGATGAGTTGTAGGAAATGTCTTTATATTCAAAATGATCTTTGGATGGAATTTTTCTGGTAATCCATGTGGAAGTTATGCCCTGGTCAATTTACAGTTGACTTTTTCAATTGTCCAAATAAGGAAACTTTTGCATTTTGATGATTTTTGAGCCAAGCTTTGAGAATCATGATCAAGCATTGATCAAATGATATTTGTGGCTTCAAAATGATATGTTGACCAAAAATTTGAACTTTTGACTGCCAAATGACCATTTTGCCCCTACAGTTGACTGTAGTGCAATTAGGGTTTTTGACTGTGCAATTTTGTGCTGAATGTCTTGAAACTTGATATGAGGATGCTTGACCATATGTGTAGGCACATGGGACTTTATTGGACCTTTGGAAACTTCATTTTCTTGACCAGAATCAAAACCCTAATTTTGACTGTATAGGAGACCTTTGCACTGTGCAACCCTTGGGGAACTTTGAAGCTTGACTTGGCAAATCTTTGAAGGATATGGGAGGGCAAATTTTGGGGTACAACACTTTCTAAAAAGTAAAAGGACACCCTCTTAGGGTCAAAATTGAGAGAGATATGCATTGTCAAAGTTGGCCATTTTTGGAAATTTGCACAAAGTCAATTGTTGTACCCCAAAATTTGCCCTCTCACTTATCAAGAATTTTCTCACAAGATCTCTTTGACTCAAGACTGTATTAGGGTTTGACCAGCTCAAGACATCTCCTCATGCACTGATGACCAAATTTAGGGTTTGAGTTTGTACAAGGATTTTTGGACTATCAATGCTTCATATGACTTTCAAGGATCATTATGGACCCCCAATATAACCCATGTCAAGTTTCAAGCTTTGAATCACATTTTTGATCAGTCAATTGGACAGTTGACCTAAAAGTCAACTGTATTGGGGAAAAAGTCAACCATGGTCAATTTACAGTCAAACTTCATAATTTTTTATCCACACCAACATATTAGGCTCATATGTATCATTTGATCAAGTTTGGACCATAATTCCTCAAGAAATTTGATCAAATCATCAAAAGGGCAAAATGGTCAAAATTAGGGTTTTGACTGAGAAAGGGCAATTTCTGGTTTTTGACCTAGCAAATGGTTAATTGATTTGAGGCATGATCTCAAGATTTCAATTACATCATTTTTACCTAATAACATGATTCAAAACATTGCAAGTCCATTGGATTGACAGATGAATTTTTCAGTCAACTGATCAAAAGTCAAATGTATACTAAAAAGTCAAACTTTGACTTTTTGGTCAAATTCAAGTGCCAAGGATCATAATTCATAAAAACATGTCAAAAGGTGAAACTTGTTCATCAAGAAATCAAGGATTTAATATTTGGTTTTGAAAAGTTGAAATTTCTTAACTTGGAAAAAATTTGAAGTATAGAAAATTTCTTATTGTTTCTCAACTTTGAGCCAAATTTTCACCATGATGCAAGATGATTCAAAGGAAATTTCCAACATTAAAGTTGTATATCTCCATGAAATCTACAACTTTTCTTCACACAATTTCTCCTAAAAATTCTTGGATCTCAAGATATAATTTTGTGAATACATGCTCATGAACTAAAGTAACTTAGTGAAATTTTGCCCTAGTTAGGCAGATTTTTGACCTAACTTCATGCCAATTTTTCACATAGATCCAAAGGGAATTTTCAAAAGAAATTCAAAGATAAGTTGTATATCACATTGCAAGCTTTCCAAAATGTCAAAGAACTCCTTGAGATCATTCTTGAGTAGGGAGAATCGAAGAGATGAAGTTGGTGATTTATCACTTTGATTTCAAGCCATTTCATGATGAACAAAAATTCAAATCCAAGCCTATGCTGCATAATCTTTGCTTTGCAGGCCTCAAAATTGTTTCTCACTCCATAATTAAATGTTTACACAGCTGATAGAGCTTTAATCCAAACATTTGAGCCTTTATCCAAGTTATAATTCCATTTATGGCACAAAGGTGCCATTTCCATTTTGATAAAGCATTACTTTTACCTTTGTCAACTTCTTGAGCCTCTCAATTGTTTTCTCTGCATACAAGCAAAGTCAAAACCAAAAGCCACTTGTCTAAGGCCTCTACCAACTCAGATCATGCTTCTACAAACACATAGAGACTTGTCTCCTCACTTTTCTTCAAAAGCAAGTTATAGAGCCAAAAGGCTATAACTCAGAAACCTTGAGTGGAGTTGATGTCTAACCTTTTCCATACATATACACAAGTGTATTGCAACATAACATACAAATGCTAAAACTCAGAAACACTCACAAACACTCTGCAACTCAGAATCTGCCATAACTTGACATTTTTGAACCTTACACAGCCATCTCCAAAACCACTCGTGCGTTTTGAGTTTTAACCACCTAAACACTTAATATACCTCATATCTAAGTGATCCAGACCCATGTTCCCTCACTGTAACTCCTTCTCCATCATCCATCATTTTTAAATATCAAGCTTGCAGGTTGACTTGAGTAGGGAGATTCAGAGACTTTCAAGACTAAGTAAGGATTGGAATATACTCAGGGAGTTCCAGGAAAGCTAAACAGATCCTCAGGCCTTCTCAAAACTTGCTCAAACTCCATTCACGATCCCAGCTGCAAGAGGTAAAAACTCAAACTTCTATCTCTTCATACAAGCATCATTTGGTCCTGATTTGTGAAAGCAAAATGTAGATATCCTTGCTCTAAAGCTAACCATGTTCATAATTTTCATTTATATTAACTGTGTATAGAGAATTTTGGATTTGAAATTTATGTAAAAATTAGGTTTCAAATTAGGGCCAGTAAAATTAGCTCTTATCTTTGACTTTTAGTTTACATAAATTATATGGTTTAACTCGTGGGAAGAAACACTATAACTTTCATGTTTGGACTTTCCATTTTTATGGAGAAATGAGAGAGATACAGGTGGTTCGGCCATGGATCAAGGATGAAGATGAATGTTGTACCCCAAAATTTGCACTCTCAATTATCAAGGATTTTCACTAGATCTCCTTTGGATCATGACTGCATTAGGGTTTGACCAGCTCAAGACACCTCCTCATGCACTGATGACCAAAATTAGGATTTGAGTTTGCACAAGGATTTTTGGACTATCAATACTTCATTAGACTTTAAAGGATAATTATGGACCCCCAAGATTATTCATGTCAAGTTTCAAGCCTTGAATCACACTTTTGATCAGTCAATTGAACAGTTGACCTAAAAATCAGTTGTATTGGGGAAAAAGTCAACCATGGCCAATTTACAGTCAAACTTCATAATTTTTTATCCACATCAACATCTTAAACTCATATGTATAATTTGATCAAGTTTGGACCATAATTCCTCAAGAAATTTGATAAAATCATCAAAAGGGCAAAATGGTCAAAATTAGGGTTTTGACTGAGAAGGGGCAATTTCTGATTTTTGACCTAGCAAATGATCAATTGGTTTGAAGCATGATTTCAAGAGTTCAATTGCATCGTCTTGACCTAATGACATTATTCAAAACATTACAAATCCATTGGATTGACAGATGAATTTTTCAGTCAACTGATCAAAAGTCAATTGTATACTAAAAAGTCAAACTTTGACTTTTTGGTCAAAATCAAGTGCCAAAGATCATAATTCATCAAAACATGTCAAAAGGTGAAAATTTTTCATCAAGAAATCAAGGATTGAAGATTTTGTTTTAAAATTTGAAATTTCTTAACTTAGAAATTTTTCTAAGTATAGAAAATTTCTTATTTTTTCTCAACTTTAAGCCAAATTTTCACCATGATACTAGATGATTCAAAGGAAGTTCCCAACATGAAAGTTGTAGATCTCCATGAAATCTACAACTTTGATTCACATAATTTCTCCTAAAGATGCTTGGATCTCAAGATATAATATTGTGAATACATGCTCATGAACTAAAATAACTTAGTGAAATTTTGCCCTAGTTAGGCAGGTTTTTGACCTAACTTCATGTCAATTTTTTACATAGTTCCAAGGGGAATATTTGAAAGAAATTCAAATAAGAGTTTTAGAGCACATTTCAAGATTTCCAAAATGTCAAAGAACTCCTTGAGATCATTCTTGAGTAGGGAGAATCGAAGAGATGAAGTTGGCAATTTCTCACTTTGATTTCAAGCCATTTCATGATGAACCAAAATTCAAATCCAAACCTAGGCTGCATAATCTTTGGTTTTCAGGACTCAAACTTGTTTCTCACTCCATAATTAAATGATTTCACAGATTTTGGAAGCTTTAGGCCAAGCATTGAATGCATTGTACAAGAATAATTCCATTTTTGGCACAAAGGTGCCATTTCCATTTTGATAAAGCACAACATTTGCAATTGTCAACTCCTTGAGCTTTGCACTTGTTCTTTCTGCACACACAAACCCTATAGACCAAAAGCAATGTGTCTAAAACCTCTACCAACTCAGATCAGGCTTGTACAAATACATAGAGACTTGTCTCCTCACTTTTCTTCAAAAGCAAGTAATAGAGCCAAAAGGTTATAACTCAGAAACCTGGTGTGGAATTGATTACAAACCTTCTATATACTTATACACAAATACATTACAACCTAGAACACGATTACAAAAAGCTCAAAAACTCTCTCAAACACTCTATCACTAAAAATTTGCCATAACTTGCAGTTTTGCACCTTACCTAGCAATCTCAAGAACCACTCGTGCGTTTTGAATTTAAACCATATAAACACTTAATATACATCATATCTAAGTGTTCCAGACCCATGTTCCTTCACTGTAACTCCTCCTCCCCCATCTGCCATTTTTACATTTCAAGCTTGCAGGTTGACTTGAGTAGGGAGATTCAGGAACCTTCAAGGCAAAGTAATGATTGGAACACACTCAGGGAGGTCCAGGAAAGCTAAACAGATCCTCAGGCCTTCTCAAAACTTGTCCAAACTCCATTCACGATCTCAACTGAAAGAGGTAAAAAATCAAACTTCTATCTCTTTATACAAGCATCCTTAGGTCCTGATTTGTGAAAGAAAGATGTAGATATCCTTGCCCTAAAACTAACCATATTCATAGATTTCATTTATATTAACTGTGCATAGAGAATTTTGGATTTGAAATTTCTGTAAAAATCAGGTTTCAAATTAGGGCAAACAAAATTAACTTTGATCTTTGACTTTTAGTTTACATGAATTATATGGTTGAAATCGTGGGAAGGAACATTGTAATTTTCATGTTTGGACTTTCCATTTTCATGGAGAAATGAGAGAGATACAGGTGGTCCGGCCATGGCTCAAGGTTGAAGATGAAGTTGCCTTCAGGGAGCGTTTTATAATATATATTTATGCCTTTACTTATATGAACGGATGTACAGCCACCCCAGTGGTAAGGCAGCGCGCAAAAATACCCTAGGTCATGGGTTCGAGCCTTGGCGCCTGCCTTTTTGCATTTTTCACACTTTTGGTCATTTTTTTGATTTCTGGCAGCGCTGGGCCTCTCATTCTTGGGCCTTTTATTTTTGCTAACATGCTACCCCCTGTTTGCTTGCAGCACCCCTGACCCATATATTTTTATTATTCATTTTATTTTCATTTCTATTTTATTAAATATATTTTCCTTAATATTAAAAATCATAAAAAATATAAAAATGCTAGATTTATATTTTGGTCCATTTTATTTTATTTTTTCTCATAGAAAATATTTTATTTTTAGTTGCATATCATTTTTATTTTTTTAATAAACTTGTAAATTAAATTATAACTAGTTTGATATATATATATATATATATATATATATATATATATATATATATATATATATATATATATATATATATATATATATATATATATATATATATATATATATATATATATATATATATATATATATATATATATATATATATATATATATATATATATATATATATATATATTAAACATATTATTTTAATGCAAAAAGACCTCATAAATACCATATATTATTTTCAAGACAAAAAAATACAAAAATACATACTTTTATTAAAGAAGCTTATTTCCCTTTGACAAATTAGAATTAGGATTTACTAAAAATCTTCTCTAAAAAATAATTTATTTTCCTAATTAATTTGAGATAATCTTGATTCATTTATTAGGTTTAGGTTAAAACTTTTTCCACATAAAAAACCAAACAAAATCTTCTTTGCATTCATACATCTTTGCATATTTAATTTATCTTGTATATTATTTATTCAAATATTTGTACATATTCAATTTGGTTGTAATAGCTTAATTAGGTTTATATTATTGCAAATCCCCATTCATAAATTGTATTCCCCCCTCCCACAAATATTGTAATAGCGTAGGACATTTAAATTTCGCAATTTATCGCTTTTATATAACATGCTAGTAATTAGGGTTTGTATGGCAAGATAAAACTAATCAAATAGAAAACCCTAATTCAAGACAAAATCAAGCATGAAAATGGCACACTTGCACACAAGCACCCTTAGGGTTATTCCACTTAGTTGCCTTACAAAAATGACCATATTATGCATGTAAAGTGTCTTAGCAAAAAACAAACAAATGCAAGATCCTAGTCCCTCGATGACGCTATTCAAAGTTGCCTAATAAAATGATCTTAGTCCCTCAAAAATGCTAAGATACTTTGCAACATTTCTAATCATGGCTATACGATGACCCACGCCCGTCCCGTTTACATCCAAAGATAGGGTTGCTTACCAAATCAATAGTAAGACAACAATATCAAAGGAAAAGAAAATGAACAAGAAAGACATTTGAGTAGGTAGATTACTTTTAGTTACTTGCTCCACTTCAAAACAAATATCCTTGAAATTTTCAAAATAAACACACACATTTCCAAACATCTTACAAAATTGAAAACATTTTCAAAAAAAGACAAACATCTTTGTATACATTCTTACGAACGAGAATCATTACAAAGATTGCCTAAACAATGACCTCTTTTACAAAACACTTTCAAAACCACACAAAAGCATAATTTCAAACAAAAGCAAGTGATCTAGCAAGTAACTAAGAGCCCATGGAAAACCATGGATGAAAAGGGTGTTAATACCTTCCCTTTTCATAACCTACCCCCCGAACTTAAGAAACAATATCAAAGGTCTTTCCTGTGCTTTTTCACCTTTTCTTTTGGATAAAATAAAAGTCGGTGGCGACTCTTGCTAACCGCGACATTTGCGATAAAACGAAAAACCTTCAAGTCAGTTCTCCCATCGCATCACAGAACTAGCGACTCTGCTGGGGAAATTTTAAAAGTGGGGTTACCTTAGGGATAGATCACATTTACTTGCTTACATTGTTTGATTTGTATGCTTTACATTATGGTTCTTTGTTTGGGTTTGAATTCTCTACCCGGATTTTGGATACATTATAGGTAAGTAGAAATACGTTGTGGAAACTGTGCGTGGTATACCGACATGGTCTAAGCAATAGCTACATTAGTGCGATATATTTGTGGGTACCGGTAGCCTTTGAGTTAATCAAAGAGAATACAGGTCCACCGAGTGATGTCATGAAGCACTAATGAACTTCTAGAACCTTTACTTGACCAACTTGGCCTTTAGGATGTAGTGAGATGATCGACTTTGGTGCAGTCCGAAGTTGGTAGATACTCGATACTACACTCATTGAGGTTTGGTTTCTTGGGATATTTTGGTCGCCATTAAAGAGGCTTGAGCTGAAACAACGACCAAGGAAACAATCCGGTGATATTTAGCTCTTTAGAACCCGTTTACTATTACTAGGAAAGGTTTGAGCCAACTAAATTTCAAGAGGGTACTTACCTATAAAACTCCATGCAAGCCTGAACCTAGGAACTTGTTTTTTTTTGTATATACATACTTGTACATAACATCATGGACATCATGAACACCATATACATCTATTAACCATTTCAAGGATTTTGGGATTCATCTTTGTTCTTGTTTTGTAGGAAATGGATTCACTTCGCAGGAAAACTATTCAAGTCAACCTTGTGAGAATTCCTCCACAACTAAAGGAGTTGGCTTCAAGAATTCCTGAAAACTCCTCATTCACCGAGAGACGTGGTAGTCTACTCAACTTGGTAACCTCCAACACAGATGAGGATATGATGAAGGTGCTCTTTCAGTTCTTTGATCCTTTGCACCATTGCTTCATATTCCCCGACTATCAACTTGTACCTACTTTGGAAGAATTCTCCCAACTCTTGAGGATTCCCATTCTCAATCAACTATCATTCAACGGTACGGAAAGAGATCCAAAGCCAGAAGAGATTGTTGAAGCTCTACACTTGCACTCATCTGATGTCACAACTCATTGGGAAACAAGGAGTGGTGTCAAAGGTTTCTTAGTAAAGTTCCTGTTTGAGAAAGCCCAAAGCTGTTGGAATTCCCTAGACTTGCAATCCTTTAAAGAAATTGTGGCTCTCCTCATCTATGGGATGGTTTTGTTTCCAAACCCTGACCAACTCATAGATGTGAACGCCATCAAAATCTTCATATCACACAACCCAGTGCCTACTGTAACGCCCCGTTTTATTTAATATTATATTAATATTTTCGAATTATCGTTTGATGTTTATTTTTGTGACGAGAATATTTAAATTAACCGGTATATCTGTTAATATATTCGACGACGTATTATTCGAACCGGTAATTATTTTATTCGGTCCGGTATTTGTTTTGAGGGACCGGTAATTATTTTATTCGGTCCGGTATTTATTTTGAGGGACCGGTAATTATTTTATTCGGTTCGGTATTTGTTTTGAGGGACCGGTAATTATTTTATTCGGTCCGGTATTTGTTTTGAGGGACCGGTAATTATTTTATTCGGTCCAGTATTTATTTTGAGGGACCGATAATTATTTTATTCGACCGGTTTTTATTCCGTTCGGTTCGGTAAAATATTATTCGGACCGATATTTATTTATTTTGAGTTATTTTAATTATTTGGGATAATAATATTATTTGATATTATTAGTGTTATAACTAGTAGTAAGACCAATAGCTTTTTAGTATTTTTGCTTGCTAGTGTCTTGTTCTAAGGAAACCAAACACTTGTTTTATATCATAAAACAAAAACACACTTAGAGACATAGAGAGCTAAAGAGAGTCTTGGAAGAGAAGAAGAGGAGCAAGAACAAAGCTTGGATTTTGGGTTGGTTGAATCATCAAGAATCATTTCAAGCATCTAAGGTAAGGGATTTGATTTTCTAATGCTTATAGTTAGGGTTTAATTTGATATATTTTGGATTTGGGAAAAAATTGATGTTAGGGTTCTTGAGTTTTGTTGAGATAGAAATTAGAAGAGTTAATTAGGTGTTGTTGTTGTTGTTGAATTAATATTAGGTTAATTGAAATTGGAAATGAAGTTTAAAAGCTATGCAGTATATTACGTTTTTAACAAGTAGCAGTATGTTTATTATGTAGCATAGAAACTAAAGTAATTGAATTAAATTAAGTTTTGAAACTAAAAACTAGCAGTTAGTAGTATAGTTAGTTTTGAAACTAAAAACTAGCAGTTAGTAATTGAAATGAAGTATAGTTATTAAGTTAAGTTTAGAAAATAAAACTAGCAGTATAGTTAAAACAAAAGCTAGCAGTATAGTTAAAACAAAAAGAAAACTAACAGTATATAAGGCAAAACAAAAGAAAACGTAAACTTGCAGTAGAATTGAAATAAGTTTAGAAAAATTAATTAATTATTTAATTTATGTTTTGTTTTTTTTATTTTCTTAATTTATTATATTAAATATTTATATTAATTAAATACAAATATGACATAAGTTAGCCGATTTAATTTGGAATCCGATTATGTTCCGATTTCCTGATTTCGGCAATTTCGGTGACGGAGCAAGTTGCTCCGAATTGAACGAAAATTGACGTGCTAGCTAATTTTGACATGTAGAACGTCGTGGTGAGGTTAGTTTTTCGAGATTACGAGTTTTTTATGAAGCGACCCGAAATAGGCCAATTTACGGTTAAGTTGAATCGGGTTGTTTTTAGTCGGTTTAAGTCGTGTATGGACAATCCGATTGCGACGTTAATGATTATGATTGATGCCGATTATTATGAATGACTTTCGCGACGATTATTGATGTTTGACTATTTTTCCGTGTTTGAAATTTAGTGAATTATTTGATAACGATGTGGTGTGATTAAATATGATGTTTGCGACGGTTTATTTATAATGAATACTTGATGATATGCAATGCGATGATATGTTTATCTTGATGTGGATAAATATGGCGACATGGGTTTTATACCAATTTTGATGTGCGATGATGATGTTTTGTTATGTCGTGTTTGTGATGTCGTGTTGTCGAGTTACATACATTGCATTGGCGACGGGGGCTTTTATGCCAAGCGACGAGGGCTTTTATGCCAAAGCGACGATGGGCTTTTATGCCGAATGTCCCTAATTATGGACAAAGTGACGGGTACCACATGCATAACATAGTCGTGTCTCATGGAGTCGGTTATGTTTATTTTTGAGTCTTTTGGCGTTGAGTTTTATTTGATGGCTTATAATGAATTACGATGTTATATGATACTTTATTTTGTGATGATTTTTGTGTTGAACATAAAGTGATTATGATGTGATAATTTCATGAAAAGTATGCGATGGATATAACATGACGGTAAAGCAACGATATGAGTTTATGGCGATGGAGTTTATGTCTTGTTTTGACATGGTTATGGTGATTATGTGATGATATTAAGGTGTTGATCTTATACACTAAATGATGATTTTAAAGTATGTGAGATTTGATATTTGTTGACATATTCTTATTAACCTATATCATTTATAATTCCAAAACTATTTATATATTTTATCATGCCTTTAATTATATGTTTTGGAGTATCTCACCCTTTACTTATTTCGTCGTTGCCTTTATATTGGTAACGTGCAGGTGATCCGCAAGGATGATGAAGATTAGCTCGAGTCTCTTTATTTTGAGTCGCTATGCTCTGATAGTAGTAACACTCGGGATTTGGGCGACGTTATTATTTTGATAGGATAGTTTATGTATACTATCTTATGACTTTATGTATTGATGATAACATGATGATACGTACATTTTATGAACACATCCGCTGTGCTGTGATTCGTCATATGTTTATATGATGATTTATGTTATGAATCGGTATATCCGACTTTTGATTTTGTGATGTGCATTATAATGCAAAGTGATGACAAACACGAATATGTGATACCTCAATTTATGTCTGGATGAAATTTTGAAACTCTGATTTTATTATTAATTACGAGGGGTAGAATTGGGGTGTTACACCTACATTGCTAGGGGATATTCTACACTCTTTTCACACTCGCACAACGAGGAAAAGATGTGTCCTTATGTGTTGCACTCCTCTCTTGGCAAGATGGTTTATTTCTCATCTTCCCCAGTCAGTCTTAAAGAATGAGCAAGGTTCAAGGTGGTCACAAAGGTTGATGACGCTCAAGCATTCAGACATTCATTGGTGCTCCCGATCCAAAGAGAATGTTATTATTGTCGACCGTTGTGGAGAATTCCATAATGTCCCTATACTTGGAATTAGGGGAGGAATCACTTACAACCCTTGTTTATCCTTAGGACAATTTGGTTACGCCTGAAGGAATGGCCCGTACGAGATGCTGATTCAAGGTTTGGTATTCGACTACGACAACGACAATCAAGGTCTTCGCCAGAGATTTATCCGAGCTTGGAGGATGCTAAACAAGTTAGATAACAAGACTTTGGGACACAAGAATTCCATCCCTCTTGAGCCTTACCTCAAATGGGTACGAACTCACGCTCAGAGTCGTATGATGCCTTACCCCTCCATTCTCCCGGTAATCATTGAGCCTGTCATGGAGAGAGATGTTCCATACACTATCCTACATCCTGACATGCCCACATCTCTTGAAGACGTACAAAGGGATTGGATACAACTCAAAGGAGAGCGAGATACTTTTGAAGCCCAATTCTACGCAAGCGAGAAAAAGGTTTTAGAACTCACTAGGGTACTTCATGAGGAGCAGACTCTGAATGCCTACATTGCATTGAAGAGGATGCGCACTACCTTTCTATCTTAGAGTTTTTGTATTATTTTTCCCAAGGGGCATTAATGTACTCAAGCTTTATCTTATTAATATAACGTGTGTTTCCTTTTTGTCTAAAACAAACTTGAATCTTTGAAATCCTTGAAAATATTGCATATGCATATACCATTCATCATAACATAAGCAGGTTTTTTTGCAATGAGTCTCCTCATCTCTCTACTGTTTATTTCAGTAATATGGATCTCGAGCAAATAGTGAAAGACCTCCAAGCTCAGAATACACGGTTTCAACAGTTGCTCTTGACCCTAGCCAAGGGACAAGAAGAATTGAATACTTTGTTGGCTGAAGAGAGGAAAAAGAAAACAAAGAAGGTAACCGGACTTGGACTTCCGGTGAAGGAGAGGGGAAAGGAAAGGAAACAGTTGTCCCGTTAAAATCGAAAGAAGAGGAAGAAGAAGAAGACTACTCTGAGGAACAGTACCCTTCAGCTGATGATAAGTATAAACATCTTGAAGAGAGGTTGAGCGCGATGGAAATCCAAAAGGTACCAGGCTTGGACTTTGAGAAATTAGGGCTAGTGTCGGGGATTGTGATTCATCCGAAATTCAAAGTACCTATATTTGCTAAATATGATGGAGTGTCATGCCCTAAAATGAATCTCTGATCATATGTGAGGAAAATTCAACCCCATACCGCTGATAAAGACTTATGGGTGCACTTCTTCCAAGACAGTCTGTCTGGGACTCAACTTGACTGGTTCTACCAACTAGAAAGGGCTAATGTTCATAATTGGGAAGATCTTGCTGCAGCTTTCTACAAGCAATACCAGTACAGTGTTGATTTGGTGCCTACACGTACTCAACTCCAGAGTATGGCCATGGTGTCCAATGAAGGTTTCAAGGACTATGCACAAAAATGGAGAGATTTGGCTGGAAGAGTTCAACCCCCTTTGTCTGAGTGAGAATTGGTAGACATGTTCTTAGGTACCTTATTTGGTCCCTTATTCAATCATTTAATAGGAAGTTCATCTGTAGGGTTTACTGAACTAATATTAACCGGAGAGAGGATATAAGCAGGTATAAAGAATGGAAAGATTTAGAAAAACACATCTTCTTCAACAGCTGTAAGGAAGCCCTTCATCGGAAAGAAAGAGGTAGCAGTTGTATATCCGCAAAGGAACCAGGATAGGGCCGAACACCGATCAATGGTGGGGGCTATTATGATCCCAAAGCCTGCATCTGATCAACAAAGAAATAATCAACCAAGGATAGAAAGGCCAGTCACGAAGTTTACCAGAATCAACATGACTTCGTCTCAAGTATTACCTCATCTGCTAAGATCCAAATTGGTAACCTTGAAAGAAGCTCCGAAAAACCCCAACACGACATCCCCTCATTATCATCCCAATGTTCGTTGCGCATATCACTCTGAAAGTCCTGGTCACGATACTAATAATTGTTGGGCCTTGAAGAACAAAATACAAGACCTCATTGAAGCAAAAGAAATTGAGTTTGATGCGCCCGAGAAGCCAAATGTTATTTCTGCTCCTATGCCCAGACATGGTCACAATACGAATGTCGTTGAAGAAGATTTGTTTGTTACCATACTAGATGAACTCATGACCCCGCTTCCGACCATTAAGATAAACTTGTTGAAAGTCGGTGTGTTCCCTGGCTGTAATGAAGTTTGCCATCTCTGCTTATCATCACCAACTAGATGTCCTTTGTTGAAGGCAGGCATTCAGTGCCTGATAGATAACAAAGATATTTTGTTTGAAAAGACTCCTGTTTCACCTATTCCTATTGAAGATGTTTCTATCATTACCATTTCCGCCAATTCTTCCAGGGTCTCCACCAAAAGACCCGTTAGAATTACATCAATGCAAAAGCAGCTCCTCTAATAATCACAATGCCTGGGTCAGTCCCATATACATCAGACAAAACCATACCATGGAATTATGGAGGGGATGTCTATTACCATGGTATTAAACAAGACTGGCCGGCCGCCAAAGAGATAAAATCCAAGAAAGAAGACTCTGACGTCAGTAACATTGCCAGGACTAGCAAAATTACCCGAAGTGGTAGGATCTTTTCTCCAGAAATTACTCCCCCAAAAGCAGTTTTTGGACCCGTAATTATCCATGTGGCTGCTCCAAAGGTTACTTCCGTACCCATAATCATCTTTGCAAGTACTCCCATTGACAAAGTTGTTACAACCTCTGATATCATTCCTACCAACACTCCTGCTGCTGAAACTCGAGGAAAAAGTATTTTGGTCGAGCCTGTCCAGGCGAAGGCCCAGTCATTAATTATCCCCGAGACTTCCAAGAAAGAAATGGAGGAGATCCTAAAAATTATAAAGAGGAGTGACTACGACGTAGTTTAACAATTGGGGCGAACTCCCTCCAAAATATCCATGTTGGTATTACTACTGTGTTCCGAGGCGCATGCAAAAGCCTTGGTGAAGTTCTTAAAAACAGCCCATGTACTGCAAGAGACATCTGCTGATCAATTTCAAGACTGCGTGGCCAGCCTAACTGCGGACAATAGTTTAGGTTTTTCAGATGTTGATCTGATGCCGAGGGGGAGAAAGCATAATGAGGCATTGCATGTCTCAGTGGAATGTAGGGGAACCACTCTGGCACATGTTTTGGTGGATATTGGCTCATCTCTGAATGTATTACCCAAAAAAGCTCTTGACAGACTTGACTGTGAGGGGTTGACTTTGAAGCCAAGCAACATAGTGGTAAGGGCTTTTGACGGTTCGAAGAGGATGGTACATGGGGAGGTAGACATTCCCATAAAGGTTGGAAACCAAACTTTCAATTCAACTTTTTATGTGATGGACATCCGCCCTTCATACTCATGCCTGCTAGGCCGGCCATGGATCCATAATTTTGGCGCTATTACTTCTACATTGCATCAGATGCTGAAATATCTGGTTCAAGGGAATATTATCACCGTCCATGGAGAGGAAGAATACATTATCAGCCATCTCAATTCCTTCATATATGTGGAATTGGACGGTGAATTCATTGAAACTCAATTTCAACACTTTGAAGAGGTCCCCCAAGAGGTGTCAGTGACCAAGGTTGTTCCCAAGAATACAAGGCCTCCACTCTGGATGTCGTTATTAAAAGATGCTAAAGCAGTGGTGGAAGAAGGTGGATGCACTATCTGGGGACAACTCCCAGATATCCCGTATAAATCTGACAAGTTTGGCTTAGTTTTCACTTCAAGTGATCAAAAGGCTATACGTTGTGCCTGTGTTGGAGGGCCACCCTTGAAGATCAGCAACCGTGAGGTCAACGCGGTAGAAGATGGTGAAGATGGTCGCAACTTGGAGGAATGGATCTTTCCGACTGTCAATGGAGGGCTCAGAAATTGGGAGGCTAGAGACTTCATCCCAATCACTTTCATCCCTCAGTAATTTATCTTTACATTTTGTTGGATCTGTAATATTCAAAACAATTCGCACTCTTAAAACCTTGTGTCTTACCCAAGGCACAATGGTCCATTTGTAAGGGTTATTATATCATTTTTCATATGACATCAATGAATCATAGACGTTTTCACATTCAAACTTTTGTGCTCATTGTTTTTATTTTACATTTTTACTTTCTTTCAAAGATAGTTATACCCTTATACACACCCACACTCACAATGCAAGTATACATCCATTCTGGATTCCATAGGTAACGATACTGCTATGGCCTTTTGTGACTCTAAGAATCTGATCTACCAAGCCGAAGATGAAGGTGAGGAAGATTGTGAAGTACCAGGGGAACTTTCCAGACTGCTACAACAAGAGGAGAGAACCATTTATCCTCACGAGGAACCCGTGGATACGATCAACCTAGGTACCGAAGAAGATAAAAAAGAGGTCAAAGTGGGTGCCAATCTGGAACCCAATATCAAGAAGCGTCTGATTCAGCTGTTGCATGATTATGTTGAAGTCTTTGCCTGGTCATATGAAGACATGCCAGGACTTGATGAAGATATTGTGGTACATCGTCTGCCTACAAGAGAAGATTGTCCGCCAGTAAAGCAAAAGGTGCGTCGAATAAGGCCCGATATGTCAGAAAAGATTAAAGCAGAAGTCATGAAGCAATTTAACGTTGGATTCTTGGATGTTACCTCTTACCCACAATGGGTTGCCAATGTTGTTCTCGTGCCTAAAAAAGGACGGCAAAGTGAGAATGTGTATGGACTACAGAGATTTGAATAGGGCGAGCCCTAAAATGACTTTCCACTCCCCCACATTGATATCTTAGTTGAAAATACGGCACAACACAAAGTATTTTCCTTCATGGACGGATTCTCAGGTTACAACCATATCAAAATGGCACCTGAGGACATGGAGAAAACAACATTTGTCACACAGTGGGGCACATTCTGCTACAAGGTGATGCCATTCAGACTAAAGAACGCTGGGGAAACCTATCAGCGTGCCATGGTGGCTCTATTTCACGACATCATACATCACGAAATAGAGGTCTATATGGACAATATGATAGTCAGATCTCAAATAGAAGAAGAGTACCTTGATCACTTACAAAAACTGTTCGAGAGACTGAAGAAGTACAAGCTGAGGTTGAATCTAAACAAGTGCATATTTGGGGTACTGTCTGGTAAGCTCCTAGGCTTTATCGTCAGCAACAAAAGTATTAAGGTCGATCCTGCCAAAGTTAAAGCAATACAAGAGATGCTTGCTCCTCGCACTGAAAAGGAAGTCAGAGGGTTCTTGGGGCGTTTGAACTATATTTCCAGATTCATCTCTCACCTGACAGCTACTTGTGAACCAATCTTCAAACTATTGAAGAAAGATCAAGTGGTAAAATGGAATGACGAGTGCCAAGTTGCTTTTGATAAAATCAAGGAATACTTACAAGAGCCTCCTATGTTGATGCCACCAGTCGAGGGAAAACCACTAATCATGTATCTGACTGTTTTAGAAAACTCAATGGGGTGTGTATTGAGACAGCATGACGAGTCTGGCCGAAAAGAGCACGCTTTTTATTACCTGAGCAAAAATTTCACCGACTGTTAAACCAGATATTCACTGCTCGAGAAAACTTGATGCACTCTGGCATGGGCTGATCGCCGGCTAAGACAGTATATGTTGACTCATACTACCTTGTTGATATCTAAAATGGATCCGATAAAATACATCTTCGAGAAGCCTGTTCTTTCTGGGAGAATAGCAAGATGGCAGATGATCCTGACACAATATGACATACAATATACTACCTAGAAAGCTATAAAGGGCAGTGTATTAGCTGATCACCTTGCCCACCAAGCCGTAGAAGACTACCAGTCCATGAAGTTCGATTTTCCGGATGAAGACATCATGACATTAGACAACTGTGAAGAATTCAGGCCATATGACAGACCTGAACAAGGATCCCGATGGACCCTGTTCTTTGATGGAGCCTCCAATGCACTCGGCAATGGTATCGGTGCTATACTCATATCTCCAGAAGGTTGTCATACTCCCTTTACTGTCAGACTTTGCTTCAATTGTACAAACAACATGGTGGAATACGAAGCATGCATCTTTGGTCTCAGAGCTGCCATAGACTTGGGGATCAAATCCTTGGATGTATTTGGAGATTCAGCTTTGGTCATCAATCAGATCAAAGGGGAATGGGACACCAAACACCCTAACCTTATCCCCTACAAAGAACATGTTTTGACATTGCTACCACACTTTGAAAAGATTACCTTCGAGCATTTCCCGCGAGAAGAAAATCAGCTAGCAGACGCACTAGCCACAATGTCATCTTTGTTTAAACTTAATTGGGATAACGAGGCTCCCCAGATCACCATCGAACGAATGGATGAACCAGCACACTGTCACGAGATTAATACTGAAGAAGTAGTGGACCAGCCTTGGTTTCACGAAGTCAAGAGGTATCCCGAGGCTCAAGAATATCCAGAAGGAGCTTCAATCAATGATAAGAAGTTCTTAAGGAGATTTTCTGCTAAGTTCTTCCTTAGTAATGGCATCCTGTACAAACGCAATCATGACTCTGTGTTACTTCGGTGCGTAGATAAGGTTGAAGATGAAAGGATCATGGCTGAATTACATGAAGATACTTTTGGCACCCATTCTAGTGGGCATACGATGGCAAAGAAAATCCTATGGGCAGGCTATTACTGGTCTACCATGGAAGCAGATTATTATCAACACTCTCGAACCTGCCATAAGTGTCAAATTTATGCAGATAAGGTGCACATACCTCCGGTTCCTCTGAATGTCTTGACGGCTCCTTGGCCCTTTGCTATGTGGGGAATAGATATAATAGGGGAAATTAAACCGACAACCTCCAATGGACACCGCTTCATCCTAGTGGCCATTGACTATTTTACAAAATGGGTGGAGGCAGCTTCCTTCGCTTCTGTCACCAAGAATGTTGTTTCCCGTTTCATCAAGCAAAATCTTATTTGTCGGTACGGTATCCCCAAAAGGATCATCACTGAAAACTGTACAAATCTCAACAACACTATGATCACCGCCTTGTGCGAGCAATTCAAGATTCAACACCACAATTCTTCCCCCTATCGGCCAAAGATGAATGGTGTTGTCAAAGCTGCAAATAAAAACATTAAAAAGATCATACAGAAAATGACAGTCACATACAAAGACTAGCATGAGATGTTACCATTCGCTCTCCACGGATATTGTACCACTGCTCACACATCAACCGGGGAAACACCATATTCTCTGGTTTACGGCATGGAGGTTGTCTTGCCTATCGAGGTTCAGATCCCCTCTCTGAGGATTATGAAGGATGCAGGGTTGAACAAAGACGATTGGATCCAGACTCAACTTGATCAAATGAATTTGATCGATGAGAAGAGACTTACTACTGTTTTCCATGGTCAATGTATCAAAAACGGATGATCAAGGCTTTTAACAAGAAGGTCAGACGCCAAGTGTATCAAGTTGGGGACCTAGTGATCAAACATATCATTTAGCCACAAGGTGATCCCAGGGGAAAATGGACTCCTACCTATGAAAAACCATTTGTAATCAAAAACATCTTCTCTGGTGGGGCAATGATCTTGACCACCATGGATGGCGATGACCTACCACACCCTGCAAACGCGGACATAGTCAAAAGATACTACGCATAAGAGACCCGCTAGGTTGACACACCTAGGCAAAACAAGGGCATCCCGGCGAACCAAAAAGGTTCGGGCAAAAATTAGGGATAAAACAAAATTTTGTACACCCAGAAAGTTGAAAACCCGAAAGGGCGACTTGGGCAAAAAAGGTTTTCCCGGTGGATTGAAAACCCGAAAGGGCGGTCCAGGCAAAAGTTAGTGAATTAAAGCGTATGATTATGACCCGTTGGATCACTTTACGGACAACCTTTGGCTTCCGCTGACAAACTCAGAGGTTCTGATCAATTCAATCATCTTTGGATGAGGCAACAAATAGACAAGATGCTCAGAGATACGAAGGCTATAGCAAAATGGAAACCCCATGGTATTTTTGTACACATAGCTATCTTCTCTTTGTATCAAAATTTTCATTTTTTACGACAGCATTCTCTTACTAGAATGTTTGTCTCCTTGTACAAAAAATACTTATTCAAAGTCAATACAAAATATTCCTTTGAAAGTGCAAAAACTATTTGTCTTTTCTTTGCACTTGTGTTTTGTTTACAAAAACGTCCAATGATTCATTGTTGAGTGTGATGCGGTGGGAGAACTGACTTGAGGGTTTGTGTTTTATGTTTGCAAATGTTACGGTTTAGCAAGAGTCACCACCGACTTTTCTTTTATCCAAAAGGAAAGGTGAAAAATTACAGGAAAGACCTTTAGAGATTATTTCTTGAGTTCGGGGGGTAGATTATGAAAAGGGGAGGTATGAGCACCCTTTTCATCCATGGTTCTCCATGGGCTCTTAGTTACTTGCTAGATCACTTGCTTTTGTTTGAATGTGCTTGTGGTGTGGGTTTTGAAAGTATTTTGAAAATGTGACTTTGTAATGATTCTCGTCTCTATAAGAATGCATACAAAATGTTGTTTTGAAAATAGTTCAAAGAGGTGTTTGTGGAATGTGTTTTTTTAAGTGATTTTGAAAAGGGTTTTCTTTGTAATGGCTCTCGTTTCTATAAGAACGCGTACAAAGTATTTTTCTTTTGAAAATGTTTCAAAGTGTTGGTGTATAGAATGTTTTTATTGTGAGCAAGCGAGCAACTAGGAGCGAATCTACCTACTCAAAAGGTCTTAAGCGTTCTTTTCCTCCTCCTTTAGATGTTGCTATCTTACCATTGTTTTGGTAAGAAGCCCTGTCGTTGGATATTTGAGGGACGAGTGTGGGACATTTTTATAGTCATAGAAGGCAATCCATGGAACGTTTTAGCAATATCGTTTTTAGGGACTAGATCGTTTATCGAAGGCAACATCAAGGGTCATCGAGGAACTACGATCTTTTATCGAGGGTCTTTTGCTAAAACACCCATGTTCGAGGGACATGACTATTTTTCCGATAGGCAATAAAGTGAGATTACCCTAAGAGTGCATGTGTGCAAAGTGTGTTTGATTGGATGCATTTTAGTCTTGATTAGGGTGATCTATTTGTCAATTTCATGTCTTGCCATACACCTTAATTAATAGCATTTATATTTGAAAGCGATAAATTGTGGAAATGTAAAGTCCTACGCTATTACAATATTTTAGGGATGGGGGTACATATTTATGAATGGGGGGTTGCAAGTAAAATTAAATCATAAGTTACTATTACAACCATATTGAAATGTACAACATAAGAAAGAAAGAAAAAGGACTTGTTTGAAAAGGGTTTTTTGTCTTAAAAAAATTTAATTAGTAGAAGGAAAATATTTTTATGTCCTTTTTTTGTGTTGGTAAAAAAGGTATTAACATTAAAATTGATAAAAAGGAAAACAGATGAAAGATAGAAACAGTGTGTTGCTACAAGCAAAACAACAAGGGTCAAAAGTTCTGAAGCTAGACATGTGGTGGCTCAGAAAGAAACGTCAGTGGGCATCAGAAGTTATGATTGGTAAACTCTGAGGTCCTATAAGAAATGTTAGAGAGCAGATACAGAAATTCTGGGTTTCTCTGTGCTGAACTTTTTAGTGTTAGAACAGTGAGAAAGTTTTAGAAATTCTGTGCATATTAAAACAATGAGTGGAAACATCAGAAGTTATGTATTGTACTAAGCCAGTGAGTGAACATCAACAGTCCAGTGCATTATCAGCATGTAAGCATCAGAAGTTCAGTGTGTGTTAACAGTGAGAAAAATCATAGAAGTTATGTATGTTAAAACAGTAAGCAGAACTCAAAAGTTCTGTGTTACATTTTGACCCCCCCCCCCCCCCCCCCCCCCGTTTTTTTATATTAATCAACACAATAATAAATTATTCATTTTTTAACAAACAGCAAATCAGAAGAATAAAAGCACAACAGTTTATAGAAGTTCTGATCCTAATCCTGAGCCTAGCCTTAATCAAGAAGTTCTATCCCACAGTTTTTTATACTCATGCAATGATATAGACAACATCAATACTATGATATTTACATGTTTAATTATGTTCTGAATGAAAAAATGAAAAGTCAGAAAGACTTACCTTGAACCTGGAGCGTGTGTTTGGACTGCTGCCTTTAGAGGTTCTGAGGTCAGCGAGAGCAACAGAAGAGAAGAATGCCAAATTCTTTGATTCAAAGGAAAGAACGGAGGTTTATTTTCAGTTTGGGATTTCTGGATTTTTACGAAGGGTTTCACAGGTTTCTTTTCTCTCTTTTTATGATTCTCTCTCTCCAAAAGCCAGCCAGCCCCTTGAACGTGTGATGGAGCATCTTATTTATAGGTGGATTTGTTGTGATTTTTGGGGGAAAACAAATGGGATTTAAACCATTTTGGTATATTGTTCCAATGCTTTTTAATCACAGTTTTCGTATGCTAATTTGATGCAAATATGGAGCTTGAGGAAGTGCAGGCGTGGACTGGGTCAGCAGCTGATTGCAGGACTGTGATGTAGCAGGGCAGCATGTTATTTAAATGAGGTTTTGGGATTTGGTGATTTTCTGATCATAGAAGACCAGAAACATAACCTCCATGCATTGAATAGTCACGTTCTGATGGAAGACTGTGTTCTAAATCATGTTTGTAACTTCTGACTGCACTTGTGTGGAGGCTGAAGAGTCATGTTCTGATTGAAGACTATGTTCTGAACCATGTTTGCAACTTCTGACTGCACTTGCGTGGAGGCTGAAGAGTCATGTTCTGATTTAAGACTATGTTCTGAACTGTGTTTGCAACTTCTGACTGCACTTGCATGGAGGCTGACTCGGAAGTTCAGGGGCATCACGTTCTCTTAACACTTAGAAAATTTTCCCAAATGTTTAGAAATTTTATTTTTTCAAAGTAATTTCTGACTTCTAATTTTGATGAACTAATTTCATGTCTTGATGAAATATAATTGTTGAAACTTGATTTTTGATTTAAAAGTCAAAGTTTGACCTTTTCAGTGTGCTTTTAACCATTTTGCCCTTGTGAGTGATTTTCCTGGAAAGGTGTAATTCAAGACTTGGAACTTGATAGAAGCAAAATTGAGAGTCTAGGATGACCCTTTGAGAAATGGGAGGGAAAATTTTGGGGTACAATATTGAGCATATGCATTTAAATATAATTACTGTTTACAAATAAAACAAAATAAGAAAGACAATTACTAAAAGATTGAAAGGATAGGAAAATGTATCTAGATTATTCCATAAGTAATCCCCTGCAGTACGTCGTTTAAATCCCCAGTGGAACAAAATTTCAAATTATTGATCCCCAGTAGAAGTCGTCAATTTCTCAGGACTCCCCAACAGGTTTTACAAGAAGTACATGGCATTTCCCTTACAATAGAGTTTATTTCTCTCGACAGAAATTTATCAATACTTAGACTTCACAACATGAAAACTTATACGCCATATCCTCAACAGCAGTCAGGGATTTATTTTCCCCAATCTAACAGCATTGCAGTAAATTAGCTCACATACGCATACATCGCATTCATATATCATAAACATTGATAAGCACGAATGCATACAACATAATGCCATTATGCATACATTTCATGTATCATGACTTGGCATCTTAGCTAACATTTTTTCTTTTCAGGGTAAGATTAACAACTACCATTAACAATGTTCAATCTAGAGATACAGTTCAGATACGCTCCAGACGCGGATACCATCCTGATACTCATTCAAATTCAACTTTTGATACATTTCAGATACGCTCCAGACGCGGATGCCATCCTGATACTCATTCAGATTCAACTTTTGATACAGTTCAGATACGCTCCAGACACGGATGCCATCCTGATACTCATTCTGATTCAACTTTTGATACAGTTCAGATACGCTCCAAACGCGGATGCCATCCTGATACTCATTCAGAATCAACTTCAAGATACAACACAGATACTCTCCATACACGGATGCCATTCTGATGTTTATTCAAACAAGGTTTTCAGATACAATTCAGATACGCTCCAGACACGGACGCTATTCTGATACTCATTCTTTCAGCTTACAAATTACAATTCAACAATCACTCTCGGATGACATCTTTTAAGTCCATCTCCCACAGCTTTCTATCACCTCTCCAAATGGCATCTGTAAGCCTATTCCTTCTATCATCACATCATCAAGTGCAAATTTATGGGCACTCTAGTGTCCAATCATCTTCCACCTTCGAGTCACAAATGGCAAGACTCGCCAGTCTAACTCTTCAAGTTTAAGAAGATTGAACAGGGGCAGTTGTTGTACCCCAAAATTTTCCCTCTTAATTATCAAGGATTTTCACAAGATCTCCTTTGGATCATGACTGCATTAGGGTTTGACCAGCTCAAGACACCTCTTTATGCACTGATGACCAAAATTAGGGTTTGAGTTTGCACAAGGATTTTTGGACTATCAATACTTCATATGACTTTCAAGTATCATTATGTACCCCCAAGATTATTCATGTCAAGTTTCAAGCCTTGAATCACACTTTTGATCAGTCAATTGAACAATTGACCTAAAAATCAGTTGTATTGGGGAAAAAGTCAATCATTGCCAATTTAAAGTCAAACTTCATAATTTTTGATCCACATCAACATCTTAGACTCATATGTATCATTTGATCAAGTTTGGACCATAATTCCTCAAGAAATTTGATCAAATTATCAAAAGGGCAAAATGGTCAAAATTAGGGTTTTGACTGAGAAGGGGCAATTTTTTATTTTTGACCTAGAAAATGATCAATTGGTTTAAATAATTATTTCAAGAGTTCAATTGCATCATCTTGACCTAATGACATGATTCAAAATATTACAAATCCATTGGATTGACAGATGAATTTTTCAGTCAACTAATCAAAAGTCAACTGTATACTAAAAAGTCAAACTTTGACTTTTTGGTCAAAATCAAGTGCCAAAGATCATAATTCATCAAAACATGTCAAAAGGTGAAACTTGTTCATCAATAAATCAAGGATTGAAGATTTTGTTTTAAAATTCGAAATTTCTTAACTTAGAAATTTTTTTAAGTATAAAAAATTTCTTATTTTTTCTCAACTTTAAGCCAAATTTTCACCATGATACAAGATGATTAAAAAGAAGTTCCCAACATGAAAGTTGTAGATCTCCATGAAATATACAACTTGGATTCACATAATTTCTCCTAAAGATGCTTGGATCTCAAGATATAATTTTGTGAATACATGCTCGTGCACTAAAATAACAGTGAAATTTTGCCCTAGTTAGGCAGGTTTTTGACCTAACTTCATGTCAATTTTTCACATAGTTCCAAGGGGAATATTTGAAAGCAATTCAAAGATGAATTATAGATCACGTGGCAATCTTCCCAAAATGTCCAAGACATCCTTGAGATCATTCTTGAGTAGGGAGAATCGAAGAGATTAAGTTGGCAATTTCTCACTTTGATTTCAAGCCATTTCATGATGAACCAAAATTCAAATCCAAACCTAGGCTGCATAATCTTTGCTTTGCATGCCTCAAAATTGTTTCTCACTCCATAATTAAATGATTTCACAGATTTTGGAAGTTTTAGACCAAGCATTGAATGCATTGTACAAGAACAATTCCATTTTTGGCAGGAGAATCGAAGAGATTAAGTTGGCAATTTCTCACTTTGATTTCAAGCCATTTCATGATGAACCAAAATTCAAATCCAAACCTAGGCTGCATAATCTTTGCTTTGCATGCCTCAAAATTGTTTCTCACTCCATAATTAAATGATTTCACAGATTTTGGAAGTTTTAGACCAAGCATTGAATGCATTGTACAAGAACAATTCCATTTTTGGCACAAAGGTGCCATTTCCATTTTGATAAAGCACAACTTTTGCAATTGTCAACTCCTTGAGCTTTGCACTTGTTATTTCTGCACACACAAACCCTATAGACCAAAAGCAATGTGTCTAAAACCTCTACCAACTCATACCATGCTTGTACAAACACATAGAGCCTTGTCTCTTCACTTTTCTTCAAAAGTAACTAATAGAGCCAAAAGGCTATAACTCAGAAACCTGGTGTGGAATTGATTTGAAACCTTCTATATACTTATACACAAATACATTACAACCTAGAACATGATTACAAAAAGCTCAGAAACTCTCCCAAACACTCTATCACTAAAAATCTGCCATAACTTGCAGTTTTACACCTTACCTAGCAATCTCAAGAACCACTCGTGCGTTTTGAATTTAAACCACCTAAACACTTAATATACATCATATATAAGTGTTCCAGTCCCCTGTTCCTTCACTGTAACTCCTCCTCCTCCATCTTCCATTTTTACATTTCAAGCTTGCAGGTTGACTTGAGTAGGGAGATTCAGGAACCTTCAAGGCAAAGTAAGGATTGGAACATACTCAGGGAGGTCCAGGCAAGCTAAACAGATCCTCAGGCCTTCTCAAAACTTTCCCAAACTCCATTCACGATCTCAACTGAAAGAGGTAAAAACTGAAACTTTTATCTCTTCATACAAGCATCTTTAGGTCCTGATTTGTGAAAGAAAGATGTAGATATCCTTGCCCTAAAGCTAACCATATTCATAGATTTTATTTATATTAACTGTGCATAGAGAATTTTGGATTTTAAATTTTTGTTAAAATTAGGTTTTAAATTAGGGCAAACAAAATTAACTTTGATCTTTGACTTTTAGTTTACATGAATTATATGGTTGATATCGTGGGAAGGAACATTGTAATTTTCATGTTTTGACTTTCCATTTTCATGGAGAAATGAGAGAGATACAGCTGGTCCGGCCATGGCTCAAGGTTGAAGATGAAGTTGCCTTCAGTGGGTGTTTTATAATATATATTTATGCCTTTGCTTATATGAACGGATGTACAGTCACCCCAGTGGTAAGGCAGCGCGCAAAAATGCCCTAGGTCATGGATTCGAGCCTTGGCGCCTGCCTTTTTGCATTTTTCACACTTTTGTTCATTTTTTTTTATTTCTGGCAGCGTTGGGCCTCTCATTCTTGGGCCTTTTTGTTTTTGCTAACATGCTACCCCTTGTTTGCTTGCAGCACCCCTGGCCCATATATTTTTATTATTCATTTTATTTTCATTTCAATTTATTAAATATATTTTCCTTAATATTAAAAATCATAAAAAATATAAAAATGCTAGATTTATATTTCGGTCCATTTTATTTTATTTTTTCTCATAGAAAATATTTTATTTTTAGATATTTATATATATATATATATATATATATATAATATATATATATATATATATATATATATATATATATATATATATATATATATATATATATATATATATATATATATATATATATATATATATATATATATATATATATATATATATATATATATATATATATATATATATAATATATATATATATATATATATATATATTAAACATATTATTTTAATACAAAAAGACCAAAAATACCTCATAAATACCTTATATTATTTTCAAGACAAAAAAAATACAAAAATACATACTTTTCTTAAAGAAACTTATTTCCCTTTGATAAAACTAATCAAATAGAAAATCCTAATTCAAGACAAAATCAAAATTAGGGTTTGTATGCAATTTTCTCATATTTTTCCATTTTTTTGTTGTTCTGATTCATGGGTCTTGGTGATTTTTTTTCTAACATTCACCTCCTGTTTGCTTATGACACCCCTGGCCCAATATAATTTTATTTATTTATTTTACTTTCATTTTATTTTATAAAATATATTTTTCTTAATATTAAAAATCATAAAAATATAAAAATGATAGATTTATATTTTAGCTTTTTTTATTTTTATTTTTGTCACAAAAAATATTTTTATTTAGTTAGATATTATCCATTTTTATTAATTAAATTTGTAAATTAAATTATAACTAGTTTAATATTTATTTTTTTCTTTATACCTCTTGTACCCTAAAATTTGCCCTCTCATTTTATCAAGATTCTCCTCACAAGACTTCTTGGACTCCAGACAGAATTAGGGTTTGCTCTGCTCAAGACCTCTCCTTGCACTGATGACCTGAAATTACAGTTTGAGTTTGCAGAGGGGTTTTTGGAATATCAATGCCTCATGTGACTTTCATACTTTATGTTGGACTCCTAAGATTGCTCATACCAAGTTTCAAGCCTTGAATCAAATTTTTGCCCAGTCAATTGGACAGTTGACCTAAAAATCAACTGTATTGGGGAAAAGGTCAACTCTGGCCAATTCACAGTCAAACCTCACAATTTTTTATCCACATCAACATTATAGACTCATATGAACCATTTGATCTAGTTTGGACCAGAACTCCTCAAGAAATTTGATCAGATCATCAAAAGGGCAAAATGGTCATTTTTAGGGTTTTGACTGCAGGAGGGCAATTTCTGATTTTTGACCTAGCCAATGGCAAATTGGTTCAAGAATTGGTTTCAAGGACTCAATGGCATCATATTGACCTAATCACAAGGTTCAAAGGATCTCAAATGCATTGGATTGACAGATGAATTTTTTCCAGTCAACTGATCAAAAATCAACTGTACACTGAAAAGTCAAACTTTGACTTTTTGGTCAAAATCAAGTGCCAAGGGTCATTTTTCATTAAGATGTGTCAAAACATGAAACTTGTTCACCAAGAAACCTAAAATTAGGGTTTAAAATGGAAAATTTTCATAACTTAGAAATTTTCTAGGTTATGAAAATTTCTTATTTTTTCCCAACGTTTCCCAACTTTTTCACCATGATGCAATTGGATTCAAACAAAACTTCCAACATGAAAGTTGTAGTCCTACAAAAAAATCTACAACTTTGATTCACAAAGTTTTCCCAAATTATGCTTGGATCTCAAGTTATTATTTTGTGAATAAGGGTCCATGAAACTTTTAACTTAGTGAAATTTTGCCCTAGTTTAGGCAGGATTTTGACCTATCTTCATGGCAACTTTTCATATAGTTCCAATTGGAATCTCAAAATTCGTTTCAAATATGGATTGTATAGCATGTTACAATCTTTCCAAAATGTCCAAGAACTATCCAAGATCACTTATGGTTAGGGAGAACCGAAGGAATGAAAATGGTCATTTCTCACTTTTGTCCAAGGCATTTCGCACCATGTTACAACTTGCAAATCTGTCCTAAGCATGCTTGTACTTGGTTTACATGTTATAATCCTTTTTACACTCATAAATTGAATGCAAAAACAATGGTTAATGGTTTTGTTTTGATCTTTGAAGCTTTGTACAAAGGTTTAATCCAAAAATGGCATAAAGGTAACATTGCCACTTTGATAAAGCATACTTTATGCAAACTTTGTTTATCTTAAGCCATGGACCAAAGCTTTTGCTGAAAACCAACTCCAGAAATATCAGGAAAAGTGTACCAACTATGTGCAGACCCTGAGCTAGCTTGACAAGCCTTTGTCTTTGTCAACTCACTTTTGCTTCAAAAGCAAGTAAGCTTGCAAAAGATCCATAACTTGTGCATCTGATAAAACCAAGCTTTGTAACATTTTCAAACAATCTCAGCACATTATACCAAGCCTAAAACACGAGCTCATAACCTCTCAAACACCCAAATACACCAAAAACTCCATTTCTGCCCAAAACAGGGCAAGCTCTGCAGAACCACTTCCAAAACAAATTTGCCTCGTGCGTTTTGCTTGAAACCACTTCAAACACACTCCATACATCACACCTAAACTGTCTAGGCCCTTACTTTGCAACTGTAACCCGGTTTGCACACTTCACCATTTTCATTTTGAAGCTTTGCAGGTTGAGTTCTACAAGGAGAACTTCAGGCAAGCTAACACGACCTTCAGGTCTCACTCATAACTCCTACATTGCCATATTCGAACTTGACTGAACAAGGTAATTTCCAACTTTCTATCTCCTTATTTAGACATCCTTAGGTTTAGGTTTGTGAAGCAAAAATGTAGTCCTTAATGTCCTTGAACTGTACATATGCATAGCTTCCATTTATATTAACTGAGCTAGGAGAATTTGGATGATGAACTTGCTGGAAATTTTAGGTCAGAAATTAGGGATGACAAAATTATCTCTGTCCTTTGAGAGTTAGGTCACAAAATGGATATGGTTGGAATCGTGATTGAAAATGCTATAACTTTCATGTTGTGAATTTTTGATTTCATGCAAGCAATAGAGAGAACAGGATTCAAGCACAAAACCATGGCGCGCGCGTTCAGAGGACAGGGACGAAGTGCGTTTGGGCCAGGCACCTTGGGCCTCCTACTTTTGACACCCTCCATTCTGTTATTTCCACCCCCTTGGCCCATTTCTTTTATTTTTCATATTTTCTTGAATATTCCATATTTCTGACTTTTATTTATTTTTTTTCTAAACAATAAAAATCTCAAAAATATATTCTTTATTTTTTGCATTTTTTTCATATTTTTTTATTTATTTTTTAGCATAAAAATAATTATTAGGATTAAAATACTTATATTTTCTTAAATAGAATTTGTAAATAATACTAAAATATTATATATTTTTATTTTTATTATTTATACACTAAAATTAATATTTTCATACAATATTTAATTTTCTAACATTTTTGTATATTATTATTTTTCTTAAACAAAAAATGAATAAATAAATAATATTAGAATATATTTTCTATTAAACAAAAACTTAGGGTTTCCACCCCTTTCAAAAATAATTAATATTTTTTTCTTATTTTAGGACTTAAATAAATTTATTTTACATACATAAAATAAATACAAAAAAAACATTTGTGCATATTTACATTTTATTTGTACATTTAAATAATTGTTCATTTATTTATTGTATTAAATTCAATTGGGTTGTAATAGTAAATTAGGGTTTTATTTTGTGCAAATATCCCCCTATTCAAACTTGTATCCCCCTCCCCATAATATTGTTGTAATAGTCTTAGATTTACTTTTACGCATTTATTGATTTCATTATGCATGATAGTAAAACTAGGGTTTGTATGCAAAAGACCAAAATCAAACAATTAGCATGACCTAAATACAAGACAAAAATGCATGAAAAATGACAACACAATGCACACGAGCACCCCTAGGGTTTCATCCACTTTGTTGCCTTAAAATGGCCATGGTATGCATGCTAGGTATCTTGGCAAAATCAATGCAAAAACAAAAGATCATAGTCCCTCGATGACGCTATCTTGGTTGCCTATACAAAAATGATCTAGTCCCTCAAAAACTTGCTAAGATACTTGGCAATATTGTTATCATGGTTATACGATGACCCACGCCTGTCCCGTTTAACATCCAAAGATAGGGTTGTTTACCAAATACAATGGTAAAACAACAATGTCAAAGGGTTAAAATGTACAAGAAAGACTTTTGATTAGGGTAGACAACTCCTAGTTACTTGATCATTTTGCAAACCATCCTTGCTAATTTCAAAAACACACATACAATTTCAAAACATTTCCCAACAAGCTTTCAAACATTGAAACATTTTTCAAAAGACAAACATCTTTGTATACATTCTTCAAACAAGAATCATTACAAAGATTGCCAAAATGATGGCCTCTTTTCAAAATACTTTTAAAACCACACAAAGCACCATTTCAAACAATTAGAAAAGCAAAACAAGTGATCTAAACAAGTAACTAAGAGTCCATGGAAAACCATGGATGAAAAGGGTGCTAGCACCTTCCCTTTTCATAATCTACCCCCCGAACCCAAGAAAACATCTCAAAGGTCTTTCCTGTACTTTTTGACCTTTCCTTTGGATAAAATAAAAAGTCAGTGGCGACTCTTGCTAAACCGAAACATTTGCGAACACAAACGCAAAACCTCAAGTCAGTTCTCCCACCGTATCACAGAACTGGCGACTCTGCTGGGGAAAAATTCTAAAAGTGGGGTTACCTTAGGGTTTTAGATCACCTTTACATGCTTATCTTGTTTGACTTGTATGCTTTACACTTTGGTTCTATTGTTTAGGTTTGAATCCTCTACCCGGATTTGGGAAACATTCATAGGTAAATAGCAATATGTTTTGGAAACTGTGCAGGGTATACCGACATGGTCTAAGCAATAGCTATATTAGTGCGACATATTTGTGGGTACCGGTAGCCTTTGAGTTAATCAAAGAGAATACGGGGCCGCTGAGTGATGTCATGAAGCACTAATGGACTTTTAGAACCTTTACTTGACCATCTTGGCCATTTAGGATGTAGTGAGATGACCGGCTTTGGTGCAGTCCGAAGTTGGTAGATACTTGTTGTACCCCAAAATTTGCCCTCCCATATTCTTCAAAATTTGCCAAGTCAAAGCTTCAAAATCTCCCCAAAGGTTGCACAGTTCAAGGGCCTCCTAACAGTAAAAAATTAGGGTTTTGGTTCTGACAAAGAAAATGAAGTTTCCAAGGGTCCAATCAAGTCCCACCTGCCTATAAACATGGTCAAGCATCCTCATACCAAGTTTCAAGACTTACAGCACAAGATTGCACAGTCAAAAACCCTAATTGCATTACAGTCAACTGTAGGGGCAAAATGGTCATTTGAAAGTCAAAAGTTCAAATTTTTGATCAACATCTCATTTTGAAGCCACAAACATCATTTAATCAATGCTTGATCATGATTCTCAAAGTTTGGCTCAAAAAGTCTCAAGATGCAAAAGTTTCCATATTTGGACAGTTGAAAAAGTCAACTGTAACTTGACCAAGGCATAACTTTCACATGGATTATCAGAAAAATTCCATCCAAAGCTCATTTTGAAGATAAAGAGATTTACTACAACTCCTATTCACACTTAAAGTCCAAGAAATGCTCTCACAAAAAGTTATCAATTTCAACATTATAGGTCATTTTCAAAAGTCAACAAAAAGGGACTTTAAGTCAAAGGCCATAACTTGAGATTGGTAAATCAAAATGACATGGTACCAAAGGCATTGGTTAGAGGACTCACAACCCTTTCCAAAATGTCCAAGAACATGAGCAAAGCTTAAAAATTGAGCAAGTTATGCCTTGTGGAAGTTGGGAAATTTTTAGATATTTTGAAAAGTCAACATTGCTTCAAATGACCTAAAATTGCTAATGGGCCTCTTTTTCTTCCACAATTCATCATCCAAGACATGTGCACGACCATTTGGCCCAAAGGGAAGTTTTTTATCATTTTTATTTATTTATTTGGATTTTTAATCATTAATAATTCATTTAATTAAAATAAATAGGTGAAAAATACTAAACCTAACTTTTTGAATCCTTTTGTGCATAAAATAATCTCAAGATTTTGTGTATAATCAGATTTGGAAAGAATCTTGGTGATTGAACATGATTTGAATTAAGTTTGCATGAAAAAGATTTGAAAACTAATGCATGAAAAATCAAATATCTTATCATCAATTCATGGATTTTTTGATCAATTTTCTCAACCCTAATCACTCACATACATATATGGATGCAAACCCTCGTGCCCATGATCTTCCAGCTGCGCCCAAAAGCCATAACCAAGTTGAAATTTTTTCAAGAAAATTCTGAAACTGAAATCACCATTGCAAGGGTTTTCAAGCCAAAACAACCATTCTATCACCTTCCTGGGACATCAAGGAAGGCTCTTGGATCAAAATCACTAGCTCTAACGCCTTGAATCGGTATACAGAAATCAAATTTTTTTCATATGTATGCATAATCGTGTTTTAATATTTAAGCATTCTCATGGCATTTTGTTTATGGATTCACACTAAGTGATGTATTCTGAAGCTAACCACATACTTTGATTGGGTTTTTATACACTATATGCAAAAACGCCATTGTTATGTTTTAGGGTTACAGGGATTTTGATTTAGGGCTTTACGTTCAAGGGAAAATTGGGACACGAGACTGGCATCATGAGAACCACAAGCTTCCAACGAATTCAATGATGGGGTCGCGCCCTATTTATATGCCAAGACAAGCTAATCGCTATTTTCTAGAATGGTGCATTTGGGGACGGTTCAAAACCGTTGCTGATTCTTTTATGTTTCAGGGAAAAAACAAAAGCCATGGAGAAGACGATTATGTGGCCATCAGTGATTGGGTCATTTAAAAATTCGCGCTAAAAAGTCCACTAATCCTTATGTTCGCTTATGTTATTTGTTTGATATTATATAAACAAGATGCGCGTTTGGAGCAGTTGGTAAGGCACATTATTGGTAATCCCTGGGACCTGGGTTCGAGCCCCAGGTCCCCCACCCCTTTCATATTATTTTCCTATTAATGCTTATGTGCAATTTCAGTACCAGGGAACACCATACATCCATGATCTCAAGCTTGCCACGCGTATAGAAAGACCAATCCAAAGGCGCTGATGGGAAGAACACCATGGACTCTAGTCAAACGTGCCACATGCTTCCTGAAAAGGTCAACCAGGCCAAAGGCTATTGGGCCTGAATTGATTATTTATACCTCTCAATTGGGGACAGACCCCCCTAGGTTTGCAAACTCTCTTATATTTTTTTTTAATTTAATTCAATTATTTCTCTTTTGATTAATTTCTTTAATTTAAATATTTTCATAAAAACATAAAAACAATATAAAATCAGAAAAAAGACAAAAAAAAGTATTTTTTTTAATTAATATATCTTTTGTAAATAAATATCATCAATTAATTTTAGCTTGTTAAATTAGGTTTAATGCAAATATTTTTCTTAATTAACTTAAAATTTGTGGAATTAGGGTTTCAATAATTTTAATTACTTTTTTCTTTTCTTTTCACTAATAATTAATTATTTATTTTCATAAAATCAAATTGTCATTAATTAATTTAATATTAGGTTTAAAGTTTAAAAGGTTTTCTTAATAAATAAAAATTAGAATTAAGGTTAATATTCTTTTCATTTAATTTTCTCATTAAAACCATAAAATGCAAAAAAAATCTCAAAAAAAATAATTTCTCCTTTTATTTTAATTTTAATTAATTTGTAAATAATAATTTAATTTCATTAGAAAGGGTCCAACGCCCTCGTTTCCAATCTTAATTCAATTCGCACATTTATCTCGTTTCTTTTAATTATTTATGTACTTCTCCCAAAGCCGTGTAAATTTAATCTTTCGCACTTTACTTTATTTCTTTGTTTATTTTCTGTCAAATCGGGTCCTGGATTTATTTTGACGATGTGGACCCGCGCCTTTGTAATAGTCTAAAACTTTTAATTTCTCGCAATTTTTAACTGTTAAATAAACGCATGCAAGAATGAATGACAATAAATAAAAACAAACGCGTAGATCACCTATACCATGACAAGATAAAAATAAACGAATCTGACACACAAATCACACACCACCCCTAGGGTACGCCTCACTGTTGCCTTGCCTCGAAAGGTGATCGTCGAGTAGAGGATGTCTTAGTAAGTCCTCATGATCCGGGAACCTGGCATGAGGGTAGATTCTAAGGTGTCTTCCCATTGCTCTGGTGATCACCATGTCCCGAACCTCGAATTGACCCGAACACCTCCAACGGTGGTGCTACCTACCTCTCAATGGTGGGATGGCACTACTTTAAAGGACATTTACACAGACGAATTCCTTAGGGTAGGTAGACGACTCTTGATACTTGCTCTAACTTCAAAACAAATCAAAAGTACTTTTCACACCAACACCTTTTCAAAAAGCTTTCGAAAGTAATTTTTCAAACACTCTTGAGGACCGATACAAGAGTCGAACTGGAATTTTCAAAGAAACTTTTTTAAAACCCACAGTTGAAAAGCAAACAAACAAATTTTGAAAACATAAGAGCAAGTACCTAAGAGCCCATGGATAACCATGGATAGAAAGGGTGCTAACACTTTCCCTTTCTATAACCTACCCCCCGAACCGAGAGCAATCTCTTTAAGGAATTTTTCTGTGCTTTTGTCCTTTCCATTTGGAGAAAATAAAAGACGGTGGCGACTCTTGCTTCCGCGACATTTCGCGAACCAGTGTTAAACAGTCAGTTCCAGATCCACCGATCACAGAACTGGCGACTCTACTAGGGATTTAAACTTAAAGTGAGGTGTACCTTAGGGTAGTTCATAACTGTGTTTTCAATTGTATTGACTTGCCTTCTTTAAATTTGTGGGTTGCATGGGAGTTACGTAGATCCTAACCCGGATCTGGGGATACCCTGTTTAGGTAGCATAAGCTGTGAGGGACCTATCCGGCGTATACCGACATGGGTGAAGCAGTGGCTACGTTGGTGTGGCGCCTTGGTCTGTATCGATATCCCTCGTGTTGAAACGGGGAGAATATGGGTCTTCCAAGGAGTCATCAAGCACCAACAGACCTTAGAACCTTAAATGACCCAACTTGGCCATTAGAACAGTAGCAGTATGCTACGCCCATTGAGGCTAAACTCTCGCGATGGTTCTGGCCGCAAGAAAAGATTGTGATGCTGGAGTTATGACCGATTGAGGGTAGTCAATGATATTGGGATCCTCTAAGAACCCGGTTACTTTGATAGGACAGGTATGAACCAACCAACTGAAAGAGGGTAACACCTAGACCTCATGCTGGCCTAAACTCTAAGGGTTTCTTTTGTGTGACTTGTGTGTCTTCCAACTTGACTATTTGCATGCTTGTTATCTGACACTTGAGTTTCTTGCAGGTTTTGTTTATAGTCCTTAATAGGGACTCATAACAGGGTATACTAAGTTTCTTACAGATTTTGGTTTGCAGTCCTTAATTAGGACCCATAACAGGGTTTACCGAGTTTCTTGCAGGTTTTGTTTTTTAGTCCTTAACTGGGACTCATGACAGGTTTTACTTGAGTTTCTTGCAGGTTTCTGTTTATAGTCCTTAATAAGGGCTCATGACAGGGTTTATTCATATTACCCCATGCATCATGACATCATACCATTGCATACATCCTAACCCATTTCAAGGATCTCAAGGGCTTGTGATGCAGGTCATGATGAATCAAACATCTAGCAAGGGGCAAAGAGGATTTATTTTCCTCTAGCCAAAGTTGTCAGGGGCTATGACCCACTAGATATGGTGAGCCTTTGACACTGGAAGAAAGACTCTCAACAAATATGAAGTTCTTTCAATCAAGCTACCGGATCCAAATGCTAACAAATTTTCTTGTTTACCCCGCGAGGTCCTTGAAAACATTACATGCATGTCATACTCATCATTGCATAACAGGTATCCTTGTTGCAGGTCACTTACATTTCTCGCTGTTTATTTCAGCAATGGCTTCACAACAAGATAACCAGGACCTTCACACTCAAGAGACTCAGTTCAAGGAGATCTTCCTAAGCCTATCCAAGGGGCAGGAAGAGTTGAGGACACTCCTCATGGGGAATCTGATCAGAAAGAGTCCTGAAGAGGACATGGACGAGCAGCTGAAGCGTCTACAAGCTGAGGTAGACACATTGAAAACCCAGATGCTGGGGCAAAGGGCCCTCATTCAAGGTTTAGCTCAGGAGCAAGGAGATCTGAGGGCCATGATCAGTCAGCTTCCTCAAGGCATGAAGCAACCAGCCCAAATCAGGGACCAGGTCATGGAACAGCTTCCAAGAAGGCAAAAGTCGGGTCCAATGAACAGACCTCTCCGAGTTGCTACTACTTCTCAGGGCCAACAACGACCTCGCCAAGAACAGCGGGTTGATCAGAACAGGTCGGACGAGCCTAAGAGACAATTCACCTACATCAACATGTCATGGTCACGAGCTTTGCAACACATGTTAAGAATGAACCTGATTGCGGTGATCAACCCTCCTGCAAATCCAAAGACTTCCTCTCCAAACTACAACCCAGAAGCAAGGTGCGCTTACCATTCTGGTAGCCCGGGGCACGATACTGAGGACTGTTGGGCACTGAAGTACAAGATTCAGAATATGATCGATGCTAAAGAGATCGAGTTCGAGCCTGCCGAGACTCCCAATGTGATCATTGCTCCCTTGTCAAAACATGGCTAGGATTGAGAAATTTTTGTTCATTAGAATCCTTCAAGTTGTAATTTTCTTTTGGTTGTTCAAGCATTCCATTCATATCAAACGTTGTTATTTCATTAATGCATCGCATATGTCTGTTCTGAAACAATATATTCGTATTCAGTAAATGCAAATTATTTTCATATTTTTTTTCTGATGATCAACTCTTAAATAATAATTCTAAGCCTCTTAAGGGAGGATGACAAAAACGATACCATAATCTACAGTATGCTTTTGAACAGACCCCGCTGATGAGGTACAGGCATTGTTTCAATCCCTAAACACTGGAGTTATAAGGATGATAATCCCTCGTCAACCCATCTGAGCCAAAGAAGTAGGAGTTTTTCTTTTCGAAATTTAAAACCCTTAATCATAACCTGGGGCAGGGTAGTTTTCTCAGTTGATCCAAGTGCATAACGAATGGCGCCAAAAGAGGTCCTTACAAAACAAAGAAAGACAATGATGATTTCGTACAATCACAAGGATAGGCAGTCATTATATCTCTCAAAATAAATAAATAAAAATAAGGAAGCCCAATAAGTCAAAATACCCATGAAGGAGACTTACAAAGCTGGGGCATCCCGCTGACTGTAATTCCAAAAAGGAAACAGTTCAGGCAAAAAATAGGGATAACAAAGTCAAAAAAAGAAAGAGGTCTTACAAACCATCAACAAAAAAGGAATGACTGCCTATTCAAAATAAGTTATCAATATCCGAATCATCACCGGAAAATCAGAGCAAAGACTCAAACAAGGTCTAACGTATGATCAACTGAGTTTAGGTTTGGAGAACATCACGAAGAGCGGGTGGGTACAAATAATTTGAGCCTTTGTCTTTTGTTTCTTAAACTGTGAACCAGGCCACATTATAACCCTTAAAAGTCCTAGCTGAAGCATGGGTTAGTTCGAAAGCATACTGTTACGAAAGGTATCCTGACTCCTTAAGGCTCGCAATAAAATAACGAGTTGACATCACGTTTTACAAACAATCACTTGTTTTATGAAAAAAGAATGCATTTTCAAAATCTTCAAGACAGACATAAGCTTTGCATTTTTAACATAACTTTGTTTGCATATGACTTTTGGTTTGAACAACAGGAAAATTCGCACGATGAATACCTAGTGAACAAAAGCACTTCCAATCAAGGGGCATGGCATGACTATTACCCATCATCTGGGGCAGTTAAGTCAAGATTCGGAGAATCTCTTAAAGGCCAAATATCCTGGGGCAAGTCTCCGCCTGAGTCACTTAGGGCACTCCAGCAACGAATCTTGCCTGATCAAACAAAGATCTTCTGGTCACATGGCAAAACACTTCTGACAGGGGCAACTCCCTGCATTCTGAGAGCACGGACATAGTCGAAAAAAATACTACGCAAAATCAAAGACCCGCTAGGTTGACATACCTAGGCAAAAATAAGGGCTTCCCGACAAACCAAAAGGGTTCGGGCAAAATAAAGGGATGAAATGAAAAGAATCTGTACACCCGGCAAGTCGAAAACCTGAAAAGGCGGCTTGGGCAAAAATGGGTATCCCGGTGGACTGAAAACCCGAAAGGGCGGTCCAGGCAAAAGTTAGGGATCAAAGCGTACGACTATGTCCTGTCATCTTGTCACCTGCCTACCTGAAGAAGGTTTGACCCTCAACAATTATCAGCATCCCACAGGTGCCTCCCCCATAGAAACAGGGGCAATAACGGGTGGTCTAAGCAATCTGATTGTTTCTGTCCTCCAAGGTATCAAGGTAGGTTCCGTGGAAGAACATAACCAATACAGTTCAATACTTCCCCAGGAGAGTCCAATCCAGTTCCCCAAGAAAGTTGGAATTCATCTCCCCAAGCAGTAAGCTTATCCCCAGTAGATTCTGGAAGCTTACCCTCGCAGAGCGCGAACGCGTCTCCCGGCTTTATTCAAAGAGTTATTTCCTTACTAGGATATAACTGGGTTATCCTCAGCCAAAAGCCACGGAAAGAGCGTCCTCGACGGAGTCTTCTTATCCCCAGCGAAGTCCATTAACACTTCCAATACAACAATGGTATCTCCAGCGAAGTTACCATCAAAATTGCAGCACAATACCTCTCTCCCCACAGAGCTTTGCTCCCCAGCAAGATTACTAGAGTACTTTTTTCCCCGCAGAGTAATCCATTCGCCAAGTTCATTCCCCAACGGAGTTATCTTCTCCTACCGGTATTCTTGCAACTATCATCCCCAGCGGAGGCAAAAATCTATTCTTCAACCGCAGCCCAGGAGTGACTTCCCGGCACTCGTCAAGGATTTATTTTCCTAAGACGAAAACAAATGTTCATAAACATCACATCTTCATACATTATAGCATGCATATGCATCATACTACACGAATCTCATTAATTTTGAGGACATTTTGAAATCATACAGTTCATGCATCATGATCTTGCATACAACTGACGCTTTACCTTTCAGGAAAGGTCAATACAAAGACGATTACTATCAACTATCGCAACTCTTTCTAGATATAGTTCAGATTTGAACCAGATATGGCGACGTTCTGATACTTCTTCCAGATTTCCTTCTAGATATAGTTCAGATGTGAACCAGATATGGCGACGTTCTGATACTTCTTCCAGATTTCCTTCTAGATATAGTTCAGATGTGAACCAGATATGGCAACGTTCTGATACTGCTTCCAGATTTCCTTCTAGATATAGTTCAGATGTGAACCAGATATGGCAACATTCTGATACTTCTTCCAGATTTCCTTCTAGATATAGTTCAGATGTGACCCAGATATGGTGACGTTCTGATACTCCTTCCAGATTCCCTTCTAGATATAGCTCGGATGTGACCCAGGCATGGCGACGTTCTGACACTTATTCCAGTTGAAGATTTCAAGACCTAGACCGGTTCAGTTAATCGACCCTAAGATTTTCTGTTTCTTATCCCGTCCAAGGCCTTCTCTAGTCCAGCTAAAACGACCCCTGACAGATTTCCCTGATAAAGACTCAGTAGAAGTTATCCAAGATTCTCTCAATGATTGCTGTTGAGGTTGTAGTCGCCTTTGGTTCTCTCCCCGATACTACGGAGGTAGTAATCATCCCAAGATTCTCTCAACGATTGCTGTTGAGGTTGAAGTTATCCAAGATTCTCTCAATGATTGCTATTGAGGTTGTAGTCGCCTATGGTTCTCTCCCCGATACAGCGGAGGTAGTAATCATCCCAAGATTCGCTCAACGATTGCTGTTGAGGTTGAAGTTATCCAAGATTCTCTCAATGATTACTATTGAGGTTGTAGTCGCCTATGGTTCTCTCCCCGATACTGCGGAGGTAGTAATCATCCCAAGATTCGCTCAACGATTGCTGTTGAAGTTGAAGTTATCCAAGATTCTCTCAATGATTTCTGTTGAGGTTGTAGTCGCCTATGGTTCTCTCCCTGATACTGCGGAGGTAGTAATCATCCCCAGATTCTCTCAATGATTGCTGTTGAGGTTGAAGTCGCCCAAGATTCTCTCAATATTTGCTGTTGAGGTTGAAGTCGCCCAAGATTCTCTCAATATTTGCTGTTGAGGTTGAAGTCGCCCAAGATTCTCTCAATATTTGCTGTTGAGGTTGAAGTCGCCCAAGATTCTCTCAAGATTTGCTGTTGAGGTTGAAGTCGCCCAAGATTCTCTCAGCGTTCCTGTTGAGGTTGAAATCATCCAAGGTTCTCTCACCGTTCCTGTTGAGGTAGTAACCACCCCTGGTTCATTCATCACCGTTTGAAGCTCCAGATCCAGCTCCTGTAACCAGTCAGGACACATCCATACAAAGAATCTGAAGACCAGCTCCTGTAACAGGTCAGGTAATCATTTTTCTTTTGCAGATACGCAAGTTCTCGCTAAGGAATCTCTTACGCAATCAACATCCAGATGGCATCTATAAGCCCATCCACCGTCCATCATCTCTTAGCATGGCATCTATAAGCCCATCATCATATCCATCAATCTCCAAATGGCATCTATAAGCCCATTCCCCACCATCATACTATTATGTGAGCGCAAATTTCTGGGCACTCTAGTGTTCAATCATCTTTTACCTTCGGATTACGAAAGGCACGTCAGCCAATCTGCATCCTCAGGTCTAAGAATATTGAACAGGGGCAACTGTTGTACCCCAAAATTTGCCCTCCCATATTCTTCAAAATTTGCCAAGTCAAAGCTTCAAAATCTCCCCAAAGGTTGCACAGTTCAAGGGCCTCCTAACAGTCAAAAATTAGGGTTTTGGTTCTGACAAAGAAAATGAAGTTTCCAAGGGTCCAATCAAGTACCACCTGCCTATAAACATGGTCAAGCATCCTCATACCAAGTTTCAAGACTTACAGCACAAGATTGCACAGTTAAAAACCCTAATTGCATTACAGTCAACTGTAGGGGCAAAATGGTCATTTGACAGTCAAAAGTTCAAATTTTTGGTCAACATCTCATTTTGAAGCCAAAAACATCATTTAATCAATGCTTGATCATGATTCTCAAAGTTTGGCTAAAAAAGTCTCAAGATGCAAAAGTTTCCATATTTGGACAGTTGAAAAAGTCAACTGTAACTTGACCAAGGCATAACTTTCACATGGATTATCAGAAAAATTCCATCCAAAGCTCATTTTGAAGATAAAGACATTTCCTACAACTCCTCTTCACACTTAAAGTCCAAGAAATGCTCTCACAAAAAGTTATCAATTTCAACATTATAGGTCATTTTCAAAAGTCAACAAAAAGGGACTTTAAGTCAAAGGCCATAACTTGAGATTGGTAAATCAAAATGACATGGGACCAAAGGAATTGGTTAGAGGACTCAAACGCCTTTCCAAAATGTCCAAGAACATGAGCAAAGCTTAAAAATGGAGCAAGTTATGCCTTGTGGAAGTTGGGAAATTTTTGGATATTTTGAAAAGTCAACATTGCTTCAAATGACTTAAAATTGCTAATGGGCCTCTTTTTCTTCCACAATTCATCATCCAAGACATGTGCACGACCATTTGGCCCAAAGGGAAGTTTTTAATCATTTTTATTTATTTATTTGGATTTTTAATCATTAATAATTCATTTAATTAAAATAAATAGGTGAAAAATACTAAACCTAACTTTTTGAATCCTTTTGTGCATAAAATAATCTCAAGATTTTGTGTATAATCAGATTTGGAAAGAATCTTGGTGATTGAACATGATTTGAATTAAGTTTGCATGAAAAAGATTTGAAAACTAATGCATGAAAAATCAAATATCTTATCATCAATTCATGGATTTTTTGATAAATTTTCTCAACCCTAATCACTCACATACATATATGGATGCAAACCCTCGTGCCCATGATCTTCCAGCTACGCCCAAAAGCCATAACCAAGTTGACATTTTTTCAAGAAAATTCTGAAACTGAAATCACCATTGCAAGGGTTTTCAAGCCAAAACAACCATTCTATCACCTTCCTGGGACATCAAGGAAGGCTCTTGGATCAAAATCACTAGCTCTAACGCCTTGAATCGGTATACAGAAATCAAATTTTTTTCATATGTATGCATAATCGTGTTTTAATATTTAAGCATTCTCATGGAATTTTGTTTATGGATTCACACTAAGTGATGTATTCTGAAGCTAACCACATACTTTGATTGGGTTTTTATACACTATATGCAAAAACGCCATTGTTATGTTTTAGGGTTACAGGGATTTTGATTTAGGGCTTTACGTTCAAGGGAAAATTGGGACACGAGACTGGCATCATGAGAACCACAAGCTTCCAACGAATTCAATGATGGGGTCGCGCCCTATTTATATGCCAAGACAAGCTAATCGCTATTTTCTAGAATGGTGCATTTGGGGACGGTTCAAAACCATTGCTGATTCTTTTATGTTTCAGGGAAAAAACAAAAGCCATGGAGAAGACGATTATGTGGCCATCAGTGATTGGGTCATTTAAAAATTCGCGCTAAAAAGTCCACTAATCCTTATGTTCGCTTATGTTATTTGTTTGATATTATATAAACAAGATGCGCGTTTGGAGCAGTTGGTAAGGCACATTATTGGTAATCCCTGGGACCTAGGTTCGAGCCCCAGGTCCCCCACCCCTTTCATATTATTTTCCTATTAATGCTTATGTGCAATTTCAATACCAGGGAACACCATACATCCATGATCTCAAGCTTGCCACGCGTATAGAAAGACCAATCCAAAGGCGCTGATGGGAAGAACACCATGGACTCTAGTCAAACGTGCCACATGCTTCTTGAAAAGGTCAACCAGGCCAAAGGCTATTGGGCCTGAATTGATTATTTATACCTCTCAATTGGGGACAGACCCCCCTAGGTTTGCAATCTCTCTTATTTTTTTTTTATTTAATTCAATTATTTCTCTTTTGATTAATTTCTTTAATTTAAATATTTTCATAAAAACATAAAAACAATATAAAATCAGAAAAAAGACAAAAAAAAAGTATTTTTTTTAATTAATATATCTTTTGTAAATAAATATCATCAATTAATTTTAGCTTGTTAAATTAGGTTTAATGCAAATATTTTTCTTAATTAACTTAAAATTTGTAGAATTAGGGTTTCAATAATTTTAATTACTTTTTTCTTTTCTTTTCACTAATAATTAATTATTTATTTTCATAAAATCAAATTGTCATTAATTAATTTAATATTAGGTTTAAAGTTTAAAAGGTTTTCTTAATAAATAAAAATTAGAATTAGGGTTAATATTCTTTTCATTTAATTTTCTCATTAAAACCATAAAATGCAAAAAAAATCTCAAAAAAAATAATTTCTCCTTTTATTTTAATTTTAATTAATTTGTAAATAATAATTTAATTTCATTAGAAACGATCCAACGCACTCGTTTCCAATCTTAATTCAATTCGCACATTTATCTCGTTTCTTTTAATTATTTATGTACTTCTCCCAAAGCCGTGTAAATTTAATCTTTCGCACTTTACTTTATTTCTTTGTTTATTTTCTGTCAAATCGGGTCCTGGATTTATTTTGACGATGTGGACCCGCGCCTTTGTAATAGTCTAGAACTTTTAATTTCTCGCAATTTTTAACTGTTAAATAAACGCATGCAAGAATGAATGACAATAAATAAAAACAAACGCGTAGATCACCTATACCATGACAAGATAAAAATAAACGAATCTGACACACAAATCACACACCACCCCTAGGGTACGCCTCACTGTTGCCTTGCCTCGAAAGGTGATCGTCGAGTAGAGGATGTCTTAGTAAGTCCTCATGATCCGGGAACCTGGCATGAGGGTAGCTTCTAAGGTGTCTTCCCATTGCTCTGGTGATCACCATGTCCCGAACCTCGAATTGACCCGAACACCTCCAACGGTGGTGCTACCTACCTCTCAATGGTGGGATGGCACTACTTTAAAGGACATTTACACAGACGAATTCCTTAGGGTAGGTAGACGACTCTTGATACTTGCTCTAACTTCAAAACAAATCAAAAGTACTTTTCACACCAACACCTTTTCAAAAAGCTTTCGAAAGCAATTTTTCAAACACTCTTGAGGACCGATACAAGAGTCGAACTGGAATTTTCAAAGAAACTTTTTTAAAACCCACAGTTGAAAAGCAAACAAACAAATTTTGAAAACATAAGAGCAAGTACCTAAGAGCCCATGGATAACCATGGATAGAAAGGGTGCTAACACCTTCCCTTTCTATAACCTACCCCCCGAACCGAGAGCAATCTCTTTAAGGAATTTTTCTGTGCTTTTGTCCTTTCCATTTGGAGAAAATAAAAGACGGTGGCGACTCTTGCTTCCGCGACATTTCGCGAACCAGCGTTAAACAGTCAGTTCCAGATCCACCGATCACAATACTCGATACTACACTCATTGAGGGTTGTTTTCTCGGAATATTTCGATCGTCAGTAAAGTGGCTAAACTGAAACAATGAACACAGAAAACAATCCAGTGATATTGAGCTCCTTAAAACCCGGTTACTATTTATAGGACAGGTTGAGCCAACTAAATTTCAATGGGGTACTTACCTATGAAACCCCATGCAAGCCTAAACTAGGAACTTGTGTGACTTGTTTGTACATATATACTTGTGCATAACATCATGAGCATCATGAAGCATCATATGCATCCACTAACCATTTCAAGGATTTTGGATCTTCATCTTTGTTCCTATTTTGTAGGTTATGGAATCACTTCGCAGGAAAACAATCCAAGTCAACCTTGTGAGAATTCCTCCTCAACTCAAGGAGCTTACTTCCAAGATTCCAGAGTATTCTCCATTCACTGAGAGACATGGTCGACTTCTCAACTTGGTCAACTCCAACACAGAGGAATACATGGTTAAAGTTCTCTTTCAGTTCTTTGACCCCCTACACCACTGCTTCACATTTCCTGACTACCATCTAGTGCCTACTTTGGAGGAATTTTCTCAACTCTTGAGGATTCCTATTCTCCATCAACTACCCTTTAACGGTAAGGAAAGAGATCCAAAGCCTGAAGATGTTGCTCAAGCCTTAAACTTGCAACCATCTGATGTCATAAGTCATTGGGAAACCAGAAGTGGTGTCAAGGGTTTCTTGGCAAAGTTCCTGTTTGAGAAAGCTCAAGAATGCTGGAATTCTATAGACTTACAAGATTTTGAGGAGATTTTAGCTCTTCTCATCTATGGGTTGGTCTTGTTCCTAAACCCTGACCAGCTTATAGATGTCAATGCTGTCAAAATTTTCATGGCTCACAACCCGGTGCCTACATTACTTGGAGATATCTTGCACTCTTTTCACACTCGAACAATGAGGAAAAGAGGTGTTCTCATGTGCTGTACTCCTCTTCTAGCAAGGTGGTTTATTTCTCACCTTCCCCAATCAGTCTTGAAGAATGAGCAAGGTTTGAGGTGGTCACAACGGCTGATGACTCTTACACATTCATATGTTCATTGGTGTTCTCGATCTAGAGAAAATGTTATCATCATTGATTGTTGTGGGGAATTTCCTAATGTCCCTCTACTTGGCATTAGGGGAGGCATCACCTATAACCCCTGCTTGGCTCTGAGACAGTTTGGGTATGCTCGAAGGGATAGCCCACATGACATGCTGATTCTAGACTTGGTTTTTGACTTCGACAACGACGATCAAGGAATTCGACAAAGGTTCATCCGAGCTTGGAGGATGCCCAACAAGGTAGACAGTAAGACCTTGGGACACAAGAATTCCATCCCGCTTGAGCCTTACCTCTAGTGGGTATGAACCCGCGCCCAAAGTCTTAGGATGCCTTACCCCTACATTCTCCCTGTGATCAAAGAGCCTGTTATGGAAGGAGAGGTTCCATACACCCTCCTACATCCTGACATGCCAACATCACTAGAAGATTTACAAAGGAGTTGGATACAGCTCAAGGGAGAACGCGATACTTTTGAAGCCCAATTCTACGCCAGTGAGAAGAAGGTTTTGGAACTTACTCGCCAACTTCACGAAGAGCAGACTCTCAACACCTACATTGCACCAAAGAGGATGCGCAACATCTTTTTACCTTAGAATTTTGTATTGTTTTGCCCATGGGGCATTGATGTACTAACAAATTCTATCTTATTAATATGACGTGTGTTCCTTTTTTGTTTACAACAAATTTAAATTTCTGAATCCTTGAATGCATTACATGAATACATATCATTCATCATATGCATAAACAGGTCTTCATACCAAGTTTCCTCATCTCTCTGCTGTTTATTTCAGCAAGATGGATATTGAACAAACGGTCAAAGACTTACAAGCTCAGAATTCACAATTCCAGCAGCTACTCATGACCTTGGCTAAGGGTAAGGAGGAGCTCAAGACTCTACTGGAGAAGGAAAAAGAGAAAAATAAGAAGAAGAGGGTTGGTGTGGCTACCTTAGGCAGAAGATTTGAAGGTCAAGCCAGAAGGGTCCTAGATTTCCCATCAACATCTGAAGAGGGAGGTAAAGGAGTTGCGGTACCATCTGAATCTGAAGCTGAAGAAGAAGAGGATGAGGATTACTCATAACAATAGTATCCTCTGGCCGATGAAAAATACAAGAACTTGGAAGAACGTCTGGCAGCTATGGAGATACAAAGAGTTCCTGGGCTGGATTTTGAGGAGCTAAGCTTGGTTTCTGGAATTATAATCCCTCCTAAATTCAAAGTGCCACTATTTGCTAAGTACGATGGGGTGTCTTGCCCAAAGATGCACCTACGATCTTATGTCAGGAAAATTCAACCACATTCTTCTGACAAAGACATGTGGGTCCATTTCTTCCAGGACAGTTTGTCAGGGACGCAGTTGGATTGGTTCTACCAGCTAGAGAGGTCTGATGTGCATAACTTGGAGGATTTGGTAGCCGAATTCTACAAGCAGTATCAATACAATGAGGACTTAGCACCAACCCGTACTCAATTACATAGTATGGGCATGGTCTCAAATGAAGGTTTCAAAGAGTATGCCCAGAAATGAAGAGACTTGGTGGGACGAGTACAACCAAATCTATCTGAGAGGGAGCTAGTGAATATGTTCTTAGGGACTCTGTCAGGACCTTTCTTCAATCACCTAATAGGAAGCTCTTCTGTGGGGTTCACCGAGTTGATTCTAACTGGTGAAAGAGTTGAAGCCAGAATCAAGAGCGGGAAAATTCAAAAAGATGCATCTGCTTTCGCTGCCATCAAAAAGCCTTTTCCAGCAAAAAAGAAGTCTCAACTGTCTACTCCCAAAGAGGTCAAGGAAGAGTTGAGTGTCGGCCAGCGGTGGGGGCCGTAATGATTCAGAAGTCTGCAGCTGATCAGCCCAGAAACAATCAACCAAGAACCAAACAAGCAAGGGTGGAAAGGCTTGTATGGCAATTCACCCAGATAAACATGACTCCTGCTCAGGTTCTACCCCATCTCTTGAAGTTAAACCACGCCAGTCTGAAAGAGGCCCCGAAGAATCTGAACACAACTTCTTCGTACTACCATTCAAATTCCAAGTGTGCTTATCGTTCAGGGAGTATAGGGCACGACACCAACAATTGTTAGGCCCTCAAGAATAAGATTCAAGATTTGATAGATGCTAAATAAGTGGAATTTGACGCCCCTGAAAAGCCGAATGTGATATCTTCTCCAATGCCAAGGCATGGACACAATGCCCATGTTGTTGAAGAAGATCTTTTTGTTGTTACTGTTGATGATTTGATGACTCCGCTACCAATAATCAAGTTGAATTTGCTGAAGGCTGGGATTTTCCCAGGCTGTGAAAAAGATTGTTGCCTTTGTTCATCCTTACCAGCCGATTATCCATTGTTGAAGTTAGACATCCAATGCCTAATGGATAACCAGGAAATCCTTTTTGAAAAGATTCCTGTTACGCCGACTCCTGTCAATGATGTTTCAATAATTACCATATCCGCCAATCTTTCCAAGGTCTCCAAAATACCTGTTAAGATTACATCCGCTCCGAAGATTGCACCTTTGAAGATAACCATGCCCGGGCTTGTCCCGTATAAGTCCGACAAATCAATACCGTGGAACTATGGTGGAGAAATCTACTACCACGGTGTTAAACAAATTGAATCAACTGAAGAGAGTTCTGATGAAGAGACTTCCAATGTTGGAAACATTGCTGGAACGAGCAAAATCACCCGTGGTGGAAGAATTTTCTCTCCGGAGATTTCCCCTCCAAAGGTAATCTTCGGACCCTCAGCTGCTCCTAAGGTTACCCCTGTGTCGGTCAACATATCTGCAAGAACTCCAATTATTGAAGAAATTGTAACTCCTATGGTTGTCCCCTCTGTTGCTGCTGATGATAGAGGGAAAGGGATCCAAGAAGCCCCCGTCAGGACGAGGGCTCAGCCATTGCTCATCCCTGAGACCTCTTAAAAAGAAATGGAAGAGATTTTGAAAATAATCAAGAAAAGCGATTATAATGTTATGGAACAACTAGGGCAAACCCCCTCAAAAGTCTCTATGTTGGCCCTGTTGCTTTGTTCCAAAGCTCATGCTAAAGCTTTGATAAGATTCTTGAAGATGGCCCACGTGCCACAAGAAACCTCCGCGGATCAGTTCCAGGAATGTGTAGCTAGCTTAACAGCTGATAATGGTCTAGGATTCTCCGATGCTGAATTAACATCTAAAGGGAGAAAACATAATGACGCTTTCCATGTCTCGGTGGAATGCAGAGGGACTACTCTAGCACACGTTCTGGTTGATACTGGGTCGTCTTTAAATGTCTTGCCAAAGAAAGCATTGGATAGATTGGACTGTGAAGGCTTAACCCTGAAACCCAGCAATATCATTATCAGAGTCTTTGATGGTTCTAAAAGGATGGTCCACGGGGAGGTGGACATCCCAATCAAGGTAGGAACTGAAACCTTCAACTCCATATTCTATGTGATGGACATCCGTCCTTCCTATTCTTGCTTGTTGGGAAGACCCTGGATTCACAACGCTGGAGCCGTCACTTCCTCTCTGCATCAAATGCTCAAGTACCCTGTCCAGGGGAAAATCATAATCATTCATGGCGAAGAGGAATACATGATAAGCCATCTAAATTCTTTCCTCTATATAGAATTGGATGGCGAATTCATAGAAACCCCTTTTCAGCACTTTGAAGAGGTTTCTCCTGAAGTTGTAGCAACAACCAAGACAGTGTCTTCTGTACCCATGATTACCAAACCTGTGCCTCGGATGTCATCTCTCAAAGATGCAAAGGCTGTGATTGAAGAAGGAGGAAGCAAAATTTGGGGGCAGCTTCTAGACTTTCCTTTTAAATCAGACAAGTTCAGCCTAGGGTTTACTTTGGCTAGTCAGAAGGTTGTGCGCCGCTCCCGTGCTGGAGGGCCACCAATGAAGATCACCCATCATGGAATCAATGCTTTGGAGGATAGTGAAGAAGAGAGCAACTTAGAAGACAGGATTTTCCCTACTGTTGATGGAGGACTGTGCAACTGGGAGGCAAAAGACTTTGTTCCGATTACTTTCATAAATCAATAATTTGTCTTTCAAACATTTCTGTTGGTTTGTAATAATTCTCAAACAATTCGTACACTTTTAGCCTTGTGCCTTACCCGAGGCACATAGGTCCATTTATAAGGGTTTTGATTTTTCATCTTCATATGCCATTTCAATGAATCATGGACGTTTTCACATATAAACTTTTGTGTTCATTGTCTTTATTTTTACATTTTATTTGTTTAAAGGTGGTTATCCCTTACACACACCCATACTCACAAATGCAGGTACCCTTCCATTCCGGATTCCATGGGTAACAATTCTGCTATGGCCTTCAGTGACTCTGAAGATCTGGTCTACCATGCCGAATACGAAGGTGATGAAGACTTTGAGGTGCCGGGAGAATTGGCTAGACTGCTACAACAGGAGGAAAAGGCTATTCTACCTCATGAGGAGCTGTTAGAGACAATGAACTTGGGTACTAAGGAAGACAAAAAAGAAGTCAGAGTGGGTGCCAACCTAGAGCCAAGTGTCAAGGAGCGCTTAATTCAGCTGTTGAATGAATATGTTGAGATCTTCGCCTGGTCATATGAGGACATGCTGGGACTCGATACAGATATTGTGGTTCACCGTCTCCCCACAAGAGAAGATTGTCCACCAATCAAACAAAAAGTCCTCCGCATGATACCGGACATGTCTGAAAAGATCAAAGCCGAAGTTATGAAGCAGTTCAATGTTGGGTTTCTTGTTGTTACTTTCTATCCATAATGGGTTGCTAACATTGTTCTCGTGCCTAAAAAGGACAGCAAAGTGAGGATGTGCATGGATTAGAGACTTAAACAAGGCTAGCCCTAAAGATGACTTTCCACTACCGCACATTAACATCTTGGTTGACAATACAGCTCAGCACAAGGTATTTTATTTCATGGACGGATTTTCAGGTTACAACCAGATCAAAATGGCACCTGAAGATATGGAGAAAACTACTTTTGTTACACAGTGGGGTACGTTCTGCTATAAAGTGATGCCATTCAGACTGAAGAATGCCGGGGAAACCTATCAGCGCGCCATGGTAGCTTTGTTTCATGACATGATACATCATGAGATAGAGGTCTATGTAGATGACATGATATCCCGATCACAAACTGAAGAAGAACACCTCGACCATCTGCAAAAGCTGTTTGTCAGGTTGAAAGAATACAAGCACAGACTGAACCCTAACAAGTACACTTTTGGAGTCAGGTCCGGTAAACTCTTGGGTTTCATTGTCAGCAACAAAGGCATCAAGGTTGATCCTGCCAAGGTCAGAGCTATACAAGAAATGCCTGCCCCTCGCACTGAGAAGGAGGTCAGAGGTTTCTTGGGACGCCTAAACTACATTGCAAGGTTCATTTCTCACCTAACATCTACCTGTGAGCCAATCTTTAAGCTGTTGAAGAAAGATCAGGTGGTTAAATGGAATGATGACTGTCAAGTTGCTTTCGATAAAATCAAGGAATATATGCTAGAACCTCCCATCTTGATGCCTCCCGTTGAAGGAAGACCGCTAATCATGTATCTGACCGTTTTGGTTAATTCAATGGGGTGCGTACTGGGCCAACATGACGAGTCTGGCCGAAAAGAGCATGCCATTTGTTACCTTAGCAAAAAGTTTACCGACTGTGAGACCAGATACTCACTGCTCGAGAAAACTTGCTACGCTTTGGTATGGGCTGCTCGCCGGCTGAGGTAGTATATGTTGACTCATACCACTTTGTTGATATCTAAGATGGATCCGATCAAGTACATCTTTGAGAAGCCTGCTTTATCTGGAAGAATAACTAGATGGCAGATGATCCTGACAGAATACGATATACAGTACACGACCAAAAAATCTATAAAGGGGAGTGTACTAGCTGACCATCTGGCTCATCAATTTGTCGAAGATTACCAATCCATGAAGTCTGACTTCCCCGACGAAGACATCATGACATTGGACAACATTGAAGATCTCAGACCGTATGACGGACCTGAACAAGGATCCTGATGGACCTATACTTTGATGGTGCCTCTAATGCACTTGGCAACGGTATCAGCGTGGTTCTCATCTCCCCAGAAGGTTACCATACACCTTTCACAGCCAGACTTTGCTTTAACTGCACGAACAACATGGCCGAGTATGAAGCTTGTATCTGTGGTCTCAAGGCTGCAATAGACTTGGGAATCAAATATTTGATTGTGTTTGGGGACTCATCTTTGGTCATCATTCATATCAAAGGAGAGTGGGACACCAAACATCCAAACCTCAACCCTTACAAAGAACATGTCTTGACATTGTTACCACATTTCGAGCAGATTACCTTCGAGCACTTTCCGCGAGAAGAAAATCAGCTAGTAGATGATCTAGCTACAATGTCTTCCATGTTTAAACTTAACTGGGATAATGAGTCTCCCCAAATCACCATTGAGCGGATGGACGAACCTGCACATTATCACGAGATTAACACCTAAGAAGTAGTGGACCGACCTTGGTTTTACAAAGTCAAGAGGTGTCTCGAGGCGTAAGAATACCCTGAAGGAGCTTCAGTCAACGAAAAAAAGTTCTTAAGGAGATTATCTGCCAAGTTCTTCCTAAGCAATGGTATCCTATACAAGTGCAATCATGATTGCATTCTGCTCCGTTGTGTGGACAAGATTGAAGCTGAGTAGATCATGGATGAAATGCACAATGGTACCTTTGGCACTCACTCTAGCGGACATACGATGGCTAAGAAGATCCTACGGACAGGCTATTACTGGTCTATCATGGAAGCTGACTACCATCATCACTCCCGTACTTGTCACAAATGTTAAATCTATGCAGACAAGGTACATATACCTCCAATTCCTCTCAATGCCTTAATAGCTCCTTGGTCATTCTCTATGTGGGGAATCGACATGATTGGAGAGATCAAGCCTACAACATCCAATGGACACCGTTTCATTCTGGTGGCCATTGATTACTTTACCAAATGGGTCGAAGCAGCTTCCTTCGCATCCGTCACAAAGAATGTGGTTGCCTGCTTCATCAAGCAGAACCTCATTTGCCGGTACGGCAACCCCGAAAGGATCATCACTGACAACGGTACAAACCTTAACAACACTATGATCACCGCCTTGTGCGAGCAGTTCCAGATTCAACATCACAATTCATCTCCCTATCGGCCAAAGATGAAAGGTGTCGTCGAAGCTGCGAACAAAAATATCAAGAAGATCATACAAAAGATGACAGTCACCTATAAGGACTGGTATGAAATGTTACCGTTTGCTCTTCACGGGTACCGTACCACGGCACATACATCAACTGGGGCAACACCCTATTCTTTGGTATACGGCATGGAAGCTTTTTTGCCTATCGAGGTTCAGATTCCCTCCTTGAGAATCATGAAAGATGCTGGTTTGAGTGAAAACGATTGGATTAGACCCGGCTTGATCAACTTAACTTGATTGATGAGAAGTGACTTACTGCTGTTTTCCATGGTCAGACGTATCAAAAACGGATGATCAAGGCTTTCAACAAGAAAGTCAGGCGCCAGGTATATCAAGTCGGGGATCTTGTAATCAAGCGGATCATCTTTTCGCAAAGTGATCCCATGGGAAAATGGACTCCTACTTACAAAGGACCATTTGTAATCAAAAATATATTTTCTGGTGGGGTAATGATATTAACCACCATGGACGGCGACGACCTGCCGCACCCTGCGAACGCAGACATAGTCAAAAGATACTACGCATAAACGACCTGCTAGGTTGACACACCTGGGCAAAAAAAGGGCATCCCAGTGAATCGAAAACCCGAAAGGGCGGTTCAGGCAAAAGTTAGGGATAAACAAAAAAATCTGTACACCCGACAAGTTGAAAACCCGAAAGGGCGACTTGGGCAAAAAAGGGTTTCCCGTTGGATCGAAAACCCGGAAGGGAGGTCCAGGCAAAAGTTAGGGAATTAAAGCGTATGACTATGTCTCGTCGGATCACTTTAAGGACAATCTCTTCACAAAACAAGCTTCGGGCTTCTGATCAATTCAATCATCTTCGGACGGAGCAACGAATGGACAAGATATTCAGAGTTACGAAGGCTATAGTAGAATGGGAACCCCATGGAATTTTTACACATAACCATCTTTCTTTGTATAAATTATTCTCATTTTTATGACAACATTCTCTTACTAGGATGTCTGTCTCCTTTGTACAAAATACTTACACAAAGTTAAAACAAAGATACTTTAAAGTGCAGAAAACTATTTGCCTTTTCTTCTTTTTTTACACTTGTGTTTTATTTGAAAACGTCCAATGATTTATTAATGAGCATATGCATTTGAATATAATCATTGTTTACAAATAAACGAAATATGAAAGAATAATTACTGACATGTTGAAAGTATAGGAAAACATCTTTAGGCTATTCCAAGAGAAATCCCCTGCAGTACATCATTTAGGTCCCCAGCGGAGCTACAACCTTGAAATGCATATCCCCAGCGGAGCTAAATTTCAAATCCCTAATCCACTGTTAGAGTTAAGTTTTCAAACTCCCAATCACCAGTGGAGCAAAAACTTTAAACTATAGACCCTCAGCGGAGTTGAAACCTTCTTCCCCAACGGAGTCAAATTCCAACTATCAATCTACAGCGAAAACCATTCAGTTTTCCCTAGATTCCCCAGCAAGTTATCTTAAAGCCTGGAAATCAACCAGATAACATTTAACTTTTATCCCCAACCTAGGATAATTCCCCAGTAGATTGGCATACAACCCAAACTCCTGATCTCCCCCAACAGAATGAAGATTCTCATTCTTGACTTCCCAGTAGAGTGGCATACAACCCAAACTCCTGAACTTTTTTCCAAACAGGAATAAGCTTTTCCCCCAGAGTCCTGAACTTACTCTCCAGCAGGATAGCTACTCCCCAGCAGTATAGCTAGTCCCCACATAGTTTTTACTCCCGAACAGAATGAAGATTCTCATTCTTGATTCCCCAGTGAAGTTTCCAGAGTCTTCATTATTCCCCAACATGAATTTGTAAGAATTTTTAATCCCCTGTAGATCAAAGATTCTCATTCTTGACTCCACAGCATGAAGTCCCCAAGGATTCAAATTCCCCCAGGAGATTGAAGATTCTCGTTGACAATTCCCTGCAGAAGCCATCAAAGTCTTCTTTATTCTCCAGCAGATCAAGGTTTTCCTTTGTCTGGTCCCCGATAGAGATCTCCAGAGTTTTCCCTATTCCCCAGCCAAGTAAGGATTCCCATTGTGTAATCCCTAGCCATAGTCATCAAAGTTCTCTGGATTCTCGAAGCAGATTTCTCAGGAAGTACATGGCATTACTTCCCCAAGCAGAATTGTTGTCAATGCTCCAACTCAAAAGACTTGAAGGATCCCTATCCCCAGGAAAGTCGTGAAGGATTCTCACATCCCTACAGAAGTTGTCAAAGATTTTTGAATCTCCAGCAGCGGTCATGGATTTATTTTCCCCGGCAGCAGTCAAGGATTTCATTATCCCCAGCTATCAAGGATTTATTTTCCTCAGTGATACAGCAAATCAGCTTACATGCGCATACATTACATTCAAATATCATAAACATTGATAGAACACATTTTATTGTATCATACATTTCATGCAACATAACTTTGTGTTTCAGCTAACATTTTACCCTTTTCAGGATAAGATTAAAAGCTATCTTTAACAAATATTCAAAGATTTCAGATACAGTACGGATACACTCCAAGACACGGAAGTCATTTTGTTACTCATTCAAATCTCTTGTTCAGATACAGTACGGATACGATCCAGACACTGATGCTATTATGTCACTCATTCAGACTTCAACAATCATGATACAGATTAGATACGCTCCAGACACGGAAGCCATTCTATTTCTCATTCAGATTCAACTATCAATTTCAAGTTCAGATACACTCCAGACACGGAAGTCATTCTGTCACTTATTCAAATCCCAGTTACAGTTCAGATACACTCCAGACACGGAAGTCATTCTGCTATTCATACAGATCTCAACTTCAAGATACAGTCCAGATACGCTCCATACATGGTTGCCATTTTGTCACTTATTCTGACTTTTTCCCCAGCTCAGAGATGCTCCAGACACGGATGATATTTTGTTGCTTATTCAAATTCAAATACAATACAGATACACTCCAGACACGACAGTCATTCTGTTATTCATTCAGATTAAAATATAGTTATAGCTCGGATACGCTCTAGACACGGACTCCATTCCCTTGCTCATACAAATTCAGTCTCCAGATACAGTTCAGATACGTTCCAGACGCGGATACTATTCTGATACTCATTCTTTAGACTTACAACATGCAATTTAACAAACATCCCTGGATGGCATCTTCAAGCCCATCTCCGACAAGATTCTGCCACCTCTCCAAATGGTATCTTTAAGCCCATTCCCTCAACTACATTTTGACAAGTGCAAATTTACGGGCACTCTAATGTCCAATCATCTTTTACCTTCGAGTCACGAACGACAAAACTCATCAATCTAACTCTTCAGGTTCAAGAAGATTGAATAGGGGCAGCTGTTGTACCCCAAAATTTGCCCTCTCATTTTATCAAGATTCTCCTCACAAGACTTCTTAGACTCCAGACAGAATTAGGGTTTGCTCTGCTCAAGACCTCTCATTGCACTGATGACCTGAAATTAGGGTTTGAGTTTGCACAGGTTTGAGTTTGCACTCATGTGACTTTCATACTTCATGTTGGACTCCTAAGATTGCTCATACCAAGTTTCAAGCCTTGAATCAAATTTTTGCCCAGTCAATTGGACAGTTGACCTAAAAATCAACTGTATTGGGGAAAAAGTCAATTGTGGCCAATTTACAGTCAAACCTCACAATTTTTGATCCACATCAACATTATAGACTCATATGAACCATTTGATCAAGTTTGGACCACAACTCCTCAAGAAATTTGATCAGATCATCAAAAGGGCAAAATGGTCATTTTTAGGGTTGTGACTACAGAAGGGCAATTTCTGATTTTTGACCTAGCCAATGGCAAATTGGGTTTAAGCATTGGTTTCAAGGACTCAATGACATCATCTTGACCTAATCACAAGGTTCAAAAGATCTCAAATGCATTGGATTGACATATGAATTTTCCAGTCAACTAATCAAAAATCAACTGTACACTGAAAATTCAAACTTTGACTTTTTGGTCAAAATCAAGTGCCAAAGGTCATTTTTCATCAAGATGTGTCAAAAAATGAAACTTGTTCACCAATAAACCTAACATTAGGGTTTAAAATGGAAAATTTTCATAACTTAGAAATTTTTTAAGTTATGAAAATTTCTTATTTTTTCCCAATATTTTCACCATGATGCAATTGGATTCAAACAAAACTTCCAACATGAAAGTTGTAGTCCTCCACAAAACCTACAACTTTGATTCACAAAGTTTTCCAAAATTATGCTTGGATATCAAGTTATGATTTTGTGAATAAGGGTCCATGAAACTTTTAACTTAGTGAAATTTTGCCCTAGTTTAGGCAGGATTTTGACCTATCTTCATGGAAACTTTTCACATAGTTACAATTGGAATCTCAAAATTCATTTCAAATATGGATTGTAGAGCATGTTACAAGCTTTTCAAAATGTCAAAGAACTCTCCAAGATTACTTATGGTTATGGAGAATCGAAGGAATGAAAATGGCCATTTCTCACTTTTGTCCAAAGCATTTTGCACCATGTTACAACTTGCAAATTTGTCCTAAGCATGCTTGTACTTGGTTTACAGGTTCTAATCCTTTCTAAAATCATAAATTGAATGCAAACACAATGGTTAATGGCATTGTTTTGATCTTTGAAGCTTTGTACAAAGGTTTAATCCAAAAATGGCATAAAGGTAACATTGCCACTTTGATAAAGCATACTTTATCCAAACTTTGTTTATCTTGAGCCACGGACCAAAGCTTTTGCTGCAAACCAACTCCACAAATATCAGGAAAGGTGTACCAACTATGTGCAGACCCTGAGCTAGCTTGACAAGCCTTTGCCTTTGTCAACTCACTTTTGCTTCAAAGGCAAGTAAGCTTGCAAAAGGTCCATAACTTGTGCATCTGATAAAACCAAGCTTTGTAACATTTTCAAACAATCTAAGCACATTATACCAAGCCTAAAATACGAGCTCATAACCTCTCAAACACCCAAATACACCAAAAACTCCATTTCTGCCCAAAACAGGGCAAGCTTTGCAGAACCACTTCCAAAATAAATTTTCCTCGTGCGTTTTGCTTGAAACCACTTCAAACACACTCCATACATCACACCTAAATTGTCCAGGCCCTTACTTTGCAACTATAACCTCATTTGCATACTTCACCATTTTCATTTTGAAGCTTTGCAGGTTGAGTTCTACAAGGAGATTCAAGCCATTTCAAAGCAAGCTAAGCATTGGGAAAGGTCAAAGGAACTTTAGGCAAGCTAACACGACCTTCAGGCCTCACTCACAACTCCTACATTGCCATATTCGAACTTGACTGAACAAGGTAATTTCTAACTTTCTATCTCCTTATTTAGACATCCTTAGGTTTAGGTTTGTGAAGCAAAAATGTAGTCCTTAATGTCCTTGAACTGTACATATGCATAGCTTCCATTTATATTAACTGAGCTAGGAGAATTTGGATGATGAACTTGCTGGAAATTTTAGGTCAGAAATTAGGGATGACAAAATTCTCTCTGTCCTTTGAGAGTTAGGTCACAAAATGGATATGGTTGGAATCGTGATTGAAAATGCTATAACTTTCATGTTATGAATTTTTTATTTCATGCAAGCAATAGAGAGAACAGGATTCAAGCATATAACCATGGCGCGCGCGCGTTCAGAGGACAGGGATGAAGTGTGTTTGGGCCAAGCGCCTTGGGCCTCCTACTTTTGACACCCCCCATTTTGTTATTTGCACCCCCTTGGCCCATTTCTTTTATTTTTCATATTTTCTTGAATATTCCACATTTCTGACTTTTTTTTTTCTAAACAATAAAAATCTCAAAAATATTTTCTTTATTTTTAGCATTTTTTTTCATATTTTTTTTATTTATTTTTTAGCATAAAAATAATTATTAGGATTAAAATACTTATATTTCTTAAATAGTATTTGTAAATAATACAAAAATATTATATATTTTTTATTTTTATTATTTATACACTTAAATTAATATTTTCATACAATATTTAATTTTCTAACATTTTTGTATATTATTATTTTTCTTAAACAAAAAAATGAATAAATAAATAATATTAGAATATATTTTCTATTAAACAAAAAATTGGGGTTTCCACCCCTTTCAAAAATAATTAATATTTTTTTCTTATTTTAGGACTTAAATAAATTTATTTTACATACATAAAATAAATACAAAAAAAAACATTTGTGCATATTTACATTTTATTTGTACATTTAAATAATTGTTCATTTATTTATTGTATTAAATTCAATTGGGTTGTAATAGTAAATTAGGGTTTTATTTTGTGCAAATATCCCCCTATTCAAACTTGTATCCCCCTCCCCATAATATTGTTGTAATAGTCTTAGATTTACTTTTACGCATTTATTGATTTCATTATGCATGATAGTAAAACTAGGGTTTGTATGCAAAAGACCAAAATAAAACAATTAGCATGACCTAAATACAAGACAAAAATGCATGAAAAATGACAACACAATGCACACGAGCACCCCTAGGGTTTCATCCACTTTGTTGCCTTAAAATGGCCATGGTATGCATGTTAGGTATCTTGGCAAAATCAATGCAAAAACAAAAGATCATAGTCCCTCGATGACGCTATCTTGGTTGCCTATACAAAAATGATCTAGTCCCTCAAAAACTTGCTAATATACTTGGCAATATTGTTATCATGGTTATACGATGACCCACGCCTGTCCCGTTTAACATCCAAAGATAGGGTTGTTTACCAAATACAATGGTAAAACAACAATGTCAAAGGGTTAAAATGTACAAGAAAGACTTTTGATTAGGATAGAAAACTCCTAGTTCCTTGATCATTTTGCAAACCATCCTTGCTAATTTCAAAAACACACACACAATTTCAAAACATTTCCCAACAAACTTTCAAACATTGAAACATTTTTCAAAAGACAAACATCTTTGTATACATTCTTCAAACAAGAATCATTACAAAGATTGCCAAAACGATGGCCTCTTTTCAAAATACTTTCAAAACCACACACAACACCATTTCAAACAATTGGAAAAGCAAAGCAAGTGATCTAAACAAGTAACTAAGAGCCCATGGAAAACCATGGATGAAAAGGGTGCTAGCACCTTCCCTTTTCATAATCTACCCCCTGAACCCAAGAAAACATCTCAAAGGTCTTTCCTGTGCTTTTTGACCTTTCCTTTGGATAAAATAAAAAGTCGGTGGCGACTCTTGCTAAACCGAAACATTTGCGAACACAAACGTAAAACCTCAAGTCAATTCTTCCACCGTATCACAATACCCATTAAATATTTATTTTAATATAAAAAAGGACCAAAAATACCTCATAATGCCATATGTTATTTTCAAGACAAAAAAATACAAAAATACTTACTTTTTCTTGAAGAAATTCATTTCCTTTTAATCAAATAGAATTAGGGTTTATTCAAAATCTTTTCTAAAATAATTTCTTTTCTTAATTGATTTGAGTTAATCTTGATTTATTTATTAGGTTTAGGTTAAAAAAAATTTCATATAAAAAACCAAACAAAATCTTCTTTGCATTTACACATCTTTGCATATTTAATTTATCTTGTATATTACTTATTCCAATATTTGTACATATTCAATTTGGTTGTAATAGATTAATTAGGTTTATATTATTGCAATCCCCATTCATAAATTGTATACCTCCCACAAATTTTATCATAGCGTAGTAACTTTAAATTTCACAAATTATCGCTTTTACATAACATGCTAGTAATTAGGGTTTGTATGGCAAGATAAAACCAATCAAATAGAAAACCCTAATTCAAGACAAAAACAAGCATGAAAATGACACATTTGCACACAAGCACCCCTAGGGTTATTCCATTTGGTTGCCTTATACAAAAATGGCCATATTACGCATGTAAGGTATCTTGGCAAAACAAACAAATACAAGATCATAGTCCCTCGATGATGCTATTCAAAGTTGCCTTACAAAAACGATCTTAGTCCCTCAAAAAATGCTAAGATACGTTGCAGCATTGCTAATCATGGTTATACGATGACCCACGCTCGTCCCGTTTACATCCAAAGATAGGGTTGCTTACCAAATCAATGGTAAGACAACAATATCAAAGGAAAATAAAATGAACAAGAAAGACATTTGAGTAGGTAGATTGCTCCTAATTACTTGCTCCATTTCCAACAAAACATCCTTGCTATTTTCAAAAACAAACACCTACACATTTCAAAACATCTTATAAACGTGAAAACATTTTCAAAAGACCAAACATCTTTGTATACATTCTTACGAACGAGAATCATTACAAAGATTGCCTAAACAATGGCCTCTTTTACAAAATACTTTCAAAAACCACACAAAGCACAATTTTCAAACAAAAGCAAGTGATCTAGCAAGTAACTAAGAGCCCATGGAAAACCATGGATGAGAAGGGTGCTAATACCTTCCCTTTTCATAATCTACCCCCCGAACTCAAGAAACAATCTCAAAGGCCTTTCCTGTGCTTTTTCACCTTTCCTTTTGGATAAAAGAAAAGTCAGTGGCGAATCTTGCTAACCGCAACATTTGCAATCAAACGCAAAACCCTCAAGTCAGTTCTTCCACCGTATCACATAACCGGAGACTCTGCTTGGGAAAATTCTAAAAGTGGGGTTACCTTAGGGATAGATCACATTTACTTGCTTATCTTGTTTGACTTGTATGCTTTACATTATGGTTCTTTGTTTGGGTTTGAATCCTCTACCCGGATTTGGGATACATTCTAGGTAAGTAGCAATACATTGTGGAAACTGTGCATGGTATACCGACATGGTCTAAGCAATAGCTATGTTAGCGCGACATATTTGTGGGTACCGGTAGCCTTTGAGTTAATCAAAGAGAATACGGGGTCGCTGAGTGATGTCGTGAAGCACTAATGAACTTCTAGAACCTTTACTTGACCAACTTGGCCTTTAGGATGTAGTGAGATGACCGACTTTGGTGCAGTCCGAAGTTGGAAGATACTCGATACTACACTCATTGAGGTTTGGTTTCTTGGGATATTTCGGTCGCCATTAAAGAGGCTTGAGCTGAAACAATGACCAAGGAAACAATCCAGTGATATTGAGCTCCTTAGAACCCAGTTACTATTACTAGGACAGGTTGAACCAACTAAACTTCAAGAGGGTACTTACCTATAAAACTCCATGCAATCCTAAACTAAGGACTTGTTTTCTTTGCTTATATATGCATACTTGTACATAACATCATGGACATCATGAATATCATATACATCTACTAACCATTTCAAGGATTTTTGGATTCATCTTTGTTCTTGTTTTGTAGGATATGGATTCACTTCGCAGGAAAACTATTCAAGTCAACCTTGTGAGGATCCTTCCACAGCTTAAGGAGCTGGCTTCAAGGATTCCTGAAAACTCTCCATTCACCAAGAGACATGGTCGTCTACTCAACTTGGTCACCTCTAACACAGATGAGGACATGGTGAAGGTGCTCTTTCAGTTCTTTGATCCTTTGCATCATTGCTTCACATTCCCCGACTATCAACTTGTACCTACTTTGGAAGAATTCTCCCAACTATTGAGGATCCCCATTCTCAATTAACTACCTTTCAATGGTACGGAAAGAGATCCAAAGCAAGAAGATATTTCTCAAGCTCTAAACTTGCACTCATCTGATGTCACAACCCATTTGGAAACAAGGAGTGGTGTCAAAGGCTTCTTAGCAAAGTTCCTGTTTGAGAAAGCCCAAAGCTGTTGGAACTCCTTAGACTTGCAAGCCTTTGAGGAAATTGTGGATCTCCTCATCTATGGGATGGTTTTGTTTCCACATCCTGACCAACTCATAGATGTGAACACCGTCAAAATCTTCATATCATGTAACCCGGTGCCTATATTGCTAGGGGATATCCTACACTCTTTTCACACTCGTACAATAAGGAAAAGAAGTGTTCTTATGTGTTGCACTCCTCTCCTAGCAAGATAGTTTATTTCTCATCTTCCCCAATCAGTCATAGATAATGAGGAAGGTTCAAGGTGGTCACAAAGGTTGATGACGCTCAAACATTCAGACATTCATTGGTGCTCTCGATCTAAAGAGAATGTTATCATTGTCGACCGTTGTGGAGAATTACCCAATGTCCCTATACTTTGTATTAGGGGAGGTATCACCTACAACCCATGCTTAGCCTTAAGACAGTTTGGTTACGCCCGAAGGGATGGCCCGCATGAGATGCTGATTCAAGGTTTGGTATTCGACTACAACAACGACAATCAAGGTCTTCTCCAGAGATTTATCCGAGCTTGGAGGATGTTAAACAAGGTGGATAGCAAGACTTTGGGGCACAAGAATTCCATCCCTCTTGAGCCTTACCTCAAATGGGTACGAACTCGCGCTCAGAGTCTTATGATGCCTTACCCCTCCATTCTCCCGGTAATCATTGAGCCTGTCAAGGAGGGAGAAGTTCCATACACTATCCTACATCCTGACATGCCCACATCTCTTGAAGATCTACAAAGGGATTGGATACAACTCAAAGGAGAGCGAGATACTTTTGAAGCCCAATTCTACACAAGCGAGAAGAAGGTTTTGGAACTCACTAGGCTACTTCATGAGGAACGGACTCGGAATGCCTACATTGCACCAAAGAGGACGCGTACTACCTTTTTATCTTATAGTTTTTGTATTATTTTATCCAAGGGGCATTGATGTACTCAAACTTTATCTTATTAATATAACGTGTGTTTCCTTTTTGTCTAAAACAAATTTGAATCTTTGAAATCCTTGAAAACATTGATTTTTTACAATTCACACATGATGAATGATTTCTAAGTATCTATTCATGTTTATATCATCCTTTGGAATGTTTTTGCATATTTAATTACGTGTTTTGATGTCTGTTGGATGAAACTCCATTGTTAGGGTTTATAAGGTCGTTTTAGGGCTTTCAAATGTAGGAATAATTGGCTCTAAAGATGGATACTATCATGATCAGAGGATCAAACCCAATTGATCCATGATCTTGAATCTAATTTATATTGCCTGGACATGATTGTTGAGATGCATAGGTTGTAGTTATGGCCAACGTTCGTAGGTAAAGGTCTTTACCTAAGACAACATTCCCAGCGAAGAAGATAAAGGTGTGGCAACATACCATTAGCTTGTTTAAAAATTCACGCATTTTCTTGAGCATAACATTCTGTTTGTATTATATTTATTTTATTTGATTATATGTATGACTAACAATCCAGCTCAGATGGCAAAGAGAGAAGTCTTCAAGGCGCGCGTGTGTAGGAGGTCAGGGGTTCGATCCCTGCCTCCTACATAATATTTTTTCCAAATGTTTAATTGCAGATTTGGTACTATCATCCCAAGGGCACCTACCGTACACCCTCCAAATCCAGCTAGTGGATCATCTTCAGATCCAGATCTAGCGCCCAGTGGAGAGAAGTCCATGATGTACCTTCAAACATGGCCAGCACTGGATCCAAACGCAGGGTGGGCTTGCAAAAAGAATTGGGTTTGAAAATTCCAATTCATACCCCCAGCTTGCTTCATCACCCCAGGCCTAAATCTTCTTTTTTTTATTATTCTTTTTTTATTTCTTTTAATTTATCATCTTAATTATTTTCACAAAAAGATCTTTTTTTAATCAAATCATAAAAATCATAAATTCAACAAAAAAAGTTAGGTTTAGTTTTTTTTATAATAAAATATTTAATTACAATTAATTAATTAATTAGCTTAATTAGATTGATTTAAATTCTTTTTTTGTAATTAAAATCCAATAGAAAATTAGGGTAACTTTACTACAAATTTATTTTCTTAAATTAAATTTAGATTTCTAGATTATTTCTTTCCTAATAAATTAATAACCAAAAAGATTTTATTGTTTATTTAGAATACTTTTTTTAGGTTTTTTCTTCTTAGACGTATGATCTCGTCTCACGCGCGTTATTTTATTTCTCACAATTTTTGTATTTAATGTAACTGATTATGGGATGTAATAGGATAGGTTTAAAATCTCGCTTTTTTTTATTTCTTGTACCTTTTATGTAAATGTACCGAAGCCATGTAATAGCGTAGATTTACGATTCTCGCACTTTATATATTAACTGTTAGTAATTAGGTATATATGACAAGACTGTAAATTAAAACGTTAGCTCACCTAATAAAAAAGACAAAAAATAACTGAATCAAGCACACTGGCACATGCTCACTCCTAGGGTTTACCCCACTTGGTTGCCTCGGAAATAATGGTCGTGTCCCTCGAACACAGGGATACCTTAGCAATGACCCGTGATTCAAAATCGTCATAAAGATCATAGTCCCTACTTGTCCCTCGAGTTTCCTGCGAATTGATCTTATGACGATAGTCCCTTCGAAATGTTAAGGTATCTTTACTTGTTGCCTTCAGAGACCATTTTGTCCCTTCGAATGTCCCTTTAAAAAACCAATGACGGAGCTACCTACTCTTTAATAGTAGGATATCATTGTCTAAAGGAAACGAAAATGAACAGACTTTTTTCGAGTAGGTAGAAATCTTAAGTACTTGCTCAAAATAAAAACTGTTCACACAAACACTTTCAAAAACAGTTTTCAAAACAACTTTATGACACTCTTGAGGACTGATACAAGGGTTATCACGAAGTAAACAAAACTTTTCAAAACAAGCACACACAAGCAATTTAAAAAATGAGCAAGTGCCTAAGAGCCCGTGGAAAACCATGGATGAAAGGGTGCTAACACCTTCCCTTTCTATAATCTACCCCCCCCCCCCCCCCCCCGTACTCAGAAACATCTCGAAAAAGGTTTTTTCTGTTCTTTTTCCTTTTCCTTTGTTGGATGAAATAAAAGTCGGTGGCGACTCTTGCTTACCGCGACATTTGCAAACAAAAAATGCAAACCAGTATTAACAGTCGGTTCTGCTACCGTATCACAGAACTGGTGACTCTACTGGGGACATATAAAAGTGGGGTTTACCTTAGGATATAGGTTATTTTTAAAATTGCTTTCTTGTTTGCTTTTCCTGCTTTATCTTTGAGGGTTTTTCTTGGGTATTATTGAAGATCCTACACTCGGATCTGGGGATACTCTTTAGGTAAACAACAATAGATTATGGAGACTATATGGCATAGACCGATATGGTTTAAGCGATGGTTGTGTTGGTGTGACACTTTGGTTGGTACTGGTATCCTTCGTATGGAAACGAGGAGAATACGGGGCCTCCACATGGTGTCGTAAAGCACTAACGGACTTTAGAACCTTAGTTGAACAAACTTGGCCATTAGAAAGTAGTGAGATAGCCTGCCTCGGTATAAAGCTGAGGATTGGTTGATACTCGATTCTACACTCATTGAGATCAGACTTTTGGGATATTTCGGCCGCAAGGAAAGATTGCCTGAGCTGAAACAACGCCCGATAAAGGATGATCAGTGATATTAAGAATCTTTAGAACCCGGTTACTTTTCTAAGACAGGTTTGAAACCAACTAAACTCCAAGATGGTACCTACCTTTAACCTCATGCAAGCCTCTGAACCTAAGGTTTATTATGTGCTTTGCTTGTGTGTGATTTACTCTGTTTAAACATAACATCATGTATCATGACATAGTTTTGATTCTCATTACACTAACCATTTCAAGGACCAAGGGAATTTATCTTTGTTCTGTTTTTCATATCATGGCTTCCGCTCGTAGAAACACTATCCGAATCAACTTTGTGATAATACCTCTCCAACTCAAGGAGCTAGTATCAAGGGTTCCTGAAACTTCTGCATTCACTAAGAGACATGGTCGACTTCTCAACTTGGTTACTTCAAGATTTGATGAAAAGATGATGGGTGTACTCTTTTAGTTCTTTGATCCCAAGCACCATTGCTTCACCTTTCCAGAAAATCAGCTGGTGCCTACCATGGAAGAGTTCTCTCAGTTATTGAATATACCCATTATTGACCAGGTGCCTTCCATAGGTTTAGAAGAGTTTCCTAAGCCATAAGTAATTGCCTCAGCTTTGCATCTGAAACGGGCCGATATGGTATCCAATTGGGAAACAAGAAGCGGAGTCAAGGGTTTTCTAGCCAAGTTCTTAATAGATAAAGCCCAGTTGTTTTGGGATGATTTGGACTTTCAGGCTTTTTAGGAGGTCTTGGGCCTTCTAATCTATGGGTTAGTACTATTCCCTAATTCATACTTGCTCATAGATGTGAATGCTATCAAGATATTCCTCTCTCGCAACCCCGTGCCTACTTTGCTCGGAGATATCTTGCACGCTCTCCATACTCGTACCATGATGAGAAGAGGGGTTCTTTGAAGATGTGAAAAACACAAGAAGGGGGGGTTGAATTGTAAAACTTAAATCAAATGCTTAGACAACACTGTATTTTTATCCTGGTTCATTTGATGTCAAACTACTCCAGTCCATCCGTCAAGGTGATTTCTCCTCTCTCCAACGAGGTCTTAATCCACTATATTCAAAGGATTACAACAACTACTTTAACAACTGTTGAAGCCTTCTTGAGTATAACCACAGACCGGTTTATCTCAAGGAAATCTCTTAACAAATAATTGAACAATAATGTGTTTAATGTTTTCTAATAAAACAGTATATCACAACTGTGATAATACACAATTTAAGCTTGGAGTAAAATTGGATTTGCTAAAGCGTTTGAGTTAGCGTGGTTTGAAAGCTTAGAAAAATGTATGAGTGCATGCGTGTGATAGGCGTGGTCTTTTCTCACACAGACTTGTTTATATAGCCAAGGCAAAGATACGTTGTCCATAAAGCACTTTTAATAATAATAACACACTTTCCTTCTTGAGAAGATCTTGTCTTTGAAGAGAGCCGTTAGCATTTAATCTGTCTTGAATACTTAGTAACGCTTCAGAGTCTTCTTTGCTTTAACTTATGATAACGCTTCTGAGTGCTGATGACTTGGTGAAGATCTTTGATCAGAGTCAGAGTGTATATGTTTATGCGCAGATTCTGGTCATCAAGCTTCAGCGTATGATCTGGTAGCTTCAGCGTGTAGCATATGTTACTGATCTTCTGATGCTGACATATTACTGATCTTCTGATGCTGACATATTACTGATCTTCTGATGCTGATGATGCTAATGCTGATTCCATCAGAACTTCTGTATATACATAACATAATTTTAAGAAGCATATTTTTCATATATATAAATCTTACAATTTATTTATTCTTTGTATTTTGTTATCATCAAAACTCTAATTAAGGGTTGTAGAATCAAACTATGTTCTAACTATCTCCCCCTTTTTGATGATGACAAAAACCAGATTTTTTCAATTAAAAATAAAGAATAAAAAGTATGGAATTAAGAAGAGAAAACTCCCCCTGAGTTGATTACTTCCCTTTAATTCCATGAGTCTTTGAGCATCAGAACTTTACTGTATCTTTCATCAGAATTTTGTACCTGTAAGCTTTTCAGAAGATAAGAATTTTGTACCTGTAAGCTTTACTGTATCTTTATATTGAAAACCAGAAGCAATGATAAGTTCGAAACAATGTAAAAATATTACAGATAAACAAGTTATAAAAACAAGGAAATTCTAAGAGGGAGGAGGAAGACGTGTGAACAAAGCCTCCAACATGCTCTTGATCTGGGTGTTGGTTTCCTGTTGCTGGGTTAACATGCTTGCTATTGCATCAATTTTGTTGTCCTGTTTATCCATTCTTTCCTTCATCAACATATTAGATCTTTTCAGATCTTCTAGAGTCTGCCTGTCAAGGGAGGAAGCTTGAGGATCTTCAGAAATAGGATGCTTCTCAGAGCTTTCTGCAATATCTTCTTCTTGACCCAGTTCTTCAGCAGGAATCATCTGCTCTTGAGTATCAGGTTGAACTTTGGATGCTGGACGATGTTCAGACCAGGGAGCAATGTCCAGAGGGAGAACTTCTTCCTTAAGCAGCTTGCTCAGAACTGGACCTTCAATTTCTTTCAGCAGATTGCTGAAGTTCTGTTGAGCTTGTCCGTAGCTCTGTTCTTGCAACTTAAAAGTTTTAGAGCATACCCATCTTCTGAACTTTGTCCAAAGGTAGTCTGATGCAGCAAGATCAACCAGCTCAAGACTAGCTTATTTCAGAGAATTGATCCACTTCTGTACTTCTGTTTCAAATGTCAATAAGTTGGTACCAACATCTGGATGTTTTGGTTTTAGGATAGCTGTTTTTTGGTTTATGGCAGCAAGACGTTCAAAAACTGTTAAGTCAATGACAGTCTTGATGTTGTCTTCTGGATTGTTCTTTGGTGAGGTAGTGGGAGAGTCAGGAATTATGATTGGACTTGATGGGGAGTTTGGTGGAGTTAATTCTGGTGAAGAGGGAAGTTGGGGAAAATTCACAATGATACCAAGGGGCATACGAATGGCCAAAGGTTCTGTGATTCTAGGAATGGGAATGGTATCAGAATCAACAGTTTGGTTTGATTGATCGTTATGATGTTCTGGTTCATGGGATTCAGAAGGTTGAGCCTCAAAAGTTTGAACTTCTGATTGAAATGGTTCAGGTTGTGGAGAAAGTGGATGAATTTCTGGTTGAAGAGATGAAGATAATGGTATTTCTGGTATTGGAGAGAGGGGAATTTCTGGTTGTGGTGAGAGGGGAATATCTGGTTGTGGTTATGTGGTAGTTTCAGGATTTGGATTTTCTGGCATGGGAGCAGAAGTGTGTTGGTCTATATCAGAAAGAACTTTTGCAAGTTCTTGTTGGGTTGCTTCAGTATTTGGATTTTGAGGTTGGGAGCGAGATCTTCTAAGAGTTAAGGATTCAGAGGGGTCAAAATCAATGTCAAAGTCATCAAAAGTTTGTGGTGTGGGGTTTTCAGATTGAGTGGGAATTGGTATAGATGTTGATACAGAAATTGAATCTAAAACAGTTGCAGAAGAAGGATTACCTCTCTTTTTAGGAGTCTGCTGGGATGATCCTTCTGCTACAGCTTTCCTTTTCTTGGTTTTCTTCAGCACAACTTCTGGAGCCTTCTGCTGCAGATCCTGAATGTTCAGATTTGGTGTTGTGTCATCCGCCTTGCAAGCATCCAGATATCTGACTATTATATCTGGTTTAGAATCAATCTCTGAGAACAGAGGGAAGTTATCCAGAGGGACTCTTCTGCTGGAGATTGCAGCAAAAGGAGTGACGTTGGGTTCCTTCTTGATGTTCTCAATCAGCTTCATTTTCTTCAGATTCTTTGCATTCAGCTGTTTGCCAACAGTAGCTTCCAAAGAGCTGATTTCCTGAGCCTCTGTAAGATGATCAATCAGCTTATTCTCTGTTAGAATATCTTATATGAGTCTTCCTAGGGGTATCCAATCCCTTTTTGTGCGCTCCTCTTCTCTGGTTTCTTTAACACTTGTCCTTAGATGGTTAAATAGAAGATGAGCCAGATTTACCTTGACCTTCTGAAAGATGAAGTAGATCAGAAATTGCTGATCAATATTGATGTAGTCAGGAGAGTTGGTAGGCTTCCTGTGGTTTATGCATCCCAGAATGATCTTGGCCCATATTCTGTGATGGTCTTTTAAATCCCTTATCTTGCTAGAGGGAAGCCCTAGAGTGAAAATTTCTCTATTAATTAGGGCAACATCAGCGCATCTTTCAGCCATGTCTATGCAACGAACACCACCACCACTGTAGCCTATTAAACGTGCAATGAGGTCCTCAGTAATAACTATATTCTTCCCCATAATGTATGAAGTAACTTGATGGTTGGAAGATTAAGCATGAATCCAAAATTCCTTTACCATAATTGGGAATGTTGGACCCACCAGTCTGTCAAAGTATTTCTCCCAGCCTTGAGCTTTAACTTCTTCAGAGAGATTAAACCCATTCTCTTGAAGACTGTTGAAATCCACGATCAATTCTGACAGAACTTCTAGATTTTTGATTGGTGTGAGAAGCGTTATGTAGGGTTCTTCATACTGTTCGGAGGAGACTGTTTTCTGAGAACTGGAAGTAGGAATGCTGGAGGAAGCCATGTTCACACGAAGGTTTTGTGGGAAAAAATTGAAAGGGTTTTGAGAAAGTATGCAAACTGAAATCAGTAAGTTTGAGAGAAAATGAAAGTGAAGGTAAAAGTGTGTTAATGGTGAGAAATGTGTTTAAATAGATTTCTAAACAATTTTGAAAACATAAACGGAAAGAGAGAGAAATTAATTGTAATGATTATAAGCATTTAATGATAGCTGATTTTGGGGAATTCAGAAAGATATTGGAACGGTTACCCATGACATGTGTCTCAATGCATCCAATCAACGCTTTTGCCTTTTCAGAAACGTGAACGCGTGTTCAGCCTCAGAAAGTAGCTGATTATTGGATGACACTTGTTTGCTTGAGTGAACTGCACATTTCTATCCTTGAAATGAAGCGCTCAGATCTTCATGGATAGATTCTGATACAATTTGTACTTCTAAAGATCTGAAGAAAGATTGATCAGTAGTTCACAGAAAAATAAACAAAGTTCTGAAGGTTAAGATATGGAATCAAAACAATTTTATTCTGGGCAGAGCTTCATGCTGAGATGTTTCAGAATGAAGTTGAACCTATCTTCAGAAAGAGGTTTTGTAAAGATATCAGCCCATTGATGGTCTGTGTTAATAAATTTAAAATTTAAAATCCCTTTCTGAATATAGTCCCTAATAAAATGATGTTTTATTTCTATATGCTTAGCCCTAGAATGCAAAATAGGATTTTTGCTGAGACAAATAGCAGAAATATTGTCACAGAGGATAGGAATGTTACTCTCAAATATCTGGAAGTCCTCAAGTTGACTTTTCATCCAGAGCATTTGTGTACTACATCCAGCTGCTGCTATGTATTCAGCTTCTGCTATTGATAGAGCAATTGTGGGTTGTCTTTTGTTGGACCATGAGATTAGATTTTCTCCCAGAAACTGGCAGCTTCCAGAAGTGCTTTTACGTTCTACTCTATCTCCATCGAAATCAGCATCACAGTATCCTATCAAACTGTAATCACTTGATTTTCTATAAAACAAACCCAGATTAGTAGTACCTTTCAGATACTTGAAAATTCGCTTAACAGTTGTTAAGTGAGATTCTCTAGGATCTGATTGGAATCTAGCACAAATGCAAACACTGAATAAAATGTCAGGCCTTGAAGCCGTCAGATAGAGAAGAGAACCAATCATACCTCTATAGACCTTCTGTTCTACCTTTTTACTTACCTCTTCTCTTTCCAGAATGCACGTGGGATGCATTGGAATCTTTGATGGCTTACATTCTGAGAGATCAAATTTCTTCAGAAGTTCTCTGACATATTTGCTATGATGAATGTAAGTTCCTTCTGGGGTTTGATTAATCTGAATGCCCAGAAAGAATTTTAGTTCCCCCATTAGGCTCATCTCAAATTCTGCCTGCATACATTTAGCAAACTTTCTTCCTAGAGAGGGTTTAGTAGATCCAAATATGATGTCATCAACATAAATCTGACATACTAAAATGTCATTCTTAATTGTCTTACATAACAAGGTTGTGTCCACTTTCCCTCTGGTGAATTCCTTTTCTAACAGGAAGTTACTTAGTCTTTCATACCAAGCTCTGGGAGCTTGTTTCAGACCATAGAGTGACTTCTTTAGTTTGAAAACATATTCTGGATTTTTGGACCTTTCAAAACCAGGGGGTTGGTGCACATATACCTCTTCTTCTATATGGCCATTTAAGAATGCACTCTTAACATCCATCTGATACAGAGTGATGCCTTTATTAACAGCAAATGAGATTAAGAGTCTGATAGATTCTAACCTGGCGACTGGAGCAAAGGTTTCTGTATAGTCTATCCCCTCTTGCTGACTATAACCTTGTGCTACCAGTCGTGCTTTGTTTCTGATGACTTCACCTTGTTCGTTCAGTTTGTTTCTGAATACCCATTTTGTACCAATGACGTTGAATCCTTTTGGTTTAGGAACTAGATCCCATACGTCATTTCTTGTGAATATATTTAGCTCCTCTTGCATTGCTAGAATCCAGTCATTGTCCAGAAGTGCTTCATCAATTGTTGTTGGTTCAATTAGAGAAGACAGTCCCATGAGGGATTCTTCAGAGTTTCTGAAGCTAGATCTTGTTCTAATTGGATCTTCCTTTCTTCTTAGAATTGTTTCTTCTGGGTGATCCATGCTGCTTCTGGATGGTCTTTTCTGGAGTTGATCAACAGAAGGTGCTAGATTGCTTGCAGTGCCTCTTTCTGATGTTGAGGGAGTGTCTCTATTGAGAGCTTCTGATGACTTGTCTTCATTACCTGTGAGTTCAACTTCCATACCTGCAAGGAATTCATTCTGCTTTGACTTTTGAGAGTCAAGCTTATCATCAAAACGAACACTGATTGACTCTTCCACAATCTGTGTTTCTGTATTGTATACTCTGTACCCTCTTGAGTGTTCAGAATATCCTAACATAATACACTTTTGTGCTTTAGAGTCAAACTTGTTCAAATAATTTTTTGTATTCAGAATAAAACATGTACATCCAAATGGGTGAAAATAGGAAATGTTAGGCTTTCTGTTCTTCCATAATTCATATGGAGTCTTTTCCAGAATAGGTCTTATGGAGATTCTATTCTGAATGTAACATGTTGTGTTTATTGCCTCTGCCCAGAAGATCTTAGCAACGTTAGTCTTGTTGATCATGGTTCTGGCCATTTCTTGCAATGTTCTGTTCTTTCGTTCTACAACTCCATTTTGCTGGGGAGTTCTAGGACAAGAGAAATCATGCAGAATGCCTTTGTCATTAAAGAATGATTCAAAATCTTTATTTTCAAATTCTCCACCATGATCACTTCTGACTTTGACGATTCTAAGATCCTTTTCATTCTGAACTTGGTTGCAGAAGGTGACAAACACAAAGTGTGACTCGTCCTTGTGTCTTAAGAACTTTACCCATGTCCATCTGCTATAGTCATCTACAATTACTAACCCATACTTCTTGCCACTGACTGGAGCAGTTTTAACTGGTCCAAATAAGTCAATGTGCAGAAGTTCTAATGGCTTGGAGGTGGAAACAACGTTTTTGGATTTGAAAGCTGGTTTTGCAAACTTGCCTTTCTGACATGCTTCACACAGAGCATCTGAATTGAACTTCAGGTTAGGAAGTCCTCTGACCAGATTGAGTCTGTTAATCTGAGATATTCTTCTCATACTAACATGTCTCAATCTTCTGTGCCAGATCCATTGCTCGTTGTTAACAGACAGTAGACATTTTATATTCTGACTTTTTAGCTCAGAAAGTTTTATTTTATAAATTTTGTTTTTCCTCTTTCCATTAAATAGGATAGTCCCATCTTTCTGACTAACAGCTTTGCATGAATTTTGATTGAAGATTATATCATAACCGTTATCACTTAATTGACTTATGGATAACAGGTTATGCATTAATCCATCAACTAGTAAAACATTACTGATAGAGGGAAGATTTCCATTACCTAATGTTCCAGAGCCAATGATCTTTCCTCTCTGATTGCCTCCAAAGCCTACGTGGCCTCCAGGCTTAAGTTCCAGGCTTTGGAACATATACCTTCTTCCCGTCATGTGTCGTGAGCAGCCAGAGTCCAGGTACCATGATTGGTGTTTTTGCTTTGCTGCTAAAGATATCTGCCACATGTATTATTTTATCCTTAGGTACCCATATTTTCTTGGGTCCTGATTTGTTAGTTTTACCAAAACTCTGGTTGAATTTTGGTTTGACAGAGTAATCACTACTTGTATATTTTATGTCATGTGTGTGCCCATATATAAAGTGTGAATCAAGTGGAGTACGTTTTATAACTAAATCCGTGGCATTTTTTGGTGTAGGTACCTTACCTTGATATCCTATCCCTTTTCTGCCATTTATGCTAACTCCATAGATCATTGAAGCCATTTTGCTTTTGTCTATGTTTTTAGCTAGAAACTTCTGAAAGCTGTGATCATACTCCTTGATGATCTCATCAGTATTGCTGGGAGTTTCAGAGATTGTTTCCTTCTGAGAGTTTTGCAATTGGTTTTCTAGTTTTGAAATTTTATCTTTTAACTCAGAATTCTCCAATTTGAGACTCTCAGTCTTATCAGAGTCAGAAGAAAGATTCCTTTTCAGGTTTCTGAATTAGACTCTGATCTGCTGATATCTTTCCAGAATTTCATTGAGGCTTTCAGCTAGTTCAGCCTTAGTAAAGTTTATAGTAAAGTCAGGGAATACCTCTTCTGTATCTGATTCAGATTCTGACTCAGAAGCTTCACTGTCTTCTGTTATGTTTGCCATGAGAGCTATGTTTTCTCTTTCATCATCTGATTCTGAGTCAGCTTCAGATGTGTCAGAATCATCCCATGTAGCCATGAGATTTTTCTTCTTTTCCTTGCCAAACTTCTTTTTGGGCTTCTCCTTCTGAAGCTTTGGGCAATCACTTTTGTAGTGCCCTTGCTCGTTACATTCATAGCAAATGATGTCTTTGTTGTTTGGCTTTCTGTTTCCTGAAGAACGTTCAGATCTTCTGTGTCCAGAGGAGGATTCTGACTTTCTGTATCTGGAGAAAGATTCATTCTGATTTTCTGATCTTCTGGAATTCCTGAACTTCCTTTGCCTCTGCTTCCACAATTGGTTCACCCTTCTGGAGATGAGAGACAGTTCATCTTCTTCTGATGAGGACCCATCAGAGGTTTCTTCCACAGCCTGCAAAACTTTGGAGTCAGATTTTCTGTTAGATTTTAAAGCTAATGGCTTACCTTGCTTTTGAGGTTCATCTGCTTCTAGCTCTATCTCGTGACTTCTGAGGGAGCTGACAAGTTCCTCCAAAGAGATTTTGTTGAGATCCTTGGCTAGCTTAAGCGCTATGACCATTGGCCTCCATTGTTTTGGCAAGCTTCTGATGATCTTCTTAACGTGATCAGCAGTAGAATACCCTTTGTCAAGAACTTTTAGACCAGCAACAAGAATTTGAAATCTTGAAAACATAGTTTCTATTGATTCACTCTCTTCCATCTTGAATGCCTCATACTTCTGAATGAGCGCAAGGACTTTGGTTTCTTTAACTTGAATGTTGCCTCCATGCGTCATTCTCAGAGAGTCAAACATATTCTTTGCAGTGTCTCTGTTTGATATCTTCTCATATTCTGAATAAGAGATGGCGCTGAGAAGAATTGTTCTGGCCTTGTGATGATTTCTGAACTCACGCTTTTGCTGATCAGACATTGTTTTCCTGTCAATCTTCTGACCACTTCCATCCACTGGGTGCGTGTATCCATCAGTCACCATGTCCCACAGATCAACATCATGGGCCAGAAAGAAACTCTCATTTCTGTCTTTCCAGTAGTCAAAGTTCTCTCCATCAAAGACTGGAGGTTTGCCACTGAATCTGTCTCTTTCTTCATTGTTGTCATTGCTGATGTTTTGATTTGGTCCTGCCATTGTGTTTTTCTGACGCTGGATCTTGTACTGACACGGTTAAGTGTTATAAGCTCAGAACCAGGCGCTCTGATGCCAATTGAAGATGTGAAAAACACAAGAAGGGGGGGTTGAATTGTAAAACTTAAATCAAATGCTTAGACAACACTGTATTTTTATCCTGGTTCGTTTGATCTCAAACTACTCCAGTCCACCCGTCAAGGTGATTTTGCCTCTCTCCAACGAGGTCTTAATCCACTATATTCAAAGGATTACAACAACTACTTTAACAACTGTTAAAGCCTTCTTGAGTATAACCACTGACCGGTTTATCTCAAGGAAAACTCTTAACAAATAATTGAACAATAATGTGTTTAATGTTTTCTAATAAAACAGTATATCACAACTGTGATAATACACAATTTAAGCTTGGAGTAAAACTGGATTTGCTAAAGCGTTTGAGTAAGCGTGGTTTGAAAGCTTAGCAAAATGTATGAGTGCATGCGTGTGATAGGCGTGGTCTTTTCTCACACAGACTTGTTTATATAGCCAAGGCAAAGATACGTTGTCCATAAATCACTTTTAATAAAAATAACGCACTCTCCTTCTTGAGAAGATCTTGTCTTTGAAGAGAGCCGTTAGCATTTAATCTGTCTTGAATACTTAGTAACGCTTCAGAGTCTTCTTTGCTTTAACTTGTGATAACGCTTCTGAGTGCTGATGACTTGGTGAAGATATTTGATCAGAGTCAGAGTGTATATGTTTATGCGCAGATTCTGGTCATCAAGCTTCAGTGTATGATCTGGTAGCTTCAGCGTGTAGCATATGTTACTGATCTTCTGATGCTGGCATATTACTGATCTTCTGATGCTGACATATTACTGATCTTCTGATGCTGATTCCATCAGAACTTCTGTATATACAGAACATAATTTTAAGAAGCATATTTTTCATATATATAAATCTTACAATTTATTTATTCTTTGTATTTTGTTATCATAAAAACTCTAATTAAGGGTTGTAGAATCAAACTATGTTCTAACATTCTTATGTGTTGCATGCCATTGCTGTCGAGGTGGTTTATTTCTCACCTCCCCAAGTCAGTACTGAAGAATGAAGAATATTTGGGTTAGTCGCAAAGGATAATGTCACTTTCTCACATGGATATTCTTTGGTATTCCTGAATTGTGGGAGATATTGCTATTATTTACCGTTGTGGGAAGTTACCTAATGTCCCACTACTTGGCATTAGGGGAGGCATAACTTGCAATCCTTGTTTGGATCTGCGACAATTTGGTTATGCTCGAAGGGATGGTCCTCATGAGTTACTTATCCAGGGCATTATGTTTAACTATGAGGATGATGTTCAAGGGTATCACCAGAGGTTCATACGAGCTTGGGGCATGGTAAACAGATCTGATGCCAAGACTTTAGGGCCGAAGAATTCCATTCTTATGGAACCTTATCTCCAATGGATACGAGCTCGCATTCAGAAACTTATGATGACCTACATAGCTGTCTTACTAGTGATTGTGGAACCCATTACTGAAGGGGATATTCCCTACACATTTCTTCATCCTGATATGCCCATTGATCTTGAAGAACTACAGAGGTCTTGGATCCAGTTGAAGAAGGAGTGTGATACTTATAGGGACCAGTTCTATGCCCAGGAGAAGAAGGTTTTAGAGCTCACAAAGCAGCTTTATGAGGAAAGAAGCCTTAATGTCTATCTCGGCACGAAGAGGAAGCATCCATGGGAAACTTGATTTTTTAGTTTTTAGAATTTTTAATTGTAATGCCTAAGAGGCAATTGTACTTTGAATTCTACTAATAAAATCTTTATTTCATTTTGGTTCGCAAATTTAGATTTCCCAAAGTCCTTGAAATCATTGCATGCACATCCCATCCATAGCATTGCATATACAGGTACCATTACATACTTCTCATCTTCTTTGCTGTTTATTTCAGCAAAAATGTCTTCTGAACAAAGCATCAAAGATCTTCAGGCACAAAATGCCCAATTTCAACAGATGTTCCTAAATCTGGCTAAAGGGAAGGAGGATCTGAAAGCCCTCATCCTGGAGGAGAAGAAGAAAAAGAAGAAGGTATTTGGTATTCTGAATATGGGCAGAAGGTTCAGGGGGCCGTTAAAGAAACCAGTCGATGTGACCTCCTCATCCAAGGAAGGGGAGAATCAAGAAAGGGAGACAAGGGAGAAGGATCTCAGTCCTGAAGTTTCTGACAATGATACATACTATAATGATGAGCAATATCCTCCCACTGAGGATAGATACAAGCAGTTGGAAGATCGTTTGAGTGCTATGGAAGTCTAGAGAATACCTAGGTTGGATTTCGAAGAACTGGGATTGGTGTCGGGAGTGGTCATCCCGCAGAAATTTAAGGCTCCAGTTTTCGCAAAGTATAATGGGGTGTCTTGCCTAAAACTCCATCTCGTTCCTATGTAAGGAAGATCCAGCCCCACACCGCTGATAGAAACTTGTGGGCTCACTTATTTTAAGACATTCTGTCAGGGACTCAGCTTGAATGGTTCTACCAACTGGAGAGAACCAATGTTTGAAACTGGGAAGATTTGGTTGCTGCTTTTTATAAGAAGTATCAATCCAACACCGACCTTGCCCCCACTCGTACTCAACTCCAGATTATGTCCATGGGTGCAGGTGAAGGCTTTAAGGACTACACGCATAAGTGGAGATACTTGGCTGGAAGAGTCCAACCCCCTTTATCTGACCGGGAGTTGGTTGACATGTCTCTTGGGGCGCTGTCTGGTCCATTCTTTAATCATTTGATTGGCAGCTTGTCAGCTGGCTTCACTGAGCTGATATTAACTGGAGAGAGGGTAGAAGCTAGGATTCGAAGCGGTAAAATACAGAAAGACACCTCCTCGAGTTTAGCAAAGAAGCCTTTCACTAGTAAGAAGGAGGCCAGCGCCATCTATAGCCCAAGAGGTCAAAGCAGAGCTAAACACCGCCTGATAGTAAGTGTTGTAATGATACCTAGGCATGTGGGTGCTCCACAACGTAATAATCAGCAAAGCGTAGTGTGATCGGTGGATCTGGAACTGACTGTTTAACGCTGGTTCGCGAAATGTCGCGGTAAGCAAGAGTCGCCACCGTCTTTTGTTTTCTCCAACATGGACAGGACAAAAGCACAGCAAAATTCCTTATGAGATATGTTTCTCGGTTCGGGAGGTAGATTTATAGAAAGGGAAGGTGTTAGCACCCTTTCTATCCATGGTTATCCATGGGCTCTTAGATACTTGCTCATTTTTGTTTTCAAAAGTGTTTGCTTTTCAATTGTGTGTGAGTTTGAAAAAGTTTTGTTTAAAGATTTCAGTTCGACTCTTGTATCAGTCCTCAAGAGTGTTTGAAAAATTGTTTTGAAAACTTTTTTGAAAGTGTCGGTGTGAAAAGAGTTTTTGATTTGTTTTGAATTAGAGCAAGTATCTATGAGTCATCTACCTACCCTAAGGAATTAGGCTGTGTAAATGTCCTTAAGGTAGTGCCATCCCACCATTGAGAGGTAGGTAGCACCACCGTTGGAGGTGTTCGGGTCAATTCGTTTGTAGGGACAGTGTGGTCACCAGAGTAACAGTAGGACACCTTAGAAGCTACCCTTATGCCATTGATCCTTTTTAATTCCGAGGCCACCTTTCCGAGGCAACTGGATCATATCATGGACATAAGGACTTACTAAAACGTCCTGTACTCGACGACCACGTTTCGAGGGGGAAAGGCAACAGTGTGGTCACCAGAGCAACAGTAGGACACCTTATAAGCTACCCTTATGCCATGGGTCATGGACATAAGGACTTACTAAAATGTCCTATACTCGACGACCACGTTTCGAGGGGCAAGGCAACAGTGAGGCGTACCCTAAGAGTGGTGTGTGAATTTGTGTATTGTTTTCAGTTATGTTTTATCTTGTCATGCATTATGGTGATCTACGCTTTGATTTTATTTGGGCAATTCATTCTTTCATGCAAAATTTAGCAGTTAAGGGGTGCGGAAATTAAAGTACGGAAAACGTAAATCCTACGCTATTACAAGGCGCGGGTCTATACATCGCCAAATCTTTACAAAGACCCGTTTTAAGTAAATAAGTGCGGAAAATAAAATAATTTTCCTAATTTACTATTACAAGGCTTTGGGGCAATTACATAATATTTAAAATGAAAAATAGAAACAAACGCGCGAAAAGAAAATAGAATTGAATGTGCGAGGGCGTTGGACCCTTTAAAGAAATTAAATGAAATTAATAAATTAATAAATTAATTAATTATTTAATAAAGAAAAGAAGTTATTTTTTGTGGTTTTTGATATTTATGAAATAAAGAAAAAGAATTAGAAATTAGAAGTTAAATAAAACCCTAGTTCTAAGTTGTTTTTAATTTTTTAAGAAAAATACTTAAGTTTTAACCTAATTTACCCTAATTAATTAATGACATGTTTATTTACAAAATTAATTAATAGTTAATAATAATAATGATAGGAAGAAATTATTTATTAGGAATAAGAATAAAAATGCTAAAAAAACCTAATTTCTATGTATTTTAGTTATTAAGAAAAGATTAAAATTTAAAACCCTAAATTAAACTAAATTGATTATTAAAATTTATTTACAAAAATATTAATGACTTTAAATATTAAATAAACATATTTTTGTTTTTGATTTCTGATTTCTGATTTTTTTTTTATGTTATGAAAATTAATTTTATGAATTAAATAAAATAATTAATCAAAATATCAATTAAAAGAATAAAAGGAAGAAAAAAAATAAAGATGGCAAATTGAACAAACCATGGGGTATCAGGCCCCTAGAGGAGGTGTGTTTGAAGCAGTTTGGCCCATTGGAATGAGGCCCTTTTGACTTTTGGTGATTGTGTGTGCGTCAGTTGACTAGCATGCATGGTGGAGTCCACACTCTGGCCACTGGATTGAACCCCTGGGGCACTTGGCTGGCTTAGATGTAGGGATGCATGATACTCCTTTGAATGAGGGTTACACTGGAACAGGTTAGTGAAAAAATTATGAAATATATAAGGGGACCTGGGAATCGAACCCAGGTCCCAGCGTTTATCAAATACACGTCCAACCATCTGAGCTATGCGCGCGTGTTGTATGTGAATTAACAAGCAAGCAATATAATACAAGCAATGCTTAGTGGTATACAACGCGCCAAAAATTCAAACGCGCCAGTTATCCTGAGACACGTCCACCTTCTTCTTCATATTTCCTGCAATTACCAAATAGATAGCGGGGGTTTTAAACCCCCACTAAGCTCAAACAGAAAAAATAACGATTAGCTCCTGGGCAAATATAAAAAAGGCGCAAGTAGTGGAATGGTATCGTCTGGACGTCCTGATTCCAATGGTACTATTTTGGTTGGCCAATTTTACCATATACGTAAACGCCTAATTTCAAGCTTCTGAAAACCTAATGTCCATCAATGGCAACTTTTAATATGGGATACTATTGTTCAATTAAGTAATACCAAAAGCTTCAGGATGTTAGTATGAGTATAAATCAATTCAAAAAAATGTCAAAAAACGCATGAGTGATTACATAGAATTTCAAGAAAAAATGCAAACCGTTTGGTGTCTATGGCACGATTTCTTAAGTGATTGTGCTTGGTTCTGATTGCCAAAGCTTCCTAGGAATGCCAGGGATGTGTTTGGATGGGAATGGAGACTTAAAACGTGCTGTAAGGAGGTTTACAGTTTTGCTCTTTTGCTTGAAAATTTGAAAATGCGTTTGGCCATTTGGGAGCTTCTTAGGTCGTGAATATTTTTTGTGTTAGCTTGCATACATCTTATGTAATGTGTCTTGATCAGAATTAAAGCCAATAATGCAATGCATTCATGCTTGGGATTCTCCATAAACTCCATTGAAGCACTTTCCATTCTTAAGCCAAAATTTGAATTCTTGCTTCTTTTAGGCCCTTGCACGAAATTGGAATGTCAATGATGGTGATTCAAAGCTAGTCAAAGCAAAATATGTCCCTTAATTAACTTCTTTGATTTTATTTGATTTTAAATGATTTAAAATGAATTAAATCAAATAAAATTAAATAAAAATGAAAAAATTAATTTTAAATTTTGAAATAATTTTTGGGACACGTGGGAAGCATGGCCAATCTGAATCAAGTGGAAAAAGTGGGCCCCTTTTGTCAAAAATGAAATTTCAAGGATAATTGACTTTGGCCATTTCACAAAACTTTCCCAACTTCTCCAATGCATATCTTGCTCAATTTTGAAGTTATGAACATGTTCTTTGACATTTTGGAAAGGTCTTGAAGTCTTCTAACCAATGTCTTTGGTCCCATGTCATTTTGATTTACCAATCTCAAATTATGGTCTTTGACTTAAAGTCCCTTTTTGTTGACTTTTGAAAATGACCTGTAATGTTGAAATTGATAACTTTTTGTGAGAGTATTTCTTGGACTTGGAGTGTGAAGATGAGTTGTAGGAAATTTCCTTCGCTTCAATATGAGCATTGGATGGGATTTTTCTGATGAACCATGAAAAAGTTATGCCTTGGTCAAGTTACAGTTGACTTTTCAACTGTCCAGAAATAGAAACTTTTGACACCTTGATGATTTTTTGAGCCATTCTTGTGAAATCATGGTCAAGACTTGACCAAATGATGATTGTGGCTTCAAAATGAGATGTTGACCAAAAATTTTGACTTTTGACTGCCAAATGACCATTTTGCCCCTGCAGTTGACTGTGGAGCAATTAGGGTTTTTGACTGTGCAACTTGACCTTGTGAGCCTTGAAACTTGACATGTAGGTGCTTGACAATGTGTATGAGCATATGGGACTTGTTTGAGCCCTTGAAAACCTCAACTTCCTTGCAGGAACCAAAACCCTAATTTGATTGGCTTAGGAGGATGGTTGACTGTGTAGCCTTTGAGTAGACTTTGAACAAATTGAGATGATGCTTGTCAAAACTCTGAAGAATATGGGAGGGCAAATCTTGGGGTACAACAGTTGCCCCTGTTCAATCTCCTTAGACCCGAGGATGTAGATTGGCTGACGAGCCTTTCGTAATCCGAAGGTGGAAGATGATTAAACACTAGAGTGCCCAGAAATTTGCACTCACATAGTTGAGTATCAGCAGTGTGATAGTGGGGAATGGGCTTATAGATGCCATTTGGAGAGATGGTGGATAGGAGGATGGGCTTATAGATGCCATCTGGAGATGTGACAGAACCTTGTCGGGAATGGGCTTATAGATGCCATTTGGAACTGTGATGGATAATTGTGGAGATGGGCTTATAGATGCCATCGGGAGGTGTCGATCGCGTAAGAGATTCCTTAGCGAGAACTTGCGTACTTGAGAAAGAAAGAAAATTACCTGGTCTGTTACAGGAGTTGATCTTCAAACTCTTTATGTAGACGTGCCCTGGCTGGATACAGGAATCGAATCTTTAAACTCTTCAGACGTGCCCTGGCGAGATACAGGAATCGAGTCCGGAGAATATAGTCATCAACAGATACACCCTGGCAAGATACAGGAATCGGATCTTCGAACTCTTCAGACGTGCCCTGGCAGGATACAGGAATCGAGTCTGGTAATGTAGTCGTCAACAGGTACACCCTGGCAAGATACAGGAATCGGATCTTCGAACTCTTCAGACGTGCCCTGGAGGGATACAGGAATCGAGTCTGGTAATGCTAGTCGTCAACAGATACACCCTGGCAAGATACAGGAATCAGATCTTCGAACTCTTCAGACGTGCCCTGGCGGGATACGGGAATCGAGTTTGGTAATGCTAGTTGTCAACAGATACACCCTGGCAGGATACAGGAATCAGATCTTCGAACTCTTCAGACGTGCCCTGGCAGGATACAGGAATCGAGTCTGGTAATGCTAGTTGTCAACAGATACACCCTGGCAAGATACAGGAATCAGATCTTCGAACTCTTCAGACGTGCCCTGGCAGGATACAGGAATCGAGTTTGGTAATGTAGTCGTCAATAGATACACCCTAGCAAGATACAGGAATCGGATCTTCGAACTCTTCAGACGTGCCCTGGCAGGATACAGGAATCGAGTCTGGAATCAGTCGTCAACAGATACACCCTGGCAGGATACAGGAATCGGATCTTTAGTTGCGACCGTTGATAGTAATTATCTTTGTATTAACTTTTTTCCTGAAAAGACAAAACATTAGTTGTATGTGATGTCATGATGTATGACATGCGCGATGTTCTCAGAATAAGTGAGATTGTATGTTCATGATGCGTATATGCATGCTATAATGTATGAAGATATGATGTTTATGAATGTATGTTTTTATCTAGGAAAGTAAATCCTTGACAGGTGCCGGGAAGTTAAATCCTGGGCTTGATGTTGAAGAGTAGAGCCTTTGTTTCCGCTGGGGATGGTTGCAAGAATACCGGTAGGAGAAGATGACTCCGTTGGGGAATAAACTTGGAGATTACTCTGTGGGAGGAAATTACTCTAGCGACCTTGCTGGGGAACAATACTCTGTGGGAAGAGAGGTACTTTGCTGAGATGTTGATGGTAACTCCGCTGGGGATACCATTGTTATGCATTATGTTGAAGGATTTAATAGACTCCGCTGGGGATGAGAAGACTTCGCCGAGGACGATCTTTCCGTGGCTTTTGGCTGAGGATAACCCAGTTATATCCTGGTAGGGAAATAACCTTTAAATAAAGCCGGGGAACGCGTTCGTGCTCTGCGGGGGGGAAGCTTCCAGAATCTATTGGGGATAAGCTTACTGCTGGGGAGATGATTCAGCTTTCCTGGGGAAATCTTCAGGCTGGGCTTTCCTGGGGAAATTTTGAACTGTATTGGGGAAGTGGCTCCACTGAATGTCTGATGTACCGCCGGGGACCAATCTTAGATCAAGACTGTCGGGGATGCTTGTTAAGAATGTTTGTATACTCCGCCGAGGAATGTTGAGATTTGCTGGGGGATACCCAACTTCCTTAAGGCTGACAAGATAACTCTGCTTGGGGAGAGTATCGCTGACTTGCTGGCTCACTCTCTGGGGAATTAAGATATCTTGGTTATGTTCTTCAGCTGAACTTACCTTGGTACCTTGGTGGATAGAGCAATTAGATCGCTTAGACAACTCATTATTGCCCCTGTTTCTAATGTTACCTGTAATTAATCCTTTGTTTTGCATGCAAATATTTATGAGTTAGCAATTAGTGTCAAATGCATATATCAAAAATTGAACATTGGATGTTCTTCGCAAAACAAAACAGAAAAAGGAAAAAATAATTGGCAATTGGTCTGAAAAGTGAATTTGTATTGATTTTTGAATTTGCCTGTGAATAGGCGTTTATGTACAAGAGGCTGACGTCCTAGTAAGAGAACGCCGCCGAACAACAGAGTTTACACAATTTTTGTACAAAGGGAAAACAAAACAGCTATGTGAAAAGAATAATCCCACTGGGTTCCAACTCTGCTATCGCATTTATATCTTCGAGCATCTCATCACTTTGCTGCTCAGTTGACGATGAAGCTGATTGATCGATGCCTTTTGAACTTGACAGTTGATACCGGATTCTGGCTGCAAAGTGATCCAATGAGACATAGTATTACGCTTTATCCCTAACTTTTGCCTGGACCTCCCTTTCGGGTTTTCAGTCCACCGGGATACACATTTTTGCCCAAGCCGCCTTTTCAGGTTTTTGACTTGCCGGGTGTACAGATTTTTTTTCATTTCATCCCTTATTTTTGCCCGAACCCTTTTGGTTCGCTGGGAAGCCCTTATTTTTGCCTAGGTATGTCAACCTAGCGGGTCTTTTATTCATGCGTAGTATCTTTTTACTATGTCTGCATTGGCAGGGTGAGGAAGGTCGTCACCATCCATGGTGGTTAGAATCATGGCTCCTCCTGAGAACACATGTTTAACCACAAACGGCCCTTCGTACGTAGGGGTCCATTTTACCCTGGGATCACTCTGAGGAAGGATGATGCGCTTGATTACCAGATCCCCAACTTGATAATCTTGTGGTCTGACTTTCTTGTTAAATGCCCTGATCATCCGTTTTTGGTACGTCTGACCATGACAAATAGCAGTGAGTCTCTTTTCGTCAATTAGGTTTAGCTGATCAAGTCGTGTCTGGATCCAATCATCTTCACTCAGATCTGCATCCTTCATTATCCGGAGAGAGGGTATCTGCACTTCAATAGGCAAGACTGCCTCCATGCCATAGACCAAGGAAAAGGGTGTTGCCCCGGTTGACGTCCTTGCTGAGGTACGGTACCCATGAAGAGCAAACGGTAACATCTCGTGCCAATCTTTATAGGTCACTGTCATCTTCTGCACAATTTTCTTGATATTCTTATTCGCTGCTTCTACAGCCCCATTCATCTTCGGTCGGTAAGGAGAAGAGTTGTGGTGCTGTATCTTGAATTGATCGCAGAGCTCAGTGATCATCTTGTTGTTAAGATTGGTACCGTTGTCTGTAATGATTCTTTCCGGGACGCTGTATCGACAGATCAGGTTATGCCGAATGAACCGTGCCACAACATTCTTGGTTACTGTAGCGTAAGAAGCTGCTTCAACCCACTTCGTAAAGTAATCAATCTCCACCAGGATGAAGCGATGCCTGTTGGATGCCGTAGGTTTAATCTCGCTGATCATATCTATGCCCCACATTGCAAAAGGCCAAGGTGCAGTCAAGACATTCAAAGGGACTGGAGGAACATGCACCTTATCTGCATATATCTGACACTTATGACATGTCCGAGAATGTTGGTAGCAATCAGCTTCCATTATGGACCAGAAATATCCTACCCGAAGGATCTTCTTTGCCATCGTATGTCCACTGGAATGTGTTCCGAAGGTACCTTCATGCAGCTCTGCCATGATCCTTTCTGCTTCAGTCTTATCCACACAACGCAGTAAGGTCAAATCATGGTTTCGCTTATACAGGATGCCGTTGCTGAGGAAGAACTTCGCTGCGAACCTTCTCAGAAACTTTTTATCGTTGACAGACGCACCTTCAGGGTATTCCTGAGCTTCCAAGTATCTCTTCACCTCATGGTACCAAGGTTTCTCAGTCACTACCTCAGCCTCAAGATCACAACAGTATGCCGGTTCGTCCAGTTTCCAGATAATGACCCGGGGAGCCTCATTGTCCCACTTGACTTTGAACATAGAAGACATCGTAGCTAACGCGTCCGCCAACTGATTCTCCTCTCTTGGGAAATGTTCAAAAGTTATCTCTGTGAAATAGGGGATCAATGTCAACACACACTCTTTGTAAGGAATAAGATTTGGATGTTTCGTGTCCCACTCGCCTTTGATCTGATTGATCACGAGAGCGGAATCTCCGAAGACACTCAGAAACTTGATCCTTAAGTCAATCGCAGCTTGAAGATCCATGATGCATGCCTCATACTCTGCCATGTTGTTGGTGCAGTTGAAACATAGTCGGGCGGTGAGTGGAGTATGAGTGCCTTGAGGGGATATGATCACAGCACCGATACCGTTACCCAAAGCGTTGGAGGCTCCGTCAAAGTGCATAGACCATCGGGATCCTTCCTCAGGTCCTTCATCCGGTCCAGGTACTTCACAATCAGTCACTATCATGATGCTCTCGTCCGGAAACTCGAAGTTCATTGACTGATAGTCGTCTACTGCCTGGTGTGCCAAGTGATCTGCCAATACACTTCCTTTGATAGCTTTCTAAGTTGTGTACTGGATGTCGTATTCTGTCAAGATCATTTGCCATCTTGCTATTCTCCCAGACAGAGCAGGCTTTTCAAATATGTACTTTATCAGATCCATCTTTGAGATCAATAAGGTAGTGTGAGTCAGCATATACTGTCTCAGCCGGCGAGCAGCCCATACCAAAACGCAGCAAGTTTTCTCGAGCAGTGAGTATTGGGTCTCACAGTCGGTAAACTTTTTGCTAAGGTAATAAATGGCATGCTCTTTTCGGCCAGACTCGTCATGCTGCCCCAGCACACACCCCATTGAGTTGTCAAGTACTGTCAGGTATAATATCAAAGGTCTCCCTTCAACCGACGGCATAAGAATGGGTGGTTCTTGGAGATACTCTTTGATTCTGTCAAAAGCGGCCTGACATTCATCGTACCAACGTACTACCTGATCTTTCTTCAGCAGCTTGAAGATTGGTTCACAGGTGGCAGTTAGATGCGAGATGAATCGGGCAATATAATTCAGACGTCCTAGAAAGCCTCTGACTTCTTTCTCTGTCTTGGGAGTTGGCATCTCTTGAATGGCCTTAACCTTGGCAGGGTCCACTTGAATACCCTTATCACTTACAACGAAGCCTAGCAACTTTCCAAATCTTACCCCGAAGGTGCACTTGTTCGGGTTCAACCTCGGCTTGTACAACTTCAGACGGTCAAACAGTTTTTGCAGATGGTCAAGGTGTTCCTCCTCAGTTTGGGACCTTGCAATCATATCGTCGACATACACTTCTATCTCATGGTGGATCATATCATGAAATAAAGCAACCATGGCACGTTGGTAGGTTGCTCCAGCATTTTTCAACCCGAATGGCATGACCTTATAGCAGAAGGTACCCCACTGAGTGACAAAGGTAGTCTTTTCCATATCTTCCGGAGCCATCTTGATCTGATTGTACCCTGAAAAACCATCCATGAAGGAGAACACCTTGTGTTGAGCAGTATTGTCAACCAGAACGTCAATGTGAGGTAGGGGAAGTCATCCTTGGGGCTGGCCCTGTTCAGATCCCTGTAGTCAACACACATTCTGACCTTACCATCTTTCTTCGGTACCGGCACCACATTGGCAACCCACTGAGGGTAAGAAGTCACTGCAAGAAACCCGGCATCAAACTGTTTCATAACCTCAGCTTTGATCTTCTCAGACATCTCTGGACGCATACGGCGGACCTTTTGCTTAACCGGAGGGCAGTCTTCCTTGGTAGGCAAGTGATGGACCACAATGTCGGTATCCAACCCAGGCATGTCTTCGTAGGACCAGGCAAAGATCTCCACATAATCATGTAGCATCTGAGTCAAATGTTGCTTCACGCTGAGCTCCAGATTGGCACCAATCTTAACTTCCTTTCTGTCTGTCTCAGTACTCAGATTTACCGTTTCCACTGGCTCTTCATGTGGTTGAATGGCCCTCTCTTCCTGGAGTAACAGTCTTGCAAGTTCGCCAGGCACTTCGCAATCATCTTCACCTTCGTCTTCGGCTAAGTTAATCGGACTTTCGAAGTCATAACTGGCAATAGCAGAGTCGTTACCAGTGAGATCCAGAGTGGATTGAAACCTGTACGAGTGAGTGTGTGTAAATACAACTGTTTTGCAATATATAAAGAAAGAAAGAAAGGGAGCGCAATATTTGAAATGTGAAAAACGTCCAATGCTTTTATTCATGATATATGAAAAGTGACAAACAAAAGCCCTCACAAATAAAGCCACGGTGCCCCGGGTAAGACACCAGGCCATAGAGTTTCAAATTATTGTTTAATACAAATCCAAAACAAAGAAGTTCATTACTGGGTGACAAAAGTAATGGGTGTAAAGTCTTTTGCGGTCCAGTTGCTAGGTCCACCGTTAGTCGTTGGGTAGATCCAGCTGTCAAACTCGGATTCTTCCACTTCGTCTTCATCCCCAATAGCATTCACTCCTGGATTGGTGATGAGCACAGGAGGTCTTCCAATCTTTTCCTTGCGCACAGCCTTCTGAGCCTCTGCAGTGAAACTCAGCCCAAACTTGTTAGTCTTAGGAGTAAAATCAGGGAGCCTGCCCCAGTTTGCACATTCACCTTTTTCAACCACAGCCCGGGCATCCTTCAGGGAAGCCATCTTCAAAGGAGAACCCTCTTCAGTCACTACTTCTGCTGCTGCCAATGTTTGTGGCACCTCTTCAAAATGTTGAAAGGGGGTCTCAATGAACTCCCCATCCATTTCCACGTACCTGAAGGAGTTGAGGTGGCTGACCATGTATTCCTCTTCCCCTTGCACTGTTACAATCTTCCCCCTGACCGGGTACTTGAGCTTCTGATGCAACGTGGAAGTCACAGCCCCAGTGTAGCGGTTAAAATCGGAGATCAAGCTATTAATTGACTTGACTCGCAAAAGCAAGAGTCGCCACCGCGCTTTATTATTTCCAAGGGAAAAGGGAAAAGAGCGAAATAAAACCCTAAAATATGCAATGTAAAGTAATATTTAAAAGTAATGAAAATACAATGCATTTTTTTAAAAGAGATTGAGAGTTCGGGGGTTGGTTATACAATGGGAAGGTATTAGCACCCAATGCATCTGCGGTACTCCGCAGGAACCTTTTGAAATATCTGTTTTTGGTTTAAAATTGTTTGTTTGATTAAAATGATTCGTTTGGCTAAAAGATGGGTATGGACGAGATTTTTGAAGATACGATGACCTAGTGTCGAAGTTTTGGCTTAAAAGGTATGAGTTTGAAAATGGAGTCTTTTAGGAAAATTATCTTAAGTTTGGAAAAATAGTAAACAAGCAAAAAAATGAATGAGGGTATTCGCACGATTGTAGAAGACGTATTTGATGACATGAAGTCAGCTGAGTTGGAACATTTCCCTTGGAATAAATTGAGCAAGTAAAATAAGGTGAATCAGTAAAGTATAAACATTCGAAAATTCACAAGAAAACAAATCTAATGAAACAGACTAATGACCAAAGGCATCGAGAAATTAAAATGACAAAGATATTTATATAGAAGAAAATAGAACTAATTATCTAAGTAAAAATTTTAAGATTACTTACTAAAATAATTCTAAACTAATTACAAATTCTAAAGTTATAAAAATAATTCTAAAATTACTACACTAGATCTAAACTAAAATTAAAATTTTGATATTAGCAAATTAAATCTAAGCTAAATTAAATTCTAAGCTTACTAAATTTAATCTAAAACAAATAAAAATTCCAAAGTTACTAAACTAAATCTAAATCAAAAAAAAAAATTCTAGAAGAATATTAAACTAATTCTAAACAACTAAAATTCTAAACTTATTAAACTAATTCTAAATCAAATAAAAATTATAAACTCATTAAACTAATTCTAAATCAAATAAAGTTCTAAAGTCCCTAAACTAAAACTAACAACTAAAATTCTAAAGTTAACTTAAATCAAATAACATTCTAAAGTTTACTAAATTAAAACTAAAACAAATAAAATTCTAAATCTAAATGAAATAAAATCCTAAAGTTACTAAAATAAAACTAAAACAAAATAAAATTCTAAAGTTTACTAAGTCAAATCTAAATGAAATAAAATCCTAAAGTTACTAAAATAAAAATAAAACGAAATAAAATTCTAAAGTTTACTAAGTCAAAACTAAAACAAATAAAACTCTGAAATTTACTAAGTCAAATCTAAATGAAATAAAATCCTAAAGTTACTAAAATAAAAATAAACAAAATAAAATTCTAAAGTTTACTAAATAAAATCAAAACAAATAAAATTCTAAAATTTACTAAATCAAATCCAAATGAAATAATATTCTAAAGTTACTAAAATAAAATTAAACTAATTAAAAAAATCTAAATTAATACTAAACTAAATCTAAATATAAGATTTACTAATATTTTTTTATATTTTTTTTTATCTTAAAACATGCGCCACCTTATAGAATGAGAAGAAAAATAGAGCTCGGTTGTTTTGACTTTTCAAACAAACTTCCAGCCAATCAGCTTATGACAAGTGGCAATTAATTAAAAAAAACAAGTAATGTAAATAAAAGAGAAAATATATTGAAACAAAAAAAAAGAGATTGCATATCTCTTCATGTTCTCTCTTCCTTCACAAATACAAATATCCTCTTTCTCTTTCAACCACACTATTCTTCTTCTTAAACCCAAAACGAACTCTTCCCTTTCACCATACAGAGAAATTCCTAATGAAATCGCAAGCTACAAGACAGAACCATGGAGACAAAGAAAACCCACAACCATAAATAAAGCAAAAACAAACCTGATGAAAGTGTTGATCGACTCTAACATAGGGTAGCGCAGCGGATCCGGGATTGGCGGTGGTGCGGTGTGCAGTGGCAGATCCGGTTTGATAGCCACAGTTGGGTTCTGACAATAGTGATATCTCCTTCTTCCTTTGTTCAAGAATTTCATAGCTTCTATTTATTGATTGTTACCCTGCAATGAGAAAGAAGAAGCATAACAAAATATTGGTTGTTATTGAAAATCGTTCTTTTCTTTTCTACATGTTTTGAAATTGTTGTGTTGGGATCTGAATGAAATTAGGTGTATAGCAGCGATGAACCGATGTAGCTTGATTCACGTTGGAGTGAGCATTGGTCGGAAAGATGGATGCACCGGTTGAGTAGCCTTCGTTGGAGTTTCGCGGTGATGGCGTTGAAGGCGGCATCTATGGAGCATTGGTGTTGAGACGGTGATTGTGAGGGAGAGATGGGTTTGTGATGGTAATGGTGGTGGTTGTTGCTGGAATTGGGGAATGTTTGGTTACTGTGAGCGTGGATTGTTGGTTGAGAGGAAGGAGGCTAGTTACGGTGAAGATGAAATTGGAGGTTATGGTGTTTGTGTTACGGAAATGAGGGGATAATTGAAGCATGGCCTAAGCGCTGGAGATTGGGTGGATGTGTTTTTGATTGAAGTAGGTTGTCAGGATCTGAGCAGAGGAGGTCGCAACAGCCGCGGCAGACCGTCGGTTGGCATAGACCGGCATTGCGATTGAGACGTGCGAAGAGTTGTTATGTTTGCGTTTGTGAAGAGGATGACATTGTTGTTGGTTGTCCCTTTTGTTATTTTTTTTTTATTGACAGCAACAATTTAGTTTGAAGTATCATTATTACTATTATTTTTGCTCTGTTATGCTTCTTCTATGGTACCTGCAGATTGTTAGTAATAACAAAAAAAAAGTTTGATAGACCTTTTGAAATGGTTTTGAAATAAAAGAGGTGACGGGTGGATTGTTGGGTTGATGGTTTTGAAGAAAAAAATGGCAAGTTGAGAGGGATGGTAGCAAGTGTGGTTTACTGCTAATGCCCTCTTTTTGTTTGTTTTTTGTTGTGTATATAAGAAGAGAGGATAGGTTACTGTGTATTGAAGGTGAGTTGTGTTTTGGTGATTTTGTATCGATCCGTAAATTCTGCCAGCAACCAATGAAAATCAAGCATAGTATAATTAATATTTTGTTGTGACTAAAAAGCCCTTTAATGACAAAAATAAAAATAAAAACTTGAAAGTATAAAAAATAACTCAATTTAAAATGATTTTTTGAATATTTTATGAATAAAATATAAAGACCCAAAAATGACCAAAAATGATAAAAAACGGACGAAAATTTATCCGAAAAAATAAAATGAACACATTAAAATAATCTACATGTCACAAAGATTAAAGAAAAATATTCAAGAAGTCAAAAATCAAAAATAAAATAATAATAAAAATATCAGACTAAACAGACGTTTAAGGTTAAAAACGAGACTTCGAACTGTACCGAAAAAATAAAGCGAGCATACCGTCATAATCTACGCGAAGCGCAGATTCATAAAATGATCGGTAAAAGGTGAAAACTTGAAATATTTTCTCGCTACTTTCCGCATAGTGTCGAATCGCTTTTAACAGTCTGTCTATAAAACTGAAATATTTTATTATCGACATATAAACAACTTGGAGCAGTGCAAGAAAATAGTAAACAGATAAAAATGAATGAAGTGAAACGTCGGGTATTTTTACAACTGAAAGACGATGCAAACTTTGATTTAAACTGACTTTTTCTGGTCAACTTAAATGCGACTAATGATGCAAAATGTGATGAATGAAGATATTTACTAATGATTGTGACCAAATGACAAAATATGGTATGAATGTGCGACTGAAAAAAATTAGGGGCGAAATTTAGGGTGCAACAGTTGTGCCTTGATGAATCAGTCTTCAAGAATCCATAATCAACCGTACTTTTGGCTTGGGAGACTCAAAACTTTAATTGAGGCGCGACACCTGATGCTCTTGATTCAGACTTGTCTCTGCACATGAAGCAAAAGAAAACATGAACATACACCTTTGTATGCGATTAGAAATTAGTGATACATATGCTAAAAATGTTCAAAACACTTGACAATCTTCGCATAGTCAAAGCTCGAAAGTGAGACGTTAAAACCGACCGTATTTTGTGACCTTGACTTATCTTAAAAAAATGCAAAAATAAAAATGGGATCTTAGGTCAAAAATTGGGGTACAACAGCTGCCCCTATTTAAGTTTCTTCTATCTGGAGATATGAAGATTGGGATCTTCATTTTGACGAGATTGAAGGGACTTAAATATAGAATACACAATTTTTGGCCTTAAGATACCGCGATTATGTTCATGATATGATATGAATGTAATGCTCTGAATTTTATGGGGAATGACGCCATATGAGATAGACTATGCTAGAGAAACCAAGCGCATTATACAATAATCCCACAGAGGAAGAGGTTGTAACTCCACTTGGGAAACAAAATCATAGACTTCAAATGAGAGACTCTTGAATGATTTACATCAGTATTGGGACTGGAAAAGGTAATGATTTACAACAGTACTGTGCCTGGAAAAGCATATGATTGACATCAGTACTGTGACTGGAAAACAAAATGAACGACATCAGCACTGTGGCTGGAAAACAAAATGATTGACATCAGCACTGTGGCTGGAAAACAAATGATTGACATCAGCACTGTGGCTGGAAAACAAAATGATTGACATCAGCACTGTGGCTGGAAAACAAAATGATTGACATCAGCACTGTGGCTGGAAAACAAAATGATTGACATCAGCACTGTGGTTGGAAAACAAAATGATTGACATCAGCACTGTGGCTGGAAAACAAAATGATTGACATCAGCACTGTGGCTGGAAAACAAAATGATTGACATCAGCACTGTGGCTGGAAAACAAAATGATTGACATCAGCACTGTGGCTGGAAAACAAAATGATTGACATCAGCACTGTGGCTGAAAAACAAAATGATTGACATCAGCACTGTGGCTAGAGATAAACATCTCTGATTTCTGAATTTTACCAAGAACGGTAACACATTTCTTCTTTAACCAAGATATCGCTTGAAAAGGATAAAATAACAAACTTCCCCACGGGACTTTTCCGAAGGGGTGCCATTTGCTGAGTAGACAATATTGTTGGGGATACACAAGCTGCTCAAATAAAGAGGCCGCCATTTGCTTCCTTTCAAAGGTGTCAATAACCTACAAGTTGCTCATGAAGAGACCGCCGCTTGCTGTTTTTTCAGGAAAACAATAACACACAAGTTGCTCATGAAGAGACCGCCGCTTGCTGTTTTTCAAGAAAACAATAACACACAAGTTTCTCATGAAGAGACCGCCGCTTGCCGTTTTTTTCAAAGGTAACAATAACATACAAGTTGCTCATGAAGAGACCGCCGCTTGTTGTTTTCTCAAAGGTGTTAATAACACACAAGTTGCTCATGAAGAGACTGCCGCTTGCTGTTTTCAAAGGTGACAATAACATACAAGTTGCTCATGAAGAGACCGCCGATTGATGTTTTCAAAGGTGACAATAACATACAAGTTGCTCATGAAGAGACCGCCGCTTGATGTTTTCAAAGGTGACAATAACCTACAAGTTGCTCATGAAGAGACTGCCGGTTGATGTTTTCAAATGTGACAATAACATACAAGTTGCTCATGAAGAGACCGCTGCTTGCTATTTTCTCAAAGATACCCATAAAATATCATGAAGATATTGCTGGAGGTGGGAATCAATAATTTCATCGAGGATGGACAAACTGCTCACGAAGAGACCGCCATTTGTCGTAGAGAAATCAAAAATAATCAAACTGCTCAAATAAAGAGTCAGTCGCTTGTTGTCATGTCGATATTCCAGAAGAAGGTTGTGATAACACTACTGGGGAATAAAGTTCATCTTCAATGGGGAACCATGAATAAATCCTTCTTGAGGAGACCAAGTATTTACGTTGCAAAATAAATGCACTCTCCATCTAGGTTTCACAGCCTAGAGAGATCCACAGGGTATCATTCACAAGAGACAAAGCTCAATCCAGGAATAAACTGGAGAGAAAATAGTCAAACAAGACTCCACCCAATGAGGAAACAACTCCAATGGGGGTTTATCCTATCCAGAGATGGAAAAGGAAAGCTAAAGCAAGATTATTCCACGAGAGTTAACTCAGTGGGGAATTAGAAAAGAGGCGCACTTTCTGCTTAAGTTGGCACTCTATTTGGAAAGATCAAATATGCTATTTGAATAGACATAACCAAGGTATACGAACTCAAAGATATCAACAAATACAAATGTGCGTGCATGATGCAAGTATGAACGAATGAATGAATGTCATGTATATGTTGACAAAACAGACAGGGGAGATAGACAGAAGATGATAAGACGTCCCAGTACAACCCAACGCTCAGCTAATCTCAACAAAAGGGGAACATTACTGGAGATAAAACACAGGCCATCATTGGAGCAAGGTCCTTTTACAAGGCTTAAATATCTCTGGAGAGGAAGATATTTTCAGGTAGAAAACCCAAAGTCCAGTCTTCTATTGTCGACAATCCATTGAAAGGATAACAACACGAACAATGATTTAGCTGTAAAAAGTCATGCTTAGCTGGAGATACTGGGAACACCACCCTCTGATAATGTGTGCAATACATATCACATATCTTGACAAATCTAGATTGCCCATGGGACAAATTTGGGATGCCCCAAGTTTACTGCTGATGAGTTGCATGTTGCATGACAATTCTTGCGAATAGCTTCACTTCTAACATGCCCCAAGCTATCTGGTTGATGAGGAGAAATCGTCTCAAGAGGATTTTACAAAAGACCTGGCATTCACCATGCTCTGGTGTCTTCAAACTCTTAGAGGAATTCATCAAATCTCGACGTGATTGCCCTGGATTGACCGTAGTTGGCACAACAAAGTCTTCAAATTTTGCCCCAAAAGAGTAAACAAGTTGGGAAAAGCATTAACTGGGAGAAGCAACATGTCTGTGCTTAAGGTTTTCATGTGACATGCCCATGGATATGATTTTTTCTTGACGTGATCCGCCAACTACTCAACATAGTTTCAGGCCTTAAAAGAATAAACTCATCACTGGTGCTTATGTGAGCTTCCTTGATATCAAACAAATGTTTTGCAGTTAGAAAAAGTTTACAATGAGAATGAAAATTCTAATGCAACAGTTATGTAAGTCTTGAAGATTTTGAAAGATATCACACAAATTTTGCAAGTTAAAGCACCATTTATTTTTGTATAGGAAAAACATATGTTACCAACATAACTATTTAGAACATTCATGGGAGTCAGGAACACTATCTCATTAAAGTATGCTTTCAAAATAACCTTGCTTCAATTAGGACTTTTGAAGGTTGAATCGTGGCCTGGTTCATGGTTTTAGAAAAAAAAGATTTAAGGCTCAAAATATTTGGTTCCCACCCCCTTCATGATGTTCTCCAATCCTATGTTCAGCTAATTCAACATGAGCGTTCATCTCTCAAAAGGATTTTGTGACGGTTAAGGAAACGACAAGGTTTTCGGAGTAGAAACCACCCTCATGTCTTCGTGTTTGTAGTCACCAATTTGTTCTTTGCTGAGGACTTTTCTTTGTAGTTCTTTCTTTGCAATTTTTATTTTCCCTAATTTTTTCCTGAACTAATTCTTTTGAATTGATAGTCCAGCGGGATGCCTTAATTTTGCCTAAGTCACACGTTTTCATTTTTTTGACTTACCAGGCTTTTTCTTTTTCTCGATTTTTGACTTTTTGAACAAAATGTGTGACATTAGCTTGCATTTGCTTGTTGAGAAGATTGTGATTGCCTCGTTTCTTGATGAATGAGGGATAACATTGTGATTACACATCTTCTGGCTTCATTATACATGAAAGATATCCCTCGTAATTTCTCTTCAGAAATATCTTCCTAATGAATTTTGAACACTCAATCGGATTAACTGAAACTACCCTGCCCCAGGTTAAAAGTTGAGGGTTTTTTTGTATAGAAAAGAAACTTCTACTTCAAGGCTCAAAAGGGGTTAGCAAGGGATTATCTTCCTTATATCTCCGGTGTTTAGGGATTAGAAACAATGCCTGTACATCATCAACAAGATTTTATTCAAAAGCATACAACCAGAGATTTTGTGTTTTTTAGATCATCATCCTCCCTTCAATCTCTGCATAGGCAAGAGAATGGGCAACAAGTTGGTATCATAATGCAAAAAGAAATTTAAAATTTGAAAACAAATATGAGTGAAACGAATGAATTTCTTCAAGACAAACATACCCATTGTATTAAGATAATCATTCAGATGCAAACAAGTTCTTACATGCAAACAATGTTTTGATAAACAAGAAAAATTACAAAAAGCACGAATAAGTTAATAATCTAGGAAGGCTTTCCATCTGGACTTGAATTACCGAAAACATCCTTCAAAACTCAAAGTGACCATCAATCGTGTTTACTCTTCGGCACATGCTTGATTTGAACTTCAAAACCAAACGTCCTTGAATGACAAGATACCACTTCTGACCAACTCCTGAACCTCAATCTTCAAAGCAAAGCAACCCTCCAAGTCATGCCCAGGAGCACCTTGATGAAAAGTACAAGCCAAATCAGCTTTGTAGTACCAATGTATCTTCTCAGGAACCTTCGGTGGAGGTCAGGTCTGAACCAAATTCCTCTGCATCAGGATAGGGAACAACTCTGTATAGGTAATTGGAATTGGATCAAATTGGGTTTTCCTCTGATTAGGAACTTGCTGATTCTGTTGATGAATAAGAGAAACATGATGATTCTGACAATGATTATTTCTTCCTCTGGTTCTCTTCTTGGAAAAGTCATTATCAAACTTCTTCACACCATTAGTTGAGCTACCATCTTCATATAAACATCCCTTTTCAACGTCTTCTTCTAGACGCACTCCCACATTCACCTTGTCAGGAAAGTCATTAGGTGCATTAACCATCACCTTCTCATGAGAGAATGATTTTAGAGTTTCAGTGAAGACTTTTATCATCGCTTCCTCCTTCTTAGAAGGATTGACTTGGGCGGCAACCAAAATTTCAACCAAAACAGTTGAGTGATCCATACCAGCTTTCAAATTAGTCACCTCTCTACGAAGTTCAGAAACCTCTTGCTTGATATTCTCCATTGTTCTCTTAGCGCGAGTGTTGTACTGGTGAGACCAAAGGAAAAATAAGACTCGGAAAAAGACCTTTGAAAGTGAAACAAAAAATGTAGACTGATGTATGATATGCAAAAGAGAGTTTTTACTTGATTTTCAAAGAACTCAAGATATTAAGTTGTAAACATCAAAGTATGAAGATAGAAGATGAATTTTAAATTGGCTCCAAACATTGATCAAGTTATCATCAAGATCAATCATCCATTTTGGTGGATTAGGGTTTTCGCCCTATCAACACCCAAGATCCATTGAGCTTGACGAAACTTGTGATGTTTACAAAGAAAGACCTCCAAATTCCTTGAAAGTCAAGTGAAAAGGGTTTTATGGATGCATGAATGCATGGCTATGCAACAATCCACAAGCAAGGTCACAAATAAAGTCGAAAGGTTCAACGTCACGAGCGTGGAGTCAAGGTAAGGAACACCCCCAAGGTATGTACTAACGGTTTAATCACACCTGTAGAACAAGGTTCTAAGAGTTCCCGGAGTCTACATTCCTCCTTCGGATATTACCAACGTCTTGATTACTCAATAATCAGCAATATTCTCAAGAGAAACTCATCCGAGCGTAGCATCGCGTAACAATTACTTCCGGATTACTCCGTTATAATCTCCGCGCTACACCTAAAAGGCCAAGATGGGTTAGGGTTCTATGGTTCCCAGCTTCTCTGGCTCCCAGGTCGAAAATAATAATGTTTTCCCGATTACTCGGTAAACAAATATTACGTTCAAAAGGGCCTTCCACTGAGTGGGGGATCTCATGCCTCCTTCTTCGGGATTACTCCCTCAAAGTTAACATGACTATACCCCCCGTCCTATTCCTAAGTGTAACTTAGTCCGGGTATAGGACTTGTCCTTTGCAAAAACCCAAATAACCATAATATATCACAATTAATCAAACAAACAAGTAATAATAACAAAAACAAATATGACAAATTAGGCTTAACCCACTTTAGGGATGGACCAGCAAGAGGTCAATCTTTCCCCAGCAGAGTCGCCAATTCTGTAGCGGTGAAAATCGGAGATCAAGCTATTAATTGACTTGACTCGCAAAAGCAAGAGTCGCCACCGCGCTTTATTATTTCCAAGGGAAAAGGGAAAAGAGCGAAATAAAACCCTAAAATATGCAATGTAAAGTAATATTTAAAAGTAATGAAAATACAATGCGTTTTTTTAAAAGAGATTGAGAGTTCGGGGGTTGGTTATACAATGGGAAGGTATTAGCACCCAATGCATCTGCGGTACTCCGCAGGAACCTTTTGAAATATCTGTTTTTGGTTTAAAATTGTTTGTTTGATTAAAATGATTTGTTTGGCTAAAAGATGGATATGGACGAGATTTTTGAAGATACGATGACCTAGTGTCGAAGTTTTGGCTTAAAAGGTATGAGTTTGAAAATGGAGTCTTTTGGGAAAATTATCTTAAGTTTGGAAAAATAGTAAACAAGCAAAAAAATGAATGAGGGTATTCGCACGATTGTAGAAGACGTATTTGATGACATGAAGTCAGCTGAGTTGGAACATTTCCCTTGGAATAAATTGAGCAAGTAAAATAAGGTGAATCAGTAAAGTATAAACATTCGAAAATTCACAAGAAAACAAATCTAATGAAACAGACTAATGACCAAAGGCATCGAGAAATTAAAATGACAAAGATATTTATATAGAAGAAAATAGAACTAATTATCTAAGTAAAAATTCTAAGATTACGTACTAAAATAATTCTAAACTAATTACAAATTCTAAAGTTATAAAAATAATTCTAAAATTACTACACTAGATCTAAACTAAAATTAAAATTTTGATATTAGCAAATTAAATCTAAGCTAAATTAAATTCTAAGGTTACTAAATTTAATCTAAAACAAATAAAAATTCCAAAGTTACTAAACTAAATCTAAATCAAAAAAAAAATTCTAGAAGAATATTAAACTAATTCTAAACAACTAAAATTCTAAACTTATTAAACTAATATCAAATAAAAATTATAAACTCATTAAACTAATTCTAAATCAAATAAAGTTCTAAAGTCCCTAAACTAAAACTAACAACTAAAATTCTAAAGTTAACTTAAATCAAATAACATTCTAAAGTTTACTAAATTAAAACTAAAACAAATAAAATTCTAAATCTAAATGAAATAAAATCCTAAAGTTACTAAAATAAAACTAAAACAAAATAAAATTCTAAAGTTTACTAAGTCAAATCTAAATGAAATAAAATCCTAAAGTTACTAAAATAAAAATAAAACGAAATAAAATTCTAAAGTTTACTAAGTCAAAACTAAAACAAATAAAACTCTGAAATTTACTAAGTCAAATCTAAATGAAATAAAATCCTAAAGTTAATAAAATAAAAATAAACAAAATAAAATTCTAAAGTTTACTAAATAAAATCAAAACAAATAAAATTCTAAAATTTACTAAATCAAATCCAAATAAAATAATATTCTAAAGTTACTAAAATAAAATTAAACTAATTAAAAAAATCTAAATTAATACTAAACTAAATCTAAATATAAGATTTACTAATATTTTTTTATATTTTTTTTTTATCTTAAAACATGCGCCACCTTATAGAATGAGAAGAAAAATAGAGCTCGGTTGTTTTGACTTTTCAAACAAACTTCCAGCCAATCAGCTTATGACAAGTGGCAATTAATTAAAAAAAACAAGTAATGTAAATAAAAGAGAAAATATATTGAAACAAAAAAAAAGAGATTGCATATCTCTTCATGTTCTCTCTTCCTTCACAAATACAAATATCCTCTTTCTCTTTCAACCACACTATTCTTCTTCTTAAACCCAAAACGAACTCTTCCCTTTCACCATACAGAGAAATTCCTAATGAAATCGCAAGCTACAAGACAGAACCATGGAGACAAAGAAAACCCACAACCATAAATAAAGCAAAAACAAACCTGATGAAAGTGTTGATCGACTCTAACATAGGGTGGCGCAGCGGATCCGGGATTGGCGGTGGTGCGGTGTGCAGTGGCAGATCCGGTTTGATAGCCACAGTTGGGTTCTGACAGTAGTGATATCTCCTTCTTCCTTTGTTCAAGAATTTCATATCTTCTATTTATTGATTGTTACCCTGCAATGAGAAAGAAGAAGCATAACAAAATATTGGTTTTTATTGAAAATCGTTCTTTTCTACATGTTTTGAAATTGTTGTGTTGAGATCTGAATGAAATTAGGTGTATAGCGGCGATGAACCGATGTAGATTGATTCACGTTGGAGTGAGCATTGGTCGGAAAGATGGATGCACCGGTTGAGTAGCCTTCGTTGGAGTTTCGCGGTGATGGCGTTGAAGGCGGCATCTATGGAGAAGTGGTGTTGAGACGGTGATTATGAGGGAGAGATGGGTTTGTGATGGTAATGGTGGTGGTTGTTGCTGGAATTGGGGAATGTTTGGTTACTGTGAGCGTGGATTGTTGGTTGAGAGGAAGGAGGCTAGTTACGGTGAAGATGAAATTGGAGGTTATGGTGTTTGTGTTACGGAAATGAGGGGATAATTGAAGCATGGCCTAAGCGCTGGAGATTAGGTGGATGTGTTTTTGATCGAAGCAGGTTGTCAGGATCTGAGCAGAGGAGGTCGCAACAGCCGCGGCAGACCGTCGGTTGGCATAGACCGGCGTTGCGATTGAGACGTGCGAAGAGTTGTTATGTTTGCGTTTGTGAAGAGGATGACATTGTTGTTGGTTGTCCCTTTTGTTATTTTTTTTATTGACAGCAACAATTTAGTTTGAAGTATCATTATTACTATTATTTTTGCTCTGTTATGCTTCTTCTATGGTACCTGCAGATTGTTAGTAATAACAAAAAAAAAGTTTGATAGACCTTTTGAAATGGTTTTGAAATAAAAGAGGTGACGGGTGGATTGTTGGGTTGATGGTTTTGAAGAAAAAAAATGGCAAGTTGAGAGGGATGGTAGCAAGTGTGGTTTACTGCTAATGCCCTCTTTTTGTTTGTTTTTTGTTGTGTATATAAGAAGAGAGGATAGGTTACTGTGTATTGAAGGTGAGTTGTGTTTTGGTGATTTTGTATCGATCCGTAAATTCTGCCAGCAACCAATGAAAATCAAGCATAGTTTATTTAATATTTTTTTGTGACTAAAAAGCCCTTTAATGACAAAAATAAAAATAAAAACTTGAAAGTATAAAAAATAACTCAATTTAAAATGATTTTTTGAATATTTTATGAATAAAATATAAAGACCCAAAAATGACCAAAAATGATAAAAAAACGGACGAAAATTTATCCGAAAAAATAAAATGAACACATTAAAATAATCTACATGTCACAAAGATTAAATAAAAATATTCAAGAAGTCAAAAATCAAAAATAAAATAATAATAAAAATATCAGACTAAACAGACGTTTAAGGTTAAAAACGAGACTTCGAACTGTACCGAAAAAATAAAGCGAGCATACTGTCATAATCTACGCGAAGCGCAGATTCATAAAATGATCGGTAAAAGGTGAAAACTTGAAATATTTTCTCGCTACGTTCCGCATAGTGTCGAATCGCTTTTAACAGTCTGTCTATAAAACCGAAATATTTTATTATCGACATATAAACAACTTGGAGCAGTGCAAGAAAATAGTAAACAGATAAAAATGAATGAAGTGAAACGTCGGGTATTTTTACAACTGAAAGACGATGCAAACTTTGATTTAAACTGACTTTTTCTGGTCAACTTAAATACGACTAATGATGCAAAATGTGATGAATGAAGATATTTACTAATTATTGTGACCAAATGACAAAATATGGTATGAATGTGCGACTGAAAAAAATTAGGGGCAAAATTTAGGGTGCAACAGTTGTGCCTTGATGAATCAGTCTTCAAGAATCCATAATCAACCGTACTTTTGGCTTGGGAGACTCAAAACTTTAATTGAGGCGCGACACCTGATGCTCTTGACTCAGACTTGTCTCTGCACATGAAGCAAAAGAAAACATGAACATACACCTTTGTATGCGATTAGAAATTAGTGATACATATGCTAAAAATGTTCAAAACACTTGACAATCTTCGCATAGTCAAAGCTCGAAAGTGAGACGTTAAAACCGACCGTATTTTGTGACCTTGACTTATCTTAAAAAAATGCAAAAATAAAAATGGGATCTTAGGTAAAAAATTGGGGTACAACACCCAGCCTTGTGGATCCACGGGCGACCCAGCAAACAAGAATAGGATGGACGGATGTCCATCACATAGAATTTTGAATCAAATACCTGCGAACCAACCCTGATCGGGATGTCAACCTCACCATGTACCATCCTTTTGGACCCGTCAAAGGCCCGGACAATAATGTTACTTGGTTTGAGTTCTAAACCCTCACAGTCCAACCTGTCTAGAGCCTTCTTGGGTAGCACGTTTAGTGAAGAACCAGTGTCAACCAGCACATGAGCAAGAGTAGTGCCCCTGCATTCAATGGAGACATGCAGGGCATCATTATGGTTCTTCCCCTTGGCCGTCAGATCAGCATCAGAGAAACCCAGGCCATTATCAGCGGTTAAGTTGGCCACACAGTCGGTGAATTGATCAGCAGACGTCTCTTGAGGCACGTGGGCCGTCTTCAAGAAAGCAATCAGGGCCTTGGCATGGGCCTCTAAACACAGCAACAATGATAGCATGGAGATTTTAGAGGGGGTGTGCCCCAGCTGTTCAACGACGTTGAAATCACTCTTCTTTATAATTTTGAGGATCTCTTCCATTTCTTGCTTGGAAGCCTCAACAATGGTCTTTGGTGCCTCCGTCCGAGCAGGCATATCAGCAGCAATTCCCTTGCCCCGAGCGTCTGATGACTCGGCAGCAGGGGTGGAAACTTGATTAGGGGGGAAACAGGCACACTGGCAGGTGTCATGACCAGAGGCCTTTGAATTGCTGGAGGAGCGATGTATGGTGAGAACAGTCTTCCACTACGAGTGACCTTAGCAGGCCCAGTGATGTTGGTGACACTGGTACCAGCGTTGAACTCTTGCTTCACTCCCAGAACATAAACATCTGCCCCATAGTGCCATGGGACAGCTTTATCAGACTTGTAGGGGATGGGCCCCGGAACAGTAATGGTGATGGGAGCAATCTTGTGAACAGGCAAAATTTGGACAGGCTTCTTTGAAGGAGCCTTGGAAGGGTTATTGAAAATGGTAACAATTGAAACTTCTTCAACAGGGGCAGCAGGAACAGCAGTCTTTTTGAACAAAATCTCTTTACTGTCCATCAGGTTTTGGACGCCTGATTTCAGCAAAGAACAAACAGCAGGGGCATCAGCACATAAAGGGCAACCTTTGCTACATCCCGGAAATAAACCGGCTAGCAACAGGTTCCTCTTGATAGTCAGCAGCGGAGTAGCAACATCATCCACAAAAGCTACATACAAATCCTCCTCAACAGCATTCACTCCATGCTGGGGCATGGGAGCGGTCACAACATTTGGCCTCTCGGGCGCCTCGAACTGTATCTCCTTGGCATCAATGAGGTCCTGAACCTTATTCCTCGGGGCCCAGCAATCATCAGTAGAATATCCCGGGCTATCAGAGTGATAAGCGCAGCGGGCGTTGGGGTTGTATTTCGGAGATGCTGTGTTTACCATCTTCGGAGCCTCTTTGACAGTTACCAGGCTAGTTGACAGCAGTTGTGGCAGGATCTGAGAAAGAGTCATGCTGAGCCGAGTATACTGCCTTTTAGGCCTCTCAGCTCTGGGCTGGTTGTATTGCTGAGGAGCAGCAGCAGGCTTAGAAATAACCACCGCGTTGACAGCTTGGCGGCGTTCAGGTTTGTCCTGCCTTCTTGGACCATACACAGCACTTGCCTCTTTCTTGAAGGGCTTCTTTTCAGTACTTGAGGAGGCAACCTTCTGTATCTTCCCCGATTTTATACCAGCCTCGATCCTCTCACCAGTCAGGATCAGATCAGTAAACCCAGCTGAGGAATTACCAATGAGATGATTGAAAAATGGACCAGATAGGGTCCCCAAGAACATATCCACCAGCTCCCGGTCCGTCAATGGTGGCTGCACCCTGCCAGCCAGATCTCTCCATTTCTGTGCGTACTCCTTAAAACCTTCACCCGTTCCCAGTGACATACCCTGGAGTTGGGTACGCGTAGGAGCAAGGTCGGAATTATATTGATACTGCTTGTAAAAAGCAGTGGCCAGATCCTCCCAGTTACGAATGTTGGTTCCATCCAGCTGATAGAACCATTCGAGGTGAGTCCCTGAAAGACTCTCCTGGAAGAAGTGGATCCATAAGTTCTTGTCTGCTGTATAAGGCTGGATCTTCCTTACATAAGAACGGAGGTGCATCTTGGGACAGGAAGCCCCGTCATACTTCACAAAGGCAGGCGCCTTGAACTTGTGTGGGATCACCACCCCAGAAGATAACCCCAAGTCTCTGAAATCCAACCCAGGCACACGTTGAATCTCCATAGCATTTAATCTGTCCTCCAGCTGCTTGTACCGGTCCTCAGCAGGGGGTACTGTTCGTCATTGAAGTCTGTCTCAGTGTCAGAGACCATAGGACTAGGGACCTCTCTCCCTTGGTGACTACCTTCCCCCACAGATGGAGTAGTCCTCTCAGCTTCATTCTGCAAGGTATTCCCGAGTCTGCGCCCAGTGTTGAATAGCACAATCCTCTTCTTCTTCTTATTCTTCTTCAGGAGCAAAGCCTTCAGCTCTTGTTGTCCCTGGGCCAAGTTCATGACCATCTCCTGAAATTGGGCGTTTTGGGACTGGAGGGCCTTGATAGCTTGCTCGGTAGTGAGTTCAGGATTCATGATGCTTGAGTGCTGAAATAAACAGCGAAGAAGATTAAGCAACCTGTAGGAAAAGGGTACCTGTAATGCATATGATGAATGAAATGCGTATGAATTATGTTTTCAAAGACAATCGGGAGTCAAACTTTGTAAACAAAAGGAACACACTTTATTAGATTCAAACTTTAAATTGTTCAACAATCTGCCCTTAGGCGTTACAAGAATGAAAATACTGAAAAGGAAATAAAGCTGTAAAAGAAACATCCAAAGCCCATCAGTGCTCCCATGGCCTCCTCTTCTCAGTACAGATATAGTCATTCAGGGTCCGCTCGTTCTCCAGTTGCTTGGTCAGCTTCTGGATCTTCTGTTCCTGTTCGTTGAACTTTTCCCGATAATAATCCCGCTCTTCCTGTAGTTGCGCCCAAGACCTCTTTAGTGTATCAACATCAGTGGGTATCTGAGGAGGGAGAACAGTTGGAGGAATCCCATCTTCATCAGGACTTTCAAGAACGATAGGCCTGACAGCTTCATATGGCATACCTAACTTCTGAGCACGGATGCGGACCCATTTGGAGTAGGCTTCCATAGGTAGAGAAGTCTTCGGTCCCAACTCTTGTGGGTCAGCTTTGTGAATTTTGTCCCAAGCTTTGATGAATCTACGGCGCAGTTCGTCACTATCTTTCTGAAACTCAAAACTGATGTGAGGCACCTGCATCTCCTGAGGCCCTGCTCTTCTGGCTCTTCCAAACTGACGGAGAGATAAACATGGATTATAAGAGATTCCGCCCTGAGTGCCAATCAATGGAACATTAGGATACTCTCCGCAACGATCAATAACAGCTACCTCATCCAAACCTCTGAGTCCAAATGATGTCACTATCAGTGAGAGACATTAACCTATGAGCCCAGCCTCTTCCTTCTTGGTTCTTTAGCAAGAACTTGGGGAGGTGCGAAATAAACCACCTCACCAACAAAGGAGTACAACACCACAGAGTTCCTCGTCTTCGGGAAGTACGAGCATAGAGTTGTTGCAGGATATCACCCAAGAGAGTGGGTATAGGGTTCCGAGACATGAAGATCCTTATGGCAGTGATATTGACAAAGTTATCAGGATTTGGAAACAATACTAACCCATAGATTAAGAGAGCCAGCATGTCCTCGTACACCCTGAAGTCTAAGTCATTCCAGAAACTGTTAGCTTTACCAATCAGAAACTTAGCCAAGAAGCCCTTGACTCCGCTTCTAGTCACCCAGTTGTCTATTACCTCTTGGTTGGTCAAGGGAAGGGCTGCAGCAATCTCCTCGAGCCTAAGAGTCTTTTCCCAACTAGTGAAGGGAGTCTGATCCAAGATAGAGATGCCAAGCAAATAAGAGAACTCTTCTAGGGTAGGGACCAGCTGGAAGTCTTGAAAAGTGAAGCACTAGTACAGAGGGTCATAGAACTGGGTTAGGACACCCATCAGTTGTTGGTCCCACTTTGCCGTGACTAAACTGAGAAGAGAACCATGCCTCTGGATGAAGGAAGTAGTATTTGGAATTCTGCTAACCAACTCTTCAAGCAACTCAGGTGGGTGAACAAAATTGAACCGGATAGTGTTCCTTCGCATAGGCATCATGATGTCCTACAAAACAGAGCAAAGGTGAACCCTCTTGTCTTTGAAATGGTCAGTCCTTATGCAGGATGCATGCAATGTTATGATGGCATGATGTTATGATAAAGCACACCACAAATATTCACATAGGCAAACATGATAAGGCACACAAGTCACACCACAGCCCTTAGAGTTTAGGCCAGCATGAGGTCTAGGTATTACCCTCTTTCAGTTTGTTGGTTCATACCTGTCCTATCAGAAGTAACCGGGTTCTAGAGGATCCCAATATCATTAACTACCCTCAATCGGTCATAACTCCAGCATCGCAACCTTTTCTTGCGGCCAGAACCATCATGAGAGTTTAGCCTCAATAGGCGTAGCATACTGCTACTGTTCTATTGGCCAAGTTGGGTCATTTAAGGTTCTAAGGTCGGTTGGTGCTTAATGACTCCTCAGAAGACCCATATTCTCCTCGTTGCGACACAAGGGATATCGGTACAGACCAAGGTGCCACACCAACGTAGCCACTGCTTCACCCATGTCGGTCTACGCCGGACAGGTCCCTCACAGCTTATGCTACCTAACAGGGTATCCCCAGATCCGGGTTAGGATCTATGTAACTCCGATGCAGCCCACAATAATAAAGCAAACAAACACAGCAATTGAAAACACAAGTGATCTTAGTCCTAAGGTACACCTCACTTTTATATATTCCCCAGCAGAGTCGCCAGTTCTGTGATCGGTGGATCTGGAACTGACTGTTTAACGCTGGTTCGCGAAATGTCGCGGTAAGCAAGAGTCGCCACCGTCTTTTATTTTCTCCAACATGGACAGGACAAAAGCACAGCAAAATTCCTAATGAGATATGTTTCTCGGTTCGGGAGGTAGATTTATAGAAAGGGAAGGTGTTAGCACCCTTTCTATCCATGGTTATCCATGGGCTCTTAGATACTTGCTCATTTGTGTTTTCAAAAGTGTTTGCTTTTCAATTGTGAGTGAGTTTGAAAAAGTTTCGTTTAAAGATTTCAGTTCGACTCTTGTATCAGTCCTCAAGAGTGTTTGAAAAATTGTTTTGAAAACTTTTTTGAAAGTGTCGGTGTGAAAAGAGTTTTTGATTTGCTTTGAATTAGAGCAAGTATTTATGAGTCATCTACCTACCCTAAGGAATTAGGCTGTGTAAATGTCCTTAAGGTAGTGCCATCCCACCATTGAGAGGTAGGTAGCACCACCGTTAGAGGTGTTCGGGTCAATTCGTTTGTAGGGACAGTGTGGTCACCAGAGTAACAGTAGGACACCTTAGAAGCTACCCTTATGCCATTGATCCTTTTTAATTCCGAGGCCACCTTTCTGAGGCAACTGGATCATATCATGGACATAAGGACTTACTAAAACGTCCTGTACTCGACGACCACGTTTCGAGGGGGCAAGGCAACAGTGTGGTCACCAGAGCAACAGTAGGACATCTTAGAAGCTACCCTTATACCATAGGTCATGGACATAAGGACTTACTAAAACGTCCTATACTCGACGACCACGTTTCGAGGGGCAAGGCAACAGTGAGGCGTACCCTAAGAGTGGTGTGTGAATTTGTGTATTGTTTTCAGTTATGTTTTATCTTGTCATGCATTATGGTGATCTACGCTTTGATTTTATTTGGGCCATTCATTCTTTCATGCAAAATTTAGCAGTTAAGGGGTGCGGAAATTAAAGTATGGAAAACGTAAATCCTACGCTATTACAAGGCGCGGGTCTATACATCGCCAAATCTTTACAAAGACCCGTTTTAAGTAAATAAGTGCGGAAAATAAAATAAATTTCCTAATTTACTATTACAAGGCTTTGGGGCAATTACATAATATTTAAAATGAAAAATAGAAACAAACGCGCGAAAAGAAAATAGAATCGAATGTGCGAGGGCGTTGGACCCTTTAAAGAAATTAAATGAAATTAATAAATTAATTAATTATTTAATAAAGAAAAGAAGTTATTTTTTGTGGTTTTTGATATTTATGAAATAAAGAAAAAGAATTAGAAATTAGAAGTTAAATAAAACCCTAGTTCTAAGTTGTTTTTAATTTTTTAAGAAAAATACTTAAGTTTTAACCTAATTTACCCTAATTAATTAATGACATGTTTATTTACAAAATTAATTAATAGTTAATAATAATAATAATGATAGGAAGAAATTATTTATTAGGAATAAGAATAAAAATGCTAAAAAAACCTAATTTCTATGTATTTTAGTTATTAAGAAAAGATTAAAATTTAAAACCCTAAATTAAACTAAATTGATTATTAAAATTTATTTACAAAAATATTAATGACTTTAAATATTAAATAAACATATTTTTGTTTTTGATTTCTGATTTCTGATTTTTTTTTATGTTATGAAAATTAATTTTATGAATTAAATAAAATAATTAATCAAAATATCAATTAAAAGAATAAAAGGAAGAAAAAAAATAAAGATGGCAAATTGAACAAACCATGGGGTATCAGGCCCCTAGAGGAGGTGTGTTTGAAGCAGTTTGGCCCATTGGAATGAGGCCCTTTTGACTTTTGGTGATTGTGTGTGCGTCAGTTGACTAGCATGCATGGTGGAGTCCACACTCTGGCCACTGGATTGAACCCCTGGGGCACTTGGCTGGCTTAGATGTAGGGATGCATGATACTCCTTTGAATGAGGGTTACACTGGAACAGGTTAGTGAAAAAATTATGAAATATATAAGGGGACCTGGGAATCGAACCCAGGTCCCAGCGTTTATCAAATACACGTCCAACCATCTGAGCTATGCGCGCGTGTTGTATGTGAATTAACAAGCAAGCAATATAATACAAGCAATGCTTAGTGGTATACAACGCGCCAAAAATTCAAACGCGCCAGTTATCCTGAGACACGTCCACCTTCTTCTTCATATTTCCTGCAATTACCAAATAGATAGCGGGGGTTTTAAACCCCCACTAAGCTCAAACAGAAAAAATAACGATTAGCTCCTGGGCAAATATAAAAAAGGCGCAAGTAGTGGAATGGTATCGTCTGGACGTCCTGATTCCAATGGTACTATTTTGGTTGGCCAATTTTACCATATACGTAAACGCCTAATTTCAAGCTTCTGAAAACCTAATGTCCATCAATGGCAACTTTTAATATGGGATACTATTGTTCAATTAAGTAATACCAAAAGCTTCAGGATGTTAGTATGAGTATAAATCAATTCAAAAAAATGTCAAAAAACGCATGAGTGATTACATAGAATTTCAAGAAAAAATGCAAATCGTTTGGTGTCTATGGCACGATTTCTTAAGTGATTGTGCTTGGTTCTGATTCCCAAAGCTTCCTAGGAATGCCAGGGATGTGTTTGGATGGGAATGGAGACTTAAAACGTGCTGTAAGGAGGTTTACAGTTTTGCTCTTTTGCTTGAAAATTTGAAAATGCGTTTGGCCGTTTGGGAGCTTCTTAGGTCGTGAATCTTTTTTGTGTTAGCTTGCATACATCTTATGTAATGTGTCTTGATCAGAATTAAAGCCAATAATGCAATGCATTCATGCTTGGGATTCTCCATAAACTCCATTGAAGCACTTTCCATTCTTAAGCCAAAATTTGAATTCTTGCTTCTTTTAGGCCCTTGCATGAAATTGGAATGTCAATGATGGTGATTCAAAGCTAGTCAAAGCAAAATATGTCCCTTAATTAACTTCTTTGATTTTATTTGATTTTAAATGATTTAAAATGAATTAAATCAAATAAAATTAAATAAAAATGAAAAAATTAATTTTAAATTTTGAAATAATTTGTGGGACACGTGGGAAGCATGGCCAAGCTGAATCAAGTGGAAAAAGTGCGCCCCTTTTGTCAAAAATGAAATTTCAAGGATAATTGACTTTGGCCATTTCACAAAAATTTCCCAACTTCTCCAATGCATATCTTGCTCAATTTTGAAGTTATGAACATGTTCTTGGATATTTTGGAAAGGTCTTGAAGTCCTCTAACCAATGTCTTTGGTCCCATGTCATTTTGATTTACCAATCTCAAATTATGGTCTTTGACTTAAAGTCCCTTTTTGTTGACTTTTGAAAATGACCTGTAATGTTGAAATTGATAACTTTCTGTGAGAGCATTTCTTGGACTTGGAGTGTGAAGATGAGTTGTAGGAAATGTCCTTCCCTTCAAGATGAGCATTGATGGGATTTTTATGATGAACCATGAAAAAGTTATGCCTTGGTCAAGTTACAGTTGACTTTTCAACTGTCCAAAAATAGAAACTTTTGACACCTTGATGATGTTTTGAGCCATTCTTGTGAAATCATGGTCAAGACTTGACCAAATGATGATTGTGGCTTCAAAATGAGATTTTGACCAAAAATTTTGACTTTTGACTGCCAAATGACCATTTTGCCCCTATAGTTAACTGTGGAGCAATTAGGGTTTTGACTGTGCAACTTGACCTTGTGAGCCTTGAAACTTGACATGTAGGTGCTTGACAATGTGTATGAGCATATGGGACTTGTTTGAGCCCTTGAAAACCTCAACTTCCTTGCAGGAACCAAAACCCTAATTTGACTGGCTTAGGAGGATGGTTGACTGTGTAGCCTTTGAGTAGACTTTGAACAAATTGAGATGATGCTTGTCAAAACTCTGAAGAATATGGGAGGGCAAATCTTGGGGTACAACACGTAGAAAGACCACAAAGGTAGTTTACCCGAATTAACATGACATTGACAGAGGTTCCACTCCATCTGCTGAGATCCAACTTGGCAACCTTGAAAGAGGCTCCCAAGAATCTGAATACCACATCTCCTTGATACAATCCAAACGCTCGGTGTGTCTATCATTCTGAGAGCCTTGGTCACGATACAAATGACTTCTAGGCTCTGAGAAATAAAGTACAAGATCTTATTGAAGCCAAGGAGATTGAGTTCGATGCTCCATAGAAGCCCAATGTCATAACTGCTCCCATGCCTAAGCACAATCGTGGAGTTAATGTTATTGATACCGATTTGTTTGTGACCTCAGTTGATGAAGTTTCTACTCCTCTTATGATTGTTAAGAAGAATTTGTTGTTGGTTGGTTTATTTCCCAGTTGTGGTGAAGGTTGCCACGTGTGTTCATCTCTGCCTTCTGGTTGCCATTTGCTGAAAACAGGTGTCCAACGCCTGATGGACAGCAGAGAAATTTTTTTCGAGAAAACTTTGATTCCAACTGTTCCATTCGAAGATGTTGCTATTATAACCATTTTCGCCAATCCTTCCAAGGTCTCCTCAAGAAGACCTGTTAGGATTATACCCTCTCTAAGACTCGCTCCGTTAATAATCACCTTTCCTAGTCCTGTCGCGTACGCCTCGGACAAAGCTGTCCCTTGGCATTATGGCGCTGATGTCTACTATCATGGCATTAAACAAGATCTGAAGAATGAAGAGGCTGATCCCAATGTCAATAAGCTTGTTGTTATTTCACCTGCTATTCCTACTGGTACTTCAACTACTACTCCTGTTCTTACTCCAATTATCACTCTTGTCGTCGAGTCATCTGGGACCCGAGGCAAAGAAGCTATAGGTGAGCCTTCCCGGACGGAGGCACCTAGAAAAATTGTCGTAGAAGCCTCTAAGCAAGAGATAGAGGAAGTATTAAAAATAATTAAAAAGAGCGATTATAATGTGGTCGAGCAGCTGGGACAGACCCCCTCGAAGATATACATGTTATCTCTGTTGTTGTGTTTTAAGGCCCATGTGAAGGCTCTGATCGTATTCCTCAAGACTGCGCATGTGCCGCAAGAGACCCCGGCTGATCAATTCAAAGACTGTGTAGCCAGCTTGATTGTTGATAATGGGCTGGGTTTTTTAGATTCTGACTTAACACCAAAAGGTAGGAAACATAATGATGCTCTACATGTCTCGATCGAATGCAGGGGCACAACTATGGCTCATGTGCTGGTGGATACTGGATCTTCGCTGAATGTTCTGCCTAAGAAGGCTCTTGATCGGCTGGATTGTGAAGGCTTGACCTTAAAGCCTAGTAACATTGTGGTAAGGGCTTTTGATGGGTCGAATAGAATGGTGCATTGGGAGTTGGACATCCCTGTCAAGGTAGGCTATCATACCTTTGAGTTCACCTTCTACGTGATGGACATCAGGCCGTCATATTCTTGTTTGTTGGGTCGTCCTTCGATCCATGAAGTTGGGGTTGTTACTTCTACACTGCACCAAATGTTGAACTATCCAGTGAAGGGGAAGATTGTCACTGTGCATGGAGAAGAGAAGTATATGGTGAGCCACCTAAACTCCTTCAGGTATGTGGATATGGACGGGGAATTCATAAAGACTCCTTGTCAAAATGTTGAAGAGGTTCCCCAGATTTTGGCATCGACTGAGACTACTACCGGCACTAAACCTCCTCCGAAGATGGCTTCTCTCAAAGACGCCAGAGCAGTGGTTGAAGAAGGTGGGTATACCAACTGAGGACAACTCCCTAATTTTACTCACAAAATTGACAAGTTTGGTTTGGGCTTTACTTAGGGAGCTCAAAGGGTTGTTCGACGCGCTCGAGCTAGAGGACCTCCCCTACGCATCAACAATCGGGGAATTAATGCCATTGAAGACAGTGAGGAAGACTCTGACATTGACAGCTGGATATACCCGACTACCAACGGTGGACCGAGTAATTGGACGGCTGGGGATTTTATACCAGTTTCTTTTATTCCACAGTAATTATCTTACTTGTTTTCTGAATTTGTAATAAACAATTTAAACTCTACAACCTTGTGTCTTGCCCGAGGCACATGGGTTTTGTTTGTGAGGGCTATTATGTGTCATTTCATATATCATTAATAAAACATTGGACGTTCCTTGCATACAAATTTTGCGCTCTCTGTTTTTCTTTTCTGCTTTCACTTTATCAAAACAGCTTTGCTCTTACACACACTCATGTATCATACTGCAGATCCATATCCACTCTGGATCCCATTGATAATAGTTATGCTACTGCCGGTTATGACTTCAAAAATCCGATCAACTAAGCCGAGGACGAAGGTGAGGACGATTGTGAGGTGCCTGGAGAACTTGCTAGACTGTTATAGCAGGAAGAGAGGGTTATACAGCCTCATGAAGAGCCAGTTGAGACGATAAACTTGGGCACGGAGATAGACAGAAAATAAGTCAGGATCGGTGCAAATCTGGAAGCTAAGGTCAAACAGCGGTTGATATAGATGTTGCACGACTATGTTGAGATCTTTGTGTGGTCATATGAAGACATGTCTGGTTTAGACACTAATGTCTTGGTACACCGCCTGCCGACTAAAGAAGATTATCCTCCGGTTAAACAGAAGGTTTGTCGTATGCGCCCTGAAATGTCAGAGAAGATCAAGGCAGAGGTTATGAAGCAATTCGACATAGGGTTCTTAGCCGTCACATCCTATCCGAAGTGGGTTGCTAACATCGTTCTGGTACCTAAGAAGGACGGCAAGGTACGGATGTGTGTGGATTACAGAGACCTGAATAGGGCGAGCCCCAAGGATGAATTCTCGCTTCCCCACATTGATGTTCTGGTTGATAACACCGTGCAGCACAAAATATTCTCCTTCATGAATGGTTTCTCTGGCTACAACCAGATCAAGATGGCTCGTGAAGACATGGAGAAGACAACCTTCATCACACAGTGGGGCACTTTATGTTACAAGGTAATGCCTTTTAGGTTGAAAAATGTTGGGGCAACTTATCAGCGAGCCATGGTTGCTTTGTTCCATGATATGATTCACCATGAGATCGAGGTTTATGTTGATGACATGATAACCAGGTCTCAAACTGAAGAGGAACACCTGGATCATCTACAAAAGTTGTTCGACTGATTGAAGATATATAATTTGGGGTTGAATCTGAACAAGTGTACTTTTGGGGTTAGGTCTGGTAAGCTTCTGGGTTTCATCGTCAATGACAAAGGTATTCAGGTAGACCCCGTAAAGGTAAAGGCCATACAAGAGATGTCGACTCCCCACACAGAAAAAGAAGTTAGAGGTTTCTTGGGACGCTTGAACTATATTGCCAGGTTCATTTCACATCTGACTGCTACTTGTCAGCCCATCTTCAAGCTTCTGAAGAAAGATCAAGTGGTAAAGTGGAATGATGAATGAAAGACCGCCTTCGAAAGGATCAAAGAATATCTCCAAGAACCGCCAATTCTGATGCCTCCGGTTGAAGGGAGACCTTTGATATTGTACTTAACAATGCTAGACAATTCAATGGGGTGTGTGCTGGGGCAGCATGACAAGTCTGGTCGAAAAGAGCACGCAATATACTACCTTAGCAAAAAGTTTACCGACTGTGAGACACGATACTCACTGCTCGAGAAAACTTGTTGCGCTTTGGCATGGGCTGCTCGCCGACTAAGAAAGTATATGCTGACCCACACTACTTTGTTGATATCTAAGATGGATCCAGTCAAATACATCTTCGAGAAGCCCGCTCTCTCTAGAAGAGTAGTGAGATGGAAGATGATCTTAACTGAATATGATATACAATATACAACCTAGAAAGCAATCAAGGGAAGTATATTGGTTGATAATTTGGCTCATCAGGCCATAGATGACTACCAGTCCATGAATTTTGAGTTCCTGGACGAGAACATTATGCTGGTGACTGACTACGAAGAACCTGGACCAGATGAAGGACCTGAAGAAGGATCCCGATGGACTATGGTCTTTGATGGAGCTTCGAACGCACTTGGTAATGGCATCGGGGTTGTAATCATATCTCCTGAGGTTGTCATACTCCTTTCACTGCCCGACTATGTTTCAACTGCACTAACAACATGGCGGAGTATGAAGCCTGCATCATGGGTCTCAAAGCCGCTATTGACCTCAGGATCAATTTCTTAAATGTCTTCGGGGATTCAACCTTAGTAATAAGTCAGATCAAAGGAAAATGGGATACGAAGCATCTGAATCTCATCCCATATAAAGAGCATGTGCTGACATTGCTCCCACACTTTGAGGAGGTAACCTTTGAACATTTCCCACGAGAGGAGAATCAGTTAGCGGATGCGCTAGCTACCATATCTTCTATGTTCAAATTCAGGTGGGACAACGAAGCTCCCTGAATCACCATTGAAAGGTTAGATGAACCAGCTGTTGGCTCCTAAATTCGACACCCTTGTTTTTATTAATATCAGCCATTAAAGCTGAAGGATGTTTTCGACCAGCTGGCTCTGTCGAAATAACCATCAGAAGATGGCAATGTACTTAGAGGATTTCTTCCAAGAGGGAATTTGGTTGCCTTTGACGTCGAAGGTGTGGCTCGTCGAAGATGCCTCTCGACGAAGGTGTTCGATTGTTCAGAGTGGAACGGTTTGAAATTCAAGCGTTTGGAGGGAAAACGGTTTCCAGCGGTTACCAAGTGCAACGTGCAAAGATCTGGAGCGTCGAACGCTGAGAACGTGCCAAGTGGAGTCATCTCGAAGCAGTGTAACTGCCCGACGGTTACTTGAGATGTTTTAGTATAAATATTAGTAGTTCACGCAGTTTTTCGCGTGTGTTCACAATTATATACAAAGTCACTCATATAGATTCGAGTACCCAGCGTGTGAGAAAGAATTGTTGAGAATGTATGTGTGAAACACCACTTTTATTAATCAAAGTCATTTACTTTCCAGAAACTTTACTTGCTTTCTCCTTTACTTTTCCTGTCGAAAACCTTTATTTCAAGCCTTCCTTTAATTTATCAAGTTCTCTTCTTCATGCAATTTACATAAAGCTTCTTTATTTTCTTGTCATTTAACCATTGTCAAACTTAATCAAAACCCCAAAATCAACCATGTCTTAGGATCAATCTGATCGATCCTGCGAGTAACCAAATAAGTAACCATTTGGAAGATCAGCGGTTGTTTACCAAAACCAGCGGTAAACAAATTGGCACACCCGGTGGGACTGTGTGTTGATTTTTGAAGTTTAACCTTTTTAAACAAAATATCATCTTTTCGAGGAGTGTTGTATGTTATTGAGAAGTGGTAGAATATACACTAACAATACCAATACTGCCAGAAGAAGAGAAGAGATGGCGAATCCGCCAAACAATAATGAAATCCCACAAACGAATGTGGGATCAACGGTTATCCCAACCGTAAGTGAAGCGATAACCGCTGGTTCAACACCAGCAGTAATGATCACAACGACGGGGCCATTACCTCCGTTCACTGACCCCAGAGTGCCTTTGGGAACCCCCCCACCAAGGGGAAATTTAGGCACAAGGCCTTATGTTCCCCCAGGATTTATGACAGGCGGTCATAATTGAGAACCACTCTATGGCATGCCAACGTCTGATTTGGCTAGTCTAACGAACGCAGCGTCCACTTTTTCAGACCCTTTAGTGAGTGCCTCTTCGCCACTCCAAGGTTCTGGAGTAGGTATGGCGAACAGAAATAGGACCCAACTCTTAGGAGGAACGTCCCAAGTAGCACATGGCCTTACAAATGCCTCGACAACAGTCTTGAGGCAACAAATGGACGAAAGCAACCATGATATGGTTCAAATGCTGGCACAAACTTTAAGTACAGTGCTGAACCCTCTAATACAAAACACCACCCAATCGAATCAGCAGATGACAACGCAAATGACGCATTTGGCTGATTTCTTTGGAGTACCCCAACCTATTCGACAGCCCCAAAGGGCACCAATAAGGGGAAACCAAGGTATATTCTTAGAGGAAGAAACCACTATCAATCAAGGCCAGCAACCTGTCGAAGAAAACCTTAGGACACGATTGGAACAGCCTGTCGAAGAACCTAGGGTTATAACTCCAGAGGTAAGGTTAGTTAACAGAAACCAAAATGCTGACGAAGTAGTTCAGCACATCCAATACCAAAACATGGGTTTGGAAAATAATCTGGCAACCATGATCGAAAGAATCATGACGCAAAATGGGATGAACATGGGCTTTCATAGGCCCAACTTCACATCCCCACTGTCAGAATACGTGTTACAGACAGGCTTACCTCCTAGATGTAAAGTCCCCAAGTTCACTAAATTCTCTGGGGACACGACAGAATCTACTGTCGAACATGTGGCGAGATACTTGATCGAAGCAGGAGATATTTCAAACAACGAAAACCTGAGGATTAAGTACTTCCCAAGTTCTTTAACAAAGAACGCTTTTACTTGGTTTACAACTCTCCCTCCCAATTCGATCCATCATTGGACCCAGTTGGAGAGATTGTTCCATGAGCAATTCTACATGGGACAAACCAAGATAAGCCTGAAAGAATTGGCCAGTGTAAAGAGACGTTTCACTGAACCTATAGACGAATATCTAAATAGGTTTAGGTTGCTCAAAGCGAGATGTTTTACACAAGTTCCAGAACATGAGTTAGTCGAAATAGCCGCAGGCGGCTTAGATTATTCCATTAGGAAGAAGTTAGACACTCAATACCTGAGAGACATGGCCCAACTGGCCGATAGAGTTCGATAGGTCGAACGCCTTAAAGCTGAGAAAGCCAAGGCAACGAAAACTCATAAGAGAGAGAGGATAGCGTATGTTGAGATGGATGACGAAGATCCAGAAGCCTTCGACGAAACTATAACTGTCGAAGAAGGCGAAGTCGATTTAGCGGAACTAAAACAAGGACCACCATATTCTTGCAAGCTGTTAGTCCCCTCAAGTGGAAAAAATCCCACTGGTCCAGAAAGGACCAACGATAGGTTCCCCAAAAAGACTTATAGTTTTGATATTACAAAATATGATGAAATATTTGACTTGCTTGTAAAAGATGGCCAAATGATAGTACCCCCAGGGGTAAAAGTGCCTCCTCTTGATCAACGAAAGAAGAGAGGTTTTTGTAAATATCATAATTTTCTGGGCCATAAAACGTCTCAATGTTTTCTTTTCAGGAATCTTGTGCAAGACGCTATTGAAGAAGGGAGGTTGAAGTTTGCTGACAAGACCCCCATGACTGTGGACTCTAACCCGTTGCAGGCTGAAGCCCATTATGCTGAACCTTCAGAGGTGAACGTGATAGAGGCATCCAGAAGCCAGTCGAAGAGGCCAGGAATCACAATGGTCGAAGTCTCAAAGGACCATATCAACATGCCAATCTTTGGCAGTTTTTCTGGGAATCTATCCAGAAAGACAATTGAAGCGGTTCAGAAAGCGGTCGAAAGCCCAAAGCTGGAGACAGTTGGAGCCCAAAAACCTGGATCAGAACCCAGTTCTCACTTGGCCGCAGTTCAAGGCCAGACAGAGAGCTTGGAGGTTCAAATGAAGCAGTTGACTCTTGCCAACAAAGATACCATGAATGTCAACATGGTCGAAGTCTCTGAACCAAAAGCATCAGAGGAGGCCATGAGGCAGGAACAAGCTAACAAAACTGCTTTCCCTCGGGAAAATGAAAATCTGGCAGATTTTCTGCAAAGATGCCAGAAAAAGAAGTCAGAAGTGATGTTGTGTCCCAGATGCAGTTCAATCTTCGACAAAAAAGCTGCTGAACATATTCAAGGTGTTAGAGCAGCAAATAAGAGAAGGGAAAGTGTTGATCTTCGACATGATCCCAGAAGAGCCTCCCAAAGAGGTTCAAACCAAGAAAAGAGGCCAATGACTTTCAGGCCTCCAACTAATGTGCCTGTAGATACATGGTACAAAACATCTAGTCGAAAGAGGCCAAGCGAGGAAAGATGGCACTCCTTCGATGTGCCAAGAGGTTCATCTCTAACACATAAGAAAGAGCCTCAGGTTGCTACCCCTAAAGTAACACAGGTGTCAAGCAACTACAAAGGGAAAAATCCCATGTCTCGATCTCAATGGAGGAGATACCAGAGGCGACGAAAAGCTGAGAGGGAGGCTGCTAATGAACCAAAGGCAGAAACCAGTTCAAATGTTCCTCAAAGAAAGCAAAGGAAACCTCTAGAAAGAGAACCAGTAACCAACAGGCTAGTTTGGCCTAACCAAGGTGAAGTTGATGACGAAGATGGTTCTGAGTCTGATGACACTTTGGACATCATGGTGAATATAGTCTCAGTGCTGCCCAGAGAGTTCAACCGCCAGGTGGAGGTCGAAACAAGTGATTGGGAAGTGGAGCAAGAAATGGCCAAACATAGGCCAGTGTGCTATTTCGTCATGGATAATGGCACTACTGAGGAGCAAAATAGGTTCTTCGAACCACCTACAGAGGCGATGAAAAATCACCTCAAGCCTTTATTTATAAGGGCTAAACTCGAAGAAACCACAGTAAATAAAATCTTGGTGGATTGTGGGGCAACCATCAACATTATTCCTCACTTTATGCTAAGGAAAATAGGCAAAAGTGATGAGAATATCAAGCCTCACAACATGGTCCTGTCGAACTATGAAGGCGGCATAGGGACCACCATGGGAGTGATCCAACTGGATATCAAGGTGGGATCTATCCTTCGACCAACTATGTTTATGGTCATATCGGCCAAACCTAACTATAATCTTTTGTTGGGCCATGAATGGATTCATGGTGTTGGAGCTGTACCATCATCAATGCACCAGAGGTTGCTGCTATGGCGTCCTGATGGGATGGTCGAAAACATAGAAGCGGACCAAAGCTATTACCTGGGCGAAGTGAATCACCTAGGGCTGGCAGACTTCGACAAGAACTTGGCTCACATAGGGCCATGCCCAACATCAGACTTCGACTTGGCGCCAGCGCCAAATACTTTTTGTTCCCTATACCTGCACCCTGAGCATGGTTTTCAATGGGACAGAGAAGACTTGTCCCACATAGACTTCAGTGGGTTAACTGACATCCAACCAACTGGTTGGGGAAGTGAATTCAGTGATAATGACTGAGTCACAATCATTGAAGCGAATTTCGGCTTACGTAGCCGAAACAAAGATGATAACGGCTCTCGAAGCCGAAGTGAAATACATGGCCACACAGGCGAATGATCAACAGTTATCTTCTACAGGTCCTGGAAAGGACTTCGATCCAGAACCTCCCGATATCGTACCAGAAGGGATGCAGGTACAGAGGCTCGACGCCATCTATGACGATGAGCCTTTGGGCTTCGAAAAGGACCCCTTGGCGAACAACATCAAAATGTTAGCGCAAGATCCTTTAGAAGAAATCAACTTGGGCGAAGGGTCAGAGAAAAAGCCAACTTACATCAGTGCCAAAATTGACCCAGAACTTAGGTTGGAGGTAATCCAATTGTTAAAGGAGTTCAAGGACTGTTTTGCATGGGATTATGACGAAATGCCTGGTCTCGACAGAGGGTTGGTGGAACTTCAGTTGCCAATCAAACCTGGGAAGAAGCCAATCAAGCAAAGTCCAAGACGCTTCGCTCCAGAAATACTGTCGAAGATCAAAACGGAAGTTGAAAGACTGCTGAAGTGCAAATTCATACGCGTTACGAGGTACGTCGAATGGATTGCAAACATTGTGCCAGTAATTAAGAAAAATGGTACATTGAGGGTGTGCATAGATTTCAGAGATTTGAATGCTGCTACACCCAAAGATGAATATCCTATGCCTGTGGCGGAAATGGTAGTCGATTTTGCCGCTGGCTATGAATACCTGAGTATGCTCGATGGTTATTCAGGATATAATCAAATATTCATTGCTGAAGAGGATGTGTCGAAAACAGCTTTTCGATGCCCTGGGGCTTTAGGCACTTACGAATGGGTAGTGATGCCTTTTGGCCTAAAGAACGCTGGGGCAACATACCAGCGAGCAATGAATTCTATCTTCCATGATTTTATTAACACCTTTATGCAAGTATATATTGATGACATTGTTATAAAATCTGTTTCCAGGAAGAATCATATAGACCACCTTCGACAATCATTCGAAAGAATGAGAGAACATGATCTCAAGATGAACCCTTTGAAGTGTGCATTCTGTGTGAAAGCTGGAGATTTCTTGGGCTTCGTTGTCCACAAGAAAGGAATCGAAATCAACCAGAACAAGACGAAGGCAATTCTGGAAGCGAAAGCGCCATCGAATAAAAAGGAACTGCAATCTCTGTTAGGCAAGATAAATTTCTTAAGGAGATTCATATCTAACCTAAGTGGGAAAGCTCAAGCCTTTTCACCCTTGCTTCGACTGAACAAAGAGGGATTCGAATAGGGGCAGGAGCAACAAGAAGCCTTCGACAAAATCAAAGGGTACCTCACAAAGCCACCTATTTTGGTACCTCCTTGTAGCAATAGGAGTATGAGATTGTACATAGCTGCATCCGACAAAACTTTGGGAAGCATGTTAGCCCAAGAAGATGAAAATGGAGTCGAAAGACCCATTTACTATCTTAGTAGAGTTTTGAACAATGCAGAAACTAGATATACCGAAGTTGAAAAATTGTGTCTATGTCTGTATTTCTCTTGTACAAAACTCAAGCAATATATAAAACCAGTTGATGTGTATGTTTCGTCTCATTTTGATGTTTTCAAGTACATGTTGTCGAAACCCATCTTGCACAGTCGAATTGGCAAGTGGGCACTAGCATTAACTGAATACTCCTTGACCTTTATGCCTCTTAAGGCAGTAAAAGGACAAGTGGTTGCAGACTTTATAGTCGACCACTCAATTCAAGTTGAGAGTATTAATTATGTGGAGATAGAACCTTAGAAATTCTACTTCGATGGTTCCAGCCATAAAGATGGAACAGGAGTAGGAGTCTTGATTATTTCTCCAGAAAAAATTCCAACAACATTCAAGTACAAGATATCAAGTTCTTGTTCGAACAATGAGGCGGAGTATGAAGCTCTAATTACTGGCCTTGAGATATTGTTGGAATTGGGGGCAACTCGAGTCGAAATAATGGGAGACTCAGAGTTAGTCATTAAGCAAGTCACAAAAGAATATAAATGCATAAGAGAGAATCTCATTATGTACTTTGTGATAGCAAATCGTTTGTTGAAAAAATTTGAAACGGTCAATATTCGACACATACCCAGATTAGAGAACCAAATAGCCAACGATCTGGCACAAATTGCATCTGGGTACAAAATTTCAAAAACGAGATTACAAAGAGCAATCGAAGTTCGGGAAAAGATAAAAGCAACTTGTTTGTCACCAACAGACTTGGAATCGACAAGACTAGGGTATGCTGATCAAACTAACTTCGAGATTTCGTTCATAGACAATTTGTCAGAGCAAGATTGGAGAAAACCCATTGTGGATTATCTTCAAAATCCAGTAGCTTCGACAGAACGAAAAACAAAGTATAGGGCGTTGAGTTACGTACTCATGGGTAATGAGTTATTTAAAAAGACGCCTGAAGGGGTATTGCTAAAATGCTTAAGTGAAACTGAAGCATACATAGCCCTTTCGACTACGCACGCTGGAACATGTGGGGCTCACCAAGTAGGCCATAAGATGAAATGGTTGTTGTTTCGACAAGGACTATACTGGCCCACCATGTTGAAAGATTGTGTCGAGTTCGCCAAGGGTTGTCAAGAATGTCAGATCCATACAGGCATCCAACATGTACCAGCAAGCGAACTTCACTCGATAGTGAAACCTTGGCCTTTTAGAGGATGGGCGTTGGACCTTATTGGAGAGATTCGACCAGCATCATCAAAGAGCCAGAAGTATATATTGGTAGGCATTGATTATTTTACTAAGTGGATCGAAGCTATTCCCTTAGTCAATGTAGACCAAGAAAATGTCATTGAATTTATTCAAAAGAACATTATCTTTAGATACGGAATCCCTGAGACTATAACTACTGATCAAGGATCAGTTTTCACCGGTCGAAAGATGCAGGAATTCGCTCAGGAAACAGGCTTTAAACTCCTAACATCAACGCCTTATTATGCACAGGCAAACGGTCAAGTCGAAGCAGCGAACAAAGTAGTGATTGGCTTGATAAAAAAGCATGTTGGGAAGAAGCCAAAAAATTGGCATAAGACGTTAGACCAGATTTTGTGGGCCTGTCGAACGTCCCCAAAAGAAGCCACAGGTACAACACCATATAGGCTAACTTTTGGTCATGACGCAGTGTTGCCAGCAGAAATTTGTCTTCAATCTGCAAGGGTTCAGAGACACCATGATATTCCATCTGAAGTTTATTGGGATATGATGTTAGACGAACTAGTAGATTTAGACGAAGAAAGATTGCGCGCTCTCGACCTACTAAGGCTTCAGAAGAAAAGAGTGGAAGACTCTTACAATAAAAAAGTGAAACCTAAGGCATTCTCGCCTGGAGAATTAGTTTGGAAGGTGATTCTTCCCATGGATCGAAGGGATCGAAGCATGGGAAAATGGTCACCCAAATGGGAAGGACCATTCAGAATTATCCAGACTTTTTCTGGTGGAGCTTATGAAGTCGAAGAGTTAGGCGACGATAAAAGGCTCTTGAGAGTAAATGGCAAATATTTGAAAAAATATAAACCTATACTCCAAGAGATAAAAATAAATAACAAGTAACGACTAAATTAACCATAAATAAGCCAAAATGGAAAATTTTATAAATTAGCCAAAATGGCAATATTGTCAAATACATATTACAATATATGGTTAAAGGGCTGAGTCAATCAGAAGGGGATCGAGTCTTTGAGTCGAAGGTACTTCGTCTGCTGCAACTCCAATCTTTTGTTGCACAAGGCATTCGCCTGGACAAACTTGGCAATTTGATCGTCGAAGGCTTGAGCTCTCTCAGCAAATTCTAGGCCTTGTGTGATTTCAGCTTGACTTTCGGTGTCTGGAACAGTCGAGAGAAGTTCCTCCTTGCGCTTAGTATTGGCATTCATCTTTGCTTCTAGCTCTTCGATTTGCGCCTTTAGGGAAGCATTCTCTCGATCTATGGCATCAATTTCTTCCTGCTTAGACGCCTTTTGCTTCGACAACTCTGCAATTCGAGAAGTCGTCTCTGATACAGCAGTCTAAGCAGAAGAACTTTTGCCATATAACACTTCAAGCTGGCTGTTAAAGCCCCTTTGTCGCCGATAATCTGCTGAGACTTGATCAATAATGGAGTGTAACTCCATGATAAAGCCTGAAACCTCCGGAGTCACAGCTAGCAAGTCTACGGCATTCAAAACAGTCCCCAAATATGATGGAGCAGTAGGGTCCCCCTCCAAAGCTTTCATCAAATCCCTCTTGAAGAACTGAGCCTTGACCTTCGTCAAAGCCTCATCGAGAGGAGAAGTTTCAGTGGACTTCCCCGACTGAGTAGAAGCCCCCTGACTAATATCAGACGAACTTCCCTTGCTCTCGATAATGGCATTCAGATAGCCAACAGGATCAGTTTGCTTCAAGAGTTCTAAGTCTTCTTTCGACCTATGCTTTGTTGAAGGGGTAACCTTTGCAACAGCGTTGTCTTGGGTTTGAGGCTGTTGAGTAGCATTTGCCTCGACTTGACTCTTTTCGACTTGAACTTCATCAGTACCAGCGTCACCATGATCCCCTTCGCCAGCGTCACCGTGATCCCCTTCGTCACGATGTTCCTCCGACAGATCAACCACCTGAATCGCTTTTGGTTGTTGCTCTTCTGTTTGTGGATCTTCTGTTTGTTGTTCTGCTGTCTCAGCATTGGCTTCATTTGTTTCAGTATTGGCTTCATCATTCGCCAAGTCTTTCTCTTGTGGCCTACTGAGTTCAGCAGATTCCAATGTTTCAGAAGTCCTTGGCGCTGAGCTTTCAGTGGTTTCCTGAAAAAGAAGAAGAAGGATCTTCTAAGTTAGAAAGAGACATAATCGAATGTGGGTATCGACACCTGAGTTAAAAAAAAAGAGGGGTCAAAAAGATTACCTGCAGAGGAACTTCAGCCCCAGGGCTGGAATTGTCGCTTTCGACAAGTTTATTGAGAAGAACATTTAGTTCCTCCTCCGTTGGCTCTTCAATAATTACTGGAGGTGGCCTTGGCTTTCTCCCAGCAACCTTTATTCTGATTGTTCGAGTCTCAGGAGAAGGAACGTCCTTCTGTAGCTTTCGCCTTTTAAGAGGAGCAGGGGGAGAATCGTCTTCTTCGTCACTCCCAGATTCGACCGTCAGTGCTGGTCGTTTCTTGGGTGAAGGTGCCTAAAAACCAGTTGTTCGATTTAGAAGATACATCGAAAGTCGGAATGTTAAAGCCAGAAGAAAATAATTAAAGTCTGGTTACCGGTGCAGAAGGCTTTTTCAAAGGACCTTCCCCCTGATGGCTTGTTGTAGTCTTCGTCGGCGCTATAGTCTTCGCCGGTGGTGGAGGTTTTATCAAGGGACCTCCTCCCTGTTGGCCTTCTGCAGCTTTCTTGGATGCAGGCTTTCGAACAACTGAAAGAAGACAAAATAATTAACAGGCTACCAGTCAAAAAGGAAAGACAAAATAATGTGGAGGAATGAACTTACATTTCTTTATTTTGTCCAAGACAAGGACAAAAGACTTCTGAAGTTCGTCCACGAAGTCCTTCTCATCGAAAAACTCCTCAGCGTAGTAACTTTTCCACCACTCTTTGAAGGATGGTGAGCAGAGAAAGTTAAGCTGATAGTCGAACAACGAAAGGACTGTTCGACCAGCATATCTGCCGATATGCTTAGTGGCAGCGTCTTCAGTGTAGTCGTTGCAAAAGTATAACATAGAATTCTCCCTGGGAAAAATAGGAGAAGGAAGTGTTTGAATGATACCAAACTGGCGGGAGACCAAGTTTGGTTGATACGCGATCAGGCTCAAGTGAGTCTTGGAGCTCTTGAATCGCAGGGGCATTATTCTTGGTGTGAGAAATGCTTCCCACACTGTTGTATGCTCTTCGACCTGAGGGCCACTTGACGACTTAGGGTGGGGCCTCATGAACCACTCTGGACCAACCTTTCGTCGAGCAAAGGGAGCCATGGTCGAAACAAACTCTTTCCTTTTTGCAAACATCAAGACGAAGTTTGTAAAAGATTGTTGAAGCTCCAGCCCCTCTCCAGTTGGGGTCAGCAGAGCCAATCCGGTGCCTTCGATGCACCTATTTGCTATCTCCGGAGCCTTCTCATTTATCTGAGTCTTCTGAGGTAAGAAAGACTCGAAGGTGGCATTGAGCCACAGCTGAAGTAGCCAAAAAGGTCCTGCAAGCAGCAGACTGTCTCTGTTATCGATGATCTTCAAAAGAGTGGCTCCGTTGCTAATTGACTCGTACAGATTCGCCAAAATCAATTCTGCCAAACAGATATTCTGGCCATGGTGGAGTTAGGTGGCGAGGGTGACCATCTTCTTGGTTATCTGTAAAGACTTTGTGCAGAACACAAAGCGTGACAGCCATAAGGCTAGAAACGCGATATGCTCTACATCCGACACAATGGTCGTCGACTTATCGTGATAATGATTGATAAAGGTGGTGTAGGTTGGTTTTGTGGCAGAGAATCCAATCTGATCCTCCGACATTTCCTCTGGGTCGAAATAGTCCCCAGTGGGTCGAAGGCCAGTGATGGCAGCCACGTCGAACAGCGTGGGTGTCAGCATTCCGCAGGGAAGGTGGAAGGTGAAATGGGTGTAATCCCAGAAGAGTAAGGAAGCTATCAACATTTCTGGGGAATAGTTGAGACCCGTTTTCGACAACATAATCAGGTCGAATATCCCCAGATCTTTCCAGATCGAAGCCTGGCTTTTCTCCATTTTTTCCAGCCAAGCACTGTAGTCAGAAGTGAGGCTAGGGCTAGACCTGAAAGCCCTAACACCCCGATTCAGGAAGTGAAGATCAATTTTCTCCTTAGCAGGATCTTCGTTATCCTCGGCATCTTTCTTAGAGCATCCAACAGGTTTGAGCCTCTCTAGCATTGGAAAGTAGCTTTTGATCTTCATGGCTTCAGCGATGCTTGGGTATAGCGGGCCAGACATGGCGAAGATTTGGTTGGAGTATCCAACCAGAATCATGAGTTGGCGTGAATAAGCGTCACATACAGCAATGTCTAGGGGTTCAGGAACCCTTTGTTGGCCTGTAGGAGAAACTATAGGAGCAGTGGAGAAAATATTGGGTTTAGCATTTCCTGAGGGGATGTTAGAACTAGGAGCGGTGGAAGAACCGGACGCCATTGTTGATGTTAAGGTTGAAGATGAAGTGAAGAACAAAGATTGTTTGCAAAGTTTGCAGAGAGTTTTTGTTCAAAGAAGTTTGAAGGCAAGGTAGCGTGAAAAAGTCCCACAATAGGTACTTGACGCTATTTATAGTAGTTGGGGAAATCCCCAAATTCGAGGACATTTAATGCCATTTAATGTTGCAGAGGGTAGTGGGACACGTGGCGTCCCCCTGTTAACACAGCCGTTCTACAGAAATGAAAGGGTGCAGCGTGCGCCCTCGTTTCTGGGAATTGTCATGATGACAATTTTGTGAAAAGACATTTGGCACGCTGCACGCCGTACTGAGGTGACGTCTTAGGTACGGATGAAATGATGGCTTTTCCTTGGGATTGTCAGTGGTTGGTAGAAGACAAAAAAGTGCACAATTTAATTTGTGACTAAGAATGAAAAGACAGGTGTCGAATGGGATTTCAAAGAATGCCTTTTTCTTTTCAGAGTCGAAATAAGGCATTCTTGGGGGGCAATTTGTTGGCTCCTAAATTCGACACCCTTGTTTTTATTAATATCAGCCATTAAAGCTGAAGGATGTTTTCGACCAGCTGGCTCTGTCGAAATAACCATCAGAAGATGGCAATGTACTTAGAGGATTTCTTCCAAGAGGGAATTTGGTTACCTTCGACGTCGAAGGTGTGGCTCGTCGAAGATGCCTCTCGACGAAGGTGTTCGATTGTTCAGAGTGGAACGGTTTGAAATTCAAGCGTTTGGAGGGAAAATGGTTTCCAGCGGTTACCAAGTGCAACGTGCAAAGATCTGGAGCGTCAAACGCTGAGAACGTGCCAAGTGGAGTCATCTCGAAGCAGTGTAACTGCCCGACGGTTACTTGAGATGTTTTAGTATAAATATTAGTAGTTCACGCAGTTTTTCGCGTGTGTTCACAATTATATACAAAGTCACTCATATAGATTCGAGTACCCAGCGTGTGAGAAAGAATTGTTGAGAATGTATGTGTGAAACACCACTTTTATTAATCAAAGTCATTTACTTTCCAGAAACTTTACTTGCTTTCTCCTTTACTTTTCCTGTCGAAAACCTTTATTTCAAGCCTTCCTTTAATTTATCAAGTTCTCTTCTTCATGCAATTTACATAAAGCTTCTTTATTTTCTTGTCATTTAACCATTGTCAAACTTAATCAAAACCCCAAAATCAACCATGTCTTAGGATCAATCTGATCGATCCTGCGAGTAACCAAATAAGTAACCATTTGGAAGATCAGCGGTTGTTTACCAAAACCAGCGGTAAACACCAGCGCACTGTTGCGAGATTGATATCGAAGAGGTGGCAGACAAACCCTGGTTTCACGAAGTAAAAAGGTATCTAGAGACTCAAGAGTATCCCGAAGGGGCATCTATCAACGACAAGAAGTTTCTGAGAAGGTTCGCTACAAAATTCTTCCTCAATAATGGAATCCTCTACAAGCACAACCATTACTCTACCTTATTGCGGTGTGTAGACAAGAGTGAAGCAGAGAGGATTATGACAGATTTACATGAAGGTACCTTTGGAACCCATTCAAGTGGACATACCATGGCTAAGAAGATCCTACGGGCAGGATACTACTGGTCCACTATGGAAGCAGATTATTATCAGCACTCTTGAACCTGTCATAAGTGCCAAATCTATGTTGATAAGGTGTATGTGCCTCCGGTTCCTTTGAATGTCTTGACAGCTCTGTGGCCCTTTGCAATGTGGGGCATTGACATGATCGGAGAAATCAGGCCTACCACTTCCAATGGACATCGCTTCATCCTGGTGGCCATAGATTACTTCACAAAATGGGTTGAGGCGACCTCTTTTGCTACTGTGACCAAGTACGTTATGGCGCGGTTTATCTGACATAATCTGATCTGTCGGTATGGTATGCCAGAGAGAATTATTACTGAAAATGGTACAAATATCAACAACACAATGATTACCGAGCTCTATAAGCAATTCAAGATACAACATCATAACTCTTCTCCCTACCGGCCTAAGATGAACGACGTTGTTGAAGTGGCTAACAAGAACATCAAGAAGATTATACAGAAGATGACGGTGACATACAAAGACTGGTATGAGATGTTACCATTTGCTCTTCATGGGTACCGTACCTCATCACAGACATCGACAGGGGCAACACCCTACTCTCTGGTATATAGCATGGAGGCAGTCCTACCCATCGAGGTCTACATTCCTTCTTTAAGGATTATGAAAGATGCGGGTTTGAATGAAGATGACTAGATCCAGACTCGACTTGATCAACTAAATATGATCGACGAGAAGAGACTTACTGCTATCTGTCATGGTCAGACGTATCAAAAGAGAATGATCAAGGCTTTTAACAAGAAAGCCAAACGTCAAGAATATCAAGTTGGGGATCTAGTAATCAAGCGCATCATACTGCCGCAAGGTGATCCCAGGGGCAAATGGACTCCCACCTATGAAGGGCCATTTGTGATTAAAAACATTTTCTCGGGTGGAGCCATGATTCTAACCACCATGGACGGTAACGACCTTCCTCACCCTGTCAATGCAGACATAGTGAAAAGATACTACGCATGATAAAAGACCCGCTAGGTTGACTGGCCTAGGCAAAAATAAAGGCTTCCCGGCGAACCAAAAGGGTTCGGGAAAAAGTAAGGGATGAAAATGAAAAAATATGTACACCCGGCAAGCCGAAAACCTGAAAAGGCGACTTGGGCAAAAAAGGGTATCCCAGTGGACTGAAAACCCGAAAGGGAAGCCTAGGAAAAAGTTAGGGATGTAAAGCGTATCACTATGTCCCATTGGATAATCTTGCGACCAGACCTCAGAATCAACTATCAAGCTCGAACGGAATCGATCAATCTAATCAACTTCGGACAAGCAGCAAAGTGATGAGACGTTCGAAGACATAGGGGCAATAGTAGAGTTGGAACCCAATGGGGTTGTTGCACATAGCTGTTTTTTCTTTTTACACAAAATTTTATGGCTTCTATTTTTACGACGGTGTTCTCTTACTAGAGCGTCAGTCCCCTTTTACAAAAACGCCTATTACAGGCCAACTTCGAAAATTAATACAAATCATTTTTACAAAACTATTTGTTTTTCTTTTTCTATTTTGTTTTGCAAGAACGTCCAATGATTTATTCTTGATATATGCATTTGAATATGATTGCTGCTCATAAACATTTACATAAGAAACGAAAAGACAATTGCTCGTAACTTAAGAAACAGGGGCAAAAATAAGAAATGTCAAACCCGACAGTTACTCTATCCAGCAGGTACCAGGGCAGAGACAACTTTGGAGCACAACCATCAGTACATACGACTTTGTAATATCTACACTCCCCATAGAGTAAAGGTAATTAAAGCATTGATATCATCTTTCCCACAACAGGGAGTAATCTCCCCAGCCAGGGTCTTTCAGAAACCTAACAGCTATATCCCCCCAGTCGAATTTCATAATCGCGAGGGGATCATCATAATTTTTATCTTCCCAAGCAGAGTTTATTTCTCTGAATACAGAAGCTCAATCCCCGACAGAGCCTATTACTTCAGCTACAGAAATTCACCTTCCAAATTATTCCCTGCAGAGCTACTCTCAAACAGAGTCTCTCCCTGACGGAATATTCACAAACAACAAAGAGTAAATTTTCAGCACAGTCATTTCCATTCACCATCCATAGCCGAAGTAGAAGAACCACAATTCTCTACAACAGTCAGGAATTCTATACTCTCAAGCAGCAGTTAGGGATTTATTTTCCCAGACTCAGACATGTCCCCAATAGCATTTCATGTACATACATCATGACATACGCATACATATCACATACAGCATAATCTCATTTATTTTGAGAACATCATCTCACAAGGCATTTCATGCACCACACATATAATTAACCCTGTTATCTTTTCAGGAAAGACAATTATCACCAACAATTCCAGCAGTTATACATGTCATATCTACAGACAGCTAATGGAAAATCAGTTCCGGAAGATCAAACGGGTCAACTAATCTACATAACCAAATGAAGAAACCCTACTATCCAGGTTCCTTCTCATAAGCCCTACTATCCAGGCTTTCATTTCAAAGTAACCCTACGACCCAAGTTCCTTCTCATAGCCCCACTATCCAGGATTTCATTTCGAAGTAACCCTACGACCCAAGTTCCTTCTCATAGCCCCACTATCCATACTTTCATTTCGAAGTAACCCTACTATCCAGGTTCCTTCTCATAGCCCTACTATCCAGGCTTTCATCTCGAAGTAACCCTACTATCTAGGTTCCTTCTCATAGCCCTATTATCCAGGCTTTCATTTCGAAGTAACCCTACGACCCAGGTTCCTTCTCATAGCCCCACTATCCATGCTTTCATTTCGAAGTAACCCTATGACCCAGGTTCCTTCTCATAGCCCCACTATCCAGGATTTCATTTGGAAGTAACCTTACTATCCAGGTTCCTTCTCATAGCCCTACTATCCAGGCTTTCATTTCGAAGTAACCCTACTATCCAGGTTCCTTTCCATAGCCCTACTATCCATGCTTTCATTTCGAAGTAACCCTAATATCCAGGTTCCTTCTCATTTATCTCCAGACAATAGTTTACAACACTGTAAGACCTGGACCCGGCTAGATATGGTCAACTTCACAATTCCCCAATAAGTCGCTGTGCAGCCTGGACCCTGACCAAACATGCAAGTTACTTCCACCTCCTCAATTAAGAGTTAATTCCCCAGTAGAGTAATGGACAATTGAATCTCCTATACTCTACTACCCAGGACATAAATCAACATTCCCCGGTGAAGTCCTCCTCAGTGGCGGGTACAGGAATTCTCGCAAAGGAATCTCTTATACAACTGATATCTTTTTTGGATGGCATCTTTAAGACCATCTCCAACGACTCTCTCTCGACTCCCAAATGGCATCTGCAAGCCCATTCCCGATATCACTGATCAGTGTTACTCCATGCGAGTGCAAATTTCTGGGCACTCTAGTGTTCAATCATCTTCCACCTTCGGATCACGAAAGACAGACCAGCCAATCTACATCCTCAGGCTTAAGAAGATTGAACAGGGGCAGTTGTTGTACCCCAAAATTTTCCCTCCCATTTTTACTCAACATATGTTTGTTGTACCCCAATTTTTGCCCCTAAGATTCCCCCTATCATATCATGTCAACTTGATCATAACAAGATCACATTAGGGTTGATTCTTCATCTTTCTCTATCTCCTATCTTTAAGTTTTCTCTTGAGGAATTTCCAAGCACCTTGGTTGTGTATCTTGTATATGTGTTGTTGACTAACCTCTAACCAAAATAAAAAATATTTGTCTTTGTCTTTGCACAATTTGTGTTTTGTAGGTACCAAGTCAAAGCATCCAACAAATAAGGTCATGCAAAGTTGATTGATCCTATTGTGGCAAAAAATCCAGCATGCATCGACCCATAAAGGTATGTGTCGACTCATTTTGTTGTGCATAAATAGCATGTGTCGACACATGCATGTATGTATCGACTCATCCTGCTTGAAAAACTAGCATGTGTCGAAACATGCATGTATGTATCGACTCATCCTGTTTATTTAACTAGCATGTGTCGACACATACGTGTTATGTATCGACTCATGCAGTTTGTGTGATTCTGTAATGAGTTAAAATAACAGTATGTATCGACACATAGAGGCATGTATCGACACATGCTGTGTTATACAGCTAGGATGTATCGACACATACCCCCTATGTATCGACTCATAATGGCAAAGTGCACGTGTTTTTTGAAAAAAAAGCCAGCAAATTCAAATTGTTATCATTTTGGCTCCAATTTTTTTTTTGTTGCATAATTTGAAATTATATCACTAATTCAAATTTGGCTCCAAGAATCAATTACCAAATTACCACTAATCCCAATTCTAAAACTATATAAATAGAGACATCATTTCATTCAAATTACAAGCTTTTGACAGCCAAAATCATCATGCTAAAAAATCTCTCAATTCTCTCCATTTTACCAAATTCACTCAAAGCTCCATTTTCAAAAAGTTGGTAAGCTTTGCATTGAAGTTTACTAATCTTTGAGCTAAACCTTCATCCAAACACTTTTTCTCCATTAATTCTCTACATCCAAACTTTGGTGATTGATTCTTGTTGTTGAATTGAAGAAAATTCTGAAGTTGTTTGATAATTCTCAAATTCTACCTTTGGTAAGTTGGATCATCATCTTTCACAATGTAATCTCTTGTGGATTTCTGGTTTTGGTTCATTGAGCACTATTTTATAACTCCATTAGTGCTATTTTCTCAAAGTTTGCTGGAATTTTCATGCTCAATTGGATCCATGATCATAAGGTGTTTGATGAAAAGTTGGAATAAGAATTTGATCTTTAAAATGTTGTTTTCTACTGATTTTTTAACAGGTTGCAATCAATTGTTGTAACACTGCAATTGATTGCCATAGAAAATTTATTTGATAAAAAAAACTACACTGATGCAATAAGTTGTTGTCTAAGCACAATTGATTGTAACAGTGCCAAAAAATACTTTTTCTGCCTTATTTTGGGGCTGTTTTGACTCAAATATTTTTCTGCTCACTCTCTTTGATTGTTAGTTTGGATTGCAATTTTAAATGTCCAATTTGTCTTTAAACTCAATGGACTTTGTGATGTAGATGAAGTTGGATAAATGTCCATCAATTTAAATCTACCTAAGAGTGAATTATTTAATTCATTTTTGGTACTTTGGATTAATGATATATTTAGTGCTTTAATCCATCTAGAGGAGTGGTTGAATTTAAGGATGAAAGAATTTTGAAATGGTGATCCAAATTAGCTTATCATTCCCCTCCCTCTTCATCCTATCCCTTTATTTTTTTCAATTGTGCTATATGTTAAGGGATGGTGATCTCTATATCATTTATCTAAACATGAAGTACATAGATTTCTATTGACCAGCCTCAAAATAGGTGCGACTTCTACATAAGTCCACTTACGATTGCTTAACATAGCACTAAATTTTGTCCCGATTCGAATAAATGATCATTTGTGGCCCAAACTTATGATTGCAAGCCCAAGTATGTTAATTTGATCTCTTTGATCCAATAACCTTGAGATTCATTGTGTGGAGGCTTTGGTTCTACCAATCCTCTAATAGATCTACAACACTTTTGGTCAATGCGGTTCACTTAAACATCGTTGATCATTACATGTTACTTTTTGAGGATTCCAAAATGGATGATATACTTGACAAAAAGAAAATGCAACTTGTTGTATGGAGGCTTTGGTTCTACCAATCCTCTAATGAGTTCCAAATGCAAGTTTCAAGATGGTCATCCAACTAACCACTAATTTCTAACAATTGACTTTACTTTATGCTTTATAATTTTTTATGCTTTATGCACCATTTAATTTAAGCATTTACATTTCATGTCATCTTTTTATTTGCTCACTTGAGCATTTACTTTTATGTCATTTTTATTTTGCTCACTTGAGCTTTTCTTTTCCTTTTAAAGATACCTAATAATCAACATGAACCATAAAAATCTTTAATGATATTTGGACTATTGGTTACTATCCTTGCCATTATGGAGCATTGGACTTCTTGGACTTAGGATTAGAGACCTTGGCCTATCTTGGAGACCTTGTGACCTTAATTCTTTATTTTGTCTGGAGTTCTTGAGGTTTACCTCGGGACATTGGGTTGTTTGTTTGTTTTGTGTGCAGGTTATTATGATTACACACTTTGTTTGTAATTTGGAATTCACCCGTATACAGTCGTTACTCTGCCCAATTTTTGCGAAGACTTAATACACTTGAAGTTTGTTTCTCTCAAGAGGTCTAGTATCTTTGCTCGCTTGGTTTCAATCCAAAGAATGGAAATTCTATATTGACTCATAATGTCAAATAGTGGCTTCTTGTTGGTTAGATGGTTCTTATCTCTAGCTCTTACCTTATTCTTTAGGATAATCTCTTCATCTCCTCCCACCTTCTTTAATTTCAAAAATCTTCTCCCTCCTTTCAAAAAACTCTTCTTATTTCTAAACTTGAAATATTTTTATAATAAACTTGGACTTAGGTCCATGCATTTTCAAAACATTTTCATAAATAAATTTCAATCAATTTAAAAATACCTTGACATTTTTTGTGAGAAGACTAAAAGTCAATCAATCTCATTTCAAACCATTTTTGCCACTTTGGCTTTTTACCTTTAAAATATTTCTCAAAAGATTAGACTCTTGTCAATCCTTGTAGTGATGCAAACAACTATACTTCTACAACATGTAGTAAAGAGAGATATTTTCCACTTGGGTGTTGAGTGAGGCGTTGTTGAATTTAAAATTCAAGCCATATCCTCCACTTTGAGATGATGCGAATTCTCCTTTCTCATGATTGTGGGTAGTAAGTATGTTTTCCACACGGACAACGACGATGATGTATTATCTCATAAAATTAACCAACACACTTGTGTTTCAAATTTTTAAAAGAGGAACTACGTGTACTCTGATCCCCTATTGCACGAAAGGTGGTACGTAGGCACTAAAGGTTCGCAACCGCGGCGGGTGAAAAAATGATAAAAAAATATTTCTTTTCTCACCTCTACCATCCATTTTACATAACACATTTTCATAACCAAAATATACAGATTTTTAAAATAGGTTCCTGCGGAGTACCGTAGATGTTTAGGGTGCTAATACCTTCCCTTTGCATAAACAACCCCCTTACCTTGAATCTTTCCCCCTTTTTGGGTTATTCGCTCTTTTCTCATTCCTTTGGAAACAATAAAGCGCGGTGGCGATTTTTATTTTGATTTGTATAAAGTCTAGTCAATCCAATGGCTTAGTCTTGAACATTTCTATCGCTACAATGTTCATTAAGATACTCTACTTGCTCAAGGATGCCCAAGAGTTGACCAGACAAACTCTCTCCTAAAGTAATGAACCTCCAACTAAGGTTTCTTTTTTCATCAAGATGGGTGAGTATCAAAGGCCTCATATGCTCTCCATAGTCCTAATATGTTCTCAAGACCATTCATGCCAAGTTTCATGCCTTGCACAAGAAGTTTATCCAGTCAACTGCTCAGATGTTGGAAAATCAATTGTACTACGTCAAAAGTCAACTGGGGCCCACATACAGTCAAACCCCAATATTTTTGGTAAACCTCAACGTTTTGAAGTGATATCCATCATTTGATCAAGGTTTGATCATGATTCCCCAAGGAAGGCTCCTAATTCATCAAAACTCAAAAGTTGCTAAATTAGAGTTTTTCAAGAAAAGTCAACCAAACTTTGACCAAGCATAACTTTTTCATACTTTATCAGAAATTTCTCATCCAAGGATCATTTTAAATAGAATCCAATTCCCTACAACTCATCTTCATCCCTCAAGTTCAATAAATGCACTCGTGGAAAGATATGAATTCAGACATTATAGGTCATTCCAAAAAGTCAACAAAAACACCTTTTGGGTCAAAGCTCCTTACATGAACATGGATGATCCAAGTGAGATGAAACCAAAGATGTTGCTAAGGGGACATCCTAATCTTTCTAAAAAGTCCAAGAACACCCTCTTAGGGTCAAAATTGAGAGAGACATGCATTATCAAAGTTGGCCATTTTTGGAAATTTGCACAAAGTCAACCATGCCCAAAAATGCATTTTTATTCAAATGGGCCTAACTTTTTATGCTTGCATCTTCCTCCTAGCCTGGTCCACGACCCATAAACCTCTCCATGCATTATTTGCTTATTTATTTGATTTATTTTGATTTTAATCATTTAAAAATCAAATTAAATTAAATAAAATAATGAAGATTTGTTTTGATTTGATTTTTGCATTGAATCGCAATCCATACAGGTTGTATAATAGCAAGAAATTCGTGCAAGACCAAATAGGCACAAAATATCCACATTTGGCAACTTTTCAAGATTTGATTTCTTCATTAAGGCCATAACATTATTCTTTTGATTCATTCCAAATTCATTGCCCTAATTTGATTCAATACTTATAACAAAGCTTTGTGAACCCTAAATAAGAACATTTACGTGCAGCCTGCCTCCATAGAGAAAGAATCAAACTCAAAAATTTTGTCAAAAAAGTGCAGACCGAATCTTCCTCCATAGGCCAGTTCAGAGCGTTCTAAAGGTCAAATCATACTCCTGGACATTCATTGGGGCGATAGCAAGCATTATCAAGGCCTGAAGCATCAAGAAACGCGTGCTAGAAACATCACAGTTTGCTCACATTTTTGAAATTGACTTTTTACAATTCATGCATGATGAATGATTTCTAAGTATCTATTCATGTTTATATCATCCTTTGGAATGTTTTTTCATATTTAATTACGTGTTTTGATGCATGTTGGATGAAACACCATTGTTAGGGTTTATAAGGTCGTTTTAGGGCTTTCAAATGCAGGAATAATTCGCTCTAAAGATGGATACTATCATGATCAGAGGATCAAACAAAATTGATCCATAATCTTGAATCTAATTTATATTTCCTGGACATGATTGTTAAGATGCACAAGTTGTAGCTATGGCCAATGTCCGTAGGTAAAGGTCTTTACCTAAGACAACAGTCCCAACGAGGAAGATGAAGGCGTGGCAGCATACCATTGGCTTGTTTAAAAATTCGCGCGTTTTCTTGGGCATAATGTTCTGATTGTATTATATGCATTTTATTTTATTATATGTATGACTAACAATCCAGCTCAGATGGCAAAGAGAGAAGTCTTCAAGGCGCGCGTGTGTAGGAGGTCAGGGGTTCGATCCCTGCCTCTTACATAATATTTTTTCCAAATGTTTAATTGCAGATCTGGTACTATCATCCCAAGCGCGCCTACCATACACCCTCCAAATCCATCCAGTGGATCATCTTTAGATCTAGATCTAGCGGCTCCAAATCCATCCAGTGGATCATCTTCAGATCCAGTGGAAAGAAGTCCATGATGCACCTTCAAACATGGCCAGCACCGAATCCAAACGCAGGGTGGGCTTACAAAAAAAATCTGGGTTTGAAAATTCCAGTTCGTACCACCAGCTTGCTTCATCACCCCAGGCTCAAATCTTCTTTTTTTTATTATTCTTTTTTTATTTCTTTTAATTTATCATCTTAATTATTTTCACAAAAAGATCTTCTTTTTAATCAAATCATAAAAATCAGAAATTCAACAAAAAAAGTTAGATTTAGTTTTTTTATAATAAAATATTTAATTGTAATTAATTAATTAGCTTAATTAGATCGATTCAAATTCTTTTTTTGTAATTAAAATCCAATAGAAAATTAGAGTAACTTTACTACAAATTTATTTTCTTAAGTTAAATTTAGATTTCTAGATTATTTCTTTCCTAATAAATTAATAACCAAAAAGATTTTATTGTTTATTTAGAATACTTTTTTTTAGGTTTTTTCTTCTTAGACGTATGATCTCGTTTCGCGCGTGTTATTTTATTTCTCGCATTTTTTGTATATAATGTAACTGATTATGGGATGTAATAGGCTAGGTTTAAAATCCCGCTTTTTTTATTTCTTGTACCTTTTATGTAAATGTCCCGAAGCCATGTAATAGCGTAGATTTACGATTCTCTCACTTTATATATTAACTGTTAGTAATTAGGTATGTATGACAAGACTGTAAATTAAAACGTTAGCTCACCTAATAAAAAAGAAAAAAAATAACTGAATCAAGCACACTGGCACATGCTCACTCCTAGGGTTTACCCCACTTGGTTGTCTCGGAAATAATGGTCGTGTCCCTCGAACGTAGGGATACCTTAGCAATGACCTGCGATTCAAAATCGTCATAAAGATCATAGTCCCTACTTGTCCCTCGAGTTGCCTACGAATTGATCTTATGACGATAGTCCCTTTGAAATGTTAAGGTATCTTTACTTGTTGCCTTCAGAGACCATTTCGTCCCTTCGAATGTCCCTTTAAAAAACCAACGACGGAGCTACCTACTCTTTAATAGTAGGATAGTACTGTCTAAAGGAAACGAAAACAAACAGACTTTTTTCGAGTAGGTAGAAATCTTAAGTACTTGCTCAAAATAAAAAGTTTTCACACAAACACTTTCAAAAACAGTTTTCAAAATAACTTCGTCACAATCTTGAGGGTCGATACAAGGGTTATCATGAAGTAAATAAAATTTTTCAAAACAAGCACACACAAGCAATTTAAAAAATGAGCAAGTACCTAAGAGCCCGTGGAAAACCACAGATAGAAAGGGTGCTAACACCTTCTCTTTCTATAATCTACCCCCCGTACTCAGAAACATCTCAAAAAAGGTTTTTTTTATTCTTTTTCCTTTTCCTTTGTTGGATGAAATAAAAGTCGGTGGCGACTCTTGCTTACCGCGACATTTGCAAATAAAAAACGCAAACCAGTATTAACATTTGGTTCTTCCACCGTATCACAGTTACCTTCTAAACAAAAAGGATATTAAACCTAGGTTACTTAGATGGATCCTTTTACTCCAAGAGTTTGATCTGGACATTAGAGATAAAAAAGGCACAGAAAATATGGCCGTTGACCATCTCTCTAGGTTAGAATATTTGAAACCTGACTTATTACCTATAAATGATGATTTCACCTATGACATACTTGTAGCTAAGATAGACAACTTTGAGCCTTACATAGATGAAAACCTTGAGAAAGTTACAATAATAAGAAGTGTACCTTGGTACGCTGATTTTGTTAATTATCTAGTTGCCGATACCATACCCTCTGATTTGAACTACCAATAGAAAAAGAAGTTCTTCAACAATGTTAAACATTTTTATTGGGATGAACCACTCCTATTTAAGAGAGGCATAGACAATATCTTTATATGTTGTGTCCTAGAAGAAGAAGTAGAAAACATCATCGAACACTGTCACTCTGCACCATATGGTGGACATGCAAGCACGTCCAAAACATATGCTAAAATCCTTCAAGCAGGCCTTTACTGGCCAACTTTGTGGCGTGATGTTCATACCTACATTATCAAATGCGATTGATGCCAACGCACTAGGAACATATCAAGACATGATGAAATTCCCTTAAGGAATATCCAAGAAGTGGAACTTTTTTATGTATGGGGTATAGATTTTATGGGACCATTTCCATCCTTCGTGGGAAATAAATACATACTGGTAGTTGCGGACTACGTGTCCAAATGGATTGAGGCTATGGCATCACCCACAAACGACACCAGAGTAGTAATCAAGTTATTTAAGAACAACATTTTCCCAAGGTTTAGAATACCCCGCCTTGTCATAAGTGATGGAGGATCACACTTTATATCCAAAATCTTTGACAAGCTTTTGAGTAAATATGGAGTAAAACATAAAGTAGCGACACCATATCACCCGCAAACCAGTGGTCAAGTTGAGGTGTCCAACAGGGAAATAAAATAGATCTTGGAGAAAACTGTCTCAATATCCATAAAAGATTGGTTTGAAAAGCTGAAAGACACATTATGAGCTTACATAACAGCCTATAAAACCCCCCATTGGAACTACCCCTTACCAATTGGTTTATGGAAAGTCATGTCACTTACCTTTTGAATTAGAGCACAAGGCATATTGGGCTATAAAAACTTTAAACTTAGACTACTTAGCAGCCGGAGAAAAACGTATCCTCGATATCCATAAACTGGAGGAACTCCGTCTGAATACCTATGAAAAAGCCATAGTATACAAAGAAAGAACATATATATGGTATTACAAGAGAATCATTAAAAAAGACTTCAGCATAAGCGATTCTATTCTTCTTTTTAATTCCAGGTTGCGACTTTTTCCTGGTAAGTTACGTTCAAGATGGACCATTCCCTTTGAAATATCCAAGATCTTGAGATCCGGGGCAATTGAAATCAAAAATAACTCTTGTACCCCCTTCATGGTAAATGAACAAAGGTTGAAGCTTTATAAAGGAGGAGACATTCCAGTTGAATACTCCAGCCACACATTGATGGACCCACCAATGCGTACTTCTGAAATGTGAGATCTAACAGTCGAGCTAATGACGTTAAACAAGCACTGCATGGGAGGAAACTCCTTTTTCATTTATTTTATTTTTATCACAAATTAATTTTATGCGGACTAATCTTTATAATATTTTTCAGGTCCAGATACTCTAACTATACTTTTCAGGATGACACACTTTGATGACATGCATGTGGTTTTTAGGTATGATGTGTAAAGGAGACGCTATGCTACCTTAGTTGCACGTCCAATGCTACCTACTTGTCATCCCGACCTGAACTGCGTGGAATCACTAGGAATTGAAGCAAGTGTGAAGTACCAGTGCAACCATCTCCAGTGGGAGGAGTATGTTGATGATGTCAATGTGACCTATAGAAACCTCACCTTGGAGTTTCTTAACTCACTTGATTATGAGTCGTACGTAAGTAGCGGAGATGGCAGAGGAGGCATCAGTTTCAGACTGTTTAGGACCGAGTACACTTTCACCATGAAGTAGTTTGGTGATTTATTGGGTTTTCAGAGTGGTCCAGATGCTATCCCTGATCTTCCTTTGAGTTATTAAATTAATAGGAGCATAGACATGTTCTGGAGTGAAATCTCTAGTGGAGGTAGCCCTGACCCCTCTACTCAATTGTCCAAGAAGATTCATAACCCAGCTTCCAGGTATTTTCAGATGATCCTTTACCATACCTTTTTCGAAAGAAGTGATGTTGATGACCTTATTAGTGTCGAAGAGCTGTTATTCCTATTATGTACCAACCAGTCTCTCTCTATAGCCAGTGGCAACTTTTTGATTGAGAGTTTGCACATGACTGCTAGATCTGCTGATGGATCCATACATGTGGGTGGTAACGTGACTCAGATAGCATCTGCTTTAGGCTTGGATAGAAAGTTATACCATTTGACTTCCTATTGTGGTAGTTCCTTTATGGACATTGACTTTTGTTTGGATCATGGCCTGATAAGGCGGGTCTCATTTCATCATCACCAATACACATTCCTTATCAATGATGAGACTGTCCACTATTTCACCTTGCCAGACCCTCCAATGACTTGCGTCTACAACCCAAAAAATTGGGCTTACTCTTTAGAGGGATGAGGAGAGACTGTTGATGGGCCTGGAAAGCCTTTTGTTCCTGAGTATGCACCTACGCCAGAGGCACCCTTGACCACTGTGTATTCTAACAATTTTACTTTACAAGAACCAGATGTTCATTCACAGCTTGTTGTTTTGCGTACTGAGTTAGTTGCACTTCGTCAGGAGGTTTCCGATTTGACTTTGCTCATTGAGGTCTCTGATGCCACTCATGCATCAGAGTCTGATTTGTTATCTCAAGAGATTGCTGATCTTAGGCGCCAGCTAGCAGAGGTCTGAGGTCCTGGAAGCACTGTTGATTGAGAGATCTCATCCGTATTACTATTATATTTTTCATTTCCTGACATTTCCCTATTTGCTTTATGTTGTTTCTATTTCCGCACCACATTTTTATTTTTACCATGACCACTCATGGACATATTTTTATTATTTTATCATTTATTATTTGTGTGATTATTTTTTTTAAATTATTTTTACTTTTTATATTTATATCATGCATGGAGCAAGAAGAAAAAAAATGTATATATATTTACAGGAGATACTTTGAGCACCTCCCCCCAAAGTAGGTAGAAAATTGTAAGATCCAAGGCCCAATCCAAGAAAGAAACGACCCAGACTGTTTTTTCAAAGACCGTGCCCGCATACCTTTCCTCAGCGCCCACGGTGGGGTCTGGAGCTATAATGGCTCTATTCTGTGAAAACTCCATTTTTTCCTTCTTCTTCCTCTTCCAAAACCCATTTTTCCCATTTTTGACCACCTTACAACTCCATTAAAGGCCATAACTTTCCCACTACAATTAAAACCCACTCATATCACCATCTTCCTCATTCCTTTATCACCATTAAAAATCCACTAACATTCTTTTTCTCTCTCTATTATCAGTATAAAATCCCATTTCCCATCTTCTACCTTCAAAAAGTACAATAATGGAGTTCAACGGGTACATTCTTCGTACGGGGAATCCAGGAGAGCAACAAAAGAAGCTGCTTGAAAAATTACAGACACATGAGACTTACTCTACCAGGTATATCAATGAAGACTGTATGTATACTTTAGGGATATATCATAGTATTTTTAGTTTATTAGATAAAGTAGGTATGCATGATATTTTTGCTCAAAAAGTGCCGACCTACCCGAGGCTGACACATGTGTTTTTAAGTTCTCTGATTTACAATGTCAATTCCAACACTGCTAGCACCGTAGGCGGAGTAAAATTTAGGCTTTTTTAATGTTGAATATGAATACTCCACCAACGGGTTAGCAGAATTGTTGGGGATGCCTCATGGAGACGGTGCAATTTGTGAAGCACCCTTGGATTCAGATTGGATATTTGAAGGCTATGCCTTTTGGTTTAAATTGTCAAACCAACATGCTAATTCTTTTTCCAGCCTTTTAGCATCGAGTATCCATAACCGTACAATACGTGTTTTTTGCTATCTTTTAGCATGCACTATTTTTAGTCGGGAAAATCCAAACAAAGTAAATGCTAAAGAACTCATCTTTATGCAAGGGTGCCTCACAAACACCAAAATTAACCCCGTCCCTTTTATGATCTCCCATATGAGTTTTATTTTGAAAAAGGGAGGGCCGATTTATTTTGGTGGCCTAGTTACTTCTATTGCTCGTGCCCTAGGTTTAGACATTGAGCTTTCTACGCTTGAACCACTTCCTCCTCGCATTATAAATTAAACTTTTTAAAAGCTATGCAATTATGCAAAGTGAGGAAGGAAGGAGGTTTTTACCTTATGGTTAATTGTACTGATGTACCCAATGTTGTTATTCCCTACACTCGGTGTACTGATGTGTGATTTGAGCGTAACTGGACCTATGATTTGAGTGCTCCAGATTTTATCAGTCCGTTACCCCCAAAATTTCCTTTGGAGGAGGGTAAAAACCCTGATGATGAGTATAATTTGCATGAGCAGTCACCTGTTCACGATGCACCACCTACACACACTGCACCCTCTTCTTCTAACCCACCTGCAGGTTCCGCTCCTAGTTTCTATGTCACTGAGGACATGTAGAGAGAGCTTATGGCTCGAGAGGAGAGGAGAGATGCCCTTCTTTACTCCATGCAACAGTATCTTGCAGACAACATGGAATTCATGCAAGCATCTCAAGTGCAAAATGCTACCTCCTTGCACACCATTATGGTGTCCCAGTTTGCCTTCCAGTCTGAGCAGTGTCGTCAGCAGTCCAACTTCGAGAGGCATTTTTCTTCTATGGAAGCCTCTCAAGGCACCTTGTTAGGTAGAACCCACCAGCTACAGGAAGCAAATGCTTCTCTTTCCGAAAGAATTGGCCGACTTGAGATTTCCAAAGAGAGCCGACATCGTAGCAGGAGTCGTCGTGCCGATTTTCCCACACAGGACGGCAAGGGTACCAGCGGACCCTATTAGCACCATCCAGGTTACTGCTTCCTACTCTTTTATCGGAACATTGAGGACAATGTCTGGTTTCAGTGTGGGAGGATATTTTTATCGCTTTTTCTTTATTTTCAGTATTTATCGCTTTCTAGTACTTTAGTTGTTTTGTTTGTTTGTTTTTAATAAAATTCACGTGCTTGATGAGTCCTTTGCATTTTTTCATTGTGTATTCTTATTTCTCCACTTTTAGCCTTACCCAACAAATTTTTTGTGCCAAAAGAAAACAATGTGTTTTAAAAAATTTGAGTTGTAAGACAGGTTCAGGGTAGGATGTGTTTGACTTGGGGATTCTTTTTGAAAAATCGATATCGTTATAACACCATAAACTTTGTAAATATAAGAACTAATCTTGTTACCCCCTATACTGTAGCTTTATTTTATTGTAACAAAGGTCTTTTAGTAGTTTATCTTAGCAATCAGCTCCGGCCTAAGCATGCTCTACGTAGGGGACCGATGAAAATAAGTGAATGATCTATGTTTCTGTTCTTTAAACTGAAAATACAACTCCGAGTTAGGTGACTCCCACACAGTCACTTAACTTAAAAATTGTTGTAAATATTGAAAAAAGGAAACAAAAAGAAAATAAAAGGTTTATGCCCATTGTTGGTTGGTTCAGTGGTGTCTGGTGCTGGACTTGGTAGGGCAGATTACAGTCTGATCCCCCACAACCACAATTGGGTGAATAAAGGGGTTGTGCCTATTCATATACCAGAACCCCATGCTTGAGATCAGAGTCACTAACCGGTCACTTTGCTACGAGTAGTTACGGATAACGGGCTTAATGTGTTTACGCCTGAACGAAAAAGGACCTTACAAAAAAATGAAACTTAGACATAGTGGACTAACATGGATGTGTTTTTATAGGAATAAAGTTTATGCCCGCATTTTTTGTTCAAAAAGTGTTATCACGATATCCTTGGTTCAATCAGTTAGTACCTATCAGCACACCCTTACTTGAACTTAGAAGCCCTTTTAGCTCAAAATCTTGTAAATATTGTTCTTCTTTTCATCTACTTCTGAGAGTTTTTTGCTTGAGGACAAGAAAAGGTTTAAGTGTGGGAGAATTTGATAACACCTAATCGCACTGCATATTTGACTCAAATAACACATGTTTTTCTTTATTTTTAGTACTGTTTTCTTGCGTTATGCTTGTATTTGTCTTATTTTCAGGCAACATCCCATTTGGAGCTCTTCGTGAAGAAACCAAGCGAAAAGGCCAAGAAATCAAGTTTTTTTGAAGAAATCCTTCACATGGAGTTCAACTCAGTGGCCGCTATAGGGGGCACCGTGACGTGTCCCACTCTACCAAAAGGATAACTGCCACGTCCCCCACGATCTTTCTATTTGCATACTTCTTGCCCGCGGAGGGGCCTTGGCGGCCGCCATCTTTAGAAATCTTCTTCCCGCCCAAAAGGAGTTGGGGGAAATTCTGTCAAAGCATAGCCTGGAGAATTTCTATAAATAGCATTTTTCATTTCATTTTCTATGATCCAACTTAGTCTTGTAAAGCCTATACTCACTTGTGTAAAAGCAATAATTCTCTACATCGGAGGATTATTGCACCATAGTCTTGATTAGGTTAGAGCGTCTTTTATTTACAATATTGCCGCCATTTATTTCAAGCATTTACTTTCTACTTGTACCAAGATTTAAAGACTCCGATTTGGAGCAGGTTTCTATTTTAGTTTTTATTTTATTTAATCGCTTTGTCTTGCACTTACATTACTTATTTTATTACCTTGTCTCACTTTTATTACTATGTTTATTTCGAACAACTTTAATATGCTTGCTTTTATTTCCATGTCTGGCTAAATATTTTAAGGTTGGAATGTAAGGATCATTGTCTTGATATCATTTCAACACCGTATTAGTAGAAACACTTTATGGGCTGTTTTAACTTTTAACACAAGTTTTCCGTACTTAATATTTTTGGATAAGATCGAAAGCCGTCCATTTCAAAGAGTAAACTTGGTTAGTTTTTAACCGGCCGAAAATGGAGAAAGCGTTTTGACTGGATAATTAGGGATCTTTGACACTTTTAGAAAATGATTTTAAAACTATTTTCGGACGCATTTATAGGTTTACAATCCGATTCTCGAGCGAAAGCCAAGAATCTCTTTATGTCAATCATTCCGAGTTGAAACCACTTTTTTACTAAGTTAAGAAACTAATTTCTTAAAAAATAGGTTTACTTCTTTAGCGCTTGAAGCGCCTTTTCATAAGTGACAATAGAAGGGTTTGACTAGAGAGTAAACTCGGTTCTTAGTTAGCGAAAGCGACAAGTTACCGTCAAATTGTTTCTTTACAAGGGTGGAAAAGATTTCCCCATGAGTAGTTCTATTAAATACAAAATTGAAATGCTATTTGACCAATGTGATATACATTTTAGTCTATCTTTTGTCTGAATTTACTTTATCTATTTATTTTCTTTACATTATACTCCCTCAACTGAATTGATCTGCCCTAGATAAGCAACTTAACAATAGAGTTGATAGATTGACGATTAGTCTCTGTGATTCAACAATCATTTATATTACTTCGATAGGCTGTGCACTTGCAGTTAGATTTTAGACTCTATAAACAGACCGATCAGAAATGTGTTGAACAACTTAATACTCTTGGGATGAGTCCAAAATATGTCATGAACAATGACTTTATTCTCACAAAACGGTGTACCTAGAAACATAGTGGTTTTCATTCAAAACTTTCAAAAGTTGTTTCGTTTTGGATCTTGGACCCTTTATCACCATGTTGTCTCGATAAGGCACATTATATATTTGCTTGATATTTAAAACACTTTCTGGTTGTTTCCATTTCAAAATTGCAAGTATGTTTTTCGACGCCACTTTGTTTAAAGACAAGTCCAAAACAATATCCTTCTCCTCCGGTTTAAGGTGATATAAGATGAGATGACTGACTAGCTCTATTTTTAAGACATGGTTACGTATTCCTTAAATCACATTAAATTTCCATATTTCATCCACCTTACAATATCTGTCCGCGCAATTTAAAAAGACAATCACATTTTCTCGTTCTGGTGTCATCATGTTTCAACTCTTGAATCGGGGGAACACACGTGCCACTTCTCTCGTATCTCATGGTTATAAATGGTTGTCTTCTATTTAAATCATTGTTGGACCTTCTGATTACAATGTCAAACCCCAAATTCTTGGCTACCATGCGGACCTATTAAAGCATATGTTCACGAGTTGTAAATATTTGTTCATTTTTGAAACGTTGACCAACATCTATCTCAACAAGAATCAGTTTAATATCATCATTCACTTCTTTCAGTTTAACACCATCCCTCACTACATCTGATTTAACACCATCCCTCACTACATCTGATTTTACATCATTACTTACATCAGTTTTGGAAATATATTCGGATGCACCATATCTAATAAGTACCAAAACAGAAAAAAAAGACTTAAAAACATTAACATAAAATTTCAAATATCCAAATCCGAAATTATGACAGGTGAATTAACCGGAGGCCTCTAAATTGGGTGATTAATATAACAATAAAATGCAGCAGTCCATTGGTCAACAGTGCATTTAGTAACATGCAGGTCTCCGATTGGTCAATAATATGCATGACACGCACATTTTAAATTTTTAAAAAAATGAATTTTGAATAATATATAGAAATTATATTTAATTTAAATTTACAGATAACAAATAAAAAAATTTATTTATTATTACATTTATATGATCAAATATAATACATTATTATTTATGTTTAGTTCTATTACATTTTTGTGTTATTTTATAAAAAACTTTTTATTAGATTTTATTTTGTAATAATAAATTAAAACTTAAAAAATTCACTATCATTTTAAGTTAAGTCAACATAATTAAATATATAATAGATTAAGTTATTAAAATTAAAAATATTTTGAACAATTTAATTAGAGTTAATCTAATTTTATGTAGTATTTATAAGATGTATAATTGTATTTAATTAATTTAGCTTCCCTTATATTTATATATCAATTTTAATAAAGTTTTGAGTTTTTTATTATTATATCTTAAAATTTTGAAAGTCTCATTATTTTAAATATAATTTTAAAATATAATTTTTTTTATTTTTGTTTTAAAAACTATAGGATCAGCCGGTATTCTCATATTTTACAATTTTAAAATTTAATTGATTATTAATTAAAACACTTCGATATTAATATTGCAAAAATCATATTTGTATTAGTCAAATTCTATTTATATATTTAAAATTATTTTTTAATTTTTAATGTTGTTTATAATTTAAATATAAAAAATAATTCTCTTTGATTTCATCAATAGTAATATAAAATTCATATTATATTTTTCAATAAGTTTTCACTTTTTCGGACATTTATCTCTCTTTTAACTCTTCAAATCCCACACACCCATTATACTCTGCCGTCATCTCTGATAACCATAACCACTGTTTTTTCTTTTGAATCGACACAACAGCCTTCTCCTCTCTCGCAAAAACAAAAGAGAAAAACACACTCGTAAATAAGAAAATATAAATTCAAAGTTAATTGTTCAATTTTTTATTAGGATTCAACTTTTATTATTTCAGCTCAACAATAAGATTAATGTAAATAATATGAAAAAAAATGAATGAATTTTATCTTAAACTCTAAATTCTTTTATTTTCTTTAATGTGATAAAATCTAAGAATATTGATTTAGAATCGAAAAAATGAAACTTATATACAATTTTGCCTAATTCTTTTTGTATATATTAATTCCTATATATTTTAAAAATTCACACATTAATCTCTATTTATTTTTGAAGTTTACAAATAAATCTTTATATTTTTTAGCATTTGCCACCGCATCAATTAATATGAATATTTTAACTTTTAATCTTTTATACACAACTTTACTATTATGAATTCAACATATCTAAAAATATTATTTAAACAATAAAAGAAAGTAATAACCTTTGTCTAGAAAAGTAATATACATGACAAAAATAACCATTTGTAGTTATAAGTTTTTATTTTTGTTGATTTCATATTTATTAATTTAAGTTTTTTTATTTCATCAATTAATTTTAATTTATATAATATATTGATTAATTTAGTTTCATAGTTTAAAAGAATGATTTATTGAATAAATTTTGTTTTTATCGAGAATCAAATTTAAATTGTTAGGAGAATAATTTTATTAAGTGTGAGTTATACTTCAGAGTTAAAATGTGGTGCAAGGATAATGTAAATTAGTTTTTACATTATAATCCAATAAAAATTCATAATTTAACTATATTATCTAATCTATTTAAAAATAATAGTATAGTTTAGTATTTAATATGATTGTGATTAGATTATAATATACACTTATTTTATATTGTTAATATATATCATTTATTTTTTATACTTAATTAAAAAGACATATAATATAAGATCTCATAAATGTATTATTTTTCTTTTGTATTTATTGAAATCATGATGAAACTCAGTTTACATGTACTTGCGTCCGTGACTATGAATCTTTCCTTCTTTCTTAAGTATAAGGCCGACTCAAAGTATAGATACTATAGATAGGTGAACTATCGTTTTAGATCTCAAATTTTTAAGTTTTTAAGATAGATTTTAAATTTAGAAAAATAACACCTCAATTATTATATAATAAATAAAAGAATAGAATAGAAAATGCAAAGGCGGAGTGTTGAAAATCTAAATAATTATCTTTTGGTATACAAGTTCGACATATTTTTTTATTTGCATATGTTATTTTACATTTATTAATTGTTCATTACAAACTAAAATTTATAATTATTTATATAAAAATTAATAATAATTATATATATATATATATATATATATATATATATATATATATATATATATATATATATATATATATATATATATATATATATATATATATATATATATATATATATATATATATATATATATATATATATATATATATATATAAAATTAAATATTTTATTTTTAAAATTTAATTCCGAATGCGTTGGCCCTGCCCTGCTTGGGCACCTTCCTTTCTCTCCTCACTGTTTGTGTTCATAATTTCAATCATTATTTCCAGCAAAAAGCATGTTGTTGAAATGAACACAATGATTATATTAATCCTGAAATTAAAAAGTAAAGTGATTCTAAATTGAGTAGATATCATTAGATAGGGGTAAAAGATTAGCGGAAAAAACATAGATACATACAAATATAATATTTAATTTTACAAACAATAAATCATATTTTTATATTAATTAAAAAATTAATCATCAAACTCAGTGCTTCTCCCCCACAAAACCACATTTTGCTTAGGGGACCATACAAAAAGATGCCATTAAATATTAAATATTAAAAAGGTATTTTCTTCATTTTTTTTAATCTTATTTTTAACCCAACATAAAAATTGTTGAAATATGAAGGATTCAAAGTATAAGATCTAAACAAGAACACATTTGTAGGTGTCAAGTCTAAGGTGGCAAAATAAATTTATCTCATCCATATGTTTATACGTTTTATTTATATATTTTTTTAAAGTAGATTAAAATTCTAAATCAGAATCTTTTAATATATTTATATTATCTATTCTTTCGAACTTTTGTAAATTTAAAAATTAATAATTATTTATAATTTTTCATTTTTAGGAGTCCAAACTTATATGTTCGCCTTATCCTATTTTTTGGGAGACGCATCAAAATTATTATGTTTCTTTTGTTATGTTCCACCCTAATTTTTATAGGGTTTTGTAGAACCATGAGACAAACATGTCTCTTTTCCATCCTATATTTACCATTTGATTAATTTTCAAATGTTCTTTTAAATCTTGTTATAAAGTAAATATATAAAAATTTAGCGAATTCAAAAGTAACAAACCTTTTTAGACTCACAAGTGTGAAATTGTGGTTAGTCAAAATAACAAAGAGTTGGAATTGTGTAAAATACACACATATGAATAGTACTTTAATAATAGAATCCACTCACATGGCCTTAACATGATTGGTGGCCAAGAACAAACTCTCTTAATGTTCAATTTGGTCCATATCCTTATCATATCAATTTTGAGGGGCTAAACCAATCTTCCCCTTCTTGGTTTCCTAACTTCAAAAAATAAAATAATAAAAAAATGTGATAAAAATAACTTCAAAAAATAAAATAAAATAACTTTACAATTATTTTCTTTTCTACAACTTCAAAAAAAAATAAAAAAAATAAAATCATTTTACAATTATTTTATTTTCTACAATATGGTAGTTACATAAAACAGCTAGCTACTTTTGGATTTATATATTACACAGAGTTTCAACTTTCAAGTTCTCTCACCTTTATATACACCTCCATTTCCCATGTGAACCTCCACAGAAAAACACAATGAGCAAAGCAATTACTACTTCTCTTGTTCTATCCTTTCTCATTATTTTCTCACACTTTGTGATTGAAATCCATGGAAAAAACAAACAAGTTGAAGCTCTTGACAATCTTCACAAGGCAAAATACATAGAAAATTCAGAAATTGACAAGACTGAATTTGAGGCACAAGAGATTGTGTATGACATTGATGCCATTGCTGATTCTCAAAAGGGTCTCAAAGAGAAAGATAGAATCAAGAAGCTTCCTGGTCAACCCTATGTGAAATTCTCTCAATTTGGAGGGTATGTTACATTGGATAAATTGAGTGGTACTGCTTTTTACTATTACTTTGTTGAAGCTCATCAATCTAAAGAAACACTTCCACTTCTTCTTTGGCTCAATGGAGGTAAAAAAAAAAAATCATTATTATCATTATATTTGTTAGATTTAATTTATTTAGTATTTATTTAAATGCATAATGTTGGTTGTTGAAGTATCATAAAATTAAGGTGGAAACTCTTTATTTAATTTGAAAGTCTTTATGTGTGACTATGACCACTGGCATGCACATGTAAAATGTCTCTTTGTCTTTTGTATTACATTTTAGGTGAAACATCATTTACATCTGAACTATTATGTTCCATTAAAAAGAAAACTAAAGAACATGGCCAATAATAATAATAATAATAATTAATAAAAAAGTAAACTTACAATTGAATAATATGTTCATTGATGTGTTTAATTAGATTATGATTTAATTTTGAATTTAGGTCCTGGATGTTCATCTCTAGCTTATGGAGCAATGCAAGAATTGGGACCTTTTAGAGTAAACAGTGATGGAAAAACACTTCACCAAAATAGATACTCATGGAATTATGGTAAATATTACTAAATATGAAATTATAAACTCTCTTTTTTTTTATTATATACTTGTTACTATATAATAAAAACATATATGAGTTTAATTAAACGTCTAACTAATTAATCACTCAATTTGGGTTTTGAAGCTGCAAATGTTTTGTTCTTGGAGTCTCCAGTTGGAGTAGGATTTTCTTACTCAAACAAATCATCAGAGTATAGTAGCAATGGAGACAAGAAAACAGCTAAAGATAATTATTTATTTTTGGTAAATTGGTTGGAAAGATTTCCAGAATATAAAAATAGAGATTTCTATATTTCTGGAGAAAGTTATGCTGGACATTATGTTCCTCAACTTGCTCATACCATTCTCTATCATAATAAAAAGGCAAATAAGACAATCATCAACCTCAAAGGAATCTTGGTATGTTACTTTCTCCTTTTTAATTGTACCTTTTTTTATTTCCTATTAAAAATATTATAAGTTATTTTGTGAATTTTTTCAAATAATATATTATATATCATGGTATGAAAATAAAAATCAATTATGCTCTTACTAAGGCCCACTACTTTTTGTACGAGTCTAATATTTTAGAGTTTATTTATGGCTTATGATTGGCTTATTAACTTCTTTAGTAATGGGGTGTGAGATGAGAGGTATAAGAAAGAAAAAAGTAGTAGAAAGAAAGCGAGAGATGGGATGAATGATTCATCATCAAATAAAAATATATATATATAAAAATACAAAAGGATACATAAAAAAAAAAGTTATTAGACAAATTGGACAAAATAGTAGTTATTTTTGATAAGTGGTCCCTTTGGGAAGTTCCATGTTTTAGCTAAGAGACATTCTATTTTGTTATGGAAATCTATTTGGAATCTAGAAAGGTTTTAGTCCTTTGTGGACCATAAGCATTCCATTATCTTTTTGGTCCACCTTAGGCACTATACGTTGCATTATTATCATCATCATTATCATGAAGAATGATAGCGTTTGTCGATAATATTTCGTCTTTATAGGCGGCCTATCGCAGAGGGTCTAAAGTTTTCAACTGATACATTTTTTTGTAATGTACAGATAGGAAATGCAGTGATCCATGATACAACGGACTCAACTGGAATGTATGATTTTCTTGCTACTCATGCTATCATCTCAGACAAAGCAGCTCATTATGTCAACAAAGTTTGTGATTTCTCATCATCTGATAATCTCACTGCTGAATGCAATTCAGTTGCTGATGAAGTTAATGAAGATATTGCATTCATTGATTTGTATAACATTTATGCTCCACTATGCAAGAATGAGAATCTCACTTCCAAGCCCAAAAAGAACACTGTAAGCTTCAAATTTCAATATTATTTATGTTTTTAATCCTTATAAGTAGAACTATATGTATGCTTAATGTTTATTTGCTTTTTTGTAGATTGTGACTGATCCATGCAGTGAGAATTATGTGTATGCTTATCTTAATAGACCAGATGTTCAAGAGGCTATTCATGCTAATGTCACAAAACTCAAATATGAATGGAGTCCATGCAGTGGTGTCATTGGAAAATGGATTGATAGCTCTCCAACAGTTCTTCCTCTTTTACATGAATTCCTCAATAACGGCCTCAGAGTTTGGATTTTCAGGTTAAATATTCATTACCACTTTTCTTTTCGTTATCGGATACAAAAATCGACATCATCAAATTAATATTGGTTACTTTTTGTTTATATTATACAGTGGTGATACAGACGGAAGGGTTCCTGTTACTTCGACTAAGTATTCGATTAAGAAGATGAACCTTCCTGTTAAAACTGTTTGGCACCCTTGGTTAGCCTATGGAGAAGTTGGTGGCTATACTGAAGTATACAAGGGAGGCCTAACATTTGTTACAGTGAGAGAAGCAGGACATCAAGTGCCAAGTTACCAACCAGCAAGAGCTCTTACTTTGATTAAACATTTCTTGGATGGCACTCCTCTTCCTTCTCCAAAAATAAAGGCATAGTCTAATGAAAGCAAATTTAATTGTAATTGGATTTCTTAGATCCTAATTATGATCTTTCATTGATCAGATCTGTATAAATAATCATAATTCTTAATGAAATATCAAATTTGCATTATTCACATAGTTTTTTTATGCATTATTCACACAGAAATTTTAATGCTTAACATTTTAAGTAGTTCAAATTAATGAAATAAATTAAAGAATGTAAATTCAGTTATGTACATTTGACAAGGTATACTGAAAAAGAAACTGTTGACATAGGCGAAAATTAATAATTGCCCAAATTAGTTTTATGTACAAGTGACTAATTTCTCAGTTTCATATTTCAAAACAATCGTCATCTTCACTATCTATCTCCAATGAGAATTTGGTGGCTGATTTCATTAACTCAGTTAGTCCAGTTACATCTTCTAAGTAGGTAGGATGATTAATTGCTTCAAGTATGAACTCCATTCCACGGTTTCGATATTCCGATATAACCTGAATGTTGCAGTTTTACAAAATAAAGGGGATTAGGAAAATGATGATCACAGGCTTAACAAATTTAAGTATCTTTGTTGTGAGCCAGAAATTTAAGGCAACAAAGTAAGTTAATATATAAATCATGATAGCTGGAGGCAATGAAAACAGTGAAGTATACAACCGCGGAAGCAGTATCAGACACAATTCATCATTCATACTTACTGTGGGACAACAGGCTGTGCAGCTGGAGGAGGAGTGACCTATAAGGCTCATTTGAGAAAACAGAAAGGGAGCCACGAATCTGATGAGGTAAAATGCCAAGAGGGTCCTCAGAACCTCCGGAGACACTGTTGTTAATATCGGCTTCTGCAAATATCCTGAAAATGTGTAGTCAATATCTGAATTTCATGCAGGATACATAAAGCAGGTCAAAGAATCTTTTTAAGAATGTTCCACATAAAATCAATGTTGGCAGAATTACCCTTGAGGGTCATGCAAAATCCCTACTAAAAGTTCAACAGCAAGGGCAGAAGCAATAGGAGCTAGGCCCGGTCGGGTCACAGTACATTGCTGGTCTAGAGTGCGGTTGGACGTTGACTACAAGAAGCAAGTATGAATTAGTTAGTTATATATGTTGCATCTCTTCAAATATCAAACCACAATGCTGCATGTAAATTACATCAGTTGGTGCAACAACATCGTTGAAGAAATAGAATGCAGTCTATGTTTTCCATTTGCATCATTTACACACACATCGGCAGATGAAGAAGTAGCAGTTTCAGCACTCAAGTCACATGTGCTATTGAAAGGACCCGCTCCATGGCGCATAACCAAGAAACTTTCAAACCCTAGTGCTGCAGTCATGGTAATCTACAAATATATAAATATTTATGTTAATCAAGAAGGTTCAATCAAAACTATGTTAGCATTGGCACAGAGAAGTGTTGGGAGCCAACGACTTTCCCTTGTATCTGTCAATAAAAAAACTGCAAAATGAGCATCAATCAAATCGCACAAACGTCTGCAATCGTCAAGCACACTCTCATGTTCCTGGCTATTTACTGGGTGTCCAGGCATTGGTATAGCCATAACAATGCCTTCTGCTTCCTGAAAAGGATAAAAAAGACATTTGTTTGCGTGGAAAATTTTACTATAGGGTTTAGCTTTAAGTGAGGTTTTAGGAATTAATGTTCTACCACTGCTGGAAATATCCGTTTGAGACTTTCAACTGCTGCTGTAGCTTTAAACTCTCCGCCATTAAGACAGTTATCCACAAGTATAAAGAGACTGCCTCAATGGATTAGACATAGCCACCCTGCCATTGTCAACTAGAGTAATTTTTCAGACACCCCATGCCTGCAGCGAAAAATGTATGTTATCAAAAAAATTGAAATATTGAAACAACAAAAACAGCGTTTTCCCAATACTCACCATAAGCATGCGCGCAACCTGGCATCCAAGTGTGCCTGCTCCAAGGAGAAGACACTTGAGGGATGACAAAGCACCCAAGTCCAAAGAAATCACGCCGCTTCATATGCTTTAAATTCAAATCTGCAGCATATTCGGCCATCCTACAAAACACATTCAAAACAGTTATAAGTTGCTTTACAAAATAAAACCTACATGATAGAAAATAATGAAAACAATGAACCTAGTTGGATCCATGGACTGTGCAAGACTAATACACCTAGGTACTTTTCTTCCCTGATAAAGTTCCCATCCAACTGCTTTAGGCACAACATCTTTCCACCCTACAGAGTTACTCTTTTCATATTAGAAACCCGACAAAATAACAAGACTGGGATATCTATTAACAAAATAAGTGTCAGATAATTAATGCATATGTACCATGTGGAACTGTTAATAATGCTTCGCCAATGAGGGACAAGCTCATATCAGCAAAACCATGATTCTCTCGGTAGCAAAAAAACTGAACAGACTTGAGATTCCACCTTGCAGCAATAAGTGCTAAGAAATTGCGCAGAGGCCATCCAGGAATATTTGGGAGATGACACGGGTCGTAAAACCCAAATAGGATCTGCCAATAGAATCAAATAAAAATTCACAAAGACATCTATAGTTCCGTATCCCGTAAGTTCTATGTACAATTATGAATAAGTAACTTCAAAAAAAGTAGCAATTAACTAATATAACAAGAGTTTGAAAAAAGGGACCTTGTGAGCATTGCTCTGACAAGCTTCCCAGTCCTTCAAAGGCCTAAAGTAGCATGCAAGTTTGGATCTATAGTTATTAAAAAGAACGGGACATCTGTGACACAAATGTTCTCGACTATTAGGCAAAACTGTCGGTATAAGAGGAAGCAAAAGAAGCGATAAATGAGATTACTTCCACATGTTTGAGTAAATTTACCTGCTGTTGATTTCGAGCCACGTCACTTGTCACAGGCTGCATATCATTTATTTAAGGATAAAACAATGTCAACATCCATGAAAATAATGACCATACCAACAAAAACCGAGTGCTTAAAATAATGTAACTAAGAGCACCTGTTCCTTGCTCAACCACTGAGAAGCTGGACTTAAATTGACCACAGTTGCAGGAGGATCAATCATCAGAGCAGGGAAAGCAAACCAGTAATGAAAACTACACTTTTTCAGGTCAGCAAATGAAATAAGAAGAAATCTTGAAAGTACTGAACAGTCCTCCACAGCTCTTCCAGTTTGAATATCCTCCCATATCTAATTTAACAACAAATGGTAAAACTTATGTGAGACTAACTTTTATAGTCGGAACGTGGTTGCGTTCAATTACATCATCTTGTAATAATGTCTACATGAACTAAACAGTTTACCTTTCTGGCCTCTTCCTTTAACAAATTCTGTTTATCAAGTGCATGGAAACTCTCCACAGTATTAGTATTGTAAAGTATCCCTGAAACAGGACACTTGTTCCTGTTTCCGTGGCTTGGTTCTTGGATCAACGATGCTTCTCTTGATTCAGAAGGTAAAGACTCTGCTAAAAGAGTTAGATAATTTGATACTAGAGGGTGTGAGCATGGTGCATAGAAACCTGTAATCAAATTACAGCACTATAAAACGAATCGGGTATAAACACAAAATGCAATCAAGGTGATGCTTTGAAGCTTATTTTGATACAAATTACAATAATCACATCATAAGAACCTGTGTAAATGCTTAGCTTATCTTTATAATCCAAAATCATTTTTTAAAGGGATTAAGCACAAGTGCTTATCAAAATTGTGCTTAGCTTGAAAAAGATTGTACAATCATGAAAAAGAAAGAATATTTTTTACCAAATTGATTCAAAACAAAAATGAAAAAGAGTAACGAGAAAAACCTATGATGGGTAAGCTAAATTTCTTGGGCTTCAAGGAAGAAAATCTGTGCCAAAACCCTTCGTCAACTAAGCCATAGGAGAAAATTGAAGCGGGAGTTTCTTGGTATTGGGTTGAGATGGATTTCTCCGTATAGGGTTGAAGTTTGTTTTGGTGTTCTTGGGGTTTGGGATTTTGGAGGGAAAGAGAGAGAAAGCTTTGAAAAGAGTATAGAATGATTCGGATGGAAAGGGTTTTGGAGTTTTATATTAGAAGAGGATTTTAGAAAACTTTGAAAAGTTTACACTATAGGTTTATTTGCTTTAGTTTTTAAAAAAAATCAATTTTTTCTTTTTATTTTCAAAAATAATTTTATAAAGATGTTTTATAAAATGTTAGAAGTTTTTTAATATGTTTTTTTATAAAAAAATAATTAATTTTGAGATCTTATAATATAAACATATACTACATTATTAAAGATCAAAACATAGTCTTATATGTGTTGAGAAACTGCGGTGACAGTTGACCACAGTTTCTCTGATGCGGTAGAGTGGGGGCATGTAATATTAGCACTCCAAAATTCAAGTTAGTATGTAAGGGAGAAGAGTGAAATGAAATTGAATTTGAAATTTATTACCTCAATTCAGCGTCTTCTTTATATGGTTGGCGCAAAACAGTTTCATCACAAGCCCTTGTCGATGCATAGTAAGGCATAATTGAATTTATGATAATCCAATAAGATTGATGCATCGCAGACCTAAGTATACACATTAAATCTCTGTAAGCATGATCTAACCTAAAGACATGCAAACTATGCAATAATGCATTATTGCAATAACAATTATAAATGAATGCTAGAAAATTAAAGGAGGTAAGGGAAAAGAGAAAAGATACACAAAGATATATAATGATTTGTCGTTCGGCCTCACTTTTGCCTACCCCACTCTTCAATATTGTTAAAGAACCATTAAAAAATAATCACAATCTTCCACTATTTTGATAAGTTTGATACATGCATTTTGATTACAATGAACTATTATCACAAGATAATTCTCTCTGTTGATGCAGACACTCAAAATGATACCAAAAACAAGATCCCCAAAAATATTTATCCAACAACCTTGATATCTATATTAACCTACTCCAAGTATTCGTGTGTAGAAATCTACATGATCCCACTGATTTCTTGTCTGAGCGATTGCCATTAGCTAAGCATTAATTGGACAACTCTCAACTTTGTTTGCAATCATCATTTCCATAATCTCACCAAAGTTGGTCATCTTCCAACTCCTCCTTACTAACAATTTGTGCTAGGCTTCGCCAAAGTCTTCCATGAAGTATACTGAAACTCTCTTCTTGATAGATATCAATAAGGTCCAAACTGTGAAGAAGATGTTCATCATCTATCTTAATTTAGTTTTGATGAAGACAAAAGCTTATCAAAGAAGAAATATCAAAAAAGAAAAAGTTTGGAAACAAGAATGCATAAGCTTATGGATATTTTGGAAGTAAAGGAAATTGATCTTGATGCTATGGTGCTCAATTGCAATTTCTTGTGAATAAACTATAGATGCTCAAAAACTAATACTCATCCTCATCTCTAAAGTTATCAAATTATCATATATAAAAATATTTAAAGCAAAGGCATAAAAAGCTAAATTTTAAAAAAGTTGTCTGCACTTTTTAAGTTAGGTCTAGTTAACCGATTTAACAAAACTTGTTGTTGTTTAAAATTTGAAAAATTATTTGAAATTCAAAAATCATGAAAAGGAATACGGTGAGCCCATCTTATCTGTCGGAAGGTTCCGTATTTTATTCAATTGTCTCATTCTTCAACAGAGAGAGGAACTTAGATGAGTCCATTTCCGATGTTGGTGAATATTCGCTTTAGGGGCTTACCATTCTTGATAATGAAAGCATAATTTATAACGATCATGGTAATTGTATCATCCCTCAGTATGAGTATCTATTTTCGTCTCTGGTGGTCTATTTTCCTTTCACTGCTTTTCGAAGTGGATGTTTTTAACCATTTGATGGTGGCTTCATATCAACTCGATCCGGCGCCTTCTTTATATGGTTAGCGCAAAACAGATTCCTCACAAGCCCTTGTCGATTCATAGTAAGGATGTCATACCCTAATTTTTACCCCTAGGATCCCATCTTATTTGCATTTTTGCATTGCATCAAGATCACAAACTTGGTTGTCTTTTAACCCTCTCATCTTCATTTATTGCTCATTTGCATTGATTGATGTTTTTGTTGGCATATTACCCTATTTGCAGAGTTATGTTACCCTCTTTCCAATAAATTGTCAACCTTAAGCAGAAAGTGTATATCTTTTCAATTTCCCTACTGAGTTATCCCTCGTGGAAGAATTTTTCTTTAGCCTTCCTATTCAGCTCATTATCTGGATGGAATGTGATCCCCATTTAAGCTTATTCCTCATTGGGTGTTGTCTTGGTTGACTGTTTCACTCCAGTTTATTCCTGGTTTGAATATGTGGTTCCCGACAACATTGTTATTTTGATTCATGTGGGCTTTGAGCCCTGGATTGAGAATGTGCATTTATTTTGCACGAGAAGACTTTATTACCTCAGCAGGAATGTATTGGCACTTCCCCAGAAAGCCAAGATTCATTTCCCCGCAGCGTTATCGCAATCCTCTTCATAAACAACAAGTGATAGGTCTCTTTATTTGAGCAACCTATTCTTCCCCAGTAAGTTTGTTAATGCCAGAGAATATGTTTTACTCCGATGAATGGTAGTCTCATTGTTATGGGATATAGTTCATTATTGTGATCTTTACCCTGATGAATGGTAGTCTCGTAATTATGGGAGATAGTTCATTGTTGAGATGTTTACTCCGATGGATGGTAGTCTCGTCATTATGGGAGATAGTTCGTCGTTGAGATGTTTACTCCGATGAATGGTAGTCTCGTCTTTATGCGAGATAGTTCGTTATTGAGATGTTTACTTCGATGAATGGTAGTCTCGTCATTATGGGAGATAGTTCTTTGTTGAGAAGCTTACTCCAATGGATGGTAGTCTCGTCATTATGGGAGATAGTTCGTTGTTAAGATGTTTACTCCGGTGAATGGTAGTCTTGTTATTATGGGAGATAGTTCATTGTTGAGATGTTTTACTCTGATGAATGATAGTCTCATCATTATGGGAGATAATTCGTTGTTGAGAAGTTACTCTAATGGATGGTAGTCTCGTCTTTATGCGAGATAGTTCGTTATTGAGATGTTTACTTCGATGAATGATAGTCTCGTCATTATGGGAGATAGTTCTTTGTTGAGAAGCTTACTCCAATGGATGGTAGTCTCGTCATTATGGGAGATAGTTCGTTGTTGAGATGTTACTCTGATGGATTGTAGTCTCGTCATTATGGGAGATAATTCGTTGTTGAGATGTTTTACTCGGATGAATGGTAGTCTCGCCATTATAGGAGATAGTTCATTGTTGAGATGTTTTATTCCAATGGATGGTAGTCTCATCATTACGGGAGATAATTCGTTATTGAGATGTTTACTCTGATGGATGGTAGTCTCGTTATTATGGGAGATAGTTCGTTGTTGAGATGTTTAATCTGATTAATAGTAGTCTCGTCATTATGGGAGATAGTTCGTTGTTGTGATGTTTACTTCGATGAATGGTAGTCTCTTCATTATGGGAGATAGTTCGTTATTGAGATTCACTTTGCTCTAAAAAATTTCATTTGTTTCCAGTCATAAGTATCGATTCCAATCATTTGTTACCTACCCTAATATTGGTATTTACTGGTATTATCTTACCATTTCTATTTTCATCCTTCGGGTTGTTAATTTCCTATTCCATGAGAGTCAATGTTACTCTCTTTTTGGTATCCCCTCTAGGAGTAGGATGTTTGCAGTTATCTGTTGATCGTTATCTTCCATTACTTTTTCCTTATTTATTGAGTTAGTGGTGTCTCATCTCCTCTTTGGGCCTTACCCTAGTAGATTTGAGTCTTCTCTTCCCCAGCGATTTAGTTTCCTGGTTGAACTCTCTTTTTGATCTTTTGTTTTATTTCCCGCTTCCCCAGTGGTGTCATGTGTCGCCTTTGGAGTTGGTCATTTGCATTCATAATCATAAGCATTTCATGGCATCTTAGGACCAATAATCGGGATTGTTTTATATTTAAGTATCTTCAATCACTCCGAGACGAAGATTTTAACCTTCGTATCTCTAGATAGAAGACACTTAAATAAGGGCAGCTTTTATACCCTAATTTTTACCCCTAAGATTTCTCATCATCTCACTTTTATCAATACATCAAGATCATACATTAGGGTTGGTTCTCTCTTTTTACTTTATCCCATCTTTAAGTTTGATCTTGAGGGATTACCAAGCACCTTGAATTGTGTATCTTGTACATATGTTCTTTTAATTAATATCAAAGTATGTGTATATGTCTCTTTGAATGATCATATTGTATGTAATGGCACAATTGCATTCATCTCACCATCTCTTAGCACAGAGGGTCAAAACTAGGGTTTTGAATTTAATCATGAAATTTATGGCTTTTTGGGCAAAACTTGATTCCATGCTTCTCTACATGTTCACGATCATCTATGATTGGAAGGTTGATCATCAATTTTGATTGGAAAAGGTTCAATTGATCAAAAGGGGTAAAATGGTCATTTTGTCAAAAGTCAACCAAAGTCAATTGTTGACCAAGTGGACTTTTGGTCAACCATCAATTCAATGTCCTTATTTTCACATTTCATGGTCAATGGTGGCACAAGATCAAGAAGAAGTGTTGAATTAAAGATAACTTGTCAAAGAAGTTACTTGAAGTTTTGAGTTTTTCCAAATGTTCATAGTGTTGAACTTTGATTGATCATAACTTTCTCAATTTTTATTAAAAAAAGGGAAAACTTTAAATGGTTGGGAAGAGGATGAAATTTTCTTCAATTTTGTCCTTGACACAAAAGTTCAAAAAGTGAAACGAGAAGAAGTTATTGAGCTTGGAAAATTCTAGACACTTAGTGAGATTTCTAAATATGTGCACAAGACCTTATTTCTTCATGGATAATTTTAAATGTCCATTTGAGCTTAAATAAAAAAGTTGTCAATATAATAATTAGAGTTTGAAAATTTCTCTTCACTTTTGATTCAAGAATCATCTTAAATGATCAAGTGTAGAGAGAGATATAAGGTTTAGGATTCAGGCCTAGAGATGGCAAGTTTTCCCAGCAAAACGAGGCCTCGCGCAGAATTTGATCAAGCAGATGGTGGGCATACCTTCACCATCACTTTTCTTATTGAATTAATCATAACTTTTAAAATGTTTAAACATCAAAGTTGGAGATTATTGTGTCCCCTTCAATTTTAGTTCAAGGTTCATTTGAGTTTGAGCATTATGGAGAAAGTTGTAGGGAGGTGAACTTAAGGGCATCATGTGTTGTTTTTTCTGGCCAGAAGGCATGCCCGCGTGTGCATCTATCTAGTTATTACATCAAACATTTGGTTTTCCCATGTTCATGATGCTTTATCTTGTGATTCAAGCTTCAATTGAAAAAGTGATTCAAAATGGGGTTGTAATTGGATGTGTAAGCTATCAAATGGTTTTTGAATCCCAACAATTGGATAAAAATGGAGAAATATGCGTTGCTTGCAAGTTGGGACCTCAAGTTGTAATATCTTCATGCATGCATGCACACAACGCGCACGCACCTTGCCTTGCCAGACTTCTTTTTTCCAAACTTCTTGCCAACTATTCTTCATGATCCAAGCATCATTTTCAAAAATTCAAAGCTCTATAATGATCTATGTTGTAAGAGATTTCTAAAGGCCTCTCAAGCAAAAAAAAATCACACGTGCCAATATTGGGATACTTGAGTTACAAGCTAGCTCATCAAGTGGACCATGCCAAATTGTTGCCAACTTTGTCCCTCTAACGATTCTCAAGCCAGGGACCATTACGCCCTCACTCTACTGGATCTATATAAACAAATGCTCCCTCTAATTATGACACATACGCTCTCTCCTTCACCATAATAAAAAAACATAATTCTCATTGTTCTCAATTTTTTCGAAGCTTCGCTCTCTCGCCCTAGTGCTCATCTCTTCATCATTTCATCTCCATTGAAGCTTGAAGCTGAAGAAGATCAGGTTTCTTTCAAGTTCAGAGGCGTATAGTGAAATTATTTTTCACTTACTTGAGGTAAATGTTCTTGAGCTTCGATCTACATTTTCTGCTTGCATTCATGATGTAGATCTTGTATGATAGTGTAGCTAGCCAGATATTAGATCTGAAGTATATACATGTGTGTTTTGATGATAAATTTATGCTTTGCAAGTTGTGAAAATTTTGCATGATACAGTGACTTCATGCTACCTTTGTGCTTCGATCTTGCTTAATTTTAAAAATCCATAAGCATCTTCATATTCCTTGCAATTTTGTGATGAATTTTGATGTTTGGATCAAGTAAAATGGTTAAGAATCGAGTGAGATATTTGAGTGAGAAAATTGTTTGTTGAATTGCTTAAAAAATTGAAATCATGTTCATGCAGCAACTTTCGCGCCCAAATTTCTCTATGATTCATGCATCATTTCATAAAATTCTTGATCCTATTGTGTTCTATGCATTTTCATCTTGAACTTTGGTGTTTACATTTTGAATTTTCATGGAGAAACGAGTAAGAAATCGTGGTCTGAACATCATGTGTTAAAACTCAAAAAACGTTAGGGATGGGTGTGTTGGTAGGGACGATGACTTGTCGGTTTTTGACTAAACATGGATGATTTTCTTTTATAGCGCCTTTTGATCATAATAGGTGTGGTAGATCTGAGTTATATTTGAATTTTACTTCATTTTAATTGTTTTCTCCAATTTAATTTTAATAATTTTATTAATTCAAAAATTACCAAAAAAATATTTTTGACTTCTTTTTTTAGTCTATTTTCTGATTTTGATTTTGATTTCATTATTTTATCATTTTTGCATGATTAATTAATTCATATAGAATAATTAGGGTTTTAGTTCTCTTTTAAATTATAGATTTTTATTTCTAATTTTCATTAACCTAAAAAATCCATAAAAAATATTCTGAGTTAAACCTTGAGTCTACTTCTTAAAAATAATTTTTTCCTTATTTTATAAATTTTGTGGTATGTTAATTAAATCAATTGATTGGCTATGTCACTTTTTCTTTGTTTTTTTTTTTAATATTATGTAAATAATTTTTGTTTAATTCTTTCTTTCAAGATAAAAGTCCATAAAAATATGTTTAACATTCCTTAAAGATCAATCTAATTGTTATTGATTTTTAATTGAATTTACAGATCATTTTACTTATTTTTCAAAATTTTAGAAGTTAATTGTTATTTTTGAGGTCTTTTCTTGCTTAAGCTTAAAGAAACCAGTAATCCCCTAACTTCCTTCACTTCTAAAAATCAAAGAAAAATATGTTAAAAGTTCCTAGATGAGTCAAGATCATTTAAACCTTTTTTCTGTAAGTATGGTCTTACATTTTCTTCAAAATATTTTATGAAGCATGCCTAGTTTTAGTGTTTTGCCAATTAGTTTTGATGTTTGAGTTTCAAAATCATATTTCCTCCTCTTTTTAGGAACTTTTGACTATGCTTCTGACTTTTAGAAGTCTTTAGGGAATTAGAATTAAATTGACATAAATTTACAAGTCATTTTCCTATTTTTAACCTAATTTTGACTTAGGAGTATGCTTAGGGTTTTGCTTTGATAAAAAAGTTTGTATTTAAGAACTTGTATGCATAGTTTTTGGCTAACTTTTGGCATGTCATATGCTACTGACTTGGGTGTTATTTTGGGACAAATTCCTCAACCTCATTGTATCTTGGGTGTTGATAGGTTGAAAAACCAAATCCACCAAAATGGATGAATGATATTGACGATATTTGAAACCCTAATTTCATCTGATACATCCCCCCTCTTTATCGTATCCATTTCTTACTTGTTTTAGATGTTGTTGGATAATGATCTACATATCATTTCTCTAACATATGGTACATAGATTGATATTGACTGGCCTCAAAATAGGTGTGACTTCTACATAAGTCTACTTACAATTGCTTAACATAGCGCTAAATTTATCCCGATTTGAGAAATGATTATTCATGACCCAAACCTATGTTTGCAATCCCAAGCATATTAATTTGAAACCTTTGATCAAATAGCCTTGAGGTTTATTGTTAGGAGGCTTTGACCTTATCAATCCTCTAATGAACCTTCATAAACTTTGGTCTAAGTGAATCATTTGAACATCGTTGATCATATGAGGTCGTCTTGAGCATTTGAAATGAATGATATACTTGAAAAAAAGCAAACGAGACTTGTTATTGAGAAGCTTTGATATTATCAATCTTTTAATGAGTTTTTGAATGCAAGTTTCAAGATGGTCATTCAACTAACCTCTAACTTCTAATTCACTAACAATTGACTTTTACTTTATGCCTTTACTTTTACACACCATTTATTTTAGCATTTCCATTTCATGTTATTTTATCTTTGCTCACTTGAGCACTTATCTTTATGTCATTTTTATTTTTCTCACTTGAGCTTTCCTTTTCTTTTTGAAGACATTTAATAATCAACTTGAACATTAAAAGCTTTAAGGCTACTCAGACTATTTGGTTACTATCCTTGACATTATGGAATTGTGGACCTCTCGGACTTAGGATTAGAAGCCTTGATTACCCTTGGGACCTTGCAAATCTATTTTTTTTTGTCTGGAGTTCTTGGGTTTTACCCCAAGACATTGGGTTGATTTTCTTTGTGTGCAGGTCATTCGGATTATATGTTTTGTCTGTGATTGAGAATTCCTCTGTATACAACTGTTACTCTGCCCAATTTTTTAGAAGACTTAATGCATCTGAAGCTTGACATTCTTAAGAGGTTTAATATCTTTGCTTGCTTGGTTTCAATCCAAAGTATGAGAATTCTACATTGACTCTTTATATTAAGTGTTGGCTTCTTGTTGGTTAGATCTTGCTTTTCCTTAGCTTTTACTTTATGCTTTAGTATAGTCCCTTCATATCCTCCCATCTTCTTTAATTTCGAAATCGTCTCCCTCCTTTTTAAAACTCTTCTTGTTTTCTAACTTGAACCCATTTCATAATAAACTTGGACTTAGGTCCATGCATTTTCAAAAATCTTTTCTTAACCAAACTTTAACCAACTTAATCATACTTTGACATTTTTTATGAGAAGACTAAAAGTCAATCAACCTCATTCAAACCATTTTTCCATTTTGGATTTTTACTTTAAAACTCTTTTCTCAAAAGATTAGACTCTTGTCGATTCTTGTAGTGATGCGAGCTACTATACTTCTACTGTATGTAGTGAAGTGGGATATTTTCCACTTGGGTGTTGAGCAAGGCTTTGTTGATTTTAAAATCCAAGCTATGTCCTCCACTTTGAGATGATGCAAATTCTCGTTTCTCATAATCGTTGGTAGTAAGTATGTTTTCCACTCAGATATGACGATGATGTCTCGTCTCTTAAAATTAAACAATAGACTTGTGTTTTAAATTTTTTAAAGGTGAACTACGAGTACCCTGATCCCCTATTACACGGAAGGTGGTATGTAGGCACTAAAGGTTCGCAACCGAGGCGGGTGTAAAATTTGTAAAAAATACTTATTTTCTCATCTCCACCATCTATTTTTGTATACAACACATATAGCCAAAATACACAAATTTTCAATGAGGTTCATGCGGAGTACCATAGATGTTTAGGGTGCTAATACCTTCCCTTTACATAACCAACCCTCGTACCTAGATTCTCCCCCCCTCTCTTTTTGGGTCTATTCACTCTTTTCCCATTCCTCTGTAAACAATAAAGCACGGTGGCAATTTTTATTTGATCTGTGCGAGTTAAGTTAATCAAATGGCTTAGTCTCAATATTTCTACCGCTACAAGTGTGATGTTGTCTTTACAATTCATCAAGAATCATACCATAAAGTCAGATTCAGATTTGAATAATGAGGCTTCTAATGATTCATTTTGTTGCATTTTTTTATTTAAACATGATTGACAAAGTTCCAAGCATGATTAGAGCGTTGAAATGCAAGATTTGGACGAGTTTTGATCAAGTTTGAGTCACACTTCTCATGCCTTCAGCTTCACACGAATTCCCTCCAAATCTCATCATTTCACATGCTTAAGCTCTCCATTCACTCTCCTATAAATAAAGGATCATTCTCCCTTTATTTCCCAAGCTTTAAACAACCATAATCACCCTGCCAAACTCTCATTCGAAGCTTGAAAAAATCAATTTCATTATTTCAAGCTTTCTTTCTCCAAACTCTTTTCAGAATCATCATTCTCAATCATCATATAAACTCTCCATCACAAAAACCAAGCAAATCGAGCCTTAATTCATCCTACAGAAGTTCAGTTTCAGTGCTTACAATTTGAACTTCGTTCAAGTAGTTTTCTCAACCAAATTAATCCAAACAAGTTACTAAGCTGTAGTCCTTCTTCCTCTGAGTCTCATATTTTTTTGTTTTCATTTTTATTGAGAATTGAGCATTTATTTTTAAAACTCGTTTTCACTTTTTGCTCTGGTAATCTTCAAATCGATCGATCCATGCTTTAAATAAATTTTTCACGAGGGTACGATTAGGATCGTCTGGATGAGACGAATCCAACGATGCCACTGTGAGCTTCTAACGTTTCCGTTTGAAGAATCCCATACTTGCCCTAGTTGCAGGTGGCTGGAGGTTGAAGATGGCCTACATGTAGTTCTTCAACCAATAACATACAACCAATTTTTTTAATCTTATTGGTTTGACTCTTTTGGCTTCCATACGCGCGCAATGACTCTAGCTCACCGTGCATTCGCACCTATGGTCCATCCAGATTTCCAGCGTGTTTTAAATTGGTTCAGATCCCACGCTTCTCATTTTTTGTTGTTTTATATTTTTCTGTTTATTATTTAAATGATTCAGTGTGTTATTCAATAAGGTTAATATCATACGCAGCGTGTCAGAGCCTCTGGATCTAATTACTAACATGTTTTGACATTGATCACATGGTCTACATTATTATGGTTTTATTTTATTTTCTGATTTATTATTTTTAATTATTTTAAACTTCCAAGAATCATAAAAAAATCATATTTTATTTCTTTTTTGTAATTGGTCCTGAACTATGGATGATGGTTGATTCCTTGGGTCAAGTTCCTCAACCTCACTAGATCTTGGGTGTTGATAGGTTGAAAAACCAAATCCACTAAAATGGATGAATGGTGTTGATGATATTTGAAACCTTAATTTCAATTTATCTCAGGCTTTGATTCCACTGTGATTTTCCCTTCTTCCCTTCATCTCATCCCCTTTCTTCTTTTCCTATTGATTGATTCTTAGTGGCATAAACTTTATGTTTGTAAGACCAAGTATGATTAAGTGTTGAGCTATGGAAATTAACCTTGAAAGATCATATTTTATTTCTTTTTTGTAATTGGTCCTGAACTATGGATGATGGTTGATTCCTTGGGTCAAGTTCCTCAATCTCATTAGATCTTGGGTGTTGATAGGTTGAAAAACCAAATCCACCAAAATGGATGAATGATATTGATGATATTTGAATCCTTAATTTCAATTTATCTGAGGCATTGATTCCACTGTGATTTTCCCTTCTTCCCTTCATCTTATCCCCTTTCTTCTTTTCCTATTGATTGATTCTTAGTGGAATAAACTTTATGTTTGTAAGCCCAAGTATGATTAAGTGTTGAGCTATGGAAATTAACCTTGAAAGATCATTGTTAGGAGGCTTTAATTTTATCAATCCTCTAATGAGTCTTCATAAATTTTGATCTAGGCTCAAGGCTCAAATCATTTTGGATCATATCACTTGGATTTCTTCTCATCTATTATTTGATTGATTCTTAATGGCCCAAACTTTATGTTTGTAAGCCCAAAGATGATTAAGTGTTGAGCTATGGCCAATAACTTTGAAAGCTTGTTGTTAGGAGGCTTTGATTCTATAAATCCTCTAATGATTCTTCATCAATTTTGACTTAGGCTCAATGTTCAAATAATTATGGATCATTCTTCTAAAAAACTCCCAACCATCAACTATTAATCACTAATTTCTAACTATTAACCATTGACATCCGACTTTACTTTATGCTTTTACTTTAGGCATTTATTTTATGTATTTACTTTATGTCATTTACCTTTAAGCATTTACATTTCATGCTATTTTCCTTTTGCTCACTTGAGCATTTACTTTTGGTCATTTTATCTTTTCTCATTTGAGCGTTTTACTTCCTGTTCTTTTATCTTTGCTCGTTTGAGTTTTCTTTTCTCTTTTTAATACACTTAATAATCAAGTTGAACATTAAAATATTTAAGGTTACTGTAATATGGTGGAAGAACTGACTTTTTTGGTTTTATCCAAATGTGCGGATAGCTAGAGTCACCATCGACTTTTCTTTTATCCAATAAAGGAAAAGGTGAAAAGAACAGGAAAGACCTTTGAGATTATTTGAGTTTGGGGGGTAGGTTATGAAAAGGGAAGGTGTTATCACCCTTTTCATCCGTAGTTATCTACGGGCTCTTAATCGCTGGCTCACTTTTGAAAATTCTTTATGAATGTGTTTTAAAATATTTTGAAAATGCCTAAGTACGACAACTTTGTAATGATTCTTGTATCGGTTAAGAATGCATATAAAGTGTTTGTTTTTTTGGAAATATTTCAGAAAAGCGTTTTGTGTGAAAAAGATGTTTGTTTTGTGTGAGCAAGCGATTAAGAACTATCTACCTACTCAAAGATCTTTCGTGTTATTTTCCTCCTCCTTTAGATAGTGCTATCCTACCGTTAGTTAGTAGGAAGTTGTAATACGGTGGGAGAACTGACTTTTGGTTTTGCGTTTTATCGCAAATGTTGCGGATAGCAAGAGTCGCCATCGACTTTTCTTTTATCCAATAAAGGAAAGGGAGAAAAGAACAAGAAATACCTTTTGAGAATTTTTCTGAGTAAGGGGGGTAGATTATGAAAAGGAAAGGTGTTAGCACCCTTTTCATCTGTAGTTTTCTATGAGCTCTTAATCGCTAGCTCACTTTTGAAAATGCTTTGTATGTTTGAAAATATTTTAAAAATGCCTAAGTGCGGCAATTTTGTAATGATTCTCATATCGTTGAGAATGCATACAAAATGTTTATTTTGAAAATATTTATTGGAAAAGCGTTGTTTTGTGAAAATTGTTTCGAAGATGCCAATGTAAGGCAGTATGCTTTATAATAACCCTTGTATCAGTCTTCAAGAGTGTTTATAAAGCGTTTTGAAAGTAGTTGTTTTTTGAAAATGTGAGATGTGAAAATTGTTTTAGTTTATGAGCAAGCGATTATGAGTGATCTACCTACTCAAAAATTCCTTTTTCTTTTCCTCCTCCTTTAGATAGTGCTACCCTACCATTGATTAATAGAAAGCCATATCGTTGGATGTGAGGGACGGGCGTGGGTCATCGTAAAGTCATAAAGGCAACTTTTAGGAAGTTTTAGCAATTTTCATAAGGGACTAAGATTGTTTATCGAAGGCGGCATCAAAGGGTCATCGAGGGACTATGATCTTTTAACTGAAGGTCTTTGCTAAAGCATCCCACATTCGAGGGACATGACTGTGTTTCATTCCGAAGGCAACAAGTGAAGTCATCCTAGAGGTGCGTGTGTGAAAAGTGATTTGTTTTCAGTTAATTTGTCTTGATTAGGATTATCTAGCGGTTGATTTTAAATCTTGTCATACATGCCTAATTACTATACAGTAATAAGTAAAGCAGTAAAGACAGAAATTAAAGGGTCCTACGCTATTACAAGGCTTCATGAATTGGGGTACAAATAGTAAAAACAGGGAAAAAGTAAAATCCTAATTAAACTATTACAAATCGTAAGTAGTTACAATAATCGAAAAATGCAAAAATAGTAAACTACGCGAAAATAAAAGGAAAAAGAAATTGTTTTGTGATTCTATCAAGTAACGAAATTAAATCAAATAAAAGCTATGAACGAAAATTCAAGAATTAAAATTCTAAATAATATTTTTGGTATTTTTGTTTGTGAGAAAATTTGAAAAGAAAATAAAAACCTATTCTATTATTTTTTGGGAATTTTTATCATGTTAAGAAAATTAAATCAAAATCAAATAAAAGCTATAGATAAAAATTCAAGAATTAAAATTCTAAATACTATTTTTTGGGTATTTTTGAATCATGTAAACAAATTAAGAAAAAATTAGTAACAAACAAATATATAAAAAAATTAATAATAAAAAAAAGAAACAGAAATTAAAAATTAAACAAGTGGGGAGTGTGAAGTTAGTAATTGGATACTGGGCTAGCAGCTTGAGGCCCAAATGCTGCAAAAAAGAAATAACACAAAAAAAATAAGACCCTAGCTGGGCCAGATCGGGTCATTCTTAGGTTAAAGGTCCAAATAGTTATGTGATTGCAAAGAACCAGAAACACTAGAGTCTAAATGGCAGTCGCTGCAGCCTTAGAATTAGTCCAACAATTAATTGTTTTTTTTACTCCCAAATAAACCAAATTAATGCTAATTAACCCAATTTATCACAAATAAAAAAACAAATGAATCAAGATAAAATCTCTTCTCTCTCTCACCACTCACGCTCTCTTTTGTTCTCTCTGCTTCCCAATTTTCTCACGCTCAAATCTCTCATACTCTGTTCACTTTGTCTCTCTCATGCTCGAACACACAACAACAACAACAAAACTTCCTCCATTCAACCCTCATCACGGCTCTTCTTCATTCTCTCAACTGTGCTCTCTCTTGATTCAACCAAAACAACAATATCTCAAACCAAACAAAACCCTAGAATCACAATTAAATCCTAATGGCATGGAATCAATGTGAACAGACATGGGGATAAAGTTCAGAATAGGCAAAGCAATACACTCATTTGAAAATCATTCAAAAAACATGAAGATAAAGATGGATTCAAATTTGACATTACCAACGAGAAACCGTGTTTCTTGGTGAAGAAATATAGTAATTGGTGAGTTTGTCCTTAAGCTCCTCCTCACCTTCAATCTTCTTCTTTTTATTCTTAGCCTGATTCATGTCCTTCCTCTGTGTTGTTGTTGTGTTTCTGAGCTCTTATTGATGTGTTTGAATGTTGTTGTCGTACTGTGGAAATTTGCAGGAAGTTTTGAGTTGCTGTAAGTTTTTTGTGATTTTTGTGGTGTTAATGTCCGTCTAACAAATGAAGAGAGGCCCTGCTAAATAGCCATATCCTGAGATCAAATAGGTATGTTTTATTTCAACCTTTTGTGTTTTTCTGCAAATTTATATTTTGGTGATTTTCCTGTTGTTATTTTATGGAGCAGGTTTGAAAAATATGTTTTTGGCATTTATTTCTTTTCTTTCTTGATGCAGGTTTGTTTTATGGTTATTTTGATGCAAGTTGGTGTAGCATACAATAGGTTTAGATTGGTACAAAACTTTGTTTCTTTCTTGGTTTATTGTTACAACAGGTTTTGAACAGCATTGCAAGTTGTTTTCATAGGGCTATTTTTTGTCTGGTTTTGATTATTTTAATAGCAGGTTTTGTGGAAGGCTGGGCAAAGGGTGTATCAGGTTTTAGTTCTTTTTTGGGATGTTTGTGTAGCAGGACAACAACAGGTTTTCCTCTGTTTGGAACAGGTTTTGGAGGTTTGTGGGCAGTTTAGTAGGGCTGAGTTTTGACATGTTATGGACTGTTTTAACAGGTTTTTTTTGGATTATATTGGTGGTTCATAGTAGGGCTAGATAGCAACTAGTGCAGGGATTTATAATGGAGTGGTTTTTGTCAAAAGGGTTGGATGATTCAAGTTTTAAAAGCAGGTTGAAGGTTCGAGTCAAGGATGATTCAAGTTAAGTTACAATTCAGCTTGACTGCATATTTCTTCAATTTCTTTGCGTATTTTCTTTTGAATTCAGTTTGCAATTTAGTCAGCTCGATCTGATATGTCTTGTAATGTTTCCTAAACAGAAATGAACTTTTTCTTGAATGACCAAGTGTGAATCATATTTGAACTGTGTTGACCATGTACTTGTGTTGGTTTATGCAAATTAGTGCGGATATATTTTTGTTTATTGTTGCTACAGGTTTGCCTAGCACGTGAAGATGACAGGTTGGCATCACGAAGGAAGCATGCCATGTTTGGAAGTTCTCAAGACATCCTTGGTCATGGAGCAACATAGGAGTCAAGTTTAAATGGGATGATTGAAGAGTTAAAAAATTATAGGTTTTAGGAATTAGGGAAATCAGAAGTCTAGATCCTTTAGGAATCAATACCAATTTCCTTGTAAATTTCCCCTTTCTCTTCTTGTAGCAACCTTGTGTTGGACTTTGAACTATTGTAATTACATCTTGTAGATTAGATGCAATATGCCTTGTAACGATTTAAAAACCAAGAAACTTGTACCAACTTGAAATCTAAGGGGACTTTAATTTATTTTCCCTCCATTTTACCAATCTGAATGTGTCCATGGATATTTGTAATTTCTTGCTTCATTATTGGTTTTAATGTAACGTGGCATGATGTAATTGAGGAATGAAAATGAAGTTGAATGGATCTTATATGATGTTGAAACTTATAATTCTTGAATGATATTTAAATTGAACTTGAAATCCCTTTGTACCATGCAATTTCAACTAAAAATAAATATTTACATATGTGGTTCATATGCCAAAACTTGATTTGAAAAACACAACCATACTCTTTTTGTTGAAAGTATTCACAATGGAAGTTGACGAATGAACTTGATGTATATTAAATGAATTTGCAATGAATATTGAATGAATTTTACCTTTGAATGAGCCTGAATTAAGTTTGAATGTTTTATTACTTAAATCTCAAGAAATCTAAGTGTCTTTTCTTTCCAACCTCACAAGCTTCAATTAACTTTGATAACATTCAATCCAAGCCTAAACTTGAAAGAATGACTCAAATTACACTTTAATTCTCAAATGAAATCATCTTATCTTGACAAAGTCTTCTTCGATTGATAACCCTAGCTTCTCAATTAAACCCTTGATAAAGCCCAATGATAAAAAGATGGTTTTAAGACGCGAAAGAAATTCCAAAACCCCAGTCCAACCATATTTGATAAAGCAACCAATTGAATTCATCTTGAATGAAGTAGAAAACCTGAAAGCATAAGGAAACCCTAATTTCTGACTGAACAATTTAGAAGATGGTAGTTGAGGAACAAACCCTGATTTTTAATCACACACAGGGAAACAATCCCTAATCCAAGATCCTGATGAATTTAAATGAGAAACGACCTTGTACATGGATGAATAAGAAATTCATGATAACCATACTTCGAAACATAATTCCACTGTCCACTGCCCAAGGAGGAGCCAAGGAAATCAACTGTAGAATGTAGAAGCCTCAAACCAAAATTGAACCCTAGTTAGCACCACCACTGATGCTTCAAACCACCGCCTTATTGAAATGCAAGAGTGATGTGTGAATGACCTAATGAGAAGGATGCAAATCAAATTCAAAGCCTAAGATAGATAAAAGTATAATTAGGACGGAAATTTTTGGGGTATAACATCTGCCCATGTTCAATCTTCTTAAACCTGAAGAGTTAGATTGACATGTCCGCCATTTATGACTTGAAGGTACAAGATGATTGAACACTTAAATGCTCGAAAATTTGCACTCGTATGTGCATGAAGTATCACTGTTGATTGATTGTATTGCTTGAATGGGCTTAAAGATGCCATTCAGAAAGGTGACGGAGAGCCGTCGGATATGGGCTTATAAATGCCATCCAAAGGTAACCGTTGATAGAATTATTTGAATGAGTCTACGCTCGACTATATGTGAAGAATGTTTTCTAGATTGAAACTCTGGGAAAGGTGTTTGAGCAACTGCTTGTCATGTAGATAGTCACCCCGTCCTGTTTAGAGAATTGATCTACAATCTGCTTTGTTGGTAAAGCCGTCATGTTTCGGGGATTCATACAATTGGTGATAAAGATAGTCGCCCCGTCCTGTTTTGAGAATTGATCTTTATCTGACCATAAAGAGAGATAGATAGTTTCCCATCCCATTTCGGGAGTTAATCTTTGCACGGTTGTAAAGAAAGAAAGATAGTTCCCCTGTCCTATTTCGAGAGTTAATCTTTGATTTGCTTTGCTTTTTGTTGGTAAAACCATCCTGTTTCCGGAGTTCATACCATTTGGTGATAAACATAGTCGCCCCGTCCTATTTTGGGAATTGATCTTTAACTGACCATAAAAAGGAAGATAGTTTCCCCGTCCGGTTTCGGGAGTTAATCTTTGCTTAGTTCATGTAGATAGTCGCCCCATCCTATTTCGGGAATTGATCTATAATCAGTTTCCATAGATAGTTGCCATGTCTTGTTTCAGGAATTAATCTGCGACCTGTTTGAAAATTGTTAATGATATTCGCCTGTTTGTAGATTTTACCTGAAAAGATAAAGAGTTAGATGTATACAATTTCATGATGTATGAAATGCATTTCTTAATGATATTCTCAAAGTAAATCAGAGTGGGCTATATGCGTTTTGTATGCATATGCTATGATATTTGTAAATGATGTATGAATGTGAAGTAATGTATCAGTAGCTTCATGCAACATCTTTGACTGGAAAATAAATCCATGACTGTTATTGGGGATGAATAATATGTGTAATCATCAACTTTTTTAGAATGTCTTCGCTGGGGATTCATGCTTTCTATTTGAGGAAACTCTACTGGGGAATATTGATTCCTGTTTGGGGAGAAGAGTTCAGGAACACCGGTCATTTGTCGCTCTACTGGGGAATTTAATTTTTATACCCTGGCTGGGGATAAAAGAGATGGACAACCTTTCAAGGTGTTGCTTGACCAAGTTTCTGATATGGATGTCAACTCATCTGGAGAGGATAAGGTTGAGCGGTATTTGGTTTGGTTCTAGATTCAGTAGAAACTCTCTGGGTATGGTGGTTCAGACTGCTTTTTGCTGGAGATCAGAATCTTGTCGGTATTTAGAGAAATAGACTCAGACTAAGGAGACTGAACTTTGCTAGGGAAATAAACCTTGTTGGGGAAATAAACCCTGAACTAGACAGATAAATATTCTGCTGAGGAAGTACTCTTGCTGAGGAAATGAGCTCTGTTGGAGAAAAGAAATCTGCATGGTTTTTTATAATTTTAGAGGAATAAACTCATCCGGGGAAGAGAATTTCCATAAACTGCACTAACGCCATAATCTCCAATGGAGACTGGAATTCCGTTAGGTTGGCAATATTGCCATGAAAAAGATCATATTCCTTTATCTACTAGGGTGATTTGCTGGTGAGTATGATTAGGTTAATTCAGCCTTGCAAGGAATCTATCTTTGTTGAAAATGAGTTTGTGAAGATGACTCTTTGGGGATAATCCTGTGAGGATCTTTCTATGGGGATACATGGACGACTTAAACATTATCCCGACTCCTAGAGTCTTGAGAAAATGCATATTCCTATTTTTACGCACATATTTGTTTAACAGTTAATCATATTCATATGTATATGTTCATTCAATTTTAGTCATTGGACGTTTTTTGCAAACAAAATAGAAAAGGTAAAACAAAAAGTGAATTTTGAAATTTGCATTTCTATTGATAGTTTTCCCATAAACAGGCGGTTTTGTACAAAGAGACATAAATCCTAATAAGAGGAAATTTTCGTGAAATGAAGAGAGTACAAAGTGAAAACAATCAATAGTTATGTGGAAATAATCTCATCGGGTTCCAACTCTGCTATTGCCCTTATGTCTTCAAGCATCTTGTTCCTTGCTGTCGAAAGAGGTTGACTGAATTGATCTGCACCATTCGAACCTGACGTTGATAATAAAGTTGGATGTAAGTGATCCAACGGGACATAGTCGTACGCTTTAATCCCTAATTTTCCCCTAAACCGCTCTTTCGGGTTTTCAGTCCACCAAGATACTCTTTTTTGCTCAATCCGTCTTTTTAGGTTTTCGACTTGCCGGGTGTATAATTTTTATAGATATATATCCCTAATTTTTGCCTGAATCCTTTTGGTTCACCGAGTTGTCCTTATTTTTTCCTAGGCCAGTCAACCTAGCGGGTTGTTTTCATGCGTAGTATCTTTTGACTATGTCAGTGTTCACATGGTACGAAAGATCTTCATCGTCCATAGTGGTAAGTATCATAGCGCCGCCCAAAAATATCTTATTAATTACAAATGGACCTTCGTAGGTGGGAGTCCATTTGCCCCTGGGGTCACCTTGTGGTAGAATGATGCGCTTTATTACCAAGTCACCAGCCTGATATACTCGATGCTTGATCTTCTCATTGAAAGTTTTAATCATACGCCTCTGATACACCTGACCGTGATAAATAGCCAAAAGCCTTTTCTCGTCAATTAAATTCAACTGATCCAACCTAGTTTGAATCCACTCGTCTTAGTCCAAATCTTCATCCTTCATGATTCTCATAGAAGGAATCTGAACTTCGACAGGTGGAACAACTTCTATACCATAAACCAGAGAGAACGAGATTTCCCCAATTGAAGTTCGTGCTGAAGTGCGATATCCGTGAAGAGCAAATGGTAATATCTCGTGCCAATCTTTGTAGGTTACAACCATCTTCTATACAATCTTCTTAATATTCTTATTAGTGGCTTCCACTGCACCATTCATCTTTGGTCGATATGGAGAAGACTTGTGGTGCTTGATCTTGAACTGCGTGCAGAGTTCAATGATCATAGTGTTGTTGAGATTAGTACCATTATCTGTAATGATTCTCTCAGGGATGCCATATTGTTGTTTCCCAAAGTTTTCCAAGGTTTCTTTTACATGGTTGGTTACAAACGCTTACCTAAAGAAAAATGAAATTTTTGAATGATAGCAAAGGGTTTTTCGATTGGCATGCCAACAATGACTTTCGATTGGCATCTGAATAATTTCCTTCAATTGGCACATCGGAGTAGTGTCCTTCGATTGGCACATCAGAGAAGTGTCCTTCAATTGTCACATCAGAGCAGTGTCCTTCGATTGGCACATCCGAGCAGTGTCCTTCGATTGGTATAATGGCAAGCTTCGACTGGGCTCCTAAAACCCTTTAACCAAGCATTGGCCCATCAGCTTCGATTGCATTTTGGCTCCCCTTTCGAGCAAGCATTGGTCCAAATTTCATTTAGGCGAGAATTCCCTACAAATTCCCTTTGATCCACAAACAGTGGCCTCCTGCATGTATATTCTGAGTCACTAGGCAATGGCCTATTTTTCGCCTGCTTTGACCTGCCTCATGCTAGCGCCCACAAGGCATTGGCTGCCTTTGTGCCAGCTTCGACTGGGCAAGTGTACCCTTTGAAACAGTTCCTCACACTTTGACACGCATGATAGTCCCTTCATAGGCATATTCATGTGGTCCCTCCAAAGAAACATTAACTGGTTCATTCGAAGGAAACATGATTATTGAAGACAAGTTGGCTTTATGGTGAGTTTTAGTCCAAGATGCTTACTGGCCAAAATCCTACATATTGCCATACTCAAGTTTCCTGCACAAGCATTCTGAAGGAAGCTTCGATTATCCTGGAAAGAGTTTTTTTGTTGGGGCTCAATTGAAGAGGCCCCAAGGTCGATATTTGAGCCATTCAAAGGACACACCTTGGTGGACCATTCGAAGAGGGCACAAAGCATACATATGAAAGACACTCAAAAAGTCCATTCGAAGGAGGAAACCAAAGGCCCATTAGAAGGGTACATAAAAGGTCCATTCAAAAGACCCAGTCGAAGGAGGCAACTTGAGGCCAATCGAAGGGCAGGGACTGAAGGTATTCGAAATCCCAAGGTGTCCACATTCGTTCAAATTCAAAAAGAGACAAGAATTCCACATATTTTGCAATGTTTCAAAATGGTATTCATGGCCTTAAAACACTTGTTTATGGATATTTAAACCTTTGTTCTCTTGTCCCCCTCCATCCCCTCTATATAAAGAACACACTAGCCATATCAAAAGGGGGGCTGGACACAACCGGATAGAGAGTCACAGGAAATTAAAAACATATTCTTGGAGGTTTCACGAGGCTTTTCCAATCATACCTAGCCCTTAAGCAAGTATCCTCATATCTAGAAGTTCCAAATCGAAGAAATCCTTAAACAAGGGTACCCACACACATCACCACAGATTCATACACCACTGTTGGTAAGAAAAATGTAAGGAATCAAATTCTATATTTTCTTTGCATGTCATAGTCATTTGATTTTCATCCATGATCAAAGGGCCTAGGTGTTATGCCCAAGTCTATATTTGTTTCTTTTTGTCTCTAACATTTATGTTGCAGATCCAACATAAATAAGGCTAGTGCGCACAGAATCGAAGGACATGGGTTTGGCACCCAGGCCATACTTTCATTTTGCAAACATATCTTTGCAGATTGAGTACCCTCATAAGTGATCTATCAGGAAGTTTCGACAATGTCCTCTGGGTCGAAAGCCACATCCCTCGTTGGATCAAAGGGTAACACCTTTCTTTGGATCGAAGGGCAGCTACTTTCACTGGATTGAAGGATAGCCAACCTCTCCTAAATCAAAAGGAAGCATTTCCTTCCATCGAAATAAACCATTCTCCCCTGGATCAAAAAACACCATCATTCTTCCCTGAATCGAAAGGCCATGACTCTCCCTGGATCGAAGGATGCCCCCCCCCCCCTTTATATTTTTTTTTGTTTTTTTTTTGTTATTTCTTTATTTTATCATTTGAATCAACTTTAAATCAAAAATCACAAAAAATATTAGGTTAGTGTTTTATTAATCAAATTAATTTTGTAAATAAATAAATAAATTATTTAACCTTTTTTTATTGAATTTAAAATTAAATAGACTTAGGTTTGTAATTTCTTAAAATAAAACAAAAAAAGCAAAAATATTTCTCTTCCTTAGGGTTTAGATGTCCGTGTTAATTTGTTTTCGCATTTATTTATTTTCGCATTTTTTCTCATCTTGTTGTAACTGCTTCCCAGTTTGTAATAGTAACTAAGACTTTACTTTTCACATCTCTATAATGTACCTCTCACAAATCCATGTAATAGCGTAGGATTTACCTTCCCTCACTTTACATTTCTGCCCTTTAAATTCCTGTATATATATATTAATTGTTAGTAATTAGGCTTGTATGGAAAGACTAATAATCAAACGCTAGCAAACATAACAAAAAGACAAAAATAACTGAAACATAATACACTTGCACATATACACCTCTAGGGTACCCCACTTTGGTTGCCTTCGGAAATAAAACAGTCATGTCCCTCGAGACAGGGACGCTTTAGCAAAGACCCATAAGTCAAAAGATCATAGTCCCTCGATGACCCTACAATTGCCTTTCGGTAAATGATCCAGTCCCTAAATAGAAATTGCTAAAGCATCTCTACATTGTTTCCTTTATGACTATATGTCCCTTAGAATGTCCCTCATACATCCAACGATGGGGATTCTTACCAAATCAATGGTAAGATAGCAACACCTAAAGGAGGAGGAAAAGAACGTTAGACCTTTTTAAGTAGGTAGGATGCTCATAGTTGCTCGCTTGTTCACAACAACAAAAAACATTTACACACCAACACTTTCAATTGAAACATTTTCAAAAGTCAAAGCCTTTTGTACGCATTCTTATAGAGACGAGAATTATTACAAAGGAACTTTTCAAAATCACTTTCAAAAAACATCTTCCACAAACACTTCTTTTAAACTATTTTCAAAACCAACACTTTGTACGCATTCTTATAGAAACGAGAATCATTGCAAAGACGTTTTCAAAATATTTTCAAACCCACACCATAAGCACATTTTCAAACAAAAGCAAAGTAAACTAGCAAGCAACTAAGAGCCTGTAGATAACTACGGACGGAAAGGGTGCTAATACCTTCCCTTTCCATAATCTACCCCCTTACTCAGAAAACTCTCTTGAAAGGTCTTTTTCTGTTCTTTTCACCCTTTCCTTTGTTGGATAAAAGAAAAGTCGGTGACGACTCTTGCTTACTGCAACATTTGCAAACACAAACGCAAAACCAGTATTAAATAGTTGGTTCTGCCACGTATCACACATACCGAAAGATAAGTTATGCTTGATGAACCGGGCCACGGAATTCTTGGTAACAGAGGCAAACGAGGTTGCTTCAACCCACTTTGTAAAGTAATCAATGGCGATGAGGATAAAACAATGTCCGTTAGAGGCAATGGGTTTGATCTCTTCAATCATATCAATGCCCACATTGTGAACGGCCAAGGAGCAGTCAAAATATTCATAGGTACTGGAGGCACATGTACTTTATCAGCATAAATTTGGCTTTTGTGACACGTTCTAGAGTGGTGATGGCAATCAGTTTCCATGGTCGACCAATAGTAACCCGCTCTCAAGATTTTCTTAGCCATAGTATGTCCACTGGAATAAGTACCAAAGATACCTTCGTGCATATCTTCCATAATCTTTTCTACTTATTTCTTGTCCATACAACAAAGTAGAGTCCAATCATGATTGCGCTTGTATAAAATTTCGTTGCTCAGGAAGAACTTAGCTGAGAACCTCCATAGAAATTTCTTGTCATTGATAGATGCCCCTTCAGTGTACTCTTGAGCCTCAAGTTATCTTTTCACTTCATGAAACCAAGGCTTTATTTCTACTCCGTCAGTGTCAATTTCATAGCAGTGTGCCGGTTCGTCTAATATTTCGATGGTAATTCTGGGAGCCTCATTGTCCTGTCTGACCTTGAACACGTATGACATGGTAGCTAATGCATCCTCCAATTGATTATCTTCTCTTGGGATGTGCTCAAAAGTGATCTCCTCGAAGTATGGAATTAAGGTCAGTACATGCTCTCGGTATGGAATGAGATTTGGGTGTTTCGTATCCCATTCTCCATTAACCTGACTGATTACCAAAGCTAAATCCCCATATACTTTCAAGAACTTGGTTCTCATGTCGATGGCAAATTTAATACCTATGATGCACGCTTCGTACTTAACCATATTGTTGGTGCAGTCAAAGCAAAGTCTGGAAGTGAAGGGTGTATGGCAACCTTAAGGAGAGATAATTACAACACCAATTTTGTTTCCAAGAGTGTTAGAAGCTCCATCAAAAACCATAGTCCATCAGGATCCTGACTCGGGTCCTTTATACGGTCCAGGTTCTTCATAATCTGTAACTAGCATGATGTTCTCGTCCGGGAATTCGAAGTTCATAGACTGATAGTCGTCTAAAGCTTGATGTGCCAAATGATCTGCCAATACACTTCCTTTGATTACTTTTTGAGTGGTGTACTGAATATCGTATTCTGTTAAGACCATTTTCCATTGGGGCATTCTTCCAGAGAGAGTTAGCTTCTCAAATATGTATTTGATGGGATCCATTTTAGAAATCAATAAAGTAGTATGGGTCAGCATATATTGTCTTAGTCGGCAAGCAGCCCATGCCAAAGTGCAACAAGTTTTCTCGAGCAATGAATATCTTGTTTCACAGTCATTCAACTTTTTGCTAAGGTAGTATATTGCATGCTCTTTTTGACCAGACTCATCATGCTGCCCCAGTACACACCCCATTGAATTCTCTAGCATTGTTAGGACATGATTAGAGGTCTTCCTTCAACTGATGGCATTAGAATAGGAAGTTCTTGTAAGTACTCCTTGATTTTATCAAAGGCTATTTGATAGTCGTCGTTCCACTTTACTACTTGATCTTTCTTCAGTAGCTTTAAGATTGTCTCACAGGTAGCAGTCAAATGAGAAATGAATCGGGCAATGTAATTCAGTTGTCCTAAGAAACCTCTGACTTCCTTCTCAGTACGGGGAGCCGTAATTTCTTGAATAGCTTCAACTTTTGCAGGATCAACTTCAATACCTTTACCACTGATGATGAAACCTAGGAGTTTTCCAGACCTCACCCCAAAGGTGCATTTGTTTGGATTCAACCTCAACTTGTATTTCTTCAATCTTTCAAATAATTTATGTAGATTGTCAAGATGTTCTTCTTCATCCTGTGATCTGGTTATCATATCATCGATATAGACCTATATCTCATGATGAATCATGTCATGAAATAAAGCTACCATGGCACGCTGATAAGTTGCGCCGACATTCTTTAACCCAAAAGGCATAACCATATAGCAGAAAGTGCCCCACTGTGTGACAAAAGTTGTTTTCTCCATATCTTCGGGTGCCATCTTGATCTGATTATACCCTGAGAAACCATCCATGAAAGAGAATACCTTGTGTTAAGCGGTGTTGTCGACCAAAACATAAATATGTGGAAGTGGGAAGTCATCTTTGGGGTTTGCCCTATTCAGATCCTTGTAGTCTACACACATATTCACCTTGTCGTCTTTCTTTGGTACCAGAACAACATTTGCAACCCATTGAGGATATGACGTCAATGCTAAGAAACCTATGTTGAATTGTTTCATAACCTCAACCTTGATTTTCTCTGACATCTCAGGATGCATGCGACAGACCTTCTGTTTAATCGGAGAATAATCCTCTTTCATCGGCAGGCAGTGAACCACAATATTAGTATCTAGCCCTGGCATGTATTCGTATGACCAAGAAAATACCTCAACATAGTCGTGCAACATCTAAATCAATCTATTCTTGACACTTCCCTCTAAGTTGGCGCTAATCTTGGCCTTTTTCTTGTCTGTCTCAGAACCCAAGTTTACCATTTCGATCGGCTCTTGATGCGGTTGGATAGCCTTTTCTTATATTAAGAGTCTGGGAAGTTCTCCAGGTATTTCACAGTCTTCCTCACCTTCGTCCTCGGTTTGGTAGATCATATTTTCAAAGTCATAAGCGGAAATAGCAGGATCGTTATCAAAGAGATCCAGAGTGGATGTCTTCAATGTAGTGTCTGAGTGTGTAAGAACACATAGCTATTCGAAAGTGCAATAAAGTAAAAGAAATATAGAGAGAGCAAAATTTGAATGCAAAACGTCCAATGTTTTTATTAAAATGAAAATATGACTTATGAAATGACAACCCTTAACAAATGAATCATTATGCCCCGGGTAAGACACAAGGTTTAAGGTCATTATTTATTACATAACCAAAATCTTTTAAAAGTAACAAGACAACAATGTAACTATTACTCCTGACTAAAGGAGATAGGGATAACATCTTCTGCTTTCCAATTGTCGGGTTCGTTGCCAATGGTAGGGAATATATAGTTGTCAAAGTCACAATCATTGTCAGCATCCTCTATAGTGTTGACTTTGTTATTGCTGATACGGAATGGTGGTCCTCCAACACGAGCGCGACAAACTGCTCTTTTTCCTTTTGTAGTAAAGCCCAAACCAAACCTATCAGATTTATAGGGGATATCAGGAATCTGACCCCAAATAGTGCAACCACCTTCTTCTATAGTAGCTTTGGCATCCTTCAAGGAATCCATCTTGTGCATAGCCCTAGTACTCTTTGGAATGGTAGAAACATCTTTAATAGCAACAACAAAAATTACTTCAAAAGTTTGGTAGGGAGTCTCGATGAATTCCCCGTCTATCTCCATCTACCAGAATGAATTTAGGTGGCTGACCATGTACCCCTCTTCTCTGCAGACAGTAACGGTCTTCCCTTTCACATGATACTTTAATTTTTGGTGTAAGGTGGAGGTAACAGCGCCTGCCACATGGATCTAGGGGCGTCCTAATAAACAAGAATAAGCTGGCCGGATGTCCATTACATAGAAGGTGGATTCAAAGATCTGTGAACCCACTTTGATAGGAAGATCCACTTCTCCATGTACCATTCTTTTGGACCCGTCAAAGGCTCGAACTTTAATTTCACTGGGTTTTAGCACAACCCCTTCACAATCCAGTCTATCAAGAGCATCCTTTGGTAGAATATTCAGAGAATAACCAGTATCAACTAACACATGAGCCAACATAGTGCCCCTGTATTCAATAGAGACATACAGAGCACTATTATAATTTATTCCCTCCGGAGTCAGGTTAGCATTGGAGAAGCCTAATCCATTATCAATTGTTAAACTAGCCACATAACTTCCAAATTGATCAGCCGAAATCTCTTGCAGTACGTGAGAAGTCTTCAAGAATTTTACTAAAGCATGTGCATGGGCTTTAGAACACAACAATAAAGATAACATAGAGATTTTGGATGGGGTCTGCCCCAGCTATTCAATAATTTTATAGTCACTTTTGCGAATGATCTTCAAAACCTATTCTACCTCTTGTCTAGAGGTGTCCTTGACTGTGGTTTCTTTAGGTGCCTCCCTCTAGGCAGGCTCTAACATTAGCTCTTTACCCTGAGCCTTTCTATTTTACTTGGTAATTGTGACTTAAACATGTGTAGCAACATTTTTCAGAGAGAGTTCCAGGGAAAAAATCCTTCCGCTTCTAGTAACTTTGTTGGTCCCTGTAATATTGTCAACATTGGGATCAATATCTTTAGTATCTTCATCAGACAATTCTTGTTTGACACCATGGTAGTAGACGTTATATCCATAGTTCTATGGAATAGCCTTTTCTGAGGAATATGGGATGGGTCCAGGTGTTGTAATGATCAAGGGAGAAGCTTTTAGATTAGCGGTAATCCTTACAAGAACTTTGGAAGTGATCCTGACAAGAGTATCAGATACAACATATAAATCTTGGCACAAATTCTCAGCATACGAAATTTTCTCGATCAAAATTATATGTTCATCCATCAGGCGCTGAACGCCTTCCTTCAGTAATTTGCAACCATTGGGTTGGACTGCACAATAATAACATTCTTTAACACAACCCGAAAATAAACCGGCCTGTAACTGATTCTTTTTTATTATTGAGAGGGGAGTAACCACATCACCTATAGTGGTAACATACAAAATGTCTTCAATATCACTTATGACTTTGTCATGCTTCGGTATAGGTGCAGTAATCACATTTGGAGTCTCCAGAGGATCGAACTCAATTTCCTTGTTATCAATCATGTCCTGAATTTTGTTTTTCAGGGTCCAACAGTTGTTGGTGTCGTGCCTAGGACTATTATAATGATAGGCACACTTCGCATTCATATTTTACTTAGGAGAGGATGTGATGGGATTAAGAGGAGGATCCCGCAGTGTTATCAATTCTGCTTTCTACATATGTTGTAATTCTTGAGACAATGGCATACTAATCCTGGTGAACTGCCTTCTCGAGGCGTCTGACCTACACTGATTGCCCTGTTGTTGTTATTGTTGAACAAGCGCTGGATTAGAGATCAACACCGCTCCCACAGACTGATGGCGGTCATTTTTACTACGACTCTTCTGGCCATAGACATCATCAATTTCTTTTTTACCACCAAATGGCTTCTTCACAGCATTAGAAGCTGCAACCATTGGAATATTCCCACTCTTAATACCACTTTCAACTCTTTCTCCTGTCATTATTAGCTCAGTAAAACCAGCTAAAGAACTACCAATTAACAGATTAAAGAATGGGCCTGTTAAAGTGCCCATGAACATATCAACCAATTCCCGGTCAGACAAAGGAGGTTGCACCCTTCCATCTAAATTCCTCCATTTTTGTGCATACTCCTTGAATCCTTCATTCGAGCCCATGGACATGTTTTGCAATTGTACATGAGTCAGTGCAAGGTTAGCATTATATTGATACCGCTTGTAAAAAGAAGCAGCCAAGTCTTCCCATGTGTGAATGTTGGTTCCTTCCAACTGATAGAACCATTCAAGTTGAGTGTCGGACAAACTTTCTTAAAATAAATGGACCCATAATTTCCTGTCGGCAGTATGAGGTTGGATTTTTTGAACATACAACCTCAGATGAAGTTTGGGACAAGAGACCCCATCATATTTAGCAAAGATGGGGACCTTAAATTTGTGAGGGATGACCACCCCCAGGATCATACCTAGTTCTCCAAAAACTAATCCAGGCACTTTCTGGATTTCCATGGCTTTGAGACGGTCTTCCAACTGCTTGTACTTGTTATCTGTAGGAGGGTACTATTCGTTAGAGTATTCTTCATCTTCATGAATATTCTCAGAACCCTGGTTATTCCTTCCTTTAGGCTTAATGCTTATACCACCCTCTTCTTGGTTGTCGTCTTCCTTAGAGGAAGCATCATCCACTTGAACCGGTTGAGTAGGACCTTTTAATCTTCTCCCTATATTGAGGATAGCAGCCATCTTTTTAGTCTACTTTTTCTTGGCAACGAGCGCCATCAGATCTTTTTGTCCCTCTGCTAAATTCAGAAGAGTCTCTTAAAATTGTGCATGCTGAGCTTGAAGTTCCTTAACGGTCTGTTCGAGGGCCATCTTTAATGAAATAAACAGTAAGGGTTATGAGAAAACCTATCTTGGGAAACCTGTTATGTAATGATGCATGATATATAAATGCGATGCTTTCAAAGATCTCACGGGGTAAACACAAGAAAATGTTAGAGACTGAATCCAATTGCAGCTTTGATTGAAGAACTTCGTATCATTGAATTTATTTCTACGAGAATCAAGCTCACCATGTCAAGTGGGTCCTAGCCTTTGACTCAAGTTATCATGCTTTAGTCTTTGACGACATCTGGTTAGAGGAAAATAAATCCTCTTACCCCTTGATAGACGTCTGGTTCAATATAATCCTGAATCACAGGCCCTTTGAGATCCTTGAAATGGTCAGTGAAAATGATATGTGTAATGATGTCATGATGTCATGTTCGAACAATTTAATCAAACACAAACAAAGCACACAAGGCCTTAGGTTCAGGCTTGCATGGAGTTTATAGGTAAGTACCCTATTTAGTTTTAGTTGGCTCAACCTGTCCTAAAAGAAGTAACCGGGTTCTAGGAATCTCATATCACTGATATTTCTCCCAGGTATTGTTTCAGCACAACATCTGATTTGCAACCGAAATATCTCGAGAGTCCGATCTCAGTGAGTGTAGTATCGAGTATCAACCAACTTCAGTCTCCACAAAAGCTGGCCACCTCACTACTTTATAATTGCTAAGTTGTATCAACTAAGGCTCTAAGGTCAATTAGTGCTTATGACACCACACGATAACTCAACATTCTCCTTGACTGACTCAAGTGACACCAGCACTAACCAATGTGTTGCACTAACGTAGCCATCACTTCAACCATATCGGTCTACGCCGTACAGTTTCCACGATATATAGCTACTTACCTAAAATGCCCCTAGATCTGGGTATAGGATTTATACAAAAATAAACCTGAGCAAAACACCAAAATATAAAGCATACAAGTTAAGTAAATAAAGCATTTTAATCATGATCTATTTCTAAGGTAACCCCACTTTAAGTTTTCCCCAAAAGAGTCGCCAGTTCTATAATATGGTGGGAGAACTGACTTTTGGTTTTGTGTTTTATTGCAAATGTTACGGATAGCAAGATTCGCTACCGACTTTTCTTTTATCCAATAAAGAAAAGGGAGAAAGAACAGGAAAGACCTTTTGAGAATTTTTCTGAGTAAGGGGGGTAGGTTATGAAAAGGGAAGGTGTTAACACCCTTTTCATCCATAGTTATCTACGGGCTCTTAATTGCTAGCTCACTTTTGAAAATACTTTGTGTTTGAAAATATTTTGAAAATGCCTAAGTGCGGTAATTTTGTAATGATTCTCGTATCGTTGAGAATGCATACAAAATGTTTATTTTGAAAATATTTATTGGAAAAATGTTGTTTTGTGAAAAGTGTTTTGAAGATGCCAATGTAAGGCAATCTGCTTTATAATAACCCTTGTATCAGTCCTCAAGAGTGTTTATAAAGCGTTTTGAAAGTAGTTATTTTTTGAAAGTGTGAGATGTGAAAATTGTTTTAGTTTGTGAGAAAGCGATTATGAGAAATCTACCTACTCAAAAAGTATTTGTTATTTTCCTCCTCCTTTAGATAGTGATACCCTACCATTGATTAATAGGAAGCCCTATCGTTGGATGCGAGGGACAGGCGTGGGTCATTGTACAGTCATAAAGGCAACTTGTAGGATGCTTTAGCAATTTTTGTAAGGGACTAAGATCGTTTACCGAAGGCAGCATCGAAGGGTCATCGAGGGACTACAATCTTTTAACCGAGGGTCTTTGCTAAAGCGTCCCACATTCGAGGGGCATGACTATGTTTCATTCCGAAGGAAATAAGTGGAGTCATCCTAGAGGTGTGTGTGTGTGTGTGTGTGAAAAGTGATTTGTTTTCAGTTAATTTGTCTTGATTAGGGTTATCTAGCAGTTGATTTTAAATCTTGCCATACATGTCTAATTACTATACAGTAATAAGTAAAGCAGTAAAGACATAAATTAAAGGGTCCTATGCTATTACAAGGCTTCAGGAATAGGGGTACAAATAATAAAAACGGGGAAAAATTAAAAGCCTAATTAAACTATTACAAACCGTAAGTAGTTACAATAATCGAAAAATGTGAAAATAGTAAACTACACGAAATAAAAGGAAAAGGAAATTGTTTTGTGATTTTATCAAATAAGGAAATTAAAGCAAATAAAAGCTATGAACAAAGATTCAAGATTAAAATTCTAAATAATATTTTTGTTTTTTTTTTGTGAGAAATTTTGAAAAGAAAATGAAAATCTATTCTATTATTTTTTGGGAATTTTTATCATGTTAAAAAAATTAAATCAAAATCAAATAAAAGCCGTAGATAAAAATTCAAGAATTAAAATTCTAAATACTATTTTTTGGGTATTTTTGAATCATGTAAACAAATTAAGAAAAAATTAGTAACAAACAAATATATAAAAAAAAAATAATAAAAAAAAGAAATAGAAATAAAAAATTAAACAAGTGGGGAGTGTGAAGTTAGTAATTGGATACTGGGTGTGATACGGTGGTGGAACCGACAGTTATATATTAGTTTTTGCGTTTTTTTTTGTTCGCAAATGTGTGGTAAGCAAGAGTCGCCACCGTCTTTTCTTTTATCCAACAAAGGAAAGGGTGAAAAGAATAGAAAAAGACCTTTTCGAGTTGTTTTCTGAGTAAGGGGGGTAGATTATAGAAAGGGAAGGTGTTAGCACCCTTTCCATCTGTGGTTTTCCACGGGCTCCTAGAGGTTTGATCATTTTGAAATACCTTTGTGCTTTGTGTGTTTGAAAATGTTTTGAAAATTCCTTAGTGCGGCGATTTTCTTTGTGTTTAACTCTTGTATCAGTCCTCAAGAGTGTTAACAAAGCAAATGTTTTGTTTTTGAAAAGTAGTTTTTGTGTGTAAGTGCAAAAATAGTTTGAGCAAACTTCTAACAACTATCTACTTTGTACTCGAAAAAGTAGTTCTTTTCCTCCTATCCTTTAGACATTGCTATCCTACTATTAGTGAGTAGGTAGCCTTGTCGTTGGATGTATGAGGGACAATCGAAGGGATGTTACAGTCACGAAGGCAATTTTATGGAGATGCTTTAGCAATTCTGTTTTAGGGACTAGATCATTTAGCGAGAAGACAACTGTAGGGTCATCGAGGGACTATGATCTTTTGATTTTACGGGTCTTTGCTAAAGCATTCCTATCTCATCATTGTTTTTTAAAGGCAACCAAAGTGGGCGTACCTTAGAGGTGCTTGTGTGTAATTGTGTTCAGTTCAGTTATTTTATCTTTAAACATTTAGGTGTTCTACCGTTTGTTTTCAGATCTTGTCATGCAATCCTAGTTAGCATACATCTAAGCAATTAATATATGTATAGGAATTTAAAGTGCGGGAATTGTAAATCCTACGCTATTACAAGGCTTCAGGACAATTACATAAAAAATGCAAGAAACTAAAAGCGCGAAATTTTAAATCTAAAGTTATTACAACTGTGAGCAGTTACAATAAAATAAAATGCGCGCGAATTTGACAATAACGTCTAAAAATCCTAAGAATAAAATATTTGTGTTGTTTTATTTTATTTTGGGAAAATGTTAAGATAATTAAATGATTAATTAATAAAATTAATTTAATAGAGAAAAAAAACTATCCTAATGTTTTTATGGTTTTTTGATTGATTTTATGTTGATTTAAAAAAAGAAATAAAATAGTTAAAACAAAGCTGAAATCGGAGGAATTGGCGGTATATCAAAGAGGGAGTAATTCTGGGGGGCTGGATCGAAAGAGACTTGGGATGTCTTTCGACCCAGCGAAGAGGCTTGATCGAAGGTGCATGTGGGGCTGCACTTTGGGGGTGTTTGATCTGGATATGTCATCCTTCGATCTGGGAACCCTGGATCCAGTTCAAAGCTGAGCTGCTTCGAAGCTCTGAACAAGGTTATGAGAAGATGCTCCCTGAAAAATGAAACAAACGTTAGAGACCCAGGGGGGACTTTACCCCTGATAAGAATCTCCTCCCAATTCGAATCCTTCCTCAATTCGAATCTGCTGAGTCTGGACCTGGGTTTGTGTTGTCCTAAGATTCGAAGGGAAAACTTAGATCGTGCCCTAGCAATGACACGATCTCATATTTGTGCTTTAGCTTACATGCAGCACAATCAGTAATAATAAGGATATATATATATATATATATATATATATATATATATATATATATATATATATATATATATATATATATATATATATATATATATATATATATATATATATATATATATATATATATATATATATATATATATATATATATATGCAATATGTAGTTAAATGTCATGAAGGTGCAATTTTGGTTTTGCAAACTCTTACCAATCGAAGATGGGTGATCTGTGGCTCTGGGTGTGGAGATGTTTGCTTAGGAGTTAGGTTGAACTCCTGGACGAGGGAACTTGCAAAGGGTGCCTCGACTGAGAGGCTTTTGGGATTTTTGAGCAGTGCATGTGTGTGGTCTCTTTGTGTCCAGTATATATACGTGTTCGTCTCCCTATGCCTTCTCTTTCGTTTTCTCTTCTGTTCCCCCCTGTAATGTGTCTCTGGCCTCATATTTATAGGACTGTGCTATAGTAACGGCTGGAGAGCCATTTAACCAGGTCTTTAAAGCCACGAGACAAGAATCAGACAAATTAAAAGCATTCCTTTTTTGAAACAGTCATGTCTCTTTGGAAATCTTGGATGAACCTGGACACTTGACTCCTTCGAACACCCTCCAGCGTTTCTCTTTGATTGGACTGGGAGTTGCCTCCTTTGAATGGACTTCTTATGCAACCTTCAAATGAGTCATTGTTACCTCCTTCGAATGGCCTATGAGTTGCCTCCTTCGAATGGCCTTCTTATACACCCTTTGAATGAGTCACTGTTGCCTCCTTCGAATGGCCTATGAGTTGCATCCTTTGAATGGACTTCTCATATACCCTTCGAATGAGTCATTGAACACTTCTTTGAATGGCCTTCGAGTTGCCAATCGAAAGGCACTATGTAGATGCCAATCAAAAGGCATTTGGGAGATGCCAATCGAAAGGCCTTGTTACCATGCCAATCAAAAGGTACCATGTAGATGCCAATCGAAAGGCCTTGTTAACAGGCCAATCGAAAGGTACTTGTTAAAATGCCAATCAGAAGCTTTATTCTGCTCTCTTCAATTTCCTTTAGTTGAGATCAATCGAAGTAACATCAAAATGTCGATCAAAGACGCCTTTGTCCAGAGGCCAATCGAAAGACATTGTTAAGATGCCAATCAAAAGACACCTCATCGAAGGACACTTTGACTAACTTTAAAAAATGTTATTTTTCTTCAAGAAAGTGTTTGTAACCACCCATGTAAGAGAAGATCTTGTAAAAAAATGAGATGGAAAATTTGGGGTACAACAGCTGCTCCTGTTCAATCTTCTTAAACCTGAAGATGTACATTGGCTTGTCTGCCTTTCGTGATCTGAAGGTGGAAGATGATTGAACACTAGAGTGCCAATAAATTTGCACTCGCATGAAGTAACACTGATTGTTGATGATGGCGGGAATGGAATTACAAATTCCATTTGGAGAAGATGACAGAGAGTCGTCGGAGATGGGCTTAAAGATGCCATCCAAGGGATATGACGGAGAGTCGTCGAAGATGGGCTTAAAGATGCCATCTAAAGTAGATGCTGACTTCATAATAGGTATCTTTGTGGGGATTCCTGTTCCTGTTGTCTGAGGAGGAGTCCACTGGGGGATGTTGATTTCTGTTGTTTTCCTGTTTGAGGAAAACTCCGTGGGGAACAGAGTCTAGGAACTTAAGTTGTCCATGGCTCTACTGAGGGGTTATCTCTGGATTAGAGAGATGAAAGTTTGTTGTTTTCTGGTTGAAATCCATGCTTCATAGTAATTTGTTGGGGAGAATGGAATTAACTGCTATCTGGAAATGTATTAGAAGAAACCTGTGTAGGGCTGTTTTAGGATGAGTCCGGGTAAGACTTCATCTGGAGGTGTATGAGAAGGAACCTGGGTAGGGATGTTTTAGGAGATATATGAGAGGGAGTCTGGGTAGGACATCTTCAGGATGAGTCCGAGTAAAACTGCATTTGGAAATTGTAAGAAGGAACCTGGGTAGGGTTGCCTCAGGACGAGCCCGTGTAAAACTACATCTGGAAATTGTGAGAAGGAACCTAGGTAGAGTTGCTTCAGGATGAGTCAGTGTAAAACTGCATCTGGAAATTATGAGAAGGAAGCTGGGTAGGGTTGCTTCAGGATGAGTCAATGTAAAACTACATTTGGAAATTGTAAGAAGGAAGCTGGGTAGGGTTGCTTCATGATGAGTCTGGGTAAAAATGCATATGAAATGAGAAGGAACCTGGGTAGGGTTGCTTCATGATGAGTCCGGGTAAAACTTCATCTAAAATGAGAAGGAACCTGGGTAGGGTTGCTTCAGGATGAGTCCGGGTAAAATTGCATCTAAAATGAGAAGGAACCTGGGTAGGGTTGCTTCAGGATGAGTCAGGGTAAAACTGCATCTAAAATGAGAAGGAACCTGGGTAGGGTTGCTTCAGGATGAGTCCATGTAAAACTTCAGAAGGAGCCTGGGTAGGGTTGCTTCGGGATAAGTCTGTAAAACTTTAGAAGGAGCCTGGGTAGGGCTGCTTCGGGATAAGTCTGTGTAAAACTTCAGAAGGAGCCTGGGTAGGGCTGCTTCGGGATAAGTCTGTGTAAAACTTCAGAAGGATCTTGGGTAGGGTTGCTTCGGGATAAGTCCGTGTAAAACTTCAGAAGGAGCCTGGGTAGGGCTGCTTCGGGATAAGTCCATGTAAAACTTCAGAAGGAGCTTGGGTAGGGCTACTTCGGGATAAGTCCGTGTAAAATTTTAGAAGGAGGGAGAAGGAACCCATGTAAGATTGCTTTATGAAGAGCTCGTGTAAAAGCTATATTTTAGAAGGAGAAGGAACCCGTGTAAGATTGCTTCATGAATAGTTCGTGTAAAATCTGCATTTCAGAAGGAGAAGGAACCCGTGTAAGATTGCTTCATGAAGAGCCCATGTAAAGCTGTATTTCAGAAGGAGAAGGAACCCGTGTAAGATTGTTTCATAAAGAGCCCATGTAAAGATGTATTTCAGAAGGAGAAGGAACCCATGTAAGATTGCTTTATGTTGAGCCCGTGTAAAGCTGCATTTGGTTGTCAGGAGAATTACTCTGTTTTGTTTCAGGAGCTAATCCCGAACCTGTTGAAAATTGTTGAGGATAAATATCGATATTTTCTGAAAAGGTAAAGCGTTAGATGTATGCAATGTCATGATGTATGACAATGCATTTTAGTAACAACCTAAGCAAACCCTTAAAGATAAAGCAAGCAAACACACAATAAAGCAATTTAAAAATGAAATAACTCTAAGGTAAACCTCACTTTTTATTTACTCCCCAACAGAGTCTCCAGTTCTATGATACGGTGGCGGAACCGACTGTTATATACTAGTTTTTATGTTTTTTTTGTTCACAAATGTGCGGTAAGCAAGAGTCTCCACCGTCTTTTCTTTTATCCAACAAAGGAAAGGGTGAAAAGAACATAAAAAGACCTTTTCGAGATGTTTTTTGAGTAAGGGGGGTAGATTATGGAAATGGAAGGTGTTAGCACTCTTTCCATCTGTGGTTTTCCACGGGCTCCTAGAGGTTTACTCATTTTGAAATACCTTTGTGCTTTGTGTGTTTGAAAATGTTTTGAAATTTCCTTATTGTGGCGATTTCCTTTGTGTTTAACTCTTGTATCAGTCCTCAAGAGTGTTAACGAATCAAATGTTTTGTTTTTGAAAAGTAGTTTTTATGTGTAAGTGCAAAAATAGTTTGAGCAAACTTCTAACAGCTATCTACTTTGTATTCGAAAAAGTAGTTATTTTCCTCATATCCTTTAGACAATGCTAACCTACTATTAGTGAGTAGGTAGCCTTGTTGTTGGATGTATGAGGGACAATCAAAGGGACGTTACAATCACGAAGGCAGTTTTATGGAGATGCTTTAGCAATTCTGTTTTAGGGACTAGATCATTTACCAAGAAGGTAACTGTAGGATCATCGAGGGACTATGATCTTTTGATTTTACGGGTCTTTGATAAAGAATTCCTGCCTCATGACTATTTTTTTAAAGGCAACCAAAGTGGGCGTACCTTAGAGGTGCTTGTGTGTAATTGTGTTCAGTTCAGTTATTTTATCTTTAAACATTTAGGTGTTCTACCGTTTGTTTTCAGATCTTGTCATGCAATCCTAGTTAGCATACATCTAAGCAATTAATATATGTACAAGAATTTAAAGTGCGGGAATTGTAAATCCTACGCTATTATAAGGCTTCAGGACAATTACATAAAAATGCAAGAAACTAAAAGTGCAGAATTTTAAATTTAAAGCTATTACAACTGTGAGCAGTTACAATAAAATAAAATGCATGCGAATTTGACAATAACGTCTAAAAATCCTAAGAATAAAATATTTTTGTTGTTTTATTTTATTTTGGGAAAATGTTAAGATAATTAAGTGATTAATTAATAAAATTAATTTAATAGAAAAAAAATATCCTAATGTTTTTATGGTTTTTTGATTGATTTTATGTTGATTAAAAAAAAGAAATAAAATAGTTAAAACAAAGCTGAAATCGGAGGAATTGGTAGTAAATCGAAGATAGAGTAATTTTGGGGGGCTGGATCGAAAGAGACTTGGGTTGTCTTTCGATCCAGCGAAGAGGCTTGATTGAAGATGCATGTGGGGCTGCACTTTGGGGGTGTTCGATCTGGATATGTCATCCTTCGATCTGGGAACCCTGGATCTAATTCGAAGCTGAGCTGCTTCGAAGCTCTGAACAAGGTTCTGAGAAGATGCTCCCTGCAAAACGAAACAAACGTTAGAGACCCAGGGGAACTTTACCCCCTGATTCAAATCTCCTCCCAATTCGAATCCTTCCTCAATTCGAATCTGCTGAGTCTGGACCTGGGTTTGTGTTGTTCTGAGATTCGAAGGGAAAACTTAGATCGTGCCCCAACAATGGCATGATCTCATACATACGCTTTAGCTTACATGCAACACAATCAGTAATAACAAGGATATATATGCAATGTGTAGTTAAATGTCATGAAGGTGCAATTTTGGTTTTGCAAACCCTTACCAATCGAAGATGTGTGATCCGTGGTTCTGGGTGTGGAGATGTTTGTGTAGGAGTTGAGGTAGACTCCTGGACGAGGGAACCTGCAAAGGGTGCTTCGACTGGGAGGCTTTTGGGATTTTTGAGCAGTGTATGTGTGGTCTCTTCGTGTGAAGTATGTATGCGTGTTCGTCTCCATATGTCCTCTCTTTCATTTTCTCTTTCGTTCCCCCCTATAATGTGTCTTTGGCCTCATATTTATAGGAGTGTGCTATAGTAACAACTAGAGAGCCATTTAACTAGGCCTTTAAAGCCACGAGATAATAATCAGACAAATTAAAAGCATTCCTTTTTTGAAACATTCATGTCTCTTTATAAATCTTGGATGAACCTGGACACTTGACTCCTTCGAACACCCTCCAGCGTTTCTCTTTGATTGGACTGGGAGTTTCCTCCTTTGAATGGACTTCTTATGCATCATTCAAATGAGTCATTGTTACCTCCTTCAAATGGCCTATGAGTTTTCTTCTTCGAATGGCCTTCTTATACACCCTTCGAATGAGTCATTGTTGCCTCCTTCGAATGTCCTATGAGTTGCCTCCTTCAAATGGACTTCTCATATACCCTTCGAATGAGTCATTGAACGCTTCTTCAAATGGCCTATGAGTTACCAATCGAAAGGCGCTATGTAGATGCCAATCAAAAGGCATTTGGGAAATGCCAATCAAAAGGCCTTGTTACCATGCCAATCGAAAGGTACCATGTAAATGCCAATCGAAAGGCCTTGTTAACAGGCCAATCGAAAGGTACTTGTTAAAATGCCAATTGAAAGCTTTGTTCTACTCTCTTTGATTTTGTTCAGTTGATACCAATCGAAGTGACGTCAAAATGCTGATTGAAGACACCTTTGTCTAGAGGCCAATCGAAAGACATTGTTAAGATGCCAATCGAAAGACACCTCATCAAAGGACACTTTGACTAACTTTAAAAAATGTTATTTTTCTTAAAGCAAGTGTTTGTAACCACCCATGTAAGAGAAGATCTTGTAAAAAAATGAGAGGGCAAATTTGGGGTACAACACTGGGCTAGCAGCTTGAGGCCCAAATGCTGCAAAAAAGGAATAACACAAAAAAATAAGACCCTAGCTGGGCCAGATCGGGTCATTCTTAAGTTAAAGGCCCAAATGATTATTCGATTGCAAAGAACCAGAAACCCTAGAGTCTAAATGGCAGCTGCTGCAACCTTGGAATTAGTCCAATAATTAATTGTTTTTTTTACTCCCAAATAAACCAAATTAATGCTAATTAAACCAATTCATCACAAATGAATCAAGATAAAATCTCTTCTCTCTCTCACCACTCATGCTCTCTTTTGTTCTCTCTGCTTCCCAATTTTGTCACGCTCAAATCTCTAATGCTTTGTTCACTTTGTCTCTCTCATGCTCGAACACACAACAACAAAAAAAACAACAAAACTTCATATGTTCAATTCTCCTCACGACTCTTCTTCATTCTCTCAACTGTGCTCTCTCTTGATTCAACCAAAACAACAATATCTTAAACCAAACAAAACCCTAGAATCATAACTAAATCCTAATGGTATAGAATCAATGTGAACAGACATGGGGATAAAGTTCAAAATAGGCAAAGGAATACACTCATTTGAAAATCATTCAAAAACATGAAGATAAAGATGGATTCAAATTTGGTATTACCAACGAGAAGTCGTGTTTCTCGGTGAAGAAATGCAGTATTTGGTTAGTATGTCCTTATGCTCCTCCTTGCCTTCAATCTTATTTTTATTCTTCATCTGATTCCTGTCCTTCCTATATGTTGTTGTTGTGTTGCTGAGCTCTTATTGATGTGTTTGAATGTTGTTATCGTACTGTGCAAATTTGTAGGAAGTTTTGAGTTGTTGTAATTTTTGAGTGATTTTTGTGGTGTTAAAGTCCGTCTAACAAATGAAGAGAGGCTTTGCTAAATAGACATATCCTGAGATCAAAGAGGTATGTTCTATTTCAACCTTTTCTGTTTTTCTGCAAATTGATATTTTGGTGATTTTCCTGTTGTTTTTTTATGGAGCAGGTCTGACAAATCTGTTTTTGGAATCTGTTTCTTATCTTTCTTGATGCAGGTTTGTTTTATGGTTATTTTAATTCAAGTTGGTGTAGCATACAACAGGTTTAGATTGGTACAAAACTTTGTTTCTTTCCTGGTTTATTGTTAGAGCAGGTTTCGGACATTATTGCAAGTTATTTTCGCAGGGCTATTTTTTTGTCTGGTTTTGACTATTTTAATAGCAGGTTTTGTGGCAGGCTGGGCAAAGGGTGTATCAGGTTTTAGTTCTTTTTTGGGATGTTTGTGTAGCAGGACAACAACTAGTTTTCCTCTATTTGGAACAGGTTTTAGAGGTTTGTGGGCAGTTTAGCAGGGCTGATTTTTGGCTTGTTGTGGACTGTTTTTACATGTTTTTTTGGATTGTATTGGTGGTTCATAGCAGGGCTAGATAGAAACTAGTGCAAGGCTTTGTAATGGACTGGTTTTTGGTAGTAGGGTTGGATGATTCAAGTTTTGAAAACAGGTTGAAGGTTCGAGTCAAGGATGATTCAAGTTAAGTTACAATCCGGCTTGACTGCATTTTTCTTCAATTTCTTTGGGTATTTTCTTTTGAATTCAGTTTGCAATTTAGTCAGCTCAATCTGATATGTCTTGTAATGTTTCCTAAACTGAACTTTTTCTTGAATGACCAAGTTTGAATCATATTTGAACTATGTTGACCATGTACTTGTGTTGGTTTATGCAGATTAGTGCAGACAGATTTTTGCTTATTGTTGCTGCAGGTTTGCCAAACATGTGAAGATGATAGGTTGGCATCACGAAGGAAGCATGTCATGTTTGGAAGTTCTCAAGACCTCCTTGGTCATGGAGAAACATAGGATTCAAGTTAAAATGGGATGATTGAAGAGTTTAGAAATTATAGGTTTTAGGAATTAGGAAAATCAGAAGTCTAGATCCTTTAGGAATCAATACCAATTTCCTTGTAAATTTCCCCTTTCTCTTCTTGTAGCAGCTTTGTGTTGGACTTTGTACCATTGTAATTACATCTTGTAACTTAGATGTAATGCCTTGTAACGATTTAGAAACCAAGAAACTTGTACCAACTTGAAATCTCATGGGATTTAAATTTATTTTTCCTCCATTTTGCCAAACTGAATGTGTCCACGAATATTTGTAATTTCTTGCTTCATTATTGGTTTTAATGTAACATGGCATGATGTAATTGAGGAATGAAAATGAAATTGAATGGATCTTAGATTATGTTGAAACTTGTAATTCTTGAATGATATTTAAATTGAACTTGAAATCCCTTTGTACCATGCAATTTCAACTTAAAATAAATAAATATTTACATACGTGGTCCATATGCCAAAACTTAGTTTGAAAAACACAACCATACTATTTATGTTCAAAGTTTTCACAATGGAAGTTGATGAATGAACTTGATGTATATTGAATGAATTTGCAATGAATCTTGAATGAATTTGACCTTTGAATGAGCCTGGATTAAATTTGAATGTCTTATTACTTAAATCTCAAGAAATCTAAGTGTCTTTTCTTTCCAACCTCACAAGCTTCAATCAACTTTGATAACATTCGATCCAAGCCTAAACTTGAATGAATGCCTCAAATTATGCTTTAATTCTCAAATGAAATCATCTTGTCTTGACAAAGTCTTCTTCAATTGATAACCCTAGCTTCTCAATTAAACCCTTGATAAAGCCCAGTGATAAAAAGATGGTTTTAAGATGCGAAAGAAATTCCAAAACCCCTGTCTAACAATATTTGATAAAAGCAACCAATTGAATTCATCTTGAATGAAGTAGAAATCCTCAAAGCATAAGGAAACCCTAATTTCCGAATGAACAACTTAGAAGATGGTAACTGAGGAACAAACCCTGATTTTTGATCACACATAGGGAAATAAACCCTAATCCAAGATCCTGATGAATTTGAATGAGAAACGACCTTGTACATGGATGAATAAGAAAATCATGATAACCATACTTCAAAACCTAATTCCATTGTCCACTGCCCAAGGAGGAGCCAAGGAAATAAACTGTAGAATGTAGAAGCCTCAAACCAAAATTGAACCCTAGTTAGCACCACCATTGATGCTTCGAACCACTACCTTATTAAAATGCAAAAATGATGTGCGAATGACCTAATGAGAAAGATGCAAAGAAAATGCAAAGCCTAAGCCAGATAAAAGTAGAATTAGGAGGACAAATTTTGGGTTACAACAGAAGCCCTATCGTTGTATATGAAGGGACAAGCGCGAGTCATTATACAATTATAAAGTCAACTCCTGGGGGCGCTTTAGCAATTTTATCGTATGGGTAGGGCTGCTTCGGGATAAGTCTGTGTAAAACTTCAGAAGGATCTTGGGTAGGGTTGCTTCGGGATAAGTCCGTGTAAAACTTCAGAAGGAGCCTGGGTAGGGCTGCTTCGGGATAAGTCCATGTAAAACTTCAGAAGGAGCTTGGGTAGGGCTACTTCGGGATAAGTCCGTGTAAAATTTTAGAAGGAGGGAGAAGGAACCCATGTAAGATTGCTTTATGAAGAGCTCGTGTAAAAGCTATATTTTAGAAGGAGAAGGAACCCGTGTAAGATTGCTTCATGAATAGTTCGTGTAAAATCTGCATTTCAGAAGGAGAAGGAACCCGTGTAAGATTGCTTCATGAAGAGCCCATGTAAAGCTGTATTTCAGAAGGAGAAGGAACCCGTGTAAGATTGTTTCATAAAGAGCCCATGTAAAGATGTATTTCAGAAGGAGAAGGAACCCATGTAAGATTGCTTTATGTTGAGCCCGTGTAAAGCTGCATTTGGTTGTCAGGAGAATTACTCTGTTTTGTTTCAGGAGCTAATCCCGAACCTGTTGAAAATTGTTGAGGATAAATATCGATATTTTCTGAAAAGGTAAAGCGTTAGATGTATGCAATGTCATGATGTATGAAATGCATTGTGTAATGGTGTTCTCAAGATAAATGAGATTGGGGTGTATGTATTTGTACTGCATATACTATGACGTTTGTAGAATGATGTATGAATGCAATATATGAATGTATCAGTTATTCTAATGCAACATTATTGAATTAGGGAAAATAAATCCCTGATTGCAGCTGGCGATGAAGAATGTAGGTCTTTAGATTTTGTTAAAGTTGAACTGCTGGGAGATGATCTTCCACTGGTAGAGGAATAAACTCTGTTGGGGAAAGGAAAGCTTTATGCACTACCTGAGGATTTTGTGAAATCCTATTGGGGAATCTTGAGAAGTTTGACGACTTTACTGGGGAAAACCTGATGTCAGAGCAGTAGTTGGAAATTCCTGTTCTGCTGGTGATACAAGAACACCTGTCATCACTAGGTTGTAAGCTGAGGATATGGCGGTGACCTTTTAGTATAATGCCCCTGTCTCGATACCTGTTGTAGATAATATCAACCGGGGACTTTGTAGATGGTTTGACTATTATCCCGGCTCTTGGAGTCCTTGGAGAATTCAGATCATGGTAGTAAACCTTCTACTGTTTAGACAAATGACAAGATGACGGGACGTAGTCATACGCTTTAATCCCTAACTTTTGCTTGAACTGTCTTTTCAGATTTTCAGTCCACCGGGATACCCTTTTTTGCCCAAGCCGCCTTTTCAGGTTTTCGACTTGCCGGGTGTACAATTTTTTTGTTGTTTTTATCCCTAATTTTTTCCCGAACTCTTTTGGTTCGCTGGGATGCCCTTATTTTTGCCTAGGCCAGTCAACCTAGCGGGTCTTTGTTCATGCGTAGTTTTTTCTGACTATGTCCATGTTCACCGGGTACGGAAAATTGTCATTGTCCATAATAGTAAGTGTTGCCACACTTCTATAATATGTTTGTTTGATTGTATGGGATTCGTTGCTGGAATTCATGTCCAATGCCCCAAGTGATTCAGTTGGAGATCTGCCCCTGGCTATTTAGGATTTTTGAGAGATTCCTCGAATCCTGACTTGACTTCCCCATATCAGCTGGACATCGTGCCATGCCCCTTGATTGGAAGTGTTTTTCCAATTGAGGTGATCCTTTTCATTGAGAAGGTTTTTTGTTAACTGAATATTCATTGTGTGAATTTCTCTGCCATTTGAACAATTACCCATGTGCAAACAATGTCATTTAAAGAATGCAAAGCTCACGTCTGTCTTGAAGTTTTTGAAAATTCATTTTTTTAGTAAAACAAATTTTCAAGAGAGTGATATCAGCTCATGATTTATAGAAAACCTTACAGGAGTCAGGATACCTTTGTAACAATATGCTCTCAAACTAACCCATGCTTCAGCTAGGACTTTTAAGGGTTGTAACGTGGCCTGGTTCACGGTTTATGAAACAAAGGATAAAGGCTCAAAATTTATTTGTACCCACCCGTTCTTCGTAATGTTCTTCAGTCACATGCTCATTTAATTGTGCATTTTGAATCTCAGTTGAGTTTCGGAATGTCCTTGATATTCCTGTGATGGTTCAGAGATTGAATGTTTGTTTGAGAAGGCAATAATTTTTGTGACCTTTTCTTTTTATTGAGGATTTGTAGGACCTCTTTATTTTTTATTTTACTATCCCTGTCTTTTTCCTGCACAATTTCTTTTGTGATTACAGTCAGCGGGATGCCCCAGTTTTTTTTCTTAAGTCTCCTTCACATGTTTTGACTTAACAGGTTTTTCTTTTGAAAAATAATGACTGCTTGCTTTGATGATTATGCAGAACCATCACCATCTTTTGGGAGGTACCTTCTACACTATTTGTCGTGTATGAAGGGAAAGCTTGCGACTGAATGCACATCTGAATTAACTGAGAAAACTACCCTGCCCGAGGTTATGATTAAGGGTTTTAATTTGTGTGAAAAGAAAACTCCTACTTCTTAGGCTCGAAGGGGTTGACTAGGGAGTATCTTCCTTATAACTCCACTGTTTAGGATTTGAAATAACACATGTACATCGTCAGCAAGGTCTATTCAAAAGCACATTGTATGGATTGTGGTATCGTTTTTGTCATCCTCCCTCTAAAGGCTCAGAGCTTTTAATCAAGAGTTGAATATCACAGAAAGGAAGTAAGAAAGCAGTTTAAGCATAATGAAAAAAAAATTAATTCAAGACAAACACGTGTTATGCATTAATGAAATAACAAAGTTTGACATGACAATAATTGTTTGAACAAACAAAGAAAATACAACTTGAGAATTCAAATGAACAAAAATGCTCTCAATCCTAGCCATGATTTGACATGGGAGCAGTGACCATGTTGGGAGTCTCAAGAGGGTCGAACTCAACCTCCTTGGCGTCAATCATATTCTGAATCTTGTATTTCAGCATCCAACAATCGTTAGTATCGTGCCCCGGGCTGCCAGAATGATATGCACACCTTGCATCGGGATTGTAGTTAAGAGAGGAATTCTTGGGGTTTGGATGAGGTCCTATCAGTGTAATCAGATTCATCCCTGTCAAGTGTTGCAATGCTTGAGACAGTGGCATGTTGAGCTTGGTAAACTGTCTCTTGGGATCGTCTTGCCTTTGTTGATTACCCCGTTATTATGGTCGTTGCACGCGCACCGAATTAGAGACCAGCACTGCCCCTACAGATTGGTGGTAGTCCGCCTTATTATAACCCTTCTGCAGAGCATTGGCTTCCCTCTTACCACTAAATGACTTCTTCTCAGCATTAGAAGATGCAGCCATCGGGATCTTCCCGCTCTTGATACCACTTTCGATCCTTTCTCCGGTCATAACCATCTCTGTAAACCTGAATGAGGAACTTCTAATTAGCATATTAAAGAGTGGGCCTGTCAGAGTGCCCATGAATATGTCCACCATTTCCCGATCAGTCAGAGGAGTTTGAACCCTACCAACTAGATCCCTCCATTTCTGTGCATATTCCTCGAACCCTTCTTTTGAGCTCATGGACATATTCTGCAGTTGCACTCGAGTTGGTGTCAGGCCAGTGTTGTATTGGTACTACTTGTAGAAAGTAGCAACCAAGTTTTCCCATGTATGGATTTCAGTTCCTTCTAGCTGATAGAACCAATCCAGTTGAGTGTCAGTCAAACTTTCTTGGAAGAAATGGCCCCATAACTTCCAGTCAGCAGTGTGAGGCTGAATCTTTCTGACATATGACCTCAAGTAAAGCTTGGGACAGGAAACACCATCATATTTTGCGAAGATGGGGACCTTGAACTTAGGTGGGATGACCACCCCTGGAACCAAACCTAATTCTTCGAAATCCAGACCGGGCACCTTTTGAATCTCCATGGCATTGAGCCGATCCTCCAGCCGTTTGTATTAATCGTCAGCAAGAGGATACTGCTCCTCATCATAGCCAGATTCATCTTCTTCAGACGCTGGAATGTTGTCTTCTTCCTCTGATTTCTTGTCCCCTTCCTCTTGATTATCCCCTCCCTTTGATGAGGTTGTGGAATCTAGAGCACGACTAGCTGGTCTTCTCTTTCCCACACGAACTGGTTTCTTTGCCTTCTTAGCCTTCTTTTTGACGATCAGAGCTTTCAGGTCTTCTTGCCCCTGGGTCAGAGTCAGGAACATTTGTTGGAACTGAGCGTTTTGAGCCTAAATGTCTTTGATTATTTGTTTAAGATCCATTTCTTCTTGCTGAAATAAACAACGAAGGGATAAGAAGCCTGTACCTGGAATACCTGTTTATGCAATGACATGTATGATATGCAAATGTTTACAAGGATCTCGCAGGGTAAACAAGAAGATGTCAGTAGTTGAAGTTTGTAGCTTAGATTGAAGAACTTCATATCGTTGAACGTCCTTCTACAAGAGTCAAGCTCACCATATCAAGTGGGTCATAGCCGCTGACTCAAGTTGTCGTATTTTGATCTTTTGACGACATTGACTAGAGGAAAATAAATCCCATTGCCCCTTGCTAGACGTCTGATTTATCCTAACCTGCATCACAAACCCTTGAGATCCTTGAAATTGTTAATGAAATGATGTGGCATGATGTGTATGCTGTGCATTAAGAAAAATTGTAAGGTGATGTAAGCAAGTAAACCCTGCAAGAAATCCAAGTTATTGGATAATGACTGTGAACAAATCCTGTAAGGAAATCATGTTGCCAGATAATAAAACCTTGTAAGTAGTTCATGTTAAAAGCAAACAAATCACACCAGTAGCCTTAGGTTTAGGCTTGCATTAGTTTTTAAGGTATGTACCCTCTTGAATGTTCAGTTGGCTCAACCTGTCCTATTAATAGTAATCAGGTTCTAAGGAGCCTCACTGTCATTGACCTTCCCTTCAGAAATTGTTTCAGCTCTACACCGAAGTATTGCAGCCAAAAAATCCTGAAAGTCCATCCTCAATGAGTGTAGTATCGAGTATCAACCAATCTTTGGTAGGAACCAAAGCCGGTTATCTCACTACTTCCTAATGGCTAGGATGAGTCAATTAAAGGTTCTAAAGGTCAGTTAGCGCTTAGTGACACTATGAGGAAGCCTAATGTTATCCTTAACTTACTCAACGAACATTAGTACAATCCAAAGCATCACGCTAACGTAGCCACCACTTCGTCTATATCGGTTTATGCTGTACAACCTCTATGGTTTATTGCTACTTACCTAATAAGGTGCCCCAGATCCGGGTGTAGGATCTTTTAGTAACAACCTAAGCAAACCCTTAAAGATAAAGCAAGCAAACACACAATAAAGCAATTTAAAAATGAAATAACTCTAAGGTAAACCTCACTTTTTATTTACTCCCCAACAGAGTCTCCAGTTCTATGATACGGTGGCGGAACCGACTGTTATATACTAGTTTTTATGTTTTTTTTGTTCACAAATGTGCGGTAAGCAAGAGTCTCCACCGTCTTTTCTTTTATCCAACAAAGGAAAGGGTGAAAAGAACATAAAAAGACCTTTTCGAGATGTTTTTTGAGTAAGGGGGGTAGATTATGGAAATGGAAGGTGTTAGCACTCTTTCCATCTGTGGTTTTCCACGGGCTCCTAGAGGTTTACTCATTTTGAAATACCTTTGTGCTTTGTGTGTTTGAAAATGTTTTGAAATTTCCTTATTGTGGCGATTTCCTTTGTGTTTAACTCTTGTATCAGTCCTCAAGAGTGTTAACGAATCAAATGTTTTGTTTTTGAAAAGTAGTTTTTATGTGTAAGTGCAAAAATAGTTTGAGCAAACTTCTAACAGCTATCTACTTTGTATTTGAAAAAGTAGTTATTTTCCTCATATCCTTTAGACAATGCTAACCTACTATTAGTGAGTAGGTAGCCTTGTTGTTGGATGTATGAGGGACAATCAAAGGGACGTTACAATCACGAAGGCAGTTTTATGGAGATGCTTTAGCAATTCTGTTTTAGGGACTAGATCATTTACCAAGAAGGTAACTGTAGGATCATCGAGGGACTATGATCTTTTGATTTTACGGGTCTTTGATAAAGAATTCCTGCCTCATGACTATTTTTTTAAAGGCAACCAAAGTGGGCGTACCTTAGAGGTGCTTGTGTGTAATTGTGTTCAGTTCAGTTATTTTATCTTTAAACATTTAGGTGTTCTACCGTTTGTTTTCAGATCTTGTCATGCAATCCTAGTTAGCATACATCTAAGCAATTAATATATGTACAAGAATTTAAAGTGTGGGAATTGTAAATCCTACGCTATTATAAGGCTTCAGGACAATTACATAAAAATGCAAGAAACTAAAAGTGCAGAATTTTAAATTTAAAGCTATTACAACTGTGAGCAGTTACAATAAAATAAAATGCATGCGAATTTGACAATAACGTCTAAAAATCCTAAGAATAAAATATTTTTGTTGTTTTATTTTATTTTGGGAAAATGTTAAGATAATTAAGTGATTAATTAATAAAATTAATTTAATAGAAAAAAAATATCCTAATGTTTTTATGGTTTTTTGATTGATTTTATGTTGATTAAAAAAAAGAAATAAAATAGTTAAAACAAAGCTGAAATCGGAGGAATTGGTAGTAAATCGAAGATAGAGTAATTTTGGGGGGCTGGATCGAAAGAGACTTGGGTTGTCTTTCGATCCAGCGAAGAGGCTTGATTGAAGATGCATGTGGGGCTGCACTTTGGGGGTGTTCGATCTGGATATGTCATCCTTCGATCTGGGAACCCTGGATCTAATTCGAAGCTGAGCTGCTTCGAAGCTCTGAACAAGGTTCTGAGAAGATGCTCCCTGCAAAACGAAACAAACGTTAGAGACCCAGGGGAACTTTACCCCCTGATTCAAATCTCCTCCCAATTCGAATCCTTCCTCAATTCGAATCTGCTGAGTCTGGACCTGGGTTTGTGTTGTTCTGAGATTCGAAGGGAAAACTTAGATCGTGCCCCAACAATGGCATGATCTCATACATACGCTTTAGCTTACATGCAACACAATCAGTAATAACAAGGATATATATGCAATGTGTAGTTAAATGTCATGAAGGTGCAATTTTGGTTTTGCAAACCCTTACCAATCGAAGATGTGTGATCCGTGGTTCTGGGTGTGGAGATGTTTGTGTAGGAGTTGAGGTAGACTCCTGGACGAGGGAACCTGCAAAGGGTGCTTCGACTGGGAGGCTTTTGGGATTTTTGAGCAGTGTATGTGTGGTCTCTTCGTGTGAAGTATGTATGCGTGTTCGTCTCCATATGTCCTCTCTTTCATTTTCTCTTTCGTTCCCCCCTATAATGTGTCTTTGGCCTCATATTTATAGGAGTGTGCTATAGTAACAACTAGAGAGCCATTTAACTAGGCCTTTAAAGCCACGAGATAATAATCAGACAAATTAAAAGCATTCCTTTTTTGAAACATTCATGTCTCTTTATAAATCTTGGATGAACCTGGACACTTGACTCCTTCGAACACCCTCCAGCGTTTCTCTTTGATTGGACTGGGAGTTTCCTCCTTTGAATGGACTTCTTATGCATCATTCAAATGAGTCATTGTTACCTCCTTCAAATGGCCTATGAGTTTTCTTCTTCGAATGGACTTCTTATACACCCTTCGAATGAGTCATTGTTGCCTCCTTCGAATGTCCTATGAGTTGCCTCCTTCAAATGGACTTCTCATATACCCTTCGAATGAGTCATTGAACGCTTCTTCAAATGGCCTATGAGTTACCAATCGAAAGGCGCTATGTAGATGCCAATCAAAAGGCATTTGGGAAATGCCAATCAAAAGGCCTTGTTACCATGCCAATCGAAAGGTACCATGTAAATGCCAATCGAAAGGCCTTGTTAACAGGCCAATCGAAAGGTACTTGTTAAAATGCCAATTGAAAGCTTTGTTCTACTCTCTTTGATTTCGTTCAGTTGATACCAATCGAAGTGACGTCAAAATGCTGATTGAAGACACCTTTGTCTAGAGGCCAATCGAAAGACATTGTTAAGATGCCAATCGAAAGACACCTCATCAAAGGACACTTTGACTAACTTTAAAAAATGTTATTTTTCTTAAAGCAAGTGTTTGTAACCACCCATGTAAGAGAAGATCTTGTAAAAAAATGAGAGGGCAAATTTGGGGTACAACACTGGGCTAGCAGCTTGAGGCCCAAATGCTGCAAAAAAGGAATAACACAAAAAAATAAGACCCTAGCTGGGCCAGATCGGGTCATTCTTAAGTTAAAGGCCCAAATGATTATTCGATTGCAAAGAACCAGAAACCCTAGAGTCTAAATGGCAGCTGCTGCAACCTTGGAATTAGTCCAATAATTAATTGTTTTTTTTACTCCCAAATAAACCAAATAAATGCTAATTAAACCAATTCATCACAAATGAATCAAGATAAAATCTCTTCTCTCTCTCACCACTCATGCTCTCTTTTGTTCTCTCTGCTTCCCAATTTTGTCACGCTCAAATCTCTAATGCTTTGTTCACTTTGTCTCTCTCATGCTCGAACACACAACAACAAAAAAAACAACAAAACTTCATATGTTCAATTCTCCTTACGACTCTTCTTCATTCTCTCAACTGTGCTCTCTCTTGATTCAACCAAAACAACAATATCTTAAACCAAACAAAACCCTAGAATCATAACTAAATCCTAATGGTATAGAATCAATGTGAACAGACATGGGGATAAAGTTCAAAATAGGCAAAGGAATACACTCATTTGAAAATCATTCAAAAACATGAAGATAAAGATGGATTCAAATTTGGTATTACCAACGAGAAGTCGTGTTTCTCGGTGAAGAAATGCAGTATTTGGTTAGTATGTCCTTATGCTCCTCCTTGCCTTCAATCTTATTTTTATTCTTCATCTGATTCCTGTCCTTCCTATATGTTGTTGTTGTGTTGCTGAGCTCTTATTGATGTGTTTGAATGTTGTTATCGTACTGTGCAAATTTGTAGGAAGTTTTGAGTTGTTGTAATTTTTGAGTGATTTTTGTGGTGTTAAAGTCCGTCTAACAAATGAAGAGAGGCTTTGCTAAATAGACATATCCTGAGATCAAAGAGGTATGTTCTATTTCAACCTTTTCTGTTTTTCTGCAAATTGATATTTTGGTGATTTTCCTGTTGTTTTTTTATGGAGCAGGTCTGACAAATCTGTTTTTGGAATCTGTTTCTTATCTTTCTTGATGCAGGTTTGTTTTATGGTTATTTTAATTCAAGTTGGTGTAGCATACAACAGGTTTAGATTGGTACAAAACTTTGTTTCTTTCCTGGTTTATTGTTAGAGCAGGTTTCGGACATTATTGCAAGTTATTTTCGCAGGGCTATTTTTTTGTCTGGTTTTGACTATTTTAATAGCAGGTTTTGTGGCAGGCTGGGCAAAGGGTGTATCAGGTTTTAGTTCTTTTTTGGGATGTTTGTGTAGCAGGACAACAACTAGTTTTCCTCTATTTGGAACAGGTTTTAGAGGTTTGTGGGCAGTTTAGCAGGGCTGATTTTTGGCTTGTTGTGGACTGTTTTTACATGTTTTTTTGGATTGTATTGGTGGTTCATAGCAGGGCTAGATAGAAACTAGTGCAAGGCTTTGTAATGGACTGGTTTTTGGTAGTAGGGTTGGATGATTCAAGTTTTGAAAACAGGTTGAAGGTTCGAGTCAAGGATGATTCAAGTTAAGTTACAATCCGGCTTGACTGCATTTTTCTTCAATTTCTTTGGGTATTTTCTTTTGAATTCAGTTTGCAATTTAGTCAGCTCAATCTGATATGTCTTGTAATGTTTCCTAAACTGAACTTTTTCTTGAATGACCAAGTTTGAATCATATTTGAACTATGTTGACCATGTACTTGTGTTGGTTTATGCAGATTAGTGCAGACAGATTTTTGCTTATTGTTGCTGCAGGTTTGCCAAACATGTGAAGATGATAGGTTGGCATCACGAAGGAAGCATGTCATGTTTGGAAGTTCTCAAGACCTCCTTGGTCATGGAGAAACATAGGATTCAAGTTAAAATGGGATGATTGAAGAGTTTAGAAATTATAGGTTTTAGGAATTAGGAAAATCAGAAGTCTAGATCCTTTAGGAATCAATACCAATTTCCTTGTAAATTTCCCCTTTCTCTTCTTGTAGCAGCTTTGTGTTGGACTTTGTACCATTGTAATTACATCTTGTAACTTAGATGTAATGCCTTGTAACGATTTAGAAACCAAGAAACTTGTACCAACTTGAAATCTCATGGGATTTAAATTTATTTTTCCTCCATTTTGCCAAACTGAATGTGTCCACGAATATTTGTAATTTCTTGCTTCATTATTGGTTTTAATGTAACATGGCATGATGTAATTGAGGAATGAAAATGAAATTGAATGGATCTTAGATTATGTTGAAACTTGTAATTCTTGAATGATATTTAAATTGAACTTGAAATCCCTTTGTACCATGCAATTTCAACTTAAAATAAATAAATATTTACATACGTGGTCCATATGCCAAAACTTAGTTTGAAAAACACAACCATACTATTTATGTTCAAAGTTTTCACAATGGAAGTTGATGAATGAACTTGATGTATATTGAATGAATTTGCAATGAATCTTGAATGAATTTGACCTTTGAATGAGCCTGGATTAAATTTGAATGTCTTATTACTTAAATCTCAAGAAATCTAAGTGTCTTTTCTTTCCAACCTCACAAGCTTCAATCAACTTTGATAACATTCGATCCAAGCCTAAACTTGAATGAATGCCTCAAATTATGCTTTAATTCTCAAATGAAATCATCTTGTCTTGACAAAGTCTTCTTCAATTGATAACCCTAGCTTCTCAATTAAACCCTTGATAAAGCCCAGTGATAAAAAGATGGTTTTAAGATGCGAAAGAAATTCCAAAACCCCTGTCTAACAATATTTGATAAAAGCAACCAATTGAATTCATCTTGAATGAAGTAGAAATCCTCAAAGCATAAGGAAACCCTAATTTCCGAATGAACAACTTAGAAGATGGTAACTGAGGAACAAACCCTGATTTTTGATCACACATAGGGAAATAAACCCTAATCCAAGATCCTGATGAATTTGAATGAGAAACGACCTTGTACATGGATGAATAAGAAAATCATGATAACCATACTTCAAAACCTAATTCCATTGTCCACTGCCCAAGGAGGAGCCAAGGAAATAAACTGTAGAATGTAGAAGCCTCAAACCAAAATTGAACCCTAGTTAGCACCACCATTGATGCTTCGAACCACTACCTTATTAAAATGCAAAAATGATGTGCGAATGACCTAATGAGAAAGATGCAAAGAAAATGCAAAGCCTAAGCCAGATAAAAGTAGAATTAGGAGGACAAATTTTGGGTTACAACAGAAGCCCTATCGTTGTATATGAAGGGACAAGCGCGAGTCATTATACAATTATAAAGTCAACTCCTGGGGGCGCTTTAGCAATTTTATCGTATGGGACTAAGATTATTTACTGAAGGAAACATCGAAGGGTCATCGAGGGACTACGATCTTTGTTTTCGAGGGACATGACTGTTTTTTCGTTCTGAAGACAACAAGTGAGGTCACCCTAGAGGTGCAAGTGTGAAGAGTGATTCATGTTCAGTTATTTTAGTCTTGTAATTAGGGTTTTCTATGATTGTTTTTTAATCTTTCCATATAATCCTATTAAGATAAACAGTAATAGCAATAATAAAGCAGTAAATATGCTGAAAGGTAAAATTCTATGCTATTACAAGGCTTCGGGAATGGGGGTACAAATAATAAAACACGGAAAAAAGAAACCCTAATTAAACTATTACAAACTGTAAACAAATACATAATTGGAAAAAATAATGAAATACGCGAGATTGTACAATAAAGAGAAACATAAAAGGGAATTGTTGTGATTTTTTGATAGAAAAAGACTTTATGTTTAACCTAAAACCTAGTTTATTTTAATTAAAAAAATTAGTTAATTAAATTAAACAAAACCCTAAAATCTAAGTTGATTTTAATTAAAAAAGATAATTAATTAATAAAAAAACCTAAAACTAAATTAATTGATTTAATAACAAAACCTAAAAATTTAATTTGAATTGATTAAATGAAAAAAACCTAAAAACTAAATTAGGGTTAAAAAAAGGTGTGATACGGTGGGAGAACTGACTTGAGGTTTTGAGTTTGTGTTCGCAAATGTTTCGGTTTAGCAAGAGTCGCCATCGACTTTTTATTTTATCCAAAGGAAAGGTCAAAAAGAATAGGAAAGACCTTTGAGATGTTTTCTTGGGTTCGGGGGGTAGATTATGAAAAGGGAAGGTGTTAGCACCCTTTTCATCCATGATTTTCCATGGGCTCTTAGTTACTTGTTTAGATCACTCGCTTTTGCTTTTCAATTGTTTGAAATGGTGCTTTTGAGCGTGGTTTTGAAAATATTTTGAAAAGAGGCCTTTGTCTAGGCAACCTTTGTAATGATTCTTGTTTGAATATATACAAAGGTGTTCGTCTTTTGAAAAGATGTTTCAATGTTTGAAAGTTTGTATTTGGGAAATGTTTTGAAATTGTGTGTTTTGAAATTAGCAAGGATGTTTTGCAAGTTGATCAAGTAACTAGGAGTTGTCTACCCTAACTCAAAGATCTTTCCTACACATTTTTAACCCTTTTACATTGTTGTTTTACCATTGTATTTGGTAAACAACCCTGTGTTTGGATGTTAAACGGGACAGGCGTGGGTTATCGTATGACCATGATAGCAATAGTGCCAAGTATCTTAGCAAGTTTTTGAGGGACTAGATCATTTTTGTATAGGAAACCAAGATAGCGTCATCGAGGGACTATGATCTTTTGTTTTGTTTTGCCAAGATACCTAGCATGCATACCATGGCCATATTTTTAAGGCAACAAGTGGATGAAACCCTAGGGGTGCTTGTGTGCATTGTGTTGTCATTTTTCATGCATTTTTGTCTTGTATTTAATCAAGCTATTTGTTTGATTTTTTTGTTATCATACAAACCCTAATCTTTCTATCATGCATATTTGAAAGCAATAAAGTGCGTAAAAGTAAATCTACAACTATTACAACATTGATATGGGGAGGGGGATACAAGTTTGAATAGGGATATATTTGCAAGAAAATAAAGCCCTAATTCAACTATTACAACCAAATTAAATTTAATTATACAAATAAATAAGACAAGCAAATATTTAAATGGACAATTAAATTTAAATATGCAAAATGTTTTTTTGTATTATTTTTATGTATATAAAAATAAATTTATTCATGTATTGAAAATGAGAAAATAAAAGATTATTTGTGGAAAGGGTAGAAACCCTAGTTTTGGTTTTAAAAGAAAATGTAAACTCTAATTATTTATTTATTCATTTATGTACAAGAAAATAAATAAAAATGTGATATAAAAATCTTAAAAATAATATTGGTGAGAAAATAATATTTTGAGTGTATAATATAATAAAATAAAAATATGTAAGTATTTTAATTTTATTTACAAATTTATTTAAGAAAAATAAAGTATATATTATTAGTAAACTATTTTTATGCCCAAAAATAATAAAAAATAATAAAATAAAAATGTAAAAATTAAGAAAATGTTTTTGGTGATTTTTTATATTTAGAAAAGAATAATAAAAATCAGAAATGTAAAAGAAATAAAAAAATATACAAAAATAAAGAAATGGGCCAAGGGGATGTGAAAAGCAAGCATAGGGGTGCAAAAAGCAGCCAAAACCAGGCCCAACCCAGTTTCCTTCATCCCTGTCCTTGAGACAGCAAGAAAACGCGCGCCCTTGTTCAATATTCGTATCTCCTGCATTTATGCTTACAAACAAAAACTTGCAACATGAAAGTTATAGCTCTTAATCACACGATTCTAACCATATAAAAAACTTAATCTAACTCTCAAAGACCAGAGAGAATTTCTCTAGCCCTAAATCTTGACCTAGTTTTTTCAGAAAGTTCAACTATCAAATACTCCTAGCTCAGTTAACATAAATGAATTCTATGCATATGTAAATCTCAAGGGCAATGAGGACTACATTTTTTATTCACAAACCTAAGCCTAATGATTCCTAAATAGAGAGATAGAAGTTTGAAATTTACCTATTTCAGTCAAGCTCGAGTATGGCAATGTAGGGGTTGTGAGTGAGGCCTCAGATACTTGTGAGCTTGCTTGAAGTTCCTTTGAGCTTTCCCAACGCTTAGCCTGCTTTGAAATAGCTTGAATATGCTTGTAGAACTCAACCTGCAAAGTCAGAATTTGAAAATGGTGAAGTGTGTAAATGGAGTTACAGTGGCTTGGGAATGGTTGGGATAGCTTAGGTATGTTGTATGGAGTGTGTTGGAAGAGGTTTGGGCAAAACGCACGAGGCAATGTGAAGATGGAAGTGAAACTGTAGAACTTGCCTTGTTTTTGCAAGAACTTGGGTTTTGGTGTTTTGGAGGGTTTAAGGACTTTCTAGCTCGTGTTTCTGGCTTAGTGTAATGTGAGAAACTTGTTTGAAATGTTTACAATAGTTGGTTATATCAGTTTGAAGAGTTGTTGACCTTTTGCACAATTGCTTGGTTTTGAACCAAAAGTGAAATGACAATGCTCAAGAGCCTGTACAGGCCTCCTTCTTAGCTGCTAAAAGTTGGTGTACCTTGCCCTAAGTTTGTGGATGTTGTTTTCTGCAAAATATTGGGTTCACAACACAAGAGAAACAACTTGACATAAAGCAAGCTTTATCAAAATGGCAATGTTGCCTTTTTGCCATTTTTAGATTAATTCTTTGTGCAATGCCCTAAAACTCAGAATAAAGCCTTAATCCAAGGAGTTTGCATTTAATTTATGAGTGTGGAAATGTTTAAGGACCTGTAAGCAAGTACAAGCAAGGTTGGACATAATTTGCAACTTGTATCAATGTGCAAAATGCCTTGGCCAAAAGTGATATTTTGCCATTTTCAATCCTTCGATTCTCCCTAACCACAAATGATTTTGGAGAGTTCTTGGACATTTTGGAAAGCTTGTAACATTATATACAATCCATATTTGAAATGAATTTTTATATTCCAATTGGAACTATGTGAAAAATTTCCATGAAGATAGGTCAAAATCCTTCCTAAACTAGGGCAAAATTTCACTAAGTTAAAAGTTTCATGGACCCTTGTTCACAAAATCATAACTTGATATCCAAACATATTTTGGGAAAACTTTGTGAATCAAAGTTGTAGATGTTGTGGAGGACTACAACTTTCATGTTGGAAGTTTTCTTTAAATCCAATTGCATCATGGAGTAAAAGTTGGGAAAAGTTGGAAAAAAATAAGAAATTTTCATAACTTAGAAAATTTCTAAGTTATGAAACTTTTCCATTTTAAACCCTAATTTTCAAAATTAGGTTTCTTGGTGAACAAGTTTCATGTTTAGACACACCTTGATGAAAAATGACCCTTGGCACTTGATTTTGACCAAAAAGTCAAAGTTTGACTTTTCAGTGTACAGTTGATTTTTGATCAGTTGATTGGAAAATTCATCTGTCAATCCAATGCTTTTGAGATCTTTTGAACCTTGTGATTAGGTCAAGATGATGCCATTGAGTCCTTGAATCCATGTTTGAACCCAATTTGCCATTGGCTAGGTCAAAAACCAGAAATTGCCCTTCTACAGTTAAAACCCTAAAAATGACCATTTTGCCCTTTTGATGATTTGATCAAATTTCTTGAGGAGTTATGGTCCAAACTTGATCCAATGGTTCATATGAGTCTATAATGTTGATATGGATAAAAAATTATGAGGTTTGACTGTAAATTGGCCACAATTGACTTTTTCCCTAATATAGTTGTTTTTTAGGTCAACTATCCAATTGACTGGGCAAAAATTTGATTCAAGGCTTGAAACTTGGTATGAGCAATCTTAGAGGTCCAACATGAAGTATGAAAGTCACATTGAGCATTGAAAGTCCAAAAATCCCTGTGCAAACTCAAACCCTAATTTCAGGTCAACAGTGCAAGGAGATGTCTTGAGCTGAGCAAACCCTAATCCTGTCTAGAGTCCAAAGAGTCTTGTGAGGGGAAATCTTGATAAAATGAGAGGACAAATTTTACGGTACAACAAAAGGTTTAAAAAAAGTTTTGTAAAAAAATAGGAAAAAAACAAGGGGAAAAAGTAAGAAAAATAGAGAATTTGAAGGCAAAAACCAAAGGGGTATGGGTGGGTGTTGAACCCACGCCCTCAACAAATATGGACAATACGTTCACCACTGCACCAAGCGCGCCTTGGTGATAGTAAAGGCATCCAACGCGTTATGTAGTAAACCTGCAAAATATGAAAATATTAGAAAATTAAGTGGCAAAAGGTTGGATCGAACCCAGGCCCTTTGACACAAATGACTTAACGCGCGCGCTTCAACCACTGGGGTGGTAATATATCTGTTCATTTATATCAATAAATAAATATATAATATAAACAAAATGCCTGAACTGGAGAGGCACCGGAGCCCTAGCTCTGGTCGTCTTCTTCGGTTGCCTTCTTTTGCCCAACTTGCAAAATAACCAAGATTAATAATCCAAAAACATCTTATCCCCCTAAATCGAAGGCTGCGAGTTCAATGGAAGGATTATTTCGGTATAACAATCCATGGTTTTTGATTTATGAAGAAAAACACATGAATCAGTGTAGCTATGGTGATTCACGATTTTGATTGCATGGGACCTCCACGATTGTTCTATTCCGCACTACCAAACCTCGTGAACACATTAGTGACACTAGTACACGTGAAAGCAAACAGAAAATCAAGATATGAATGTTATGAAAATTATGAAATCAGAGATGCCATGAAATGAGATTTCATATGTTTTGGACCATCCAATTTGGTCCACACTTACTCTATAGGCCTACCGGAAGTGAATGAAGTGGATGTTTTGTAGTGAAATGGTTTGTGATAAGAGTTTCGAGATTTTAGGGTTCTTGAAATTTTTGATCTTTTTTGACTAATTTGTGAGGAAAGGTTTCATGTCCTTTTTTGTATGAGGAGAAGAGATTATATAAGTGGAAATTAGGGCAAATATATGGGCTTGGTCTTTGTAAGAAAGGCCTATATTTTATCTTATTTATTTTTGAAATATTAATGAATAAATAAAAATAATTAAAATAAAAATAGGTCAAGGGGTGTATGAACAATATTTGAGGTGTATGGGGAGTGTAATACACGTTTGGACCTTAAAATAATGGCCTAATAGTCCAAAATATTAAGTTTGCTCAATTTGAACTTCATGCATTTGCTCAAAAATTTCCAACTTGCAATGGCCATAACTCTCTCAATTTTCATCTTTTGAAGGTGATATTAGACTTTTTGGACATATCAAGATATCCTATACAATATATCTTTTGATCATTTTTGCATTTGGAGAATTTATCTTGATGTAACTTGCCTTGTCAAAAAGTGTCTTTTTGTTGACTTTTGAAATGACCTATAACGTATTGGCTCATATCTCTCAAATGAAGCATTTTTTGGACTTGAGCTTAGAGATACAAAGTGTAGAGAATTTAATTTCCTTCCAAATGATCTTTTGTTGGGGAAAAGTTGATGAAGCATGTGAAAGTTATGTTAGGTCAAAGTTCAGTTGACTTCTCCTAAGGAATACCTAATTTGGCAACTTTTGACTTTTGATGATTTGAGGGCTTTTCTTGAGGAATCATGATCAACCCTTGATAAAATGATGAATATGACTTCAAAATCTTGATGTTGACCAAAAATCCTAAAGTTTGACTGCATGTTGATCATAATTGACTTTTTATCCAATATAGTTGATTTTTAGTCATCTGAGCAATTGATTGAGCAAACTTATGATGCAAGGCTTGAAACTTGACATGAGCACCCTTGGGGACATATGAAGAACCATGAAAACAAATTGATATCTTGGAAACCAAATCTTACTTTATAAATACAAAACCCTAGTTGTGGACCCATTGCATAGGAGAAGAATTTGTTTGATCAATTCTTGAGCCACCTTGAGCATTTGAGAACCCTAGGAGAATGTCTTGAATTAAAATGGGAGGGAAAATTTTGAGGTAAAAAAGCTTACCCTGTTCAATCTTATTAAACCTAAAGAGTTAGATTGGCATGTCTGCCATTTGTGATCTGAAGGTAGAAGATGATTGAACACTTAAGTGCCCAGAAATTTGCTCTCGCATGTGCAGGAGGTAATGTTGTTGGTTGTTGATATTGCTTGAATGGGCTTAGAGATGCCATTTGGAGAGGTGACAGAGAGTCGTCAGAGATGGGCTTATAGAGTGGCGTTTCAACTAATTTCACTTTTCACCAAGATGTGTGAGTTCCAGGGCTTCAAATGATTTTCATGGAACCCTATATGCCTCAGCATAATGGCATGGCTGAAAGAAAAGAAGTGTGCACGACCAATTGTAGGTTGAAGGCTGAAAATATGCCTAAGGACTTTTGGGTCGAAACAACTTCGACAATAATATGCAGGCTAATTTGAAGGATCGAAGGAAGGATAATTCGAAGGGAAATGTGAGAAGGCCTTTAAGAAGTCTTCTATTGGAAGAGCTAATAAGGAGCTTCGAAGGGTTCGTTTTTGAACCACTGAAATATAAGCTATTCGAAATGTCCAAGGAAGGTTGGATCGAAAGAAAGTGCGTGAGGATGCTTTTTCGGAGGTCTTCGATTGGGAGGTTTTCGAACCACTGAAATGGAAGTCATTTGAAGCATTACAAGGAAGACACCTTTCAATTGACATGTTTCCTAAAGGGGAACTTTGAAAAGAAGAATATTTTGGAATCAAAAGGCTTCTTATTTTATCCAAAGAAAACACGTGAAAGGATCATCATTCGAAGGACATGACATCTTTAAGCATGGCATGATTGAAGGATAATTTGAGATGAACTAGCCAAGTATGAGCCACCTCAGAACTTTTGGAATGTACCTGAATAGGTGGGATGTTTGAAGAGAAGTTCTGATGCTCTTAGGTTACTCTTCGATTGGTGCATACAAGATGTATTCACCAATCGAAGGTGGACTAATGCGCAAGAAAGTTGTTTCTTGTAGGCAAGCAAAGGGAAGGAGTTAGGTAATAAAAGCAAAGGCTTGGTGCTCATAAGTTATCCTTCGATTGGCGCATATAAGCTATATTCACCAATTGAAGGTGAACTAGTGATCAGCAAGAAAGATATTTTTGTAGACATAAGCAAAGGGTGGGAGTTAGAATCAAAGGGCCACCTGCACAATTACATTCGAAGGAAATAACAAAACGAAGCTTCGACAGACTAGAAGGAAGTGTTCGATTAGGCTAGTTGGATATTTTAAGGTCAAAAAACCAATGCAGATGGACTCAATCGAAGAAGCCATGAGGATGAAACTGTGAGCAAATCGAATTGAAGCCTAGAGCCATCGAAGGGAGCCACTCAGAGCCATCGAAGAACATGACTTGAAGGCATTCAAAAGAGTCAAGAGGATAAACCTGTCCAGGTTCATTCAAAACCCAAAAGGATAGAAAATCATCAAAAAAGGCAACCTTTTAAGGCTTGCTATTCTTCCTTCAAAGCCATGGTTAATGGCTCATTCTTGCCATTTTCGCCCACCACCACACTCCTATAAATACAAGACAGATTGCCTATATAAAGGGGAGGGCATACACGCACGTTGCCTATACACGAAAACAAACATTGCCTACATACACAAGAGGCTGCCCCAGAAAACCATACCAAATTCTTAAAATACATTAAATTTGTCAAAATCGAAACACACCTTACAGGATCTTCCAGTCCAAACAAATACTAGCCCTCATCGACGCTTAAATCATCCTAAAACAAGCCAATCTCATTAATCCAGTAGGGTAAAATTCTCACGCTCTCATCTTTCCGTTCATGCAATTTAAATAGATTTGATGCATAGATCCATATTCATATTTGTTGTACCCCAAAATTTTCCCTCCCTTTTTCACAAGAAATCACAACCTCAGGGTTTTCCCTGATTTTTGAGATTGGCTCAAGAATCGGTCAAACCGACTTTTCTTTATCAGTCAATCCTAAATTATGGTTTTCTCTGATTTTATTGAGATTGGCGCAGGAATTGATCAATTAGACTTTTCTTTGGCAACAAATCCGGAATTAGGGTTTTCACTCGCATTTCTCAGAAGAAATTGAATCCACAGTAATTCAGTTCACTGTTACATTGTTTTCGCACTTTGTCAAAGTTTGCTGAAAGATTTACTGATTATTCTCAAAAGCCTGTTTATCTGGGATAAAAGCTGAGACTTTTGTTTGGAATATTAAGGCATCTGCTTGATTAAGTGGATTGAAAGGTTTACCGTTTAATGGAGTGCTTTGTTTGTCTAACTGTACAAGGCATATGTTAATTGGAATACCATGCGTATTGTGAACAATGCAAGGTTACGAGACTGCAAAGTTTGTTGATTATTTATTTTATCTAGATTAAAATTATTGGGATACAATTCCAATTATTTTGATTTAAGAATCTTAAATAATTAAATAAACAGTGCAAGGAAAGATTGGAAGATATTTAACAGTAGAAAATTCTTTTTGGATAAAGACTTTTATTTACTTCAAATGTTGTTACAAAATTTATTTGAATATTATAAGATTACAACTTATAGTTTACAATAAATGAAAAAATAAATCTAAGCCTAATCTCCTAAGGTCTTTGAATTCTACTGCTTCCTCTATCATCCAATTGGTACTTACCTGCAAAAGACAGAGAAAAAGAAATTAGTATAAGAATTTTCAAGCAGAAAAGGAAGAAAGAAAAATCATCATTAAAGTTTGCCGGCCGGAATCAGAAATGCTATGTTCATCATATTTTATTTTCCTCTCTGCAAATCACAAGATCTCTCTTCTCAGTTCACAGAGAGAAAAATAAAAGATATAAATTGCAAGCATACAATTAATTTAAAATGCAAAAACATAGGCAAGTTGCAAGGCAAAGCAAAAGGTACTGCAAACTGAGTTTCAAACTGCATTAGTCAACCAAGTCAGCAAGGCAAGCATGGCAAGTGTGATCGGTGGATCTGGAACTGACTGTTTAACGCTGGTTCGCAAAATGTCGCGGAAGTAAGAGTCGCCACCGTCTTTTATTTTCTCCAACATGGACAGGACAAAAGCACAGCAAAATTCCTTATGAGATAGTTTCTCGGTTCGGGAGGTAGATTTATAGAAAGGGAAGGTGTTAGCACCCTTTCTATCCATGGTTATCCATGGGCTCTTAGATACTTGCTCATTTGTGTTTTCAAAAGTGTTTGCTTTTCAATTGTGAGTGAGTTTTGAAAAACTTTCGTTTAAAGTTTCAGATCGACTCTTGTATCAGTCCTCAAGAGTGTTTGAAAAATTGTTTTGAAAGCTTTTTGAAAAGTGTCGGTGTGAAAAGAGTTTGATTTGTTTAGAGCAAGTATCTATGAGTCATCTACCTACCCTAAGGAATTAGGCTGTGTAAATGTCCTTAAGGTAGTGCCATCCCACCATTGAGAGGTAGGTAGCACCACCGTTGGAGGTGTTCGGGTCAATTTGTTTGTTAGGGACAGTGTGGTCACCAGGGCAATAGTAGGATACCTTAGAAGCTACCCTTATTCCATTGATCCTTTTTTAATCCGAGGCGACTTTTCCGAGGCAACTGGATCATGGACATAAGGACTTACTAAAACGTCCTGTACTCGACGACCACGTTTCGAGGGGCAAGGCAACAGTGTGGTCACCAGAGCAACAATAGGACACCTTAGAAGCTACCCTTATGCCATGGGTCATGGACATAAGGACTTACTAAAACGTCCTATACTCGACGACCACGTTTCGAGGGGCAAGGCAACAGTGAGGCGTACCCTAGAAGTGGTGTGTGCATTTGTGTGTTGTATTCAGTTAATGTTTTTGTACATGTTATGGGTGAGCTACGAGTTGTTTTTATTTACCATACATTCTTGCATACAAGTTAACAGTTAAAGGGGGTGCGGAAAATAAATTGCGGAAAACGTAAATCCTACGCTATTACAAGGCGCGGGTCTATACATCGCCAAAAATTTACAAAGACCCGTTTTTTAGTAAATAAGTACTGAAATTAAACAAAGCGATAAACCTATTTAACTATTACATCCGGAGGCAATTACATAATAATCCAAAATAAGGAATTAAAATTAAAATGCGCGCGAAAGAAGAATCGGGAATGTCTTAAGGGTGTTGACCCTTTTAGAAAAGAAATTGGTTTTTTTGTCTTTTTTGTAATTAAAGTGAAATTAAAACTAACTAATGACTAATTAATTAATTTAATTAAAAGAAAATATTTTTTTGTGTTTTTATGTTTTTATGAAATAAAATAAAAAGAAATAAAACTAAAAGTTAATTTTCCCTAATTCTAAATCTATTTTAATTATTAAGAAAAGAAATTGAAATTGCCTAATTAAACTATTTATTTGTTAATATTTTATTTACAAAAATAATATGGGAATAATAATAATAATAATAATAATGTTAATTCTATTTTTTTGAATTTTTTATGAAAATATGTTAATTATGTTAATAAGAAATAAAAATTAAAAAAGGGTTAGAAATTAAATTGGAAAATAAAAAAATGAAAAGAAAAGAAAAGACCAATGGAAGGGGGTATTGGGCCAGGAAGGAGGGAGCACGAAGTCGCGGCAGAAGCGGATCTGGAAGCGGCGGTTGAGTCCGCGGTTGCGCGGCGGAACTGCGATTTGGACGCTTCTCGTTCTTCTGTTTCTGATTCAGAGAGCCAAATTCCAGTCCTGATCTTCACAAAGAATTTTATGGATAAAGTTCAAAAAATCAAAAAGAAAATTAAATAGAATAAATGAAATTGAAAATGTTAGAATTTTGTGTTGCTTTATCATGACTCAATGATGTTGTTGTGGTGCTGTCAAGAGGATGATAATTTGTGGTTGCATCAGTTTTGAGCTTGTGTCAAAGGTATGAACATGAGCTTGTGTAAGGTTTCTGTTTTGGTTGATGAGATTTATGTTAAAGTTGGTTCATGGGAAATTGCACGTGAAAAGTGAATTTACAGTGCAACAAGAAGAAAAGTGGGTGTTTCCATTGAGTGGCCTCCGTACAGGATTTTGTATAAGAGAATATGAGGTTTTTTTTGTGAAATTTTTTGTTTTTTCGTTTTATAGAATTCTCTCCCTTGTAAATGGTATGAGAGGCTTGCATATATGTCTTTGAATGAGAATCAAGCAATAATGTGAGCCATTAACCCTTGCAATGAAGTTTGAGATTTCCTCCATAACCACCATTGAAGCAACTTACCATTCTTGTCAAAATTTGAATTTCTTGCTTGGAATAGGCCTTGCGCGAATTTGGAAGGTGAATGATGGTGTATCAAAGCTATTCAAACTCAAAGATATCCCTCCATTAATTTTCTTGATTTTTATTTGAATTTTAAAGATTTAAAATGATTTAAATCAAGTAAAATTAAATAAAAATGGAAAAATTAATTTTTAATCTTGAAATAAATTGTGGGACACGTGGGAGGCATGGCCAAGCTGAATCAAGTGGAAAAAGTGGGGCCCTTTTGTCAAAAATGAAGTTTCAAGGATAATTGACTTTGGCCATTTCACAAAAATTTCCTAACTTCTCCAATGCATATCTTGCTCAATTTTGAAGTTATGAACATGTTCTTGGACATTTTGGAAAGGTATTGAAGTCCTATAACCAATGTCTTTGGTCCCATGTCATTTTGATTTACCAATCTCAAGTTATGGTCTTTGACTTAAAGTCCCTTTTTGTTGACTTTTGAAAATGACCTATAATGTTGAAATTGATAACTTTTTGTGAGAGCATTTCTTGGACTTGAAGTGTGAAGATGAGTTGTAGGAAATGTCATTATCTTCAAAATGAGCTTTGGATGGGATTTTTATGATGAACCATGAAAAAGTTATGCCTTGGTCAAGTTATAGTTGACTTTTCAGCTGTCCAAAAATAGAAACTTTTGACACCTTGATGATTTTTGAGCCATTCTTGTGAAATCATGGTCAAGACTTGACCAAATGATGATTGTGGCTTCAAAATGAGATGTTGACAAATTTTTTTGACTTTTGACTGCCAAATGACCATTTTGCCCATGCAGTTGACTGTGGAGCAATTAGGGTTTTTGACTGTGCAACTTGATGCTGTGAGTCTTGAAACTTAGCACATGGATGTTTGACAATGTTTGTAGGCATGTGGGACTTGTTTGGACCCTTGGAAACTTCAATTTCTTTTCCAGAACCAAAACCCTAATTTTTGACTGTTAGGAGGCCAATGGACTGTGCAACCCCTTGGGAGATTTTGAGCCTTGATCTTGGCAAATCTTGAAGAATATGGGAGGGCAAATTTTGGGGTACAACAGTTGCCCCTGTTCAATCTTCTTAGACCTGAGGATGTAGATTGGCTGTCGTGCCTTTCGTAATCCGAAGGTGGGAGATGATTGAACATTAGAGTGCCCAAAAATTTGCACTCACATAGTAGAGTGTCAGCAGTATGATGGTGGGAATGGGCTTACAGATGCCATTTGGAGATTGATGGATAGGAAGATGGGCTTACAGATGCTATCTGGAAGTGTGACTGAACTTTGTCGGGAATGGGCTTATAGGCGCCATTTGGAGACTGTTGTTATGTGGAGAGATGGGCTTATAGATGCCATCGGGGGGTTGTCGACCGCGTAAGAGATTCCTTAGCGAGAACTTGCATACCTGAGAAAGAAAAATAATTACCTGGCCTGTTACAGGAGTTGATCTTCAAACCCTTTATGTAGATGCGCCCTGGCAGGATACAGGAATCGAGTCTGGTAATGTAGTCGTCAACAGATACACCCTGGCAGGATACATGAATCGGATCTTCGAACTCTTCAGACGTGCCCTGGCTGGATACATGAATCGAGTATGGTAATGTAGTCGTCAACAGATACACCCTGGCAGGATACAGGAATCGGATCTTCGAACTCTTCAGACGTGCCCTGGCAAGATACAGGAATCGAGTCTGGTAATGTAGTCGTCAACAGATACACCCTGGCAGGATACAAGAATCGGATCTTCGAACTCTTCAGACGTGCCCTGGCAGGATACAGGAATCGAGTCTGGTAATGTAGTCGTCAACAGATACACCCTGGTAGGATACAGGAATCAGATCTTCGAACTCTTCAGACGTGCCCTGGCAGGATATAGGAATCGAGTCTGGTAATGTAGTCGTCAACAGATACACCCTGGCAGGATACAGGAATCGGATCTTCGAACTCTTCAGACGTGTCCTGGCAGGATACAGGAATCGAGTCTGGTAATATAGTCGTCAACAGATACACCCTGGCAGGATACAGGAATCGGATCTTCGAACTCTTCAGACGTGCCCTGGCAGGATACAGGAATCGAGTCTGGTAATGTAGTCGTCAACAGATACACCCTGGCAGGATACAGGAATCGGATCTTCGAACTCTTTAGACGTGCCCTGGCGGGATACAGGAATCGAGTCTGGTAATGTAGTCGTCAACAGATACACCCTGGCAGGATACAGGAATCAGATCTTCGAACTCTTCAGACGTGCCCTGGCGGGATACAGGAATCGAGTCTGGTAATGTAGTCGTCAACAGATACATCCTGGCAGGATACAGGAATCGGATCTTCGAACTCTTCAGACGTGCCCTGGAAGGATACAGGAATCGAGTCTAGTAATGTAGTCGTCAATAGATACACCCTGGCAGGATATAGGAATCAGATCTTCGAACTCTTCAGACGTGCCCTGGCAGGATACAGGAATCGAGTCTGGTAATGTAGTCGTCAATAAATACACCCTGGCAGGATACAGGAATCGGATCTTCGAACTCTTCAGACGTGCCCTGGCAGGATACAGGAATCGAGTCTGGTAATATAGTCGTCAACAGATACACCCTGGCAGGATACAGGAATCGGATCTTCGAACTCTTCAGACGTGCCCTGGCAGGATACAGGAATCGAGTCTGGTAATGTAGTCGTCAACAGATACACCCTGGCAGGATACAGGAATCGGATCTTCGAACTCTTCAGACGTGCCCTGGCGGGATACAGGAATCGAGTCTGGTAATGTAGTCGTCAACAGATACACCCTGGCAGGATACAGGAATCGGATCTTCGAACTCTTCAGACGTGCCCTGGCAGGATACAGGAATCGAGTCTGGTAATGTAGTCGTCAATAGATACACCCTGGCAGGATACAGGAATCGGATCTTCGAACTCTTCAGACGTGCCCTGGCAGGATACAGGAATCGAGTCTGGTAATATAGTCGTCAACAGATACACCATGGAAGGATACAGGAATCAGATCTTCGAACTCTTCAGACGTGCCCTGGCAGGATACAAGAATCGAGTCTGGTAATGTAGTCGTCAACAGATACACCCTGGCAGGATACATGAATCAGATCTTCGAACTCTTCAGACGTGCCCTGGCAGGATACAGGAATCGAGTCTGGTAATGTAGTCGTCAACAGATACACCCTGGCAGGATACAGGAATCGGATCTTCGAACTCTTCAGACGTGCCCTGGCAGGATACAGGAATCGAGTCTGGTAATGTAGTCGTCAACAGATACACCATGGAAGGATACAGGAATCGGATCTTCGAACTCTTCAGACGTGCCCTGGCGGGATACAAGAATCAAGTCTGGTAATGTAGTCGTCAACAGATACACCCTGGCAGGATACAGTAATCGGATCTTCGAACTCTTCAGACGTGCCCTGGCAGGATACAGGAATCGAGTCTGGTAATGTAGTCGTCAACAGATACACCCTGGCAGGATACAGGAATCGGATCTTCGAACTCTTCAGACGTGCCCTGGCAGGATACAGGAATCGAGTCTGGTAATGTAGTCGTCAACAAATACACCCTGGCAGGATACAGGAATCGGATCTTCGAACTCTTTAGACGTGCCCTGGCAGGATACAGGAATCGAGTCTGGTAATATAGTCGTCAACAGATACACCCTGGCAGGGTACAGGAATCGGATCTTCGAACTCTTCAGACGTGCCCTGGCAGGATACAGGAATCGAGTCTGGTAATGTAGTCGTCAACAGATACACCCTGGCAGGATACAGGAATTGGATCTTCGAACTCTTCAGACGTGCCCTGGCGGGATACAAGAATCGAGTCTGGTAATGTAGTCGTCAACAGATACACCCTGGCAGGATACAGGAATCAGATCTTCGAACTCTTCAGACGTGCCCTGGCAGGATACAGGAATCGAGTCTGGTAATGTAGTCGTCAACAGATACACCCTGGTAGGATACAGGAATCAGATCTTCGAACTCTTCAGACGTGCCCTGGCAGGATACAGGAATCGAGTCTGGTAATGTAGTCGTCAACAGATATACCCTGGCAGGATACAGGAATCGGATCTTCGAACTCTTCAGACGTGCCCTGGCAGGATACAGGAATCGAGTCTGGTAATGCTAGTCGTCAATAGATACACCCTGGCAGGATACAGGAATCGGATCTTTAGTTGCGACCGTTGATGGTAATCATCTTGGTATTAACCTTTGTCCTGAAAAGACAAAACATTAGTTGTGCGTAATGTCATGATGTATGACATGCGATATGAGATTGTATGTTCATGATGCGTTTGTGCATGCTATAATGTATGAAGATACGATGTTTATGAATGTATGTTTTCGTCTAGGAAAGTAAATCCTTGACGGGTGCCGGGAAGTCACATCCTGGGCTGATGTTGAAGAATAGTGCTTTGTTGTTTCCGCTGGGGAGTGATGGTTGTAAGAGTACCGGTAGGAGAAGATGACTCCGTTGGGGAATAAACTTGGCGAATAGATTACTCTGCGGGGAGAAAATTATTCTTGCGATTTTGCTGGGGAACAATACTCTGTGGGAAGAGAGATACTTTGTTGGGATGTTGATGATAACTCCGCTGGGGATACCATTGTTATGTTGGAAGTTTTAATAGACTTCGCTGGGGATAGGAAGACTTCGCCGAGGACGATCTTTCCGTGGCTTTTGGCTGAGGATAACCCAGTTATATCCTGGTACAGAAATAACCTTTGAATAAAACCGGGGGACGCGTTCGTGCTCTGCAGGGGATAAGCTTCCAGAATCTACTGGGGATAAGCTTACTGCTGGGGAGATGGATTCCACTTTCCTGGGGGAACTTTTGGACTGAACTCTCCTGGGGAAATTTTTGAGATATATTAGGGAGGTGGCTCCATTGAATGTCTGATATACCGCCGGGGAACAATCTTAGATCAAGACTGCCGGGGATGCTTGTTAGGAATGTTCATATATTGCGCTGGGGAATGTTGAGATCTGCTGGAGGATACCCAACTTCCTTAAGGCTGACAGGATAACTCTGCTTGGGGAGAGTGCATAGAGTTGTTGGCTCACTCTCTGGGGACTTAAGATATCTTGGTTATGTTCTTCAGCTGAACCTACCTTGGTACCTTGATGGGCAGAGCAACTAGATTGCTTAGACAACTTATTACTGCCCCTGTTTCTGAGGTGGGAGAGGAAGACCTATGAGGTGCTGATAGTTGTTGATGGACAAACCTTCTTCTGGTAGGCAGGTGACAAGATGACAGGACATAGTCGTATGCTTTGATCCCTAACTTTTGCCTGGACCGCCCTTTCGGGTTTTCAGTCCACCGGGATACCCATTTTTGCCCAAGCCGCCTTTTCAGGTTTTCGACTTGCCAGGTGTACGGATTTTTTTATTTTCATCCCTTATTTTTGCCCGAACCCTTTTGGTTCACCGGGAAGCCCTCATTTTTGCCTAGGTGTGTCAACCTAGCGGGTCTTTGATTATGCGTAGTATTTTTTTCGACTATGTCCACGCTCTCAGAATGTAGGGAGTTGCCCCTGTTAGAAGTGTTTTGCCATGCCACCAGAAGATGTTTGATCATGCAAGATTCGTTGCTGGAATGCCCCCAAGTGACTCAGGCGGAGATTTGCCCCAGGCTATTTGGTCTTTGAGAGATTCTCCGAATCTTGATTGGACTGCCCCAGATAATAGACCATGATCATGTCTGCCTCTTGATTGGGAGTGCTTCTTCCATTTGAGCTTTTGTTGAGAAGATTTTGTTCCCTGGATATTCGTCGTGCGAATTTCTCTGCTGTTCAAACAAGAAGTCATATGCAAACACTGTTATATCAAAATGCAAAGCTTATGTCTGTCTTGAAGATTTTGAAAATGCATTCTTTTTCTTAAAAACAAGTGAATTTTTTGTAAACAGTGATGTCAACTCGTTATTTTACCGCAAGCCTTAAGGAGTCAGGATATCTTTGGTAACAGTATGCTTTCGAACCAACCCACGCTTCAGCTAGGACTTTTAAGGGTTGTAGCGTGGCCTGGTTCATGGTTTAAGAAACAAAGGATAAAGGCTCAAATTATTTGTACCACCCACTCTTCGTGATGTTCTTCAAACCTAAGCTCAGTTGATCGTGCGTTAGACCTTGTTTGAGTCTTTGTCCTGAAGTTCCAATGATGGTTCAGATATTGATGATTTATTCTGAATAGGCAGTCATTTTTTGTTTTTGTTGAGGGTTTGTATGACCTCTTTCTTTTTGATTTTGCTATCCCTAAATTTTTCCTGAACTGTTTCTTTTGTGATTACAGTCAGCGGGATGCCCCAGTTTTGTAAGTCTCCTTCATAGGTTTTGACTTATTGGGTTTTTATTTTTGAGATATAATGACTGCCTATCCTTATGATTATTCGGAATCATCACTGTCTTTTTTTTTGTAAGGATCTCTTTGGTGCCATTTGTTGTGCACTTGGATCAACTGAGAGAACTACCCTGCCCCAGGTTATGATAAAGGGTTTTAATTTTCGAAAAGAAAAACTCCTACTTCTTTGGCTCAGAGGGGTTGACGAGGGATTATCTTCCTTATAACTCCAGTGTTTAGGGATTGAAACAATGCCTGTACCTCATCAGCGGGGTCTATTCAAAAGCATACTGTAAGGATCGTGGTATCGTTTTCGTCATCCTCCCTCAAGAGGCTTAGCATTATTAATTAAGAGTTGACATCAAAAAATGAAAGCAGTTTGAGTATAGCGAATGCGAATATATTGCTTCAAAACAGACATACGCGATGCATTAATGAAATAACAATGTTTAACATGAATAAATGTTTGAACAATCAAAAGAAAATTACAACTTGAAATTTCTGATAAACAAAAGCTTCTTAGTTTGCACTAGTCATCTCGGATGGAAGATTCTCAGCAGCAGATTTTCATTTTGCCGTCCGGCATAAACTCCAGCACCCCCCTGTCAATCAAGTCTTGGGTCTTGTTCTTCAGAGCCCAGCAATTGTTTGTGTCATGTCCCGGACTGTCAGCGTGGTATGCGCACCTTTCATTGGGATGATAGGTAGGAGCGGAAGTGTTTGGACTCTGGAAAGGAACCCTTAGTGTAATCAGCCCTGCCTTCAACATTTGCGGTAGCGCTTGAGTTAGTGACATGTTGAGCTCGGTGAATTGCCTTTTGGGCTTGTCCGGCTGGCTCTGATCAACCTGTTGTTCTTGGCGAGGTCGTTGTTGGACCTGTGAAGTGGTAGCAGCTTGGAGAGGTCTATTCATTGGACCAGACCTTTGACTTCTTGGGGACTGATTACTGATTTGGTCCCCAACCCTGACTGCTGGCTTCATACTGTTGTATTTGTCTTGATGAAGCAGGTTGATCACAGTTCTCAATTCTTCTTGCTTCCGAGCCAAACCTTGGATAAGAGCCATTTGCCCCAGCATCTGGGTTTTCATAGTATCTACCTCAGCTTGTAGACGTTTCAGTCGTTCGTCCTTATCATCCTCAGCACTGTTCCTGACCAAAGTCCCCATGAGAAGTGTTCTCAGCTCTTCCTGCCTCTTGGATAGATTCAGGAGGATTTCCCCGAACCGAGTCTCTTGAGCATGAGGGTCCTGGTTGTATTGTTGGGAAGCCATTGCTGAAATAAGCAGCGCAGATGGTAAGTGACCTGTAACAAGGGTACCTGTAATGCAATGATATGTATGATATGCATGTAATATTTTCAAGGACCTCGCGGGGTAGACAAGAAAATTGTTAGCATTAGAATCTGGTATCTTGATTGAAGTAACTTCGTGTTGTAGAGAGTCCTTCTTCAAGGGTCAAAGGCTCACCATATCCAGTGGGTCATAGCCCCCGACAACCTTGGCTAGAGGAAAATAAATCCTCTTTGCCCCTTGCTAGATATTTGGCTCATTATGACCTGCATCACAGACCCTTGAGATCCTTGAAATGGATTAGTCCTTATGCAAGACGTATGCAATGGTATGATGGCACGATGTTATGCTACGCGTGGAATAATGTAGGTAAACCCTGTAATGAGTCCCAATTAAGGACTATAAACAAAACCTGCAACAAACTCATGGGTCAGATAACAAGCATGCAAATAGTCAAGTTGGAAGGCACACAAGTCACACAAGAGAGCCCTTAGAGTTTAGGCCAGCATGGGGTCTAGGTATTACCCTCTTTCAGTTTGTTGGTTCATACCTGTCCTATCAGAAGTAACCGGGTTCTAGAGGATCCCAATATCACTGACTACCCTCAATCGGTCATAACTCCAGCATCGCAACCTTTTCTTGCGGCCAGAACCATCACGAGAGTTTAGCCTCAATGGGCATAGCATACTGCTACTGTTCTATTGGCCAAGTTGGGTCATTTAAGGTTCTAAGGTCAGTTGGTTCTTAATGACTCCTCAGAAGACCCATATTCTCCTCGTTGCGACACAAGGGATATCGGTACAGACCAAGGTGCCACACCAACGTAGCCACTGCTTCACCCATGTCGGTCTACGCCGGACAGGTCCCTCACAGCTTATGCTACCTAACAGGGTATCCCCAGATCCGGGTTAGGATCTATGTAACTCCGATGCAACCCACAATTTAAAGTAAACAAAGCACAACAATTGAAAACACAGTTATGAACTATCCTAAGGTACACCTCACTTTATAAGTTTCCCCAGCAGAGTCGCCAGTTCTGTGACCGGTGGATCTGGAACTGACTGTTTAACGCTGGTTCGCGAAATGTCGCGGAAGTAAGAGTCGCCACCGTCTTTTATTTTCTCCAACATGGACAGGACAAAAGCACAGCAAAATTCCTTATGAGATAGTTTCTCGGTTCGGGAGGTAGATTTATAGAAAGGGAAGGTGTTAGTACCCTTTCTATCCATGGTTATCCATGGGCTCTTAGATACTTGCTCATTTGTGTTTTCAAAAGTGTTTGCTTTTCAATTGTGAGTGAGTTTTGAAAAAGTTTCGTTTAAAGTTTCAGATCGACTCTTGTATCAGTCCTCAAGAGTGTTTGAAAAATTATTTTGAAAGCTTTTTGAAAAGTGTCGGTGTGAAAAGAGTTTGATTTGTTTAGAGCAAGTATCTATGAGTCATCTACCTACCCTAAGGAATTAGGCTGTGTAAATGTCCTTAAGGTAGTGCCATCCCACCATTGAGAGGTAGGTAGCACCACCGTTGGAGGTGTTCGGGTCAATTCGTTTGTTAGGGACAGTGTGGTCACCAGGGCAACAGTAGGATACCTTAGAAGCTACCCTTATGCCATTGATCCTTTTTTAATCCGAGACGACTTTTCCGAGGCAACTGGATCATGGACATAAGGACTTACTAAAACGTCCTGTACTCGAGGACCACGTTTCGAGGGGCAAGGCAACAGTGTGGTCACCAGAGCAACAGTAGGACACCTTAGAAGCTACCCTTATGCCATGGGTCATGGACATAAGGACTTACTAAAACGTCCTATACTCGACGACCATGTTTCGAGGGGCAAGGCAACAGTGAGGCGTACCCTAGAAGTGGTGTGTGCATTTGTGTGTTGTATTCAGTTAATGTTTTTGTACATGTTATGGGTGAGCTACGAGTTGTTTTTATTTACCATACATTCTTGCATACAAGTTAACAGTTAAAGGGGGTGCAGAAAATAAATTGCGGAAAACGTAAATCCTACGCTATTACAAGGCGCGGGTCTATACATCGCCAAAAATTTACAAAGACCCGTTTTTTAGTAAATAAGTACTGAAATTAAATAAAGCGATAAACCTATTTAACTATTACATCCGGAGGCAATTACATAATAATCCAAAATAAGGAATTAAAATTAAAATGCGCGCGAAAGAAGAATCGGGAATGTCTTAAGGGTGTTGACCCTTTTAGAAAAGAAATTGATTTTTTTTGTCTTTTTTGTAATTAAAGTGAAATTAAAACTAACTAATGACTAATTAATTAATTTAATTAAAAGAAAATATTTTTTTGTGTTTTTATGTTTTTATGAAATAAAATAAAAAGAAATAAAACTAAAAGTTAATTTTTCCTAATTCTAAATCTATTTTAATTATTAAGAAAAGAAATTGAAATTGCCTAATTAAACTATTTATTTGTTAATATTTTATTTACAAAAATAATATGGGAATAATAATAATAATAATAATGTTAATTCTATTTTTTTGAATTTTTTATGAAAATATGTTAATTATGTTAATAAGAAATAAAAATTAAAAAAGGGTTAGAAATTAAATTGGAAAATAAAAAAATGAAAAGAAAAGAAAAGACCAATGGAAGGGGGTATTGGGCCAGGAAGGAGGGAGCACGAAGTCGCGGCAGAAGCGGATCTGGAAGCGGCGGTTGAGTCTGCGGTTACGCGGCGGAACTGCGATTTGGACGCTTCTCGTTCTTCTGTTTCTGATTCAGAGAGCCAAATTCCAGTCCTGATCTTCACAAAGAATTTTATGGATAAAGTTCAAACAATCAAAAAGAAAATTAAATAGAATAAATGAAATTGAAAATGTTAGAATTTTGTGTTGCTTTATCATGACTCAATGATGTTGTTGTGGTGCTGTCAAGAGGATGATGATTTGTGGTTGCATCGGTTTTGAGCTTGTGTCAATGGTATGAACATGAGCTTGTGTAAGGTTTCTGTTTTGGTTGATGAGATTTATGTTAAAGTTGGTTCATGGGAAATTGCACGTGAAAAGTGAATTTACAGTGCAACAAGAAGAAAAGTGGGTGTTTCCATCGAGTGGCCTCCGTACAGGATTTTGTATAAGAGAATATGAGGTTTTTTTTGTGGAATTTTTTGTTTTTTCGTTTTAGAGAATTCTCTCCCTTGTAAATGGTATGAGAGGCTTGCATATATGTCTTTGAATGAGAATCAAGCAATAATGTGAGCCATTAACCCTTGCAATGAAGTTTGAGATTTCCTCCATAACCACCATTGAAGCAACTTACCATTCTTGTCAAAATTTGAATTTCTTGCTTGGAATAGGCCTTGTGCGAATTTGGAAGGTGAATGATGGTGTATCAAAGCTATTCAAACTCAAAGATATCCCTCCATTAATTTTCTTGATTTTTATTTGAATTTTAAAGATTTAAAATGATTTAAATCAAGTAAAATTAAATAAAAATGGAAAAGTTAATTTTTAATCTTGAAATAAATTGTGGGACACGTGGGAGGCATGGCCAAGCTGAATCAAGTGGAAAAAGTGGGGCCCTTTTGTCAAAAATGAAGTTTCAAGGATAATTGACTTTGGCAATTTCACAAAAATTTCCCAACTTCTCCAATGCATATCTTGCTCAATTTTGAAGTTATGAACATGTTCTTGGACATTTTGGAAAGGTCTTGAAGTCCTCTAACCAATGTCTTTGGTCCCATGTCATTTTGATTTACCAATCTCAAGTTATGGTCTTTGACTTAAAGTCCCTTTTTGTTGACTTTTGAAAATGACCTATAATGTTGAAATTGATAACTTTTTGTGAGAGCATTTCTTGGACTTGAAGTGTGAAGATGAGTTGTAGGAAATGTCATTCTCTTCAAAATGAGCTTTGGATGGGATTTTTCTGATGAACCATGAAAAAGTTATGCCTTGGTCAAGTTACATTTGACTTTTCAGCTGTCCAAAAATAAAAACTTTTGACACCTTGATGATTTTTGAGCCATTCTTGTGAAATCATGGTCAAGACTTGACCAAATGATGATTGTGGCTTCAAAATGAGATGTTGACCAAATTTTTTGACTTTTGACTGCCAAATGACCATTTTGCCCCTGTAGTTGACTGTGGAGCAATTAGGGTTTTTGATTGTGCAACTTGATGCTGTGAGTCTTGAAACTTAGCACATGGATGTTTGACAATGTTTGTAGGCATGTGGGACTTGTTTGGACCCTTGGAAACTTCAATTTCTTTGCCAGAACCAAAACCCTAATTTTTGACTGTTAGGAGGCCAATGGACTGTGCAACCCCTTGGGAGATTTTGAACCTTGATCTTGGCAAATCTTGAAGAATATGGGAGGGCAAATTTTGGGGTACAACAGCAAGCTAACTACAAATGCATTAACCAAACTGAATGTCAAACTGAGTTACAAAACTGTCAAAGCAAAGTACACAATGCAGAAAATATGGAAACAAAGTACACAATGCATAGAGATAAACCAAGTTACAAGCAAGAGGCTTGCTAGAGCCATCATCATTTTCCAGCCTAGGCAAAACTTTTCAGAATTATATTAAAATAAGAAAAAGTGCTTAGAGAGAGAGGGAGAAAGAGAGAACCTCAGTGAAAGTTTGCAGTTTGGGCAAAAAGCAGGCTATTTTTCAAGACAAAAAAGAAAACAAAAGATATAAAGAGACTATTGCATAACAGTCCAGAGGGTGAGGACATAGAGCAAAAAACCTGCATAACTGCAACTTCTCAAAACTTACAAGCCTGCTTCAAAAAAACTAAAACTTGCAAGCCTGTTTCCAACACTCAAACCTGCAAGCTTGCTTGCAAAACTCAAGCAAAAGCAAACCTGCTAGCCAAAAACAACTCAAACCTGTCCAAACTTACAAGCCTGCTTGCCCAAAACAAATTGCAAACCTGCTTACTCAAATTACAAGCCTGTAAACCACAAGCTCAACAAGGCCAAACACTCAGGCCAAGCTCAGACCTGCCTGCACAAACTCAACAGCTTACAAACCACCATAACTGTAACAAAACACAAAAACCTGCATAAACCTGCAAACTACAGCTTATTCAAGCTCAACAAACTTGCCTAAACACAAAACTCAAAAAACAAACTCAGATCTGCACAACAATAACAAAAATGCAGAAAACAATCAATAGTTGTCAAACTACAGATTCAAGCCAAGCTGATCAGAACAAACAAACAAGCAACAACATAAGCTAGTTTTCAGAATATGTTTTCATCATCAAACATCAAATAACCCACAAGGAGAGAGGAAGAGCATTCAGAAGCAACAACATAAGCTAGTTTTCAGAATATGTTTTCATCATCAAACATCAAATAACCCACAAGGAGAGAGGAAGAGTTTTAGAAGGAAGTAAAACAATATAGAGTTTCAGAACATCAAGCTCAGTTCAAACAAGAAGTTTTCAGAAGTATTCATCATCAACAATATCAACGAAGCAAACAACAATAGCAAGTTTTCAGTTCATCATCATCAAACAACATAAAGAACAACAAAAATACCAGAAACGCCATAATCTTCATCCTCCCTCCGCCTAGCCTCCTGGGAGCGCCACCGGCCAACTCACCCTCCCTCTCTCACTTTTCAGAAGCAAAACGCTCAAGGTAAACTTTTTCTCAACCACTTTCACTACATGTAAACATCATAACAACCATAGATTAAAACATGCAAGAGCAAAACGAAAAAAACTGTAAAAAACCCTTAAAGCGCGATTGAAACGAAACTGTACCGTTTACAAGCAAGAACCCTAGGCCGCTGTAAAGAGAAGGTAGAGAGTGGAGGAGGGTGGCGCTCCGGTGGCTAAGGCATGAAAGAAGTGTCAGAACCATGGCCTGAGAAAGATGAGAGAAACGAAGAAGAAGGAGGCGCCGATGTGTACCAAGCTTGCAAACCCTAATCAAACGAGAAAACCCTAAAAAAACATTGTACACTTCAGTTGGGCCTTCACCCCAAACAAAACCATAAGCCCATAGCTTTCTTCTGCGTGTACCCCCCATATTATCCATTTCTGCCTTTTGTTTTATTTATTTATTTAGGCCCATGAACCCCCAATTTGATCCTAAGCCCATTTTCCTTTTTTAAAGCTAATACTTTTTTTTATCAATATCAATTTTCTTTTCTTTAAACCAATACTTTTTTTTTAATTATCTTCATTCTAAAATAATTTGTTTTGTTAATAATAAAAAAAAGAAAACCAAACAATACATTAAAATCTTATTTTGAGTAACTATTTTGATTTTCATATATACATAGTCTTAATTTTCTTTATTGATTAATATTTGTTATAATACTAAAAAAATATACAAAAATGATAGAAACATTAATTTAAATAATTTTCGTTCTTTAAAACTTTTCCTTTACATAATTCATAAAAATCACATAAAAATAATAATAACACTTAATCTTCACTAGGTTAAATTTTGTTTGTTCATTTGTGAATAAATACATGCATCTCATATTTCTTTGATTTTCTTTATCTTACAAATTGTTATAATCTTATGTTGAATTGCGTCGATTCGATTTGGTTGTAACCCATAATACTTGGACATTATTATTCTTATGAGACTCATCCCCATTTGTAAATAATTGTACCCCCATCCCCGGATACTCATTTGTAATAACTTAGACTTTAAATTCCCGCAATTTATCGCTTTCAATATACTATATAGTAATTAGGGTTTGTATGGCAAGATTCAAAATCAATCGCTAGATAACCTAATACAAGACAAATGCATGAAAATCAATACACAGTTCACACTTGCACCTCTAGGGAGGTAACCTCGCTTGTTGCCTCGGAAAATGCAATCATGTCCCTCGAGTATGAGACACTCTAGAAAATGCCCCTTCGATAAACAAAGATCGTAGTCCCTCGATGACCCTCGATGTTGCCTTCAATAAAACGATCTCGTCCCTTACAAAATTGCTAGAGCGTCTCACAAGTTGCTTTCAATGATTGTATGCGATGACCCGCGCCTGTCCCGTTTAACATCCTAGCACAAGGTTCTTCATCAAATACAATGGTGAAACAACACTATTAAAAGGGTTAAAAACATAAGAAAGATCTTTGAGTAAAATAGGGTAGATAACTCTTAGTTACTTGATCAAAAGCTTGCAAAACATCCTTGCCATTTTCAAACACACTTCACAACACAACTTCAAAACAACTTTCAAAACAAATTTCAAAACATTGAAATATCTTTTCAAAAAGACACACACCTTTGTATATATTCAAACAAAAATCATTACAAAGGTTGCCTAGACAAGGCCTCTTTTTCAAAGCGTTTTAAAAAACAACACACATAAAGCACCATTTCAAACAATTGAAAAGCAAAGGCAAGTGATCTAAAACAAGTAACTAAGAGCCCATGGAAAACCATGGATGAAAAGGGTGCTAGCACCTTCCCTTTTCATAATCTACCCCCCCCCCCAAACCCAAGAAAACATCTCAAAGGTCTTTCCTGTGCTTTTTGACCTTTCCTTAGGATAAAATAAAAAGTCGGTGGTGACTCTTGCTAAACCGAACAAATGCAAACACAAACACAAAACCTCAAGTCAGTTCTCACCATCGTATCACAATATTGTTGTTTAGATTTGTTTTTACATATCACATGCCAGGTTTAAGGCAGGAATCAAGAAACACCATTGTTAGTGCAACCTGCAATGTTCTGGCCGTATCTCCCTATACAAACACCTTCAGCCCAAATCAATGCCATGGTTTTAACACCTCAGTATTTTATGATGTTTCGAATATATTGTTTTCTATTTGTTTGTATTAATGAGTGAACAAATGACCTAGTGGTGAAGGATGTGTGTGTAAAGCTTGGATAGCCTGGGTTTGATCCTCAGGTTTTTGTGTTTTTTTTCTCATTCTTTCTTTTAAGATCCAGCGTAGCATGCCTACCATGCATCCTCACTCTCAGCCACCAGATCATTATGGATCTAGATCCAGCGCTCTAGAAGCACTCCCCCATGATGAACCCTCAAGGGGCCAGCCTCACAAGATCCAGCGCATGCCTTGGGCCTCTTCCCTTTGGGCTTAATGGATATTCTTCTTAGGACCCCCCTTTTTGCTTCAGCAAAGCCCATTTTCTTGTTTTTTTATTATTTCATTTTTATTCTTTTCTTTTAATTAACTAACCTTTTTTTTTTAAAATCAGTTTTTTTCTTTTCTTAAAAAAATCAGTAAAATCATAAAAAATTAGATTTTAGGTTTTGATTAATTTTTGACAAATGAATTTAGTTTAATTTAATCATGTTTAATGTTTATTTTATAATTAATTGTAATTAGTCTAGATTTAGGTGTTATTGTTAAAATCAAATCACAAAAATACCAAAAAAACTCATTTTCCTAATACTTAGGGTTTCAGGATATTTTTGCATTTGTTCTTATCATTTTTCTCTTTATTTGCCATTTAAATTCTAGAAAGAATGTATAGGTTGCATGGGGAACTTTTTAATAGTTTAGTTTATTTTTTTTCGTATTTTTCTATTATGTAACTGCCCACAGGATGTAATAACGTAGGATTTAATTTCCGCACTTTATATTTCTTATACAGATATTGAATTTCTTAGATGTATGATTAATAGGATTGCATGGAAAGAAATTAAAAATCAAATGCTAGCAAATTTAACACAAGACTAAATAACTGAAACACAATACAATTGCACTTGCACACCTTTAGGGTACTCCCACTTTGGTTCCCTTCGGAAAACAGTCACAAATCTCGCAACGTGAGAGATTTTAGTGGCTACCCTCCAGTTTAAAAGATCATAAGTCCCTCGATGAACCTCTCAACGTTGCCTTGGTAAAAATGATCTTAAAACCCCAGGGTAGTTACTAAAATTTCTTGCCCAGTTTCCTTTGGTACTATAAACGTCCCTTTAAATGGCCCTCATACATCCAACGACTAGGGCTACCTACTCACTAATAGTAGGATAGCACTGTCTAAAGGAAAAGAGAAAAAGAACAATCCTTTAGGGTAAAGTAGATAGTTGTTAGATGCTTGCTTAAACAAATTATTTACACTTACACAAAACAACTTTCAAAAACCTTTTAAAAACACTTTATCAACACTATTGAGGACTGATACAAGAGTTATCATAAAGCAAATTGCCTCACTATTGGCATTTCAAAAATACTCTTTCAAAACACACAAAGCACAAATCATTTCAAATGAACTAAGCATTTAAGAGCCCGTAGATAACTTCGGATGGAAAGGGTGCTAACACCTTCCCTTTCCATAATCTACCCCCCTTACTCAGAAAACTCCCGAAAGGTCTTTTGCTGTTAGTTTCACCCTTTTATTTGTTAGATAAAAGAAAAGTCAGTGGCGACTCTTGCTTATCGCAACATTTGCAAATACAAACGCAAAACCAATATAACAGTTGGTTCTGCCACCGTATCACAGAACTGGAGACTCTGTCGGGGAAGCCTTAAAAGTAGGGTTACTTTAGAGCTTAGTTCATTCTACATTTTCTTTACATTGCATGTTTTGTTTGCTTTATATTTGAGGGTTTGTTTGGGTTATTACTAAAGATCCTAAACCTGGATCTGGGGCACCTTTTAGGTAAGTAGCAATATATCGTGGGGATTGTGCGAGGTATACCGACACGATTGAAACGATAGCTACGTTGGTGTGACACATTTGTTGGTACCGGTAGCCCTTGAGTAGTCAAGGAGAATATGGGGATGCTGTGTGGTGTCATGAAGCACCAACTGATCTTAGATCCTTTAATCGAACAACTTGGCCATTAGGAAGTAGTGAGATATCCGAATTTGGTGTAGTCTGAAGTTGGTTGATACTCCATACTACACTCATTAAGATCGAACTTCTGAGATATTTTGGTCGTCAATAAAGAGGCTTGCGCTGAAACAATGCCCGGTGAAGAAAGATTAATGATATTAAGATTCCCTAGAACCCGGTTAATTTCTAGGAAAGGTTGAACCAACTATACTTCAAGAGTGTACTTATGGAATCTATGCAAGCCTTTGAACCTAAGGATACTTGTGTGACTTTTTTGCGTTCATTATCTAACAACTTGAACTCATTGCAGGGCTTTGTTTGTACTCCTTACAGGACTTGTTTGTAGTCGTTATCCAATAACTCAAATTTTCTGCAAGACATAATTGTCTTCATCACCTTACACTTTTGCTTGGTGCATAACATACACATCATAACAACATACCATAGAATTTTTGGAGCTTCAGTCGTCCGTTATTCTACTGGGGAACCATCTCTTGGTTGGAGAGGTGAAAATGAACTGCTATCTGGTCGTGCTCCAGGCTTTACAATGACTTAATGGGGGGATGAGATTTAACTTCCTATTTGGTTGTTCTCCAGGCTTCGCAATTTCTCAATTCTTATCTGGTCGTACTCCAGGTTTTAGAAGGAATTAAATTGCTATCCGGTCGCCTCTGGTCTTCAACTTGAATTTCAGGCATACTAATATCTGGTCGATTTCGAGCTTCTTAGTAATTAGCCAAGTAAACTGCTTTTTTGGTCGAAATCCAAGTTTCACAGTATACCTCACTGTTATCTGGTCAAAATCCAGGCTTCACAGTCTTGTATTGCTATCTGGTCGAAATCCAGGTTTCATGATACCTTACTTCCTATCTGGTCAAAATCCAGGCTTCAGAAGAAAATCAAATGGTTATCTGGTCGCCTCCGGGCTTCCCTTTGATTTTGGGGCCTACTAATATCCAGTTGAATTCGGGCTTCAAAGTAATTGGCCGAGTAAACCGCTTTTTTGGTCGAAATCCAAGTTTCACAGTGTACCTTACTGTTATCTGGTCAAAATCCAGGCTTCACAGTGTTTTGTAGAGATCAAGATACTATCCGGTTGAACCCGAGCTTCATAGATTGAATTTAAGGTGTACCACAATCTGGTCGATTCCAGGCTTCACAGTAATTTGCTGGGGATCCAACTATTTTTTCGGTCAATCTCCGGGCTTCAGTATAATCAAGATAATATCCGGTCGAATCCGGGCTTCATAATTTAAACTGGAACAGGAATCTGAGCATTGTTTTGAATAAGCAATAGAATAACATCCATGTCTGGAGCATCTCTAAGCTGTATTTGAACTTTGAACATTCGTTACAGATAGCTGTTAATTTTATCCCGAAAAGGGTAAAAGGTTAGCTGAAATACAAAGTTATGTTGCATGAAATGTATGATGCAATAAGATGTGTTTTATCAATGTTTATGATATATGAATGTAATGTATGTGCATGTAAGCTGATTAACTGTCTTGCTGAGGAAAATAAATCCTTGATAGCTGGAGATAATAAAATCTTTAACTGCTGCCGGGGAAAATAAATCCTTGACTGCTGCTGGAGATTCAAAACCTTTGACAACTCGCGGGGATTATCAAAAATTTGACAACTTTTGTGGGGATGTAAGAATCTTTCACGACTTTCTTGGGGATATAGGAATCCTTCAAGTCCTTTGAAGTTGGAAGATGATAGACATTCTGTTGTAAGAATAATGCCGAGTGCGGCTTGAGAAACCTGCTTGGGGAGTCCTGAGAACCTTGATGACTGTGGCTGGGGATTGAGAATCTTCAATATGCTGGGAATAAGGATAACTCTGCGGGGAGAAAGTTTATTCTGTTGGAGAGTAGTAAAAACTCTGCGGGGAATAACTATACTGCTGGAGAGTTTTAAGAGACTCTGTGGGGAACAACTCATTCCTGTTATGGAGAGAGTTCAAGAGTTTGGGTTATATGCCAGTCTACTGGGGAATTTATCTGAAGCTGTTGTCTGGTTAGCTGTCAGGCTTCAAAGAAACTTGCTGGGAAATTATCAGGTTCTAAGATAACTTGTAGGGGAATTATCTGGTTTTAAGATAACTCTCAGGGGAATTTGGAGGAAACTGGATGGTTTTCCACCGGGGTTTAAAGGTTGAAGTTTTGGACTCCGTTGGGGAAGAAAGTTTCATCTTTGTCGAGAATCTGTAGCTCAAAGTTTTTGGCTCCGCTGGGGATTTGGAGTTTGAAAACTTAGCTCTGATGAGGATTAAAAGTTTGAAAATAATGACTTCAACGGGGATTGGGAGTTTGAAGTTTTCACTCTGGCGGGGATTTTGAAATTTTACTCTGCTGGAGATATGCATTTCAAGGTTTTAACTCCACTGAGGATCTTGGTGATGTACTGCGGGGGACTGCTCTTGGAATAACCTAAAGACATTTTCCTATCCTTTTAACCTATTAGTAATTATTCTTTCCCCTTTCGTTCGTCCGTTATTCTACTGGGGAACCATCTCTTGGTTGGAGAGGTGAAAATGAACTGCTATCTGGTCGTGCTCCAGGCTTTACAGTGACTTAATGGGGGGATGAGATTTAACTTGCTATCTGGTTGTTCTCCAGGCTTCGCAATTTCTCAATTCTTATCTGGTCGTACTCCAGGTTTTAGAAGGAATTAAATTGCTATCCGGTCGCCACTAGTCTTCAACTTGAATTTCAGGCATACTAATATCTGGTCGATTCTGAGCTTCTTAGTAATTAGCCAAGTAAACTGCTTTTTTGGTCGAAATCCAAGTTTCACAGTATACCTCACTGTTATCTGGTTAAAATCCAGGTTTCACAGTCTTGTATTGCTATCTGGTCGAAATCCAGGTTTCATGATACCTTACTTCCTATCTGGTCAAAATCCAGGCTTCAGAAGAAAATCAAATGGTTATCTGGTCGCCTCCGGGCTTCCCTTTGATTTTGGGGCCTACTAATATCCAGTTGAATTCGGGATTCAAAGTAATTGGCCGAGTAAACCGCTTTTTTGGTCGAAATCCAAGTTTCACAGTGTACCTTACTGTTATCTGGTCAAAATCCAGGCTTCACAGTGTTTTGTAGAGATCAAGATACTATCCGGTTGAACCCGAGCTTCATAGCTTGAATTTAAGGTGTACCGCAATCTGGTCGATTCCAGGCTTCATAGTAATTTGCTGGGGATCCAACTATTTTTTCGGTCAATCTCCGGGCTTCAGTATAATCAAGATAATATCCGGTCGAATCTGGGCTTCATAATTTTAACTGGAACAGGAATCTGAGCATTGTTTTGAATAAGCAATAGAATAACATCCGTGTCTGGAGCATCTCTAAGCTGTATTTGAACTTTGAACATTCGTTACAGATAGCTGTTAATTTTATCCCGAAAAGGGTAAAAGGTTAGCTGAAACACAAAGTTATGTTGCATGAAATGTATGATGCAATAAGATGTGTTTTATCAATGTTTATGATATATGAATGTAATGTATGCGCATGTAAGCTGATTAACTGTCTTGCTGAGGAAAATAAATCCTTGATAGTTGGAGATAATAAAATCTTTAACTGCTTCCGGGGAAAATAAATCCTTGACTGCTGCTGGAGATTCAAAACCTTTGACAACTCGCGGGGATTATCAAAACTTTGACAACTTCTGTGGGGATGTGAGAATCTTTCACGACTTTCCTGGGGATATAGGAATCCTTCAAGTCCTTTGAAGTTGGAAGATGATAGACATTATGTTGTAAGAATAATGCCGAGTGCGGCTTGAGAAAACTGCTTGGGGAGTCCCGAGAACCTTGATGACTGTGGCTGGGGATTGAGAATCTTCAATATGCTGGGAATAAGGATAACTCTGCGGGGAGAAAGTTTATTCTGTTGGAGAGTAGTAAAAACTCAGTGGGGAATAACTATACTGCTGGAGAGTTTTAAGAGAATCTGTGGGGAACAGCTCATTCCTGTTATGGAGAGAGTTCAAGAGTTTGGGTTATATGCCAGTCTATTGGGGAATTTATCTGAAGCTGTTGTCTGGTTAGCTGTCAGGCTTCAAAGCAACTTTCTGGGAAATTATCAGGTTCTAAGATAACTTGCAGGGGAATTATCTGGTTTTAAGATAACTCTCAGGGGAATTTGGAGGAAACTGGATGGTTTTCCACCGGGGTTTAAAGGTTGAAGTTTTGGACTCCGTTGGGGAAGAAAGTTTCATCTTTGTCGAGAATCTGTAGCTCAAAGTTTTTGGCTCCGCTGGGGATTGGGAGTTTGAAAACTTAACTCTGATGAGGATTAAAGGTTTGAAAATAATGACTTCAATGGGGATTGGGAGTTTGAAGTTTTCACTCTGGCGGGGATTTTGAAATTTTACTCCGCTGGGGATATGCATTTCAAGGTTTTAACTTCGCTGAGGATCTTGGTGATGTACTGCGGGGGACTGCTCTTGGAATAACCTAAAGATATTTTCCTATCCTTTCAACCTATCAGTAATTATTCTTCCCCCTTTCGTTTTATTTGTAAACAATGATTATATTCAAATGCATATGCTCATTTAATAAATCATTGTACGTTTTCAAATAAAACACAAGTGCAAAAAGAAAGAAAAGGCAAATAGTTTTCTGCACTTTGAAGTATCTTTGTATTAACTTTGAGTAAGTATTTTGTACAAAGGAGACAAATATCCTAGTAAGAGAATGTTGTCATAAAAAATGAGAAAAAATTATACAAAGAAAGATGGCTATGTGTGAAAATTCCATGGGGTTCCCATTCTGCTATAGCCTTCGTAACTCTGGATATCTCGTTCATTCGTTGCTTCATCCGAAGATGATTGAGTTGATCAGAAGCCAAGAGCTTGTTAGTGAAGAGATTGTCCTTAAAGTGATCCGACTAGACATAGTCATATGCTTTAATTCCCTAACTTTTGCCTGGACTGCCCTTTCGTGTTTTCGATCCACCGGGAAACCCTTTTTTGCCCAAGTCGCCCTTTCGGGTTTTCAACTTGCCGGGTGTACAATTTTTTTATATTTTATCCCTAATTTTTGCCTGAACCGCCCTTTCGGGTTTTCGATTCACCGGGATGCCCATTTTTTCTCAAGTTGCCCTTTCGGGTTTTCAACTTGCCGGGTCGTTTATGTGTAGTATCTTTTGACTATGTCTGCGTTCGCAGGGTGCGGCAGGTCGTCGCCGTCCATGGTGGTTAAGACCATAGCCCCACCAGAAAAGATGTTTTTGATCACAAATGGTCCTTCGTAAGTAGGAGTCCATTTTCCCCTGGGATCACTTTGCGGCAAGATGATCCGCTTGATTACAAGATCTCCGACTTGATACACTTGTCGTTTGACTTTCTTGTTGAAAGCCTTGATCATCCATTTTTGATACGTCTGACCATGGCAAATAGCAGTAAGTCGCTTTTCGTCAATCAAGTTAAGTTGATCAAACCGGGTATGAATCCAATAGTCTTCACCCAAACCAGCATCCTTCATGATTCTCAAGGAGGGAATCTGAACCTCAATAGGTAAAACGGCTTCCATGCCGTATACCAAAGAATAGGGTGTTTCCCCAGTTGATGTACGCGCCGTGGTACGGTACTCGTGTAGAGCAAACGGCAACATCTCATGCCAGTCCTTGTAGGTGACTGTCATCTTTTGAATGATCTTCTTGATATTTTTGTTCACAACTTCGACAGCACCGTTCATATTTGGCCGATAGGGAGATGAATTGTGATGTTGAATCTGGAACTGCTCACACAAGGCAGTGATCATAGTGTTGTTAAGGTTTGTACCATTGTCAGTGATGATCCTATCGGGGATACCATACTGGCAAATGAGGTTCTGCTTGATGAAGCGGGCAACCACATTCTTTGTAACGGAGGCGAAGGAAGCTGCTTCGACCCACTTGGTGAAGTAATCAATGGCCACCAGGATGAAGCGATGTCCATTTGATGTTGTAGGCTTGATTTCTCCAATCATGTCGATTCCCCACATCGCGAATGTCCAAGGAGCTGTTAAGACATTGAGAGGAACCGGGGGAATATGTACCTTGTCTGCATAGATTTGGCATTTGTGACAAGTACGGGAATGTTGATGGCAGTTAGCTTCCATGGTAGACCAGTAATAGCCTGCCCGTAGAATCTTCTTAGCCATCGTATGTCCGCTAGCGTGAGTGCCAAAGGTACCATTGTGCAGTTCAGCCATGATCTGTTCAGCTTCAACCTTGTCTACACATCGGAGCAGAATGCAATCATGATTGCGCTTGTATAGGATACCATTGCTCAGGAAGAACTTGGCAGAGAATCTCCTTAAGAACTTTTTGTCGTTGACTGAAGCTCCTTCAGGATATTCTTGAGCCTCGAGATACCTTTTGACTTCGTGAAACCACGGTTGGTCCACTAGTTCTTCGGTATTAATCTCGTGACAATGTGCAGGTTCGTCCATTCGCTCGATGGTGATTTGGGGAGCCTCATTATCCCAGTTAAGTTTAAACATGGAAGACATTGTTGCTAGAGCATCTGCTAGCTGATTTTCTTCTCGCGGGAAGTGCTCGAAGGTAATCTGCTCGAAGCGAGGTAGCAATGTCAAGACATGTTCTTTGTATGGGACGAGATTAGGATGTTTAGTGTCCCACTCTCCTTTGATCTGATTGATGACCAAAGCTGTGTCTCCAAACACAACCAAAGATTTGATTCCCAAATCTATCGCAACCTTGAGTCCAAATATACAAGCTTCATACTCGGCCATGTTGTTGGTGCAGTTAAAGCAGAGTCTGGCTGTGAAAGGTGTATGGCAACCTTGTGGAGAGATAAGCACAACACCGATACCGTTACCAAGTGTATTAGAGGCACCATCAAAGTACAGGGTCTATCGGGATCCTTGTTCAGGTCTGTCATAAGGTCTGAAGTCTTCAATGTTATCCAATGTCATGATGTCTTCGTCGGGGAAGTCGAACTTCATGGATTGGTAATCTTCGACAGCTTGATGAGCTAGATGGTCAGCTAGTACACTCCCCTTTATAGCTTTTTGGGTCGTGTAATGGATATCATATTCAGTGAGGATCATTTGCCATCTAGCTATGCTTCCAGATAAAGCAGGCTTCTCGAAGATGTACTTGATCGGATCCATCTTAGATATTAGTAGAGTGGTATGAGTCAACATATACTGCCTTAGCTGGCAAGCAGCCCATACCAAAGCGCAACAAGTTTTATCGAGCAGTGAGTATCGGGTCTCACAATCGGTAGACTTTTTGCTAAGGTAATAAATGGCATGCTCTTTTCGGCCAGACTCGTCATGTTGGCCTAGTACGCACCCCATCGAATTATCCAAAATATTCAGATACATGATTAGAGGTCTTCCTTCAATGGGAGGCATCAAGATAGGAGGTTCTAGTAAATACTCCTTGATTATCGAAAGCAACTTGACAGTTATCATTCCATTTAATCACCTGATCTTTCTTCAACAACTTGAATATTGACTCACAGGTAGATGTAAGGTGAGAAATGAACCTTGCAATGTAGTTTAGGCGTCCCAAGAAACCTCTGACCTCCTTCTCAGTGCGAGGGGCAGGAATTTCTTGTATAGCTTTGACTTTGGCAGGATCAACCTCGATGCCTTTGTTGCTGACTATGAAACCCAAGAGTTTACCGGACCTGACTCCGAAAGTGCACTTGTTAGGGTTCAGTTTGAGCTTATACTCCTTCAACCTGACAAACAACTTTTGCAGATGGTTGAGGTGTTCTTCTTCTGTTTGTGAACGGGCTATCATGTCGTCTACATAGACTTCAATTTCATGATGTATCATGTCATGAAACAAAGCTACCATGGCGCACTGATAGGTTGCCCCGACATTCTTCAGTCCGAATGGCATCACTTTATAGTAGAAGGTACCCCACTGCGTAACAAAAGTAGTCTTCTCCATGTCTTCAGGGGCCATTTTGATCTGGTTGTACCCTGAAAATCCATCCATGAAAGAAAATACCTTGTGCTGAGCTGTATTGTCAACCAAGATGTTGATGTGCGGTAGTGGAAAGTCATCTTTAGGGCTGTCCCTATTTAAGTCTCTGTAATCCATGCACATTCTCACTTTGCCATCCTTCTTAGGCACGAGCACAATGTTAGCAACCCATTATGGATAGGAAGTAACAGCAAGAAACCCAACATTGAACTGCTTCATCACTTCTGCTTTGATCTTTTCAGACATGTCGGGCCTCATGCGGCATACTTTCTGTTTAATTGGTGGACAGTCTTCTCTTGTAGGGAGACGGTGAACCATAATATCTGTATCGAGTCCCGGCATGTCCTCATATGACCAAGCGAAGATCTCAACATATTCATTCAACAGCTGAACTAAGCGCTCTTTGACACTTGGCTCTAGGTTGGAACCCACTCTGACTTCTTTCTTGTTTTCATCAGTACCCAAGTTGATTGTCTCTAACAGCTCCTCATGAGGTAGAATAGCCCTTTCTTCCTGTTGTAGCAGTCTAGCCAATTCTCCCAGCACCTCACAGTCTTCATCACCTTCGTATTCGGCATGATTGACCAGATCTTCAGAGTCACTGAAGGCCATAGCAGAATTATTACCCATGGAATCCGGAATGGAAGGGTACCTGCATTTTGTGAGTGTGGGTGTATGTAAGGGATAGCCACCTTTAAACAAATAAAATGTAAAAAGAAAGAAAATGAACATAAAAGTTTATATGTGAAAACGTCCATGATTCATTAAAATGGCATATGAAGATGAAAAATCAAACCCTTACAAATGGACCTATGTACCTCGGGTAAGGAACAAGGCAAAAAGTGTACGAATTGTTTAAGAATTATTACAGACGAACAAAAATGTTTGAAAGATAAATTACTGATTTATGAAAGTAATGGGAACAAAATCCTTTGCCTCCCAGTTGTTCAGCCCTCCGTCAACAGTTGGAAATATCCAGTCTTCAAAGTTCCTCTCCTCTTCACCATCCTCTAAAGCATTGACTCCATGATGGGTGATCTTCAACGGTGGCCCTCCAGTCCGGGAGTGGCATACAACCTTTTGAGCAGAAGCAGTGAAACCCAAGCCGAATTTATCTGTCTTGAAAGGAAAGTCTGGTAGCTAACCCCATACCGTGCTTCCTCCTTCCTCAATCACAGCCTTTGCATCTTTGAGGGATGACATCCGAGGCGCAAGTTTGGTAATGATGGGTACAGAAGTCATTGTCTTGGCTGCTGCAATCTCTTCAGAAACTTCCTCGAAGTGTTGGAAAGGGGTTTCTATGAATTCGCCATCTAACTCCACATAGCGGAAATAATTAAGATGGCTTATCATATATTCCTCTTCACCGTGAACTGTTATAATTTTCCCCTGGACTGGGTACTTAAGCATTTGGTGCAAAGAAGAAGTGACGGCCCCAACATTATGAATCCAAGGTCTTCCCAACAAGCAAGAATAGGAGGGATGGATGTCCATCACATAAAATATGGAGTTGAAAGTTTCCGTTCCTACTTTAATCGGGATGTCCATCTCCCCGTGGACCATCCTTTTAGAACCATCAAAGGCTCTGACAATGATATTGCTGGGCTTCAGGGTCAAACCTTCACAGTCCAATCTATCCAATGCTTTCTTCGATAAGACATTTAAAGATGACCCAGTATCAACAAGAACGTGAGCTAGAGTAGTCCCTCTGCATTCCACTGAGACATGCAGAGTGTCATTATGCTTTCTCCCCTTAGATGTTAAATCGGCATCGGAGAAGCCAAGACTATTGTCGGCTGTTAGGCTAGCTACACACTCTTGGAACTGATCCGCAGAAGTTTCCTGTGGCACGTGGGCCGTCTTCAAGAATCTGATCAAAGCTTTGGCATGAGCTTCGGAACAAAGCAACAAGGCCATCATAGATATTTTTGAGGGGGTTTGCCCCAGTTGCTCCACAACATCATAGTCTCTTTTCTTAATTATTTTCAAAATCTCCTCCATTTCTTTTTGAGTGGTCTCAGGGATGACCAAAGGATGAGCCCTCTTCCTGACGGGCGCTTCTTGGATTCCCTTCCCTTTATCAGCAGCAACGGCAGAGGGTACAACCACATGAGTTACAATTTCTTCAATAACTGGAGTTCTCGCAGATATATTGACCGGCACAGGAGTAACCTTAGGAGCAATTGAGGGTCCGAAGATTGCCCTTGGAGGAGAAATCTCCGGAGAGAAAATTCTTCCGCTGCAGGTAATTTTACTCGTTCCAAAAATATTTCCTATGTCAGAAGTCTCTTCATTAAAACTTTCTTCAACTGATTCAATCTGATTAATACCGTGCTAGAAGATCTCTCCCCCATAGTTCCACGGTATTGATTTGTTGCACTTGTACGGGATAGGCCCCGACATAGTTATCTTCAGAGGTACAATCTTTGGATCGAATGTAATCTTAACAAGTCTTTTGGAGACCTTGGAAAGATTGGCGGATGTGGTAATTATAGCAACATCATTGACAGGAGTCAGTGTAACAGGAGTCTTCTCAAAAAGGATTTCTTGATTATCCATTAGGCGTTGGATGCCTAATTTCAATAACAGATAGTCGGTTGGTAAGGATGAACAAAGGCAGCAATCTTTTTCACAACCTGGGAAAATCCCAGCCTTCAACAGATTTATCTTGATTATCGGTAACAGAGTCATCAAATTATCAATAGCAACAACAAAAAAATCTTCTTCAATAGCATGAGCATTGTGGCCATGCTTTGGCATTGGAGCAGAGATCACATTCGGCTTTTCAGAGGCGTCGAATTCCACTTCCTCAGCGTCTATTAAATCTTGGATCTTATTCTTGAGGGCCCAACAATTATTGGAGTCGTGCTCCAGGCTGTCTCAATGATAAGCACACTTAGTGTTGGAATGGTAAAAAGGAGAAGTTTTATTCGGATTTTGCGGTGCCTCTCTCAAGGTTGTAAGGTTTAACTTCAAGAGATGTGGGAGAACCTGAGCAGGCATCATGTTTATTTTGGTGAATTTCCTAGTAGGCCTTTCCGCCCTTTGTTGGTTGGTTCTGGGTTGATTGTTTCTGGGATGATCAATTGCAGACTTCTGAATCATTACGGCCCCCACCGCTGGCCGACACTCAACTCTTCCTCGACCTCTTTGGGAGTAAACAGCTGACACTTATTTCTTTGCTGGAAAAGGCTTTTTGATGGCAGCGGAAGCAGATGCATCTTTTTGAATTTTACCGCTCTTGATTCCGGCTTCAACTCTCTCACCAGTTAGAATTAACTCGGTGAACCCCGCAGACGAACTTCCTATCAGGTGATTGAAGAATGGACCTGACAGAGTCCCCAAGAACATATCAACTAGCTCCCTCTCAGATAGAGGTGGTTGCACTCGCCTCACCAAGTCTCTCCATTTCTGGGCATACTCCTTAAAGCCTTCATTGGAGACCATACCCATACTCTGTAATTGAGTACGAGTAGGTGCTAAGTCCATATTATATTGATATTGTCTATAGAAGGTAGCAGCTAAATCCTCCCAATTATGCACGTCAGACCTCTCAAGCTGGTAGAACCAATCCAATTGCGCCCCTGACAAACTATCCTGAAAAAGTGGACCCACAGGTCCTTGTCAGAAGAATGAGGTTGAATTTTTCTGACGTAAGACAGTAGGTGCATCTTTGGGCAAGACACCCCGTCGTACTTAGCAAAAAGAGGCACTTTAAACTTAGGGGGAATGACAATCCCAGAAACCAAACCTAACTCTTCGAAATCCAGCCCAGGCACCCTCTGCACCTCCATGGCTGCCAGACGTTCTTCCTGATTCTTGTACTTGTCATCTACAGGAGGATACTGCTGTTCAGAATAGTCTTCATCCTCTTCTTCTTCTTCCTCCTCAGACTCAGATGGTACGACAACTCCTTTCCCTTTTCCTACCCCTTCATCAGATGTTGAGGGGAAGTCCAGGGCCCTTCTAGTTTGACCTTCAAATATTCTACCCAAAGTAGCCACACCAACTCTCTTCTTTTTCTTTTTCTCCTTTTCCTTCTCTAATAGAGCTTTAAGATCCTCCTGACCCTTAGCCAAGGTCATGAGTAGTTGTTGGAACTGTGAATTCTGCGCTTGCAAATCTTTGACCGTCTGCTCTATATCCATCTTGCTGAAATAAACAACAGAGAGATAAGGAAACCTGATGCGAAGACCTGTTTATGCATATGAGGAATGATATGTATTCATGTAATGCATTCAAGGATTCAGAAATTCAAATTCGTTTTAAACAAAAAGAACACACATCATATTAATAAGATAGAATTGGTTAGTACATCAATGCCCCATGGGAAAAATAATACAAAATTCTAAGGTAAAAAGACGTTGCGCATCCTCTTTGGTGCAATGTAGGTGTTGAGAGTCTGCTCTTCATGGAGTCGACGAGTAAGTTCTAAAACCTTCTTCTCACTAGTGTAGAATTGGGCTTCAAAAGTGTTGCATTCTCCCTTGAGCTGTATCCAACTTCTTTGTAAATCTTCCAATGATGTTGGCATGTCAGGATGTATGAGGGTGTATGGAACCTCTCCTTCCATAACAGGCTCTTTGATCACAGGGAGAATGTAGGGGTAAGGCATCATAAGACTCTGGGCGCGGGTTCGTACCCACTTGAGGTAGGGCTCAAGGGGGATGGAATTCTTGTGTCCCAATGTCTTACTGTCTACCTTCTTGGGCATCCTCCAAGCTCGGATAAACCTTTGTCGAAGTCCTTGAGCATCTTTGTCGAAGTCAAAAACCAAATATGGAATCAGCATGTCATGTGGGCCATCCCTTCAGGCATACCCAAATTGTCTCAGAGCCAAGCAGGGGTTGTAGGTAATGCCTCCCCTAATGCCAAGTAGTGGGACATTAGGGAATTCCCCACAACGATCAATGATGATGACATTTTCTCTGGATCAAGAACACTAATGAACATCTGAATGTGTAAGAGTCATCAATCATTGTGACCACCTCAAGCCTTGCTCATTCTTCAAGACTGACTGAGGAAGGTGAGAAATAAACCACCTTGCTAGAAGAGGAGTGCAGCACACGAGAACACCTCTTTTCCTCATTGTTCGTGTATGAAATGAGTGGAGGATGTCCCCAAGCAAAGTAGGCATAGGATTCTGTGACATGAAAATCTTGACAGCATTCACATCTATAAGCTGGTCAGGGTTTGGGAACAAGACCAACCCATAGACGAGGAGTGCTATAATCTCCTCAAAAGCTTGCAGATCTAGAGAGTTCCAACAGTCTTGTGCCTTCTCAAATAGAAACTTTGCCAAGAAACCCTTGACACCACTTCTGGTTTCCCAATGACCTATGATATCAGATGGTTGCAAGTGTAAGGCTTGAGCAACATCTTCAGGCTTTGGATCTCTTTCCGTACTATTGTAGGGTAGTTGATGGAGAATAGGAATCCTCAGGAGTTGAGAAAATTCCTCCAAAGTAGGCACTAACTGGTAATCAAGAAATGTGAAGCAGTGGTGTAGGGGGTCAAAGAACTGGAAGAGAACTTTCACCATGTCTTCCTCTATACTGGAGTTGACCAAGTTGAGAAGTCGACCATGTCTTTCAGTGAATGGAGAATATTCTGGAATCTTGGAAGCAAGCTTCTTGAGTTGAGGAGGAATTCTCACAAGGTTGACTTGGATTGTTTTCTTGCAGAGTGATTCCATAACCTACAAAACAAGAACAAAGATGAAGATCCAAACCCTTGAAATGGTTAGTGGATGCAAATGATGCTTCATGATGTTCATGATGTATGCACAAGTATATGTACAAGCAAGTCACAAAAGTTCCTAGTTTCAGGCTTGCATGGGGTTTCATAGGTAAGTACCCTCTTGAAGTTAGTTGGCTCAACCTGTCCTATAAATAGTAACCGGGTTCTAAGGAGCTCAATATCACTAGATTATTTTCTGTGTTCATTGTTTCAGTTTAGCCACTTTACTGGCGACCAAAACATTCCTAGAAAACAACCCTCAATGAGTGTAGTATCGAGTATCTACCAACTTCGGATTGTACCAAAGTCGGTCATCTCACTACCCCTAAAAAGGCCAAGATGGTTAAGTAAAGGTTCTAAAAGTCCATTAGTGCTTCATGACATCACTAAGCGGCCCCGTATTCTCTTTGATTGACTCAAAGGCTACCGGTACCCACAAATATGTCGTACTAATATAGCTATTGCTTCAACCATGTCGGTATACCCCGCACAGTTTCCACAACGTTTTGCTATTTACCTATGAATGTTTCCCAAATCCGGGTAGAGGATTTCAAACCCAAACAATAGAATCAAATGTAAAGCAATCAAAGCAAACAAGGTAAGCATGTAAAGGTGATCTAAACCCTAAGGTAACCCCACTTTTAGATTAACACTCCCCAGCAGAGTCGCCAGTTCTGTGATACGGTGGGAGAACTGACTTGAGGTTTTGCGTTTGTGTTCGCAAATGTTTCGGTTTAGCAAGAGTCGCCACCGAATTTTTATTTTATCCAAAGGAAAGGTCAAAAAGCATAGGAAAGACCTTTGAGATGTTTTCTTGGGTTCAGGGGGTAGATTATGAAAAGGGAAGGTGCTAGCACCCTTTTCATCCACGATTTTCCATGGGCTCTTAGTTACTTGTTTAGATCACTTGCTTTTGCTTTTCAATTGTTTGAAATGGTGCTTTTATGTGTGGTTTTGAAAATATTTTGAAAAGAGGCCTTTGTCTAGGCAACCTTTGTAATGATTCTTGTTTGAATATATACAAAGGTGTTCGTCTTTTGAAAATATGTTTCAATGTTTGAAAGTTTGTATTTGGGAAATGTTTTGAAATTGTGTGTTTTGAAATTAGCAAGGATGTTTTGCAAGTTGATTAAGTAACTAGGAGTTGTCTACCCTAACTCAAAGATCTTTCCTACATATTTTAACCCTTTTACATTGTTGTTTTACCATTGTATTTGGTAAACAACCTTGTGTTTGGATGTTAAACCGGACAGGCGTGGGTCATCGTATGACCATGATAGCAATAGTGCCAAGTATCTTAGCAAGTTTTTGAGGGACTAGATCATTTTTGTATAGGCAACCAAGATAGCATCATCGAGGGACTATGATCTTTTGTTTTGTTTTTCCAAGATACCTAGCATGCATACCATGGCCATGTTTTTAAGGCAACAAGTGGATGAAACCCTAGGGGTGCTTGTGTGTATTGTGTTGTCATTTTTCATGCATTTTTGTCTTGTATTTAGTCAAACTATTTGTTTGATTTTTTTGTTATCATACAAACCCTAATCTTTCTATCATGCATATTTGAAAGCAATAAAGTGCGTAAAAGTAAATCTACAACTATTACAACATTGATATGGGGAGGGGCATACAAGTTTGAATAGGGATATATTTGCAAGAAAATAAAGCCCTAATTCAACTATTACAACCAAATTAAATTTAATTGTACAAATAAATAAGACAAGCAAATATTTAAATGGACAATTAAATATAAATATGCAAAATGTTTTTTTGTATTATTTTTATGTATATAAAAATAAATTTATTCATGTATTGAAAATGAGAAAATAAAAGATTATTTATGGGAAGGGTAGAAACCCTAGTTTTGGTTTTAAAAGAAAATGTAAACTCTAATTATTTATTTATTCATTTATGTACAAGAAAATAAATAAAAATGTGATATAAAAATCTTAAAAATAATATTGGTGAGAAAATAATATTTTGAGTGTATAATATAATAAAATAAAAATATGTAAGTATTTTAATTTTATTTACAAATTTATTTAAGAAAAATAAAGTATATATTATTAGTAAACTATTTTTATGCCCAAAAATAATAAAAAATAATAAAATAAAAATGTAAAAATTAAGAAAATGTTTTTGGTGATTTTTTATATTTAGAAAAGAATAATAAAAATCAGAAATGTAAAAGAAATAAAAAAAATATACAAAAATAAAGAAATGGGCCAAGGGGGTGTGAAAAGCAAGCATAGGGGTGCAAAAAGCAGCCAAAACTAGGCCCGACCCAGATTCCTTCATCCCTGTCCTTGAGACAACAAGAAAACGCGCACCCTTGTTCAATATTCGTATCTTCTGCATTTGTGCTTAAAAACAAAAACTTGCAACATGAAAGTTATAACTCTTGATCACACGAGTCTAACCATATAAAAAACTTAATCTAACTCTCAAAGACCAGAGAGAATTTCTCTGGCCCTAAATCTTGACCTAGTTTTTTTCAGAAAGTTCAACTATCAAATACTCCTAGCTCAGTTAACATAAATGAATTATATTCATATGTACAGCTCAAGGGCAATGAAGACTACATTTTTTATTCACAAACCTAAGCGTGATGATTCCTAAATAGAGAGATAGAAGTTTGAAATTTACCTATTTCAGTCAAGCTCAAGTATGGCAATGTAGGGGTTATGAGTGAGGCCTGAGATACTTGTGAGCTTGCTTGAAGTTCCTTTGAGCTTTCCCAATGCTTAGCCTGCTTTGAAATAGCTTGAATATGCTTGTAGAACTCAACCTACAAAGTCAGAATTTGAAAATGGTGAAGTGTGTAAATGCAGTTACAGTGACTTGAGAATGGTTGGGATAACTTAGGTATGTTGTATGGAGTGTGTTGGAAGAGGTTTGGGGCAAAACGCACGAGGCAATGTGAAGATGGAAGTGAAACTGCATAACTTGCCCTGTTTTTGCAAGAACTTGGGTTTTGGTGTTTTGGAGGGTTTGAGGACTTGATAGATCGTGTTTCTAGCTTAGTGTAATGTGAGAAACTTGTTTGAAATGTTTACAAGAGTTGGTTATATCAGATTGAAGAGTTGTTGACCTTTTGCACAATTGCTTGGTTTTGAAGCAAAAGTGAAATGATAATGCTCAAGAGCCTGTACAGGCCTCCTTCTTAGCTGCTCAAAGTTGGTGTACCTTTCCCTAAGTTTGTGGATGTTTTTTTCTGCAAAAGATTGGGTTCACAGCTCAAGATAAACAACTTGACATAAAGCAAGCTTTATCAAAATGGCAATGTTGCCTTTTTGCCATTTTTAGATTAATTCCTTGTGCAATGCCCTAAAACTCAGAATAAAGCCTTAACCAATGTGTTTGCATTTAATTTATGAGTGTGGAAAGGTTTAAGGACCTGTAAGTAAGTACAAGCAAGGTTGGATAAAATTTGCAACTTGTATCAATGTGCAAAATGCCTTGGCCAAAAGTGATATTTTACCATTTTCAATCCTTCGATTCTCCCTAACCATAAATGATTTTGGAGAGTTCTTGGACATTTTGGAAATCTTGTAACATTATATACAATCCATATTTGAAATGAATTTTGATATTCCAATTGGAACTATGTGAAAAATTGCCATGAAGATAGGTCAAAATCCTGCCTAAACTAGGGCAAAATTTCACTAAGTTAAAAGTTTCATGGACCCTTGTTCACAAAATCATAACTTGATATCCAAACATATTTTGGGAAAACTTTGTGAATCAAAGTTGTATATGTTGTGGAGGACTACAACTTTCATGTTGGAAGTTTTCTTTAAATCCAATTGCATCATGGAGAAAAAGTTGGGAAAAGTTGGAACAAAATAAGAAATTTTCATAACTTAGAAAATTTCTAAGTTATGAAAATTTTCCATTTTAAACCCTAATTTTCAAAATTAGGTTTCTTGGTGAACAAGTTTCATGTTTAGACACACATTGATGAAAAATGACCCTTGGCACTTGATTTTGACCAAAAAGTCAAAGTTTGACTTTTCAGTGTACAGTTGATTTTTGATCAGTTGATTGGAAAATTCATCTATCAATCCAATGCTTTTGAGATCTTTTGAACCTTGTGATTAGGTCAAGATGATGCCATTGAGTCCTTGAATCCATGTTTGAACCCAATTTGCATTGGCTAGGTCAAAAACCAGAAATTGCCCTTCTACAGTCAAAACCCTAAAAATGACCATTTTGCCCTTTTGATGATTTGATCAAATTTCTTGAGGAGTTATGGTCCAAACTTGATCCAATGGTTCATATGAGTCTATAATGTTGATGTGGATAAAAAATTATGAGGTTTGACTATAAATTGGCCACAATTGACTTTTTCCCTAATATAGTTGTTTTTTAGGTCAACTATCCAATTGACTGGGCAAAAATTTGATTCAAGGCTTGAAACTTGGTATGAGCAATCTTAGAGGTCCAACATGAAGTATGAAAGTCATATTGATCATTGAAAGTCCAAAAATCCCTGTGCAAACTCAAACCCTAATTTCAGGTCAACAGTGCAAGGAGATGTCTTGAGCTGAGCAAACCCTAATCCTGTCTAGAGTCCAAAGAGTCTTGTGAGGGGAAATATTGATAAAATGAGAGGGAAAACTTTGGGGTACAACAAAAGGTTTAAAAAAAGGTTTGTAAAAAACAGGAAAAAAACAAGGGGAAAAAGTAAGAAAAATAGAGAATTTGAAGGAAAAAACCAAAGGGGTAGGGGTGGGTGTTGGACCCACGCCCTCAGCAAATCTGGACAATATGTTCACCACTGCGCCAAGCGTGCCTTGGTGATAGTAAAGGCATCCAACGCGTTATGTAGTAAACCTGCAAAACATGAAAATATTAGAAAAATTAAGTGGCAAAAGGTTGGATCGAACCCAGGCCCTTTGACACAAATGACTTAACGCGCGCGCTTCAACCGTTGGGGCGGTAATATATCTGTTCATTTATCAATAAATAAATATATAATATAAACAAAATTCCTGAACCGGAGAGGCACCGGAGCCCTAGCTCCGGTCGTCTTCTTCGGTTGCCTTCTTTTGCCCAACTTGCAAAATAACCAAGATTAGTAATCCAAAAACATCTTATCCCCCTAAATCGAAGGATGCAAGTTCAATGGAAGGATTATTTCGGTCTAACAATCCATGGTTTTTGATTTATGAAGAAAAACGCATGAATCGGTGTAGCTATGGTGATTCACGATTTTGATTGCATGGGACCTCCACGATTGTTCTATCCTGCACTATCAAACCTCCTGAACACATTAGTGACACTAGTACACGTTAAAGCAAACAGAAAATCAAGATATGAATGTTATGAAAATTATGAAATCAGAGATGCCATGCAATGAGATTTCATATGTTTTGGACCATCCAATTTGGTCCACACTTACTCTATAGGCCTACCGGAAGTGAATGAAGTGGATGTTTTGTAGTGAAATGGTTTGTGATAAGAGTTTCGAGATTTTAGGGTTCTTGAAAATTTTGATCTTTTTTGACTAATTTGTGAGGAAAGGTTTCATGTCCTTGTTTGTATGAGGAGAAGAGATTATATAAGTGGAAATTAGGGCAAAGATATGGGCTTGGTCTTTGTAAGAAAGGCCTATATTTTATCTTATTTATTTTTGAAATATTAATGAATAAATCAAAATAATTAAAATAAAAATAGGTCAAGGGGTGTATGAACAATATTTGAGGTGTATGGGGAGTGTAATACACGTTTGGACCTTAAAATAATGGCCTAATAGTCCAAAATATTAAGTTTGCTCAATTTGAACTTCATGCATTTGCTCAAAAATTTCCAACTTGCAATGGCCATAACTCTCTCAATTTTCATCTTTTGAAGGTGATATTAGACCTTTTGGACATATCAAGATGTCCTCTACAATCTCTCTTTTGATCATTTTTGCATTTGGAGAATTTATCTTGATGTAACTTGCCTTGTCAAAAAGTGTCTTTTTGTTGACTTTTGAAATGACCTATAATGTATTGGCTCATATCTCTCAAATGAAGCATTTTTTGGACTTGAGCTTAGAGATACAAAGTGTAGAGAATTTAATTTCCTTCCAACTGATCTTTTGTTGGGGAAAAGTTGATGAAGCATGTGAAAGTTATGTTAGGTCAAAGTTCAATTGACTTCTCCTAAGGAATACCTAATTTGGAAACTTTTGACTTTTGATGATTTGAGGGCTTTTCTTGAGGAATCATGATCAACCCTTGATAAAATGATGAATATGACTTCAAAATCTTGATGTTGACCAAAAATATTGAAGTTTGACTGCATGTTGATCATAATTGACTTTTTACCCAATATAGTTGATTTTTAGTCATCTGAGCAATTGATTGAGCAAACTTATGATGCAAGGCTTGAAACTTGACATGAGCATCCTTGGGGACATATGAAGAACCATGAAAACAAATTGAGACCTTGGAAACCAAATCTTACTTGAGAAATACAAAACCCTAGTTGTGGACCCATTGCATAGGAGAAGAATTTGTCTGATCAATTCTTGAGCCACCTTGAGCATTTGAGAACCCTAGGAGAATGTCTTGAATTAAAATGGGAGGGAAAATTTTGAGGTAAAAAAGCTTACCCTGTTCAATCTTCTTAAACCTAAAGAGTTAGATTGGCATGTCTGCCATTCGTGATCTGAAGGTAGAAGATGATTGAACACTTAAGTGCCCAGAAATTTGCTCTCGCATGTGCAGGAGGTACTGTTGTTGGTTGTTGATATTGCTTGAATGTGCTTAGAGATGCCATTTGGAGAGGTGACAGAGAGTCGTTGGAGATGGGCTTATAGAGTGGCGTTTCAACTAATTTCACTTTTCACCAAGATGTGTGAGTTCCAGGGCTTCAAATGATTTTCATGGAACCCTATATGCCTCAGCATAATGACATGGCTGAAAGAAAAGAAGTGTGCACGACCAATTGTAGGTTGAAGGCTGAAAATATGCCTAAGGACTTTTGGGTCGAAACAACTTCGACAATAATATGCAGGCTAATTTGAAGGATCGAAGGAAGGATAATTCGAAGGGAAATGTGAGGAGGCCTTTAAGAAGTCTTCTATTGGAAGAGCTAATAAGGAGCTTCGAAGGGTTCGTTTTTGAACCACTGAAATATAAGCTATTTGAAATGTCCAAGGAAGGTTGGATCGAAAGAAAGCGCGTGAGGATGTTTTTTCTAAGGTCTTCGATTGGGAGGTTTTCAAACCACTGAAATGGAAGTCATTTGAGGCATTACAAGGAAGACACCTTTCGATTGACATGTTGCCTAAAGGGGAACTTTGAAAAGAAGAATATTTTGGAATCGAAAGGCTTCTTATTTTATCCAAAGAAAACACGTGAAAGGATCATCATTCGAAGGACATGCCATCTTTAAGCATGTCATGATCAAAGGATAATTTGAGATGAACTAGCCAAGTATGAGCCACCTCAGAACTTTTTGAATGTACCTGAATAGGTGGGATGTTTGAAGAGAAGTTCTGATGCTCTTAGGTTACCCTTTGATTGGTGCATACAAGCTATATTCACCAATCGAAGGTGGACTAATGCGCAAGAAAGTTGTTTCTTATAGGCAAGCAAAAGGAAGGAGTTAGGTAATCAAAGCAAAGGCTTGGTGCTCATAAGTTATCCTTCGATTGGCGCATATAAGCTATATTCACCAATCGAAGGTGAACTAGTGATCAGCAAGAAAGATATTTTTGTAGACATAAGCAAAGGGTGGGAGTTAGAATCAAAGGGCCACCTGCACAATTACATTCGAAGGAAATAACAAAACGAAGCTTCGACAGACCAGAAGGAAGTGTTCGATTAGGCTAGTTGGATATTTTAAGGTCAAACAGCCAATGCAGATGGACTCAATCGAAGAAGCCATGAGGATGAAACTGTGAGTGAATCGAATTGAAGCCTAGAGCCATCAAAGGGAGCCACTCAGAGCCATCGAAGAACAAGACTTGAAGGCATTCGAAAGAGTCAAGAGGACAAACCTGTCCAGGTTCATTCAAAACCCAAAAGGGTAGAAAATCATCAAAAAAGGCAACCTTTTAAGGCTTTCTATTCTTCCTTCAAAGCCATGGTTAATGGCTCATTCTTGCCATTTTCGCCCACCACCACACTCCTATAATACAAGACAGATTGCCTACATAAAGGGGAGGGCATACACGCACGTTGCATATACACGAAAATAAACATTGCCTACATACACAAGAGGCTGCCTCAGAAAACCATACCAAATTCTTAAAATAGATTAAAGTTGTCAAAATCGAAACACACCTTGCAGGATCTTCCAGTCCAAACGAATACTAGCCCTCATCGACGCTTAAATCATCCTAAAACAAGCAAATCTCATTACTCCAGTAGGGTAAAATTCTCACACTCTCATTTTTCCGTTCATACAATTTAAATAGATTTGATGCATAGATCCATATTCATATTGTTGTTTAGATTTGTTTTTACATATCACATGTGTTGTACCCCAAAATTTGCCCTCTCAATTCTCAAGGCCTTTCTTACAAGGATTTTCAAGGTTCAAGCCTGCACGAGTGCATTTGGATTTTCCAATACCAAAAGGAAACTGTCAAAAAGGGGGAAAACAGATAAAATTAATATTTTGGCAAATTTGGATAAAAACAAGTGTTTTTCGATTCAGCCCTTTCGATTGACTCTTGGCCTCCTTCGATTGCTCAAAATGGCTACTAGCGTGCCTCTTTCGAATCTGGACTTTTTGCCTCCTGCATGCCTCTTTTAAATCTGGACTTTTTGCCTCCTGCATGCCTCTTTCGAATCTGGACATTTTGCCTCATATATGCCTCTTTCGAATCTGGACATTTTGCTGCCTACAAGCCCGCTTCGACTGGACAAGATTGCTGCCTGCATGCTTGCAATTGAAGGCCATGTCCTACTGGTCACATGTCCCCCCCTACAACGCAAGTCTTCGTTTGGGCACTCACCTTCTGTGTGCCTGGATGAAGACTTCAGTTGAGTAAGAGCCTCCTTCGAATGCAACTTAGATTACATCCTTCGTTTTTAGCAAAAGCCTCTTTCGAATGCAACTTGGATATGCCCTTCATGTTGAACTCTAAGCTTCCTTCGAACACGGACTTTTGATTAGGAAATATGTTTGCTTCGACCCAGGCTTCGATTGGGCAATATGCTTCCTTCGAGCATGAGCTTTTGATTGGGCAATAGCTTCCTTCGAGTTAGCTTGTTTCGACCACAAGCTTCGATTGAGGCAAAGACTTCTTTCAAACAGGTGTGCTTCGATCTCACTCTTGCATTGGACACAAGACCAAATATCATTTGCCAGGATGTGTTGCATCCAAATCTTCATATAGTCAGAAGCTTGTACAAAGGTTTTAAACTTTACCTTCTGGATACTACTATTCTGGGTTAAAGGCTACATACTCTTTCTTCAAACAGAGAATACTTTATCACAAAAGCAGCTTTCAAACTGATTTTGGTCTGAGAACAAGCAACGTCAGAGGCCTAGGTCACATCTTCTGCACCCCACTGCTACTGCTGCCAACAGGCCCCCGATTGTACTGTCACGTTATCCATTATTTTATTATTTTTGCAAGGCTGGTTGTTTTCAAACATATCCATTCTTTTTCTCTATAAATAGAAGAATTTATGCATAGCTAAGGGAGGATCTTGGGGACCAGCAGAACGAATCTTCCAAAGTTTCTCAAACACAGAAAAACTCTCAAGTTCATCAACACTTGAGAAATCAAAACCCAAAATTCCAAACACTTGCTTCCTTCGATTCTGAAGAACAAATACTCTTCAGTATCCTTCGAATCCCGTTTGGAAAGAAACACAAGACTTGTTTCTTTCCTTCCTTCGAATCCAGCAGTCCAAGCACAACTGTTGGCCCCCTCTGTCAAATCCAGAACCTTGGACCTCCACTCAAGGTCCCACATCCATTCAAGGCCTGAAGCGAGGTAAGTTATTCTTACCTTTGAACTTTTCGTTTCATAACATGTAAGTACAATTCCTTTTCGTTTGAAACATTGTACATACCATTGTTCCTTTCGTTTCCACATTTTTAACATGTTTTTAAAATTTAAACCTTTCGTTTTGCTTGCTGTTTTCCTGAACTAGCTTTAGTTATTAAACTGTTTGAAAGATAAATATTAGCATGGCCTCAGGCCATGTTACCATTTAATGCTTGAAATGAAAGAAACAGGAGACAGGAGTATGAAACGAAACCTTTGGTTTCCACACTGACTTCCGGGCCCAGCCAGAGACACGCTCACACTGATTTCACTGGCCCAATCGAAGAAGGCAACAAGGCAGAAAGGCCCAGCCAGAGGCACACTTGCACTAAGTCCAGGCTCAGACGAAAGGCACTCCCATGCTGGTGCCAGCGTCCAATCGAAGTACATGACCTTGCTGCTGCCTTTTCCCAATCGAAGGACAGGACTTCGCCCCTGCCAAGTCCCAATCGAAAGACGTGACTTTGCTGTTGCCAGCCCCAATCGAAGGAGGCCAATAGAATGCAAATCGAAGGCTGCTACTGCCTGGGTCGAAAGACACTCATTTTACTTTTTTTTATATCTTTTTTTCCTTTACATTTTCTTGCCTTTCAATATGGTTGTAATAGTGTAGGATTTATTTTTTGCACTTTTTATTACTTTTGTACAAATGCTAGTAACTAGGTGTGTATGGAAAGATAAAACCAACAAGTAGACAACCTAAAAATCAAAGACAAATGCATGCAATAAAACACACTTTGCACACATGCACCCCTTAGGGTAATCTTACTTGTTGCCTCGGAAAATAGTCATGTCCCTCGAGCATGGGCGTTTTAGCAAAGACCCTCGATAAAAGATCATAGTCCCTCGATGACCCTCGATGTTGCCTTCGGTAAACGATCTAGTCCCTAAAACGACATTGCTAAAACGTCTCATATGTTGCCTTCTATGACTATATAAACGTCCCAACGCCCGTTCAACATTCTAACACAAGGTTGTTCACCAAATACAATGGTGAAACAACACTGTTAAAAGGGTTAAAAACATAAGAAAGATCTTTGAGTAAAATAGGGTAGATAACTCTTAGTTACTTGATCAAAAATCTTGCAAAACATCCTTGCCATTTTTCAAACACACAACACAACTTCCAAACAACTTTCAAAAACATTGAAACATCTTTTCAAAAAGACAAACACCTTTGTAAAACATTCAAATAAGAATTGTTACAAAGGTTGCCTAGACAAGGCATCTTTTTCAAAACATTTTCAAAACCACACACACAAAGCACCATTTCAAGCACATTCAAAGCAAAGGCAAGTGATCTAAGCAAGTAACTAAGAGCCCATGGATAACCATGGATAAAAAGGGTGTTAATACCTTCCCTTTCTATAATCTACTCCCCGAACCCAAGAAAACATCTCAAAAGGTCTTTCCTGTGCTTTTTGACCTTTCCTTAGGATAAAATAAAAAGTCGGTGGCGACTCTTGCTAAACCGAACATTTGCGAACACAAACACAAAACCTCAAGTCAGTTCTCCCACCGTATCACAGAACTGGAGACTCTGCTGGGGATCTTTTTTTAAAGTGGGGTTACCTTAGGGTTTTAGATCACCTTTACATGCTTACTTTGATTGCTTTGATTGCTTTACTTTTTGGGTTCCTTGTTTGGGTTTGTTGTAAATCCTACACCCGGATTTGGGGGCACCTTTTTAGATAAATAACAATAAACTGTGAGGGAACTGTGCGGGGTATACCGACATGGTTGAAACAGTAGCTATGTTAGTGTGACATATTTGTGGGTACCGGTAGCCCTTGAGTAGTCAAGGAGAATATGGGGCCGCTGAGCGATGTCATGAAGCACTAACGAACTCTTAGAACCTTACTTGACCATCTTGGCCTTTTTAGGGGTAGTGAGATGACCGACTTTGGTGCAGTCCGAAGTTGGTAGATACTCGATACTACACTAATTGAGGATTGTTTTCTTGGAATATTTTGGTTGCCAGTTAAGTGGCTAAACCAAAACAATGAACATAGAAAATAATCCAGTGATATTGAGCTCCTTAGAACCCGGTTTCTATTTTAGGACAGGTTTGAGCCAACTAACTTCAAGAGGGTACTTACCTACAAACCCCATGCAAGCCTAAACCTAAGGACTTGTCTGCTTTGTGTGAATATGATTACCTGTATATACACTTGCTTACTTCTGCATACATGTACATAACATCATAACATCATACCATAGCATTTTCAATAACCATTTCAAGGATCTCAAGGGTCTTTTGATGCAGGGTCACGTTGAACCAGACGTCTACCAAAGAGCAAGAGGGTTCCCCTCTAAACAAACGCCGTCAAAGATCAAGTGCAACAACTTGAATCGGGGGCTATGACCCACTTGGCATGGTTATCCAATCAAAGATGTTGATCAAAGTTCAACCTCTAACATTTTTCCTATGTTTACCCCGCGAGATCCTTGAAAACATGCATCCACATATCATGCATCATATCATGACGGGTTTCTCCCACACAGGTCTCCTTATCTTCCTACTGTTTATTTCAGTAGAGATGGCTCTAGAGCAGACTATCAAGGACATCCAGGCTCAAAACGCTCAACTTCAAGAGATGTTCTTGAACCTATCCAAGGGGCAGGAAGAGTTGAAAGTACTCCTCGCTAGGAGCCTGACCGAGAAAAATTAGGAAGACAATAAGGACAAACAGTTGGAACAACTGCAAACAGAGGTTGAAGCAATGAGAACCCAGATGCTAGGGCAGATGGCTCTTATCCAAGGCCTAGCCCGAAGACAAGAAGAGCTGGGAACCATTATCAATCAATTTCGTCAAGACGGTTGCAACCGTATGGGGCAAACAATCAGGATCGGAAATCAAGGCCTTGCTCAGCTTCCCATGAGACAAGAAACCGGTTTAAAGGAGAGAAGACCTTCTCACTTTGCTTCCACATCACGAGCCCAACAACGACTTCGTCAACATCAACCGGAAAATCAGCAAAGGCAAAGCGAGCCTAAAAGACAGTTTACCAACATCAACATACCACTGTCCCAAGCTTTGTAACACATGCTGAGGATGAATCTGATTACACCAATAAGACCTCATCCAAATCCCAAAACTTTTTCTCCCAGCTACAATCCAGATGCCAGGTGTGCCTATCATTCTGATAGTCCCGGACATGATACAAACAATTGTTGGGCGTTGAAGTACAAGATTCAAAACCTGATCGACGAAGGAATGCTGGAGTTCACACAAGATGGCCAGACTGAATTCTTCTGCCAAAGGCTCACCACCTAAAGTGATAAGTTTAGACAAAGAGGCTTTTGTTCATTTTGAATTTTCAATTGTAACTTCTTTTGTTATTAAAACAATTATCTGTTAATGTCAAACTCTGTTTCATTAATGCATTGCATATGTTTGTCTTGAATTCATCCTTTCATTTTCACTATAATTATGCTTTCCTTATGACATTTAACTCTTGCTAAAAGTTACAAGCCTTTAGAGGGAGGATGACGAAAACAATGCCATAATCTCATACAGTATGCTTTTGGACAGACCTTGCTGACGATGTACAGGCGTTTCTTTCAAATCTTAAACACTGGAGTTATAAGGAAGATAATCCCTAGTCAACCCTTTCGAGCCAAAGAAGTAGAAGTTTTCTATTTTAAAACAAATTGAAACCTTTAATCAAAACCTGGGGCAGGGTAGTCTCTCAGTTAATTCAAGAGATGCGCATTGAAGTCACAAAACTCTCAGTTCATAATACAACGAACGACATCAAAAGCATTCCTCTGGAATCAAAAGACAGTGGTGGTTCCTTATCTCATAGGCAGTCATTATCTCTAAAAAAAAATACACAAAAAAAAGAAAAGCCCACTGAGCCAAAACCTATAAAGGAGGCTTAAGAAAGCTGGGGTATCCCGCTGACTGTAATCTCGAAAACAGGAACAGTCAGGAAAAAGTTAGGGATAACAAATCAAAAAGAGGTCACTACAAATCCTCAACAACATGAAAAATGTTGCAAATGATGACTGCCTTCCGACAAACTCAACTTGTCTGAACCATCACCAAAAACATCGTTCTAAATTCGAATAGAGTTCAACGCACAATTAACTGAGTTTAGGTCTGAAGGACATCACGAAGAGCGGGTGGGAACAAATATACTTTGAGCCTTTATCCTTTGTTTCTTAAACCGTGAGCCAAGCCACGTTACAACCCTTCAAAAGTCCTAATTGAAGCATGGGTTAGTTCGAAAGCATACTGTTACAAAAGGTATCCTGACTCCTGTAAGGCTCTGCTCTAAATCCTGAGTTTGAATTTTCTTAGCAAAATTTCTTTACTCGCTAAAACACATTTTCAAAAAACTTCAAGACAAACATAAACTTTGCATTACTTGAATATCACTGTTTGCATTTGGCTATTTGTTTGGCAGCAGAGAAATTCACACAAGGAATATCCGATGAACGAAAGCTCTCTCAGTGAACAAATCAATTCAGGAAGGATGACACTTCCATTGACGAATCTCCTATCAACAAGGGGGCATAACATGTCACTATCCAGCACACCTGGGGCAGTCCAGTCAAGATTCCAGGAAATCTCTCAAAGAAGTGCAGAGTAACCAGGGGCAGGTCTCCATCTCCATCACTTGGGACATTGAGCGTCAATCCCAACAAAGGGTTGCATACAATCAAACTTTTTGGCAATATCACAAACACTTGCTACTAGGGGCAATGACAAGTCTCCCCAAAGTCCTTCTCATAGGATGATTCCCCAGCAAGAGTATAATCTCTGAAAACCTTTCCCCAGCTGAATCAACCTCAAGAATCCTCGAGGACTTCCCCCAACGAAGATGTCACCTCTCTAGCGGACTGACGACATGGTTTATTTCCCCAACAACACCAGGATTCCCCTGCTTGAGTTTGCCTCTCCGACTACTACAAATCAAAGGACCACAACTCCTCTTCCCCAGTAGACTACTCTATGATCCCCAACAAGTTACTGCGAAACCTGGACCCAACCAAATATCAGTTCAACTTCGACTCCCCAGTAGAGCAACGGACAACCGAGACTCCTAAACTCTTTTCCCAAGAAGAAATAAACATACTCTCCACAGAGTTCACAACATTCCCCAACGGAGTTCTCCTTAACAAAACAAGGATCCTCAGTGGAAACATTCTATGCAAAGTTTGAAGACACACATACTCTTCAACAGCAGTCCAAGATTTAATGACTCCCCAGCTTTTGTCAAGGGTTTATTTTCCCAGACAAAAATACATTCATTAACATTTCACATTTCATACATCCTATTTACATACATGATAATGTGCATACAATACAATCTCATTTACTTTTGAGAACATCATGACATAATGCATTTGATACATCATGACATTGCATACAGCTAACGTTTTACCTTTTCAGGAAAAGGTCAATCAACAGATGGCTACCATCAACCTTTCCAAGTTCCAGATTAATACCTGTAACAAGCCAGGAAAACTATCTGTGGACGACTGATTGTAGATTAATACCTGTAACAAGCCAGGAAAACTATCTACATGAAGAGATTGAAGATTAATTCCTGTAGCAAGCCAGGAAAACTATCTTTCTTTCTCAGGTCAGAGATTAATACCTGAAACCAGCCAGGACAACTATCTCGTCGACCAACCTTTCCAAGTTCCAGATTAATACCTATAGCAAGCCAGGAAAACTATCTGTGGACGACTGATTGTAGATTAATACCTGAAACCAGCCAGGAAAACTATCTACATGAAGAGATTGAAGATTAACACCTGTAACAAGCCAGGAAAACTATCTTTCTTTCTCAGGTCAGAGATTAATACCTGAAACTAGCCAGGACAACTATCTCGTCGACCAACCTTTTCAAGTTCCAGATTAATACCTGTAGCAAGCCAGGAAAACTATCTGTGGACGACTGATTGTAGATTAATACCTGAAACAAGCCAGGAAAACTATCTGCATGAAGAGATTGAAGATTAACACCTGTAACAAGCCAGGAAAACTATCTTTCTTTCTCAGGTCAAAGATTAATACCTGAAACCAGCCAGGACAACTATCTCGTCGACCAACCTTTCCAAGTTCCAGATTAATACCTGTAGCAGGCCAGGAAAACTACCTGTGGACGACTGATTGTAGATTAATACCTGAAACCAGCCAGAAAAACTATCTACATGAAGAGATTGAAGATTAACACCTGTAACAAGCCAAAAAAACTATCTTTCTTTCTCAGGTCAGAGATTAATACCTGAAACCAGCCAGGACAACTATCTCGTCGACCAACATTTTCGAGTTCCATATTAATACCTGTAACAAGCCAAGAAAACTATCTGTGGATGACTGATTGTAGATTAATACCTGTAACAAGCCAAGAAAACTATCTACATGAAGAGATTGAAGATTAACACCTGTAACAAGCCAGGAAAACTATCTTTCTTTCTCAGGTCAGAGATTAATACCTGAAACCAGCCAGGACAACTATCTCGTCGACCAACCTTTCTAAGTTCCAGATTAATACCTGTAACAAGCCAGGAAAACTATCTGTGGACGACTGATTGTAGATTAATACCTGAAACTAGACAGGAAAACTATCTACAGGAAGAGATTGAAGATTAACACATGTAACAAGCCAGGAAAACTATCTTTCTTTCTCAGGTCAGAGATTAATACCTGAAACCAGCCATGACAACTATCTCGTCGACCAACCTTTCCAAGTTCCAGATTAATACTTGTAGCAAGCCAGGAAAACTATCTGTGGACGACTGATTATAGATTAATACTTGAAACCAGCCAGGAAAACTATCTACATGAAGAGATTGAAGATTAACACCTATAACAAGCCAGGAAAACTATCTTTCTTTCTCAGGTCTGAGATTAATACCTGAAACAGCCAGGACAACTATCTCGTCGACCAACCTTTCCAAGTTCCAGATTAATACCTGTAGCAAGCCAGGAAAACTATCTGTGGACGACTGATTGTAGATTAATACCTGAAACCAGCCAGGAAAACTATCTACATGAAGAGATTGAAGATTAACACCTGTAACAAGCCAGGAAAACTATCTTTCTTTCTCAGGTCAGAGATTAATACCTGAAACCAGCCAAGACAACTATCTCGTCGACCAACCTTTCCAAGTTCCAGATTAATACCTGTAGCAAGCTAGGAAAACTATCTGTGGACGACTGATTGTAGATTAATATCTGAAACCAGCCAGGAAAACTATCTACACGAAGAGATTGAAGATTAACACCTGTAACAAGCCAGGAAAACTATATTTCTTTCTCAGGTCAGAGATTAATACCTGAGACCAGGCAGGACAATTATCTCGTCGACCAACCTTTTCAAGTTCCAGATTAATACCTGTAGCAAGCCAGGAAAACTATCTGTGGACGACTGATTGTAGATTAATACCTGAAACCAGCCAGGAAAACTATCTACATGAAGAGATTGAAGATTAACACCTGTAACAAGCCAGGAAAACTATCTTTCTTTCTCAGGTCAGAGATTAATACCTGAAACCAGCCAGAACAACTATCTCGTCGACCAACCTTTTCGAGTTCCAGATTAATACCAGTAACAAGCCAGGAAAACTATCTGTGGACGACTGATTGTAGATTAATACCTGTAACAAGCCAGGAAAACTATCTACATGAAGAGATTGAAGATTAACACATGTAACAAGCCAGGAAACTATCTTTCTTTCTCAGGTTAGAGATTAATACCTGAAACCAGCCAGGACAACTATCTCGTCGACCAACCTTTTCGAGTTCCAGATTAATACCTGTAACAAGCCAGGAAAACTATTTGTGGACGACTGATTGTAGATTAATACCTGTAACAAGCCAGGAAAACTATCTACATGAAGAGATTGAAGATTAACACATGTAACAAGCCAGGATACTATCTTTCTTTCTCAGGTCAGAGATTAATACCTGAAACCAGCCAGGACAACTATCTCGTCGACCAACCTTTCCAAGTTCCAGATTAATACCTGTAGCAAGCCAGGAAAACTATCTGTGGACGACTGATTGTAGATTAATACCTGAAACCAGCCAGGAAAACTATCTACATGAAGAGATTGAAGATTAACACCTGTAACAAGCCAGGAAAACTATCTTTCTTTCTCAGGTCAGAGATTAATACCTGAAAGCAGCCAGGACAACTATCTCGTCGACCAACCTTTTCAAGTTCCAGATTAATACCTGTAGCAAGCGAGGAAAACTATCAGTGGACGACTGATTGTAGATTAATACCTGAAACCAGCCAGGAAAACTATCTACATGAAGAGATTGAAGATTAACACCTGTAACAAGCCAGGAAAACTATCTTTCTTTCTCAGGTCAAAGATTAATACCTGAAACCAGCCAAGACAACTATCTCGTCGACCAACCTTTCCAAGTTCCAGATTAATACCTGTAGCAAGCCAGGAAAACTATTTGTGGACGACTGATTGTAGATTAATACCTGAAACCAGCCAGGAAAGCTATCTACATGTAGAGATTGAAGATTAACACCTGTAACAAGCCAGGAAAACTATCTTTCTTTCTCAGGTCAGAGATTAATACCTGAAACCAGCCAGGACAACTATCTCGTCGACCAACCTTTTCAAGTTCCAGATTAATACCTGTAGCAAGCCAGGAAAACTATCTTTGGACGACTGATTGTAGATTAATACCTGAAACCAGCCAGGAAAACTATCTACATGAAGAGATTGAATATTAACACCTGTAACAAGCCAGGAAAACTATCTTTGTTTCTCAGGTCAGAGATTATTACCTGAAACCAGCCAGGACAACTATCTCGTCGACCAACCTTTTCGAGTTCCAGATTAATACCTGTAACAAGCCAGGAAAACTATCTGTGGACGACTGATTGTAGATTAATACCTGTAACAAGCTAGGAAAACTATCTACATGAAGAGATTGAAGAGTAACACCTGTAACAAGCCAGGAAACTATCTTTCTTTCTCAGGTCAGAGATTAATACCTGAAACTAGCCAGGACAACTATCTCGTCGACCAACCTTTCCAAGTTCCAGATTAATACTTGTAGCAAGCCAGGAAAACTATCTGTGGACAACTGATTGTAGATTAATACCTGAAACCAGCCAGGAAAACTATCTACATGAAGAGATTGAAGATTAACACCTGTAACAAGCCAGGAAAACTATCTTTCTTTCTCAGGTCAGAGATTAATACCTGAAACCAGCAAGGACAACTATCTCGTCGACCAACCTTTTCAAGTTCCAGATTAATACTTGTAGCAAGCCAGGAAAACTATCTGTGGACGACTGATTGTAGATTAATACTTGAAACCATCCAGGAAAACTATCTACATGAAGAGATTGAAGATTAACACCTGTAACAAGCCAGGAAAACTATCTTTCTTTCTCAGGTCAGAGATTAATACCTGAAACCAGCAAGGACAACTATCTCGTCGACCAACCTTTTCAAGTTCAAGATTAGTACCTTAAACAAGCCAGGAAACTATCTTTCTTTCTCAGGTCAGAGATTAATACCTGAAACCAGACAGGACAAATATCTACTCGACCAACTCATGCTTATTCAACTTTAACTTCTGAAAATAGTTTACGGGTGCTTCCAGATATGGATGTCAATCTATCGCTTGTTCAGACTCAACTTCTGAAAACAGTTTACGGGTGCTTCCAGATATGGATGTCAATTTATCGCTTGTTCAGAATCAACTTCTGAAAACAGTTTTTGGATTCTCCAGATACAGATGTTAATCTATCGCTTGTTCAGACTCAACCTCTAAAAACAGTTTACGGATTCTCCAGATACGAATGTCAATCTATCGCTTGTTCAGACTCAACTTCTGAAAACAGTTTACAGGTGCTTCCAGATATGGATGTCAATCTATCGCTTTTTCAGACTCAACTTCTGAAAACAGTTTACGGGTGCTTCTAGATATGGATGTCAATCTATGGCTTATTCAGACTCAACTTCTGAAAACAGTTTACGGGTGCTTCTAGATATGGTTATCAATCTATCGCTTGTTCAGACTCAACTTCTGAAAACAGTTTACGGGTGCTTCCAGATATGGTTATCAATCTATCGCTTGTTCAGACTCAACTTCTGAAAACAGTTTACGAATTCTCCAGATACAGATGTTAATCTATCGCTTGTTCAGACTCAACCTCTGAAAACAGTTTACGGATTCTCCAGATACGGATGTCAATCTATCGCTTGTTCATACTCAACTTCTGAAAACATTTTACGGGTGCTTCCAGATATGGATGTCAATCTATCGCTTGTTGAGACTCAACTTCTGAAAACAGTTTACGTATTCTCCAGATACGGATGTTAATCTATCACTTGTTCAGACTCAACCTCTGCAAACAGTTTACGGATTCTCCAGATACAGATGTCAATCTATCGCTTGTTCAGACTCAACTTCTGAAAATAGTTTACGGGTGCTTCCAGATATGGATGTCAATCTATCGCTTGTTCAGACTCAACTTCTGAAAACAGTTTACGGGTGCTTCCAGATACGGATGTTAATCTATCGCTTGTTCAGATTCAACTTCTGAAAACAGTTTATGGGTTCTCCAAATACGGATGTTAATTTATTGCTTGTTCAGACTCAACTTCTGAAAACAGTTTACGGATTCTCCAAACATGGATGTCAATCTATTGCTTATTCAGACCCCCAGCTCAGAGATGTTCCAAAATATGGACACCTTTCTGATACTCATTTCTTACACTTACAACAAACATTCTTGGATGGCATCTTTTAAGCCTATCTCCAACAACTTTTTATCACCTCTCCAAATGGAATCTTTAACCCCATTCCCTCTACCATCACATCACCGAGTGCAAATTTTTGGGCACTCTAGTATTCAATCATCTTCCACCTTCAAGTCACAAATGGCAGATTCACAAATCTAACTCTTCAGGTGTAAGAAGATTGAACAGGGGCAGCTGTTGTACCCCAAAATTTGCCCTCTCAATTCTCAAGGCCTTTCTTACAAGGATTTTCAAGGTTCAAGCCTGCACGAGTGCATTTGGATTTTCTAATACCAAAAGGAAACTGTCAAAAAGGGGGAAAACAGATAAAATTAATATTTTGGCAAATTTGGATAAAAACAAGTGTTTTTCGATTTAGCCCTTTAGATTGACTCTTGGCCTCCTTCGATTGCTCAAAATGGCTACTAGTGTGCCTCTTTCGAATCTGGACTTTTTGCCTCCTACATGCCTCTTTTGAATCTGGACTTTTTGCCTCCTGCATGCCTCTTTTGAATCTGGAATTTTTGCCTCCTGCATGCCTCTTTCGAATCTAGACATTTTGCCTCATATATGCCTCTTTCGAATATGGACATTTTGCTGCCTACAAGCCTGCTTCGACTGGACAAGATTGCTGCCTGCATGCTTGCAATCAAAGGCCATGACCTACTGGTCACATGTCCCCCCCTGCAAGGCAAGTCTTCGTTTGGGCACTCACCTTCTATGTGCCTGGATGAAGACTTCAGTTGAGTAAGAGCCTCCTTCGAATGCAACTTGGATTACATCCTTCGTTTTTAGCAAAAGCCTCTTTCGAATGCAACTTGGATATGCCCTTCATGTTGAACTCTAAGCTTCCTTCGAACACGGACTTTCGATTGGGAAATATGTTTGCTTCGACCCAGGCTTCCATTGGGCAATATGCTTCCTTCGAGCATGAGCTTTTGATTGGGCAATAGCTTCCTTCGAGTTAGCTTGTTTCGACCACAAGCTTCGACTGAGGCAAAGGCTTCCTTCAAACAGGTGTGCTTCGATCTCACTCTTGCATTGGACACAAGACCAAATCTCGTTTGCCAGGCTGTGTTGCATCCAAATCTTCATATAGTCAGAAGCTTGTACAAAGGTTTTAAACTTTACCTTCTGGATACTACTATTCTGGGTTAAAGGCTACATACTCTTTCTTCAAACAGAGAATACTTTATCACAAAAGCAGCTTTCAAACTGATTTTGGTCTGAGCACAAGCAACGTCAGAGGCCTAGGTCACATCTTCTGCACCCCACTGCTGCTGCCAACAGGCCCCTGCTTGTACTGTCACGTTATCCATTACTTTATTATTTTTGCAAGGCTGGCTGTTTTCAAACATATCCATTCTTTTTCTCTATAAATAGAAGAATTTATGCAAAGCTAAGGGAGGATCTTGGGGACCAGCAGAATGAATCTTCCAAAGTTTCTCAAACACAGAAAAACTCTCAAGTTCATCAACACTTGAGAAATCAAAACCCAGAATTCCAAACACTTGATTCCTTCGATTCTGAAGAATAGATACTCTTCAGTATCCTTCGAATCCAGTTTGGAAAGAAACACAAGACTTGTTTCTTTCCTTCCTTCGAATCCAGCAGTCCCAGCACAGCTATTGGCCCCTTCTGTCAAATCCAGAACCTTGGACCTCCACTCAAGGACCCACATCCATTCAAGGCCTGAAGCGAGGTAAGTTATTCTTACCTTTGAACTTTTCGTTTCATAATATGTAAGTACAATTCCTTTTCGTTTGAAACATTGTACATACCATTGTTCCTTTCGTTTCCACATTTTTAACATGTTTTTAAAAGTTAAACCTTTCGTTTTGCTTGCTGTTTGCCTGAACTAGCTTTAGTTATTAAGCAGTTTGAAAGATAAATATTAGCATGGCCTCAGGCCATGTTGCCATTTAATGCTTGAAATGAAAGAAACATGAGACAGGAGTATGAAACGAAACCTTTGGTTTCCACACTGACTTTCGGGCCCAGCCAGAGACACGCTCACACTGATTTCACTGGCCCAATCGAAGAAGGCAACAAGGCAGAAAGGCCCAGCCAGAGGCACACTTGCACTAAGTCCAGGCTCAGACGAAAGGCACTCCCATTCTGGTGCCAGCCTCCAATCGAAGTACATGACCTTGCTGCTGCCTTTGCCCAATCGAAGGACAGGACCTCGCCCCTGCCAAGGCCCAATCGAGAGACGTGACTTTGCTGTTGCCGGCCCCAATCGAAGGAGGCCAACAGAATGCAAATCGAAGGCTACTACTGCCTGGGTCGAAAGACACTCATTTTACTTTTTTTTAATCTTTTTTTTCCTTTACATTTTCTTGCCTTTCAATATGGTTGTAATAGTGTAGGATTTATTTTTGCACTTTTTATTCCTTTTGTACAAATGCTAGTAACTAGGTGTGTATGGCAAGATAAAACCAACAAGTAGACAACCTAAAAATCAAAGACAAATGCATGCAATAAAACACACTTTGCACACATGCACCCCTTAGGGTAATCTAACTTGTTGCCTCATAAAGTAGCCATGTCCCTCGAGCATGGGCGTTTTAGCAAAGACCCTCGATAAAATATCGTAGTCCCTCGATGACCCTCGATGTTGCCTTCGGTAAACGATCTAGTCCCTAAAACGACATTGCTAAAACGTCCCATATGTTGCCTTCTATGACTATATAAACGTCCCAACGCCCGTTCAACATCCTAACACAAGGTTGTTCACCAAATACAATGGTGAAACAACACTGTTAAAAGGGTTAAAAACATAAGAAAGATCTTTAAGTAAAATAGGGTAGATAACTCTTAGTTACTTGATCAAAAATCTTGCAAAACATCCTTGCCATTTTTCAAACACACAACACAACTTCCAAACAACTTTCAAAAACATTGAAACATCTTTTCAAAAAGACAAACACCTTTGTAAAACATTCAAATAAGAATTGTTACAAAGGTTGCCTAGACAAGGCATCTTTTTCAAAACATTTTCAAAACCACACACACAAAGCACCATTTCAAGCACATTCAAAGCAAAGGCAAGTGATCTAAGCAAGTAACTAAGAGCCCATGGATAACCATGGATATAAAGGGTGCTAATACCTTCCCTTTCTATAATCTACTCCCCGAACCCAAGAAAACATCTCAAAAGGTCTTTCCTGTGCTTTTTGACCTTTCCTTAGGATAAAATAAAAATTCGGTGGCGACTCTTGCTATACCGAACATTTGCAAACACAAACGCAAAACCTCAAGTCAGTTCTCCCACCGTATCACAACATGCAAGGTTTAAGGCAGGAATCAAGAAACACCATTGTTAGTGCAACCTGCAACGTTCTGGTCGTATCTCCCTATACAAACACCTTCAGCCCAAATCAATGCCATGGTTTTAACACCTCAGTATTTTATGATGTTTCGAATATATTGTATTCTATTTGTTTGTATTAATGAGTGAACAGATGACCTAGTGGTGAAGGATGTGTGTGTAAAGCTTGGAGAGCCTGGGTTTGATCCTCAGGTTTTTGTGTTTTTTTTCTCATTCTTTCTTTTAAGATCCAGTGTAGCATGCCTACCATGCATCCTCACTCTCAGCCACCAGATCATTATGGATCCAGATCGGCGCTCCAGAAGCACTCCCCCATGATGAACCCTCAAGGGGCCAGCCTCACAAGATCCAGCGCATGCCTTGGGCCTCTTCCCTTTGGGCTTAATGGATCTTCTTCTTAGGACCCCCCTTTTTGCTTCAGCAAAGCCCATTTTCTTGTTTTTTTATTATCATTTTTATTCTTTTCTTTTAATTAACTAACCTTTTTTTTTTAAAATCAGTTTTTTTTCTTTTCTTAAAAAAAATCAGTAAAATCATAAAAATTAGATTTTAGGTTTTGATTAATTTTTGACAAATGAATTTAATTTAGTTTAATCATGTTTAATGTTTATTTTATAATTAATTGTAATTAGTCTAGATTTAGGTGTTATTGTTAAAATCAAATCACAAAAATACCAAAAAAACTCATTTTCCTAATACTTAGGGTTTCAGGATATTTTTGCATTTTTTCTTATCATTTTTCTCTTTATTTGCCATTTAAATTCTAGAAAGAATGTATAGGTTGCATGGGAAACTTTGTAATAGTTTAGTTTATTTTTTTTCGTATTTTTCTATTATGTAACTGCCCACGGATGTAATAGCGTAGGATTTAATTTCCTCACTTTATATTTCTTATACAAATATTGAATTTCTTAGATGTATGATTAATAGGATTGCATGGAAAGAAATTAAAAATCAAATGCTAGCAAATTTAACACAAGACTAAATAACTGAAACACAATACAATTGCACCTGCGCACCTTTAGGGTACTCCCACTTTGGTTGCCTTCGGAAAACAGTCACAACTGTCGTAACGTGATAGATTTTAGTGGCTACCCTCCAGTTTAAAAGATCATAAGTCCCTCGATGACCCTCTCGACGTTGCCTCAGTAAAAATGATCTTAAAACCCTAGGGTAGTTACTAAAATTTCTTGCCCAGTTTCCTTTGGTACTATAAACGTCCCTTCAAATGGCCCTCATACATCCAACGACTAGGGCTACCTACTCACTAATAGTAGGATAGCACTGTCTAAAGGAAAAGAGAAAAAGAATAATCCTTTAGGGTAAAGTAGATAGTTGTTAGATGCTTGCTTAAACAAATTATTTACACTTACACAAAACAACTTTCAAAAACCTTTTAAGAACGCTTTATCAACACTATTGAGGACTGATACAAGAGTTATCATAAAGAAAATTGCCTCACTATTGACATTTAAAAAATACTCTTTCAAAACACACAAGGCACAAATCATTTCAAATGAACTAAGCATCTAAGAGCCCGTAGATAACTACGGATGGAAAGGGTGCTAACACCTTCCCTTTCCATAATCTACCCCCTTACTCAGAAAACTCCCGAAAGGTCTTTTACTGTTATTTTCACCCTTTTATTTGTTGGATAAAATAAAAGTCGGTGGCGACTCTTGCTTATCGCAACATTTGGGAATACAAACGCAAAACCAGTATAATAGTCGGTTCTGCCACCGTATCACAGAGCTGGCGAATCTGCCAGGGAAGCCTTAAAAGTAGGGTTACCTTAGAGCTTAGTTCATTCTATATTTGCTTTACATTGCATGTTTTTTTTGCTTTTATATTTGAGGGCTTGTTTGGGTTATTACTAAAGATCCTACACTTGGATCTGGGGCACCTTTTTGGTAAGTAGCAATATATCGTGGGGATTGTGTGAGGTATACCGACACGATTGAAATGATAGCTACGTTGGTGTGACACATTTATTGGTATCGGTAGCCCTTGAGTAGTCAAGGAGAATACGGGGCCGCTATGTGGTGTCATGAAGCACCGACTGACCTTAGATCCTTTAATCGAACAACTTGGCCATTAGGAAGTAGTGAGATATCCGGCTTTGGTGTAGTCCGAAGTTGGTTGATACTCGATACTACACTCATTGAGATCAAACTTCCGAGATATTTTGGTTGTCAATAAAGAGGCTTGCGCTGAAACAATGCTCGGTGAAGAAAGATTAGTGATATTAAGATTCCCTAGAACCCGATTACTTTCTAGGACAGGTTGAACCAACTATAATTCAAGAGTGTACTTACCTATGGAATCTATGCAAGCCTTTGAACCTAAGGATACTTGTGTGACTTTTTTGCGTTCATTATCTAACAACTTGAACTCATTGCAGGGCTTTGTTTGTACTCCTTGAAGGACTTGTTTGTAGTCATTATCCAATAACTCAAATATCCTGCAAGACATAATTGTCTTTATCACCTTACACTTTTGCTTGGTGCATAGCATACATATCATAACAACATACCATAGCATTTTCTTAACCATTTCAAGGATTTTCAAGGGCCTGTGATGCAGGTTATGATGAACTAGACGTCTAGCAAGGGGAAAAGGGATTTATTTCCTCTAGCCAATGTCGTTAAAAGACCAATGTGCGACAAGTTGAGTCGGAGGCTATGACCCACTCGACATGGTGAGCTCGGTTCTCGTAGAAGGATCTTCAATGATACGAAGTTCTTCAATCAAATCCGCAGTCGGATTTTAATAGCTTCTTGTGTCTACCCCACGAGATCCTTGAAAACATTGCATGCATGTCATTATATAACAAGTCTTCTAGTACAAGTTTCTCATTTTCTCACTGTTTATTTCAGCAAGGAAAATGGCTCTCAAACAGAACAACAGAGATCTCCAAACTCAAGATGCTTAGTTCAAGGAAATGTTCCTAAACCTATCCAAGGGACAGGAAGAATTGAAAGCACTCCTCGCTGGGAGCTTAACCAAGAAAAATCATGACGACCACAAGGATGACCAGTTGGAACAACTGCAAGCTGAGATGGAAAAGATGAGAATCCAGATGAATAGTTAGATGACTCATCCAAAATTTAGCTCGGGGACAAGAAGGGTTAAGGATTCTCATCAGTAAGCTTCATCAAGACAGATGAAACCGTATGAAAAAAACATTAGGGGCTGGGAATCAAGTCGTTAATCATCCCCTGATGAGACAAGAAGTTGGCTTGGTGGAGAGTAAACCTTTCCAAATTGCTGCTACGTCACGAGCCCAACAACAACCTCGCCAACAACGATAGGGTAATCAGCGTAAGCGGGATACGTCCAATAGGAAATATACCAAACTCAACATGCCAATGTCGCAAGCCTTGCAACACATGTTGAAGTTGAATTTGGTCACATTGAAGGATCCTCCTCAAAATCCTAATACTTCCGCCCCTAGTTACCATCCCAATGAAAGGTGTGCATATCACTCCAACAGTCTGGGGCATGATACTGATAGTTGTTGGATGTTGAAATATAAGATTCAAGGCCTAATCAATGAAGGAGCGTTGGAACTCACACAAGATCGTCAACTGGAAGTTTTATGTCATCCCTCTAAGGCACATCATCTAAAGGGACGAAATTTAGGCAGAGAAATTTTTGTTCATTGGAATTTTCAGTTGTAATTTCTTTGTTTTATCTAAACACTTATCCTTATGTAATACTTTGGTTACTTTCTTTAATGCATTGCATATGTTTTTCTTGACTTAATCCATCCGTTTTCACTATACTTAAACTGTTCTTTTACTTCTTTTGTGATATTCAACTCCTGATTAAAAGCTATAAGCCTTTAGAGGGAGGATGACGGAAAAAGATACCGTAATCTCTACAGTATGATTTTAAACAGACCTTGCTGACGATGTACATGCGTTGTTTCAAATCCTAAACAGTGGAGTTATAAGGAGGATAATCCCTACTCAACCCCTTTGAGCCTAAGAAGTAGGAGTTCTCTTTTTCATGCAAATTGAAACCCTTAATCATAACCCGGGGCAGGTTAGTTTCTCAGTTAATTCAAAGGTGCATTCAATCACAAGCTTCCTCTTCATACACGACGAGTGGTGTTGAAGATGCCCTCCCAAAACAAAAGATGGTGATGGTTCCGCATAATCATCAAAATAGGCAGTCATTATCTCTCAAAAGAAAAGCCGGCTGAGTCAAAACCTATGAAGGAGACTTAAAAAACTGGGGCATCCCGCTGACTGTAATCACAAAATAAACAGTTCAGGAAAAAAGTAGGGATAATAAAATAAAAAAAGAGGTCGCTAGAAATCCTTAACAAAAGGAAAAGGTTACAAAAATGACTGCCTTCTCAAATAAACTTTCAGTATCTGAACCATCACCGAAATATTTGGGCCAAGATTCCAGAACTCAATTGGGATCTAAACACACAGTTAACTAAGTATAGGACTGAAGAACATCATAAAGAATGGGTTGGGTACAAATAAATTTCGAGCCTTTATCCTTTGTTTCTTAAACCGTGAACAAGGCCACGTCACAACCCCTAAAAGTCCTAGCTGAAGTATGGGTTAGTTCGAAATCATATTGTTACAAAAAGGTATCCTGACTCCTGTAAGGTTTGCTATAAATCTTGAGTTGATATCACATTCTTGCTAATTTTGTTTTACTAAAAAAATGAATTTTCAAAAACTTTAAGACATACATAAGCTTTTCATTTTAATACCATTGTTTGCATATAACTAATTGTTCAACAACAGAGAAATTCACACGACGAATATTCAATGAACGAAAATCCTCTCAATGAACAAAATCACCTCAGATGGAAAGACATTTCCAATAACAGGTGTTGTACCCCAAAATTTGCCCTCCCATATTCTTCAGAAATTGCCAAGTCAAGCTTCAAAATCTCCCCAAGGGTTGCACAGTTCAAGGGCCTCCTAAACAGTCAAAATTAGGGTTTTGGTCTTGACAAAGAAAATGAAGTTTCCAAGGGTCCAATCAAGTCCCACATGTCTATAAACATGGTCAAGCATCCTCATACCAAGTTTCAAGACTTTCAGCACAAAATTGCACAGTCAAAACCCTAATTGCACTACAGTCAACTGTAGGGGCAAAATGGTCATTTGACAGTCAAAAGTCCAAATTTTTGGTCAACATCTCATTTTGAAGCCACAAACATCATTTGATCAATGCTTGATCATGATTCTCAAAGCTTGGCTCAAAAATCATCAAGATGCAAAAGTTTCCATATTTGGACAGTTGAAAAAGTCAATTGTAAATTGACCAGGGCATAACTTTCACATGGATTATCAGAAAAATTCCATCCAAATATCATTTTGAAGATAAAGACATTTCCTACAACTCCTCTTCATACTTCAAGTCCAAGAAATGCTCTCACAAAAAGTTATCAATTTCAATATTATAGGTCATTTTCAAAAGTCAACAAAAAGGGACTTTAAGTCAAAAGCCATAACTTGAGATTGGTAAATCAAAATGACATGGGACCAAAGTAATTGGTTAGAGGACTCAAAGACCTTTCCAAAATGTCCAAGAACATGAGCAAAGCTTAAAAATTGAGCAAGTTATGCCTTGTGGAAGTTGGGAAATTTTTAGATGTTTTGAAAAGTCAACATTGATTCAAATGACCTAAAATTGCTAATGGGCCTCTTTTTCTTCCACAATTCATTATCCAAGGCATGTGCACGACCATTTGGCCCAAAGGGAAGTTTTTCTTCATTTTTATTTATTTATTTGGATTTTTATTATTAATAATTCATTTAAATTAATTTAAATACATGAAAAATATTAAACCTAATGTTTCAAATCTTTTTATGCATATAATATCTCCAAGATTTTGTGTAAGTCAGATTAGGAAAGAATTGAAGCTAATTGGACATGATTTGGTAGCAAAAACATGTGAAAAAGATTGCAAAATAATGGCTTGAAAATCAAATATTGCATAATCAATTCCTTGATTCTTTTGATCAGATTCTTGACCTAAATCATTCTCCTATACATACACAAGCAAGCCCTCATGCCCATTACCAAAAAGCTGCGCAGAAGAACCATAAGAAAAACTCACACTTTTGCCTAAAAAACTCAAATCTGAAAACCAAGTTCTAGGACGATTCAAGGCCAAAGAGTTGTTCCATTAGCTTCCTGAGGCTTCAAGGAAAGCTTTCCAATCAAAATCAGTCATCCTAACTCCCTGAATTGGTAACACGATTGCAACCTGTACAGAAAATATTTCATATTCGTGCATCTCAATCCATGCCTCTTTTGCAATTTTTAACATGTGATTTATGTTCATTATGCAATTCTGAAGCTAACTATGTGGTTTGATTTTGTTTTCGTGCATCATGGAAGGATTCACCATTGTTGTCATCTAGGGTTTTCCAAGTTCTAAATTGGGCGTTTCTCATCCCTGTAAAATTAAGACATATCAATACCATGAATAAAACCAGCAGGTTGGGACGAATTGGAAAAGACCATCGCGCCTAATTTATGTGGCCGGACGGCCTAATCGCTATTATCAGAACAAGCTTGTTTTGAGGGGGTTTAAAACCCCCGCTAACCTTTTGTATGTTTCAGGGAAAAGCGCACTAAGGAGGAAGACGATGATGTGTAGAGCATTGGTTGGTCCGTTTAAACTTTCGCGCGAAAAAGAAACATTAACGCGTGTTTATTTTATTATATTTATTAATTGTATAACATACAAAGAACTCAAACAGCATGGTTGGTAAAGCGCTTGGTTGGTAATCTTCAGGACCTGGGTTCGAGCCCCAGGTCCCCACCCCCTTTCATATTATTTTTCATATAACATTCATATGCAGTTTCAGCGTTAAAGTGTACCATACGTCCTCAAGATCAAGCCTTTCACGCACATGATGAGATCAATCCAAGGGCTGTCGTTGGAAGTATACCATGGACATGAGTCAAGAACGTTGCACGCTAGTGAAAAAGTCAAAGAGGCCAAAGGGTAAATGGGCCTGAATTACTGACTAAAGCCTCCACTTTGGGGACATCACCCCCCTCTAGTTTGTTTCTCTTAACTTTTTTTATATTTTTTTCTCTTTATTTTAATTAATTTCTTTTAAATTATTATTTTCATAATATATAAAAAAAACACCAAAAAATAAGAAAAGGACAAAATTAAATATATTTATTTAACTAGTATTTTTTTGTAAATAAATTCATTAATTCACTTAGTTTTAAATTTAGGACTTACTCTTAATATTTTTTCAATAAAAAAACCTAAAATTGGTAGAATTAGGGTTTGAATAATTTTTTTTATCTTTTTTTTTCTTTTCTTTCATAAAAATTAATTATTAAAATATTATTTATCTTTGTAAATTAAAATTGCATGTAAATGATTAGGTTAATATTAGGTTAAAATTTATTTCTTTCTTAATAAACTAAAACAATTAGAATTAGGGTTAATCTTTTAATTTCATTTAATTCTTTTTTTCACTAAAATCATAAAATACAAAAATACCAAAAACAATTTCTTTTTCTTTAATTTAATTAATTTAATCATTTTAATTTAATTTCGTAAAAAGGGTCCAACGCCCTCGCTTTTAATTCTTATTTAATTCGCGTGTTTATTTCTTTTTCGTATAATTTCATGTATCTCTCCCAAAGCCATGTAATTCTATACTTTCTCGCACTTTACTTTCTTTATTTTCTGTCAAATCGGGTTCTGGAAACTTTGGCGATGTGGACCCGCGCCTTTTGTAATAGCTTTAGAACTTTTATCTTTCTCGCAAATTTTTAACTGTTAACAAATGCATGCAAGAATGAATGTCAATAAAAACAAACGCTTAGATCACCCATGACATGAATAAGACAAAATAACTGAACATGACACACAAATCACACACCACCCCTAGGGTACGCCTCACTGTTGCCTTGCCTCGAAAGGTGATCGTCGAGTAGAGGATGTCTTAGTAAGTCCTCATGATCCGGGAACCTGGCATGAGGGTAGCTTCTAAGGTGTCTTCCCATTGCTCTGGTGATCACCATGTCCCGAACCTTCGAATTCACCCGAACACCTCCAACGGTGGCGCTACCTACCTCTCAATGGTGGGACGACACTACTTTAAAGGACATTTACACAGACAAATTCCTTAGGGTAGGTAGGTTCTCGTAGATACTTGCTCTAAATCTCAAAACAAATCAAAAAATACTTTTCACACCAACACATTTTCAAAAAGCTTTCGAAAGCATTTTTTCAAACACTCTTGAGGACCGATACAAGAGTCGAACTGGAATTTTCAAAGAAACTTTTTAAAACCCACAGTTGAAAAGCAAACAAACCATTCTTGAAAACACAACGAGCAAGTATCTAAGAGCCCATGGATAACCATGGATAGAAAGGGTGCTAACACCTTCCCTTTCTATAACCTACCTCCCGAACCGAGAGCAATCTCTTTAAGGAATTTTTCTGTGCTTTTGTCCTTTCCATTTGGAGAAAATAAAAGACGGTGGCGACTCTTGCTTCTGCGACATTTTGCGAACCAGCGTTAAACAGTCAGTTCCAGATCCACCGATCACAACAGGCCTTTCATAATCAAGAGACATGACATGGTGTCTAAACTAATCTGGAGGTAGACGAGTCAAGATTCAAGAAATCTCTCAAAAGTTCCAAATATCCAGGGGCAGATCTCCATCTAAATCAGTTGGGGCATTGGACATGAACTCCAGCAAAGGGCCATGTGCAATCAAGCGAACATCTTTCTGGCAGTGCTGCGACACTTACTACTGTAGACAGTGACAATTTTCGGCACCCTGTGAACATGGATATAGTCGGAAAATACTACGCATGAAAAAAAAACCGCTAGGTTGACTGGCCTAGGAAAAAGTAAGGGCATCTCGACGAACCAAAGGAGTTCGGGCAAAAATTAGGGACATGTGATTAAAGCTGTACACCCGTCAAGTCAAAAACTTGAAAAGGCGACTTGGGCAAAAAAGGGTATCCAGTTGGACTGAAAATCTGAAAGGACAATTCAGGAAAAAGTTAGGGATTAAAGCGTACGACTATGTCCCGTCATCTCGTCACTGGTCTATCAGTAGAAGACTTATCACCCTGATCAGCATTCACCACAGGCTCTAGAAGGTGAGATACTTTCTCCAACAGGTACAGAGGCAGGGGCATCCTACTATAAAGTCACTGCCATATCCTCAGCATACAACCTAATGATGTCAGGCATTCTTATATCCCAGACAGAACAAAAATTTCTAATTACTTACCCGACATCTCATAGGATTCCCTAGCTTGGTTCACAAGTTTTTTGGGTTTCCTAACAAGGTTTCATAAAAATCCCTAAGCGGATTATGGAGTTTAACTTCCTCGACATAGTTTATTTCTCTAACAACGGAAATCCGTCTCTCAGCATTTCAACCTCAACAAAATTTGAAGACTTACATTCTTCATCCCCAACAACAATCAGGGATTTATTTTCCCTAGTTCGGCAACACTGCAGTAGAAAAAATGATACGTTCGTACATTGCATCTATACATCATTTTTCAAGCGTCATAGAATATGCAACACAAATGCATATATCACAATCTCATTTATTTTGAGAACATCACTACCCGATTCATCTCATGCATCATGATATTGCATACAACTAATTCTTTTCAGGAAAGATCGACATACGAATATCATCAACAATTTTCAAAAGTTCCAGATTAATACCTGAAACAAGACAGGATAACTATCTGTGAATGATTGATTGTACATTAATACCTGAAACAAGACATGACAACTATCTACAAGATCAGATTGAAGATTAACTCCCGAAACAAGATGGGGAAACCATATTTCTTTCTCAAATAAGTCAGAGATTAATTCCTGAAACAAGACAGGGCAACTATCTCAACGAACAACAAAAACAAGTTCCAGATTAATACCTGAAACAAGATATGACAATTATCTGTGAAAGTCTGATTATAGATTAATACCTAGAACCAGACAGGACAACTATCTACATGAGAAGATTGAAGATTAACTCACGAAACATGATAGGGAAACTATCTTTCTTTCTCTAAGGTCAGAGATTAATACCTAAAGCCAGAAATGGAAACTATCTCAACGGCCAACAAAAACAAGTTCCAGATTAATACCTGAAACAAGACAGGACAACTATCTATGAACAACTAATTGTAGATCAATACATGAAATAAGACAGGATAACTATCTACATGAGCAGATTGAAGATTAACTCCTGAAACAAGACGGGGAAACTATCTTTCTTTCTCTAAGGTCAGAGATCAATACCTGAAACCAGAAAGGACAACTATCTCAACGACTAACAAAAACAAGTTCCAGATTAATACCTGAAACAAGACAGGACAACTATCTGTGAACGACTGATTGTAGATTAATACCTGAAACTAGATAGGACAACTATCTACATGAGCAGATTGAAGATTAACTCCTGAAACAAGACGGGGAAACTATCCTTCTTTCTCTTAGGTCGGAGATTAATTCCTAAAATAAGACAGGGAAACCATCTCAACGACCAACAAAAGCAAGTTCCAGATTAATATCTGAAATAAGACAGGACAACTATCTGTGAATGGCTGATTGTAGATTAATACCTAAAACCAGACAGGATAACTATCTACATGAGCAGATTGAAGATTAAATCCCAAAACAAGACGGGGAAACTATCTACATGACCAAGTGGTATGAACTCCCGGAGCAGGACGAGTTTACCAACAAATACAACAAGCCACGGATTAATACCCAAAACCAGATGGGGAAACTATATGTGTGACTAGCCAAAAATAGGCCAGAGATTAATGCCCGAAACCAGATAGGGCAACTATCTCAATGACCAACACAAAGCAAGTTCCATATTAATACCTGAAACAAGAAAGGACAACTATCGGTGAACTACTGATTGTGGATCATTTCTCGAAACAAGACGAGGTGACTATCTACACGACTATCATAAAGCAATCTTACACGGATTTCTTCTCGCAATTTTCAGATGCAGCTTTACACTGGCTCATCCTGAAGCAGCCCTATACAGGCTCCTTCTCATATATCCCTAGATGAAGTCTAACACAGACTCATCCTGAAGCAGCCCTACACAGGCTCCTTCTAATACATTTCCAGATAATAGTTAATTTCATTCTCCCCAACAAGTTACTGTGAAGCCTGGATTTCAACCAGAAAACAACTAAATTTCATCTATCCAGTCCAGAGATAACTCCTCAGTAGAGTCATGGATAACTAAAGCTCCCAGACTCTATTCCCCACAGAGTTTTCCTCAAGCAGGAGAACAACAGAAATCAACATTCCCCAGTGGAGTCCTCCTCAGACAACAGGAACAAGAATCCCCATAAAGAGACCTCTTATGAAGTCAGCATCTACTCTGGATGGCATCTTTAAGCCCATCTCTAACAACTCTCAGTCATCTTCTTCAAATGGCATCTGTAAGCCCATTCCCGACATCATCAACCAACTGTGTTACTTCGTGCGAGTGCAAATTTCTAGACACTTTAGTGTTCAATCATCTTCCACCTTCAGATCACGAAAGGCAGACAAGCCAATCTACATCTTCAGGTTTAAGAAGATTGAACAGGGGAAGATGTTGCACCCAAAAATTTTCCCTCCCATATTATTCAGAGCATGCTCATTAAGGTCCCCAATTGCTCAAGGTTGACCAAGAATTGATCAGATAAATTCTCCTCCTAAGCAGTGGCTTTTCAACTAATTTCATTTTTCACCAAGATGTATAAGTTCCAGGGCTTCAAATGATTTTCATGGCACCCTATATGCCTCAGCATAATGGCATGGCTGTAAGAAAAGAAGTCTGCATGACCAAGTGTAGGTCGAAGGCTGAAAATATGCCTAAGGGCTTTTGGATTGAAGCAGCTTTGACAGAAGTATGCAGGCTAATTTGAAGGATCGAAGGAAGGCTAATTCGAAGGGAAATTTGAGGAGGCTTTTAAGAAGTCTTCGATTGGAAGAGCTAATAAGGAGATTTGAAGGGTTCGTTTTTGAACCACTGAAATATAAGCTATTCGAAATGTCCAAGGAAGGCTGGATCGAAAGAAAGCGCATGAGGAGGATTTTTCTGAGGTATTTGATTGGGAAGTTTTCAGACCACTGAAATGGAAGTCATTTGAAGCATTTCAAGGAAGGCACCTTTCGATTGGCATGTTGCCTGAAGGGGCACTTTGAAAAGAAGAATATTTTGGAGTCGAAAGGCTTCTTATTTTATCCAAAGAAAACATGTGAAAGGCTCATGATTCGAAGGACATGCCATCTTTAAGCATGGCATGATCGAAGGATAATTTGAGATGAACCAGCCAAGTATGAGACACCTCAGAACTTTTGGCATGTACCTGAGCAGGTTGGATGTTTGAAGAGAAGTTCTGATGCTCTTAGGTTACCCTTCGATTGGTGCATACAAGCTGTATTCACCAATCGAAGGTGTACTAACACGCAATAAAGTTGTTTCTTATAGGCAAGCAAAGGGAAAGAGTTGGGTAATCAAAGCAAAGGCTTAGTGCTCATAAGTTATCCTTTGATTAGCGCATATAAGCTATATTCACCAATCGAAGGTGGACTAGTGATCAGCAAGAAAGATATTTTTGCAGACATAAGCAAAGGGTAGGAGTTAGAATTGAAGGGCCACCTACATAATTACATTAAAAGGAAATAACAAAACGAAGCTTCGACATACCAGAAGGAAGTGTTCGATTAGGCTAGTTGGATATTTTTAGGTCAAATAACCAATGCAGATGGATTCAATCGAAGAAGCCGTGAGGATGAAACCGTGATAAAATCGAATTAAAGCCCAGAGCCATCGAAGGGAGCCACTCAGAGCCATCGAAGAACAAGGCTTGAAGGCATTCAAAAGAGTCAAGACGAGAAACCAGTCCAGGTTCATTCAAAACCCAAAAGAGTAGAAAATCATCAAAAAAGGAAACCTTTTAAGGCTTTCGATTATGCCTTCAAAGCCATGGTTAATGGCTGATTCTTGCCATTTTCGCCACCACCACACTCCTAAAAATACAAGATAGATTCCCTACATAAAGGGAAGGACATACACACACGTTGCCTATACACAAAAAAAACATTGCCTACATACACAAGAGGCTGCCCCAGAAAACCATACCAAATTCTTAAAATACATTAAAGCTATCAAAATCAAAACATACCTTGCAGGTTCTTCCAGTCCAAACGAATACTAGCCCTCGTCGACACTTAAAGCAGCCTAAAACAAGCAGATCTCATTGCTCCGTGTTGTACCCCAAAATTTGCCCTCCCATATTTCTCAATACATGTCAAGTGAGGTCCTCAAATTGCTCAAGGAAGTCCAAAGGGTTGACCAGACAAACTCTCTCCTAAAGGCAATCTACCTCAAATTAGGGTTTCAGTTTGCATCAAGATGTTTGAGTCCAAAGGATACCAAATGCTCACCATTGTCCTAATATGTTCTCAGGATCATCCATGTCAAGTTTCAAACCTTGCAGAGGAAATTAGCTCAGTCAATTGCTTAAAGGCCTGAAAATCGACTGTGATAGGGCAAAAGTCAACTGTGGCTCCCATACAGTCAAACTTCAATATTTTTGGTCAACATCCTCATTTTGAAGTATTATTCATCATTTGATCAAGGGTTGATCATGATTCCTCAAGGATTGCTCACAATTCATCAAAACCCAAAAGTTGCAAAATTAGGGTTTTGCAGGAAAAGTCAACTCAACTTTGACTAAGAATAACTTTCTCATACTTTATCAAAAACAACCCATCCAAAGCTCATTTTTAAGAGAATGCAATTCCCTACAATTCATATTCATCTCCCAAGTTCAAAATATGCACTCACAAGAAGATATGAATTTGAACATTATAGGTCATTTTGAAAAGTTAACAAAAACACCTTTTGGGTCAAAGGTTCATACATAAACATGGAAGACTAAATTGATATGAGACAAAAAGGTTTGCTTATTGGACATCTTAAGCTTTCTAAAAAGTCCAAGAACACCTCTCTAGGGTCAAAATTAAGGGAGCTATGCGTTGGTGAAGTTGACCCTTTTTGCAAAATTGCAAAAAGTCAAATGTGGCCAAAATTGCATTTTTTGTCAAATGGGCCCAACTTTTTATGCTTGCATTGAGTTTGTAATGTGACCCACGACCCATTATCTCTCCCACTTGTCATTATTTTATTTTTGTTATTTATTTTGATTTTATTTCATTTAAATTAAATAAAATCAAAATAAAATCATGAAAATATCAAAAACTAATCAAAGCTTGAGATTTTGTACATGTTTAGGTCTATTATACATTTGGAGATGGAATAAAATCATGCAAGGTTCATTTGGACACAAAAATATTGCATTTGGCTTGATTTAGAAATATTTGCACAAGGATCAAATCATGAATCAATGATCTTAATTGGAAAAGATTTGAAACAAGTTTGTAACCCTAATTCATTCCAGGGTACATAAGGAACATGTTCAGATCAGAAACAGAGAGATTGGTGGCGTGCAAGGGAGAGAACAAATTGCAAAAAAACTCAAGAAAAGTGTAAACTGATTTTCAGGATTCAGGCTATCTCAGGCAATTCTAAGCATCCCAAGCGTTTGCTGGACATCCCAGGAATGTGTTTCAAACATTAGCAAGCTTCCTAACATCCAGAATTGCATTGTAAGTACCCCACAGTTTTCACATTTCCTTGAAATCGAATTCAATAATTATGGCATAGTTAGCATGTTTTATTGACATATCCTTAATCCATGAGTTATTTGCAAGCTAATGGTGGTACTTAATTGCATTTTCATTAATTGTACAATAAGATGCCATGGTTAGGGTTCTTGCTTCGTTTTTAGGGTTTTTGTGTACAGGGACAATTGGCCATGGATAGTGGTACCATGATGCTCGTGAGGTTGCAACGAGTTGATTGGTACCACTGGTTATGATTTATCATGCAGGAACAAGATTTTGGAATGAACAAAGGCTGTACCTACGCCCATCGTCCGTAGGTAAAAGTCTTCTGCCTAAAACGACAGAAGCCACGAGGAAGACGATGGCGTGGCATGCCGTGAATGGCCCATTCAAATTTTGCGTGCTTCAGAATTTAATATTTTTGTTTTATCATATTATATTTACTTGTTATTGTTTATACAAATGACCAAACCAGCTCAGCTGGCAAGCGCGTAGTGGACGAATGCTCAAGGGCCTGGGTTCGATTCCCAGGTCCCCAACTTTGCTTTCTATATTTTTTCTTTGTATAATCAGATACACAGGTGTTCCATAAGTCCACCATGCATCATCAATAGCCCACTATCAGATCATCAAAGCTGCAGATCCAACGCCTTATCCATGAGGGGCCACCATACGGCCAGTCAAGCAAGCAGCATGGGATTGGAAAAAGTCAAACAGGGCCAAGGCTCGTTGGGCTTTAAATTGCAATTCACACCCCTTCTTGCTACAAAACCAGGCCCATTTTTCTTCCTTTTTATTTTTTTGGTTTTAATTTATTTAATTTGTTTAAATTATTTTCTAACCAAAATTAATTTCTTTTTTTCCAAAAAATCATAAAATCAATTTCACAAATTTAGAATTAGGTTTATTTTATTTCATCAAATTTAATTTTATATTAGTTTTAATTTAATTAGGATAATTCTAACTTTTTCATATATTTAAAATAAATTAGAAAAAATTAGGGTTATCATGTGATTTAATTTTTATTTCTTTTCTCAATAAAACAAAAATACAAAAATAGGTTAATTTAATTATTTTTCTTAATTTAAATTAATTAGTAGTTAGGTTTTTTATTTATTTATTCAATTAAACCTTATTTTCTCAAAGAAATCAAAAACAACAAATTTTTTTTTTCTTTTTAAGTTTTAATTAGGTTTAGATGGGGTCAAAACCCTAATCCCTTTTCATTTAATTCATCGCACGCATTTTATTATTTTTTGCAATATTAATGTAATTGCTCACAGTATGTAATAGTTTAATTAGGATTTTCTTTTATTTATTGTTTTACGGGTTTTTTGGCTATGTAATTAATCCCCCTTCCCGAAGCCTTGTAATAGCATAGTTTTTATTTCTCGCATTTTAATTATCGCAAATATTAACTGGTAGATGTATGTTAATAGGATTGTATGACAAGATTGCATGACAATTTAAAATGGCTAGAAAACCCTAATGTGCAAAGATAATAACTGAAATCAAATCACTCACACATGCGCACACCTAAGGTATACTCTCACTTCGGTTGCCTTCGGTAAACAGTCATTAAGTATAGGGTGTCTTAGTGGTTGCCATCCCGTCTAAACAAAGATCAAATGTCCCGTTCAGAAATGTTGCCTCGGAAATGTTGCCTCGGAAAGGTTGCCTCGGAAATGTTGCCTCGAATATGATCTTAAGACATTAGGGTTATTACTAAGACGTCCTAACATTGCTTTAGTGATCGTACGTCCCTTACGAATTGACCCTTACAACTCCAACATCGGTGCTACCTATTTCTCAAATAGTAGGATAGCACTGTCTAAAGGAAACGAGAATAGAAACAATTCTTTTTCGAGTAGGTAGATGATAGTAGGTACTTGCTCAAAATCAAACTTTTTCACACCAACACTTTTCAAACAAAGTTTTCAAAAACACTTCGTAACACTCTTGAGGACTGATACAAGGGTTAAAATGAAGTAAAGCAAAAACTTTTTTTTCAAAACAAGCACACACAAGCAATTTAAAAGATGAGCTAGTACCTAAGAGCCCGTAGATAACTACGGATAGAAAGGGTTCTAACACCTTCCCTTTCTATAATCTACCCCCATACTCAAAATCTCGAAAAAGGAATTTTTCTATGCTTTTTTCCTTTCCAGTTGAATAAAATAAAAGTCGGTGGCGACTCTTGCTTACCACGACATTTTGCAAACACAAACGCAAAATGCAAACCAGCATTTTCCAAAACAGTCAGTTCTGCCACCGTATCACAAAACTTGCGACTCTGATGGGGATTAATAAGTGGGGTATACCTTAGGATTAGTTCATCATAAATTGCTTCTCTTGTTTGTTTTGGTTGCTTTACTTTTAAGGGATTTGTTTGGGAGTTACTATAGATCCTAACCCGGATCTGGGGACACCTTTTAGGTAAGTAGCAATAAACTGTGAGGGAACTGTACGGCATAGACCGATATGGTTGAAGCAGTAGCTACGTTGATGTGGCACATTGGTTGGTATCGATATCCCTTATGGAGAAACGAGGAGAATACGGGGCTGCTATGTGTGTCGTTAAGCATCAACTGACCTTAGAACCCTTAATCGACCAACTTGGCCATTAGGAAGTAGTGAGATAGCCGGCCTCGGTGTAAAGCTGATAACTGGTTGATACTCGATGCTACACTCATTGAGACCATACTCTCGAGATAGTTCCGGCCGCAAGAAAAGATTGCGTGAGCTGAAACCATGACCGATGGAGGATGGTCAGTGATATTGAGAACCTCTAGAACCCGGTTACTTTTGCTAAGATAGGTTGAAACCAACTGAACTTTAAGAGGGTAATACCTTTAACCCCATGCAAGCCTTAAACTTAAGGGCTATTGTGTGACTTGTTTGCCTTTTCCATGCCTGTTATCTGCTATACATGTTGTTTGTTTTCATCATGACATCATGCATCATAACATAGCATGCATACTTCATTATACTAACCATTTCAAAGACCAAGGGGATTTATCTTTGTTCTGTTTTACAGATTATGGCTTCCGTGCGCAGAAACACCATCCAAGTTAACTTTGTGCAAATACCTACTCAACTCAAAGAGTTAGCCTCAAGAGTTTCTGAGACTTCCATGTTCATTAAGAGACATGGTCAGCTTCTTAGCCTGGTTACCTCAAAGTTTGATGAGCAGATGATGAGTGTGCTTTTCCAGTTCTTCGATCCTGTGCATCATTGTTTCACTTTCCCAGATTATCAGCTGGTTCCCACTTTGGAGGAGTTCTCACACTTATTGGGCATATCCATCCTTGAGCAGATGCCCTTCACATGTATGGAAGAGACTCCTAGAACAGAAGACATTGCTTCAGCTCTGCATCTGAAACGGGCTGATGTAGTATCCAATTGGGAGACACGAAGCGGGGTTGAAGGTTTCTTAGCCAAATTTCTGATGGATCAGGCTCAGTTGTTCTGGGAAAATTTGGATTTTCAGGCTTTTAAAGATATCTTGGCTCTCCTTATCTACGGTTTGGTTCTCTTCCCGAATCCGGATTCCTTCGTGGATGTGAATGTGGTTAAGATCTCCCTGTCTCGCAATCCAGTGCCTACTCTACTAGGTGTTATCTTGCATGCCCTCTACACTCGTACTGTGCGAAGAAGAGGGATTCTTATGTGTTGCATGCCATTGCTGTCGAGGTGGTTTATTTCGCACCTCCCCAAGTCTGTGTTAAAGAATGAAGAAGGTTTGGGATGGTCTTACAGGATAATGTCACTTGCCCATACAGACATTCTTTGGAGTTCCCGGGCTATGGAAAGCACTACAGTCATTGATCGTTGTGGGGGATACCCTAATGTCCCATTGCTTGGAATCAGAGGGGGTATAACCTGCAATCCCTGTCTAGCTTTGCAACAATTTGGTCGTGCTCGGAGAGATGGTCCTCATGAGATACTTCTTACGGATATTGCATTCGACTACAAGGAGGATGTAGACGAGCATCGCTGGAGGTTTATACGATCTTGGGGCATGGTGAACAGATCTGATCCCCAAGAGCTGGGACCAAGGACTTCTCTCCCTATGCAGCCTTATTTCCAGTGGGTCCGAGCTCGAGCCCAGAAGCTTGGGATGCCTTATGAAGCTGTGTTGCCAGTGATTGTGGAGCCCGGCAATGAAGAGGGAATTCCTTATACAGTACTTTATCCTTACATGCCCACTGATCCTGGGGCATTGCAGAGGTCCTGGATTCAGTTGAAAGAGGAGATGGATACTTACCGAGAAAAGTAACAGGAGCAGGAAAGGAAGATCTTGAAGCTCACCAGGCAACTCGAGAATGAAAGAACAATCAATGACTACGTCAGCACAAAGGAGAAGCATCCATGGGATTTCTGATTTTGCTTTTTCTAGTTCAGATTTGATTTCCATTTATTTCTTTATAATGCCTCAAAGGCATTGTTGAACCTTGTTACCAGTTAATCTAATAAAGTTTGTTTATTTTTTAGTTTGCAAATTTAAATCTCCCAAAGTCTTTGAAATCATTACATACGCATCCCATTATCATGCACACCATTGCAGGTACCATTACAGGTTTCTCATCTTCTTCGCTGTTTATTTCAGTAGAAATGTCTTATGATCAAGCTATCAAAGATCTTCAGGCACAAAACACCCAATTCCAACAGATGTTCTTAAGTTTGGCTAAAGGGTAGGAGGATTTGAAGACCCTGATTCTGAAAGAAAAAGAGAAGAAGAAGAAGGTTGTTCTTCTGAATATGGGCAAAAGGTTTGGGGATAGGTTGAAACAGAAAGCTGATCTAACCTCTTCATCCAAGGAAGGGGAGAACCAGGAAGAAGAAAAGGGCTCTAGTCCTGCCAACTCTGATAATGATACTGATTATGATGAGGAGAAATATCCTCCTGCCGAGGATAGGTACAAGCAACTTGAAGACCGTTTGAGTGCTATGGAGATTCAGAAGATCCATGGTTTGGATTTTGGAGAGTTGGGACTGGTATCGGGAGTGGTGATCCCTCATAAGTTCAACGCTCCTGTTTTTTCCAAGTACGATGGAGTATCCTGTCCAAAGCTCCACGTCCGCTCGTACGTCCGGAAAATCCAACCCCACACTGCTGATAGAAATCTGTGGGTACATTTCTTTCAAGATAGTCTGTCAGGGACTCAACTTGAATGGTTTTATTAGTTGGAAGGAGCCAATGTCCGAAACTGGGAAGACCTTGCTGCTGCCTTTTATAGGCAATATCAGTATAACGCCGACCTTGCTCCCACTCGTACTCAGCTTCAGAGTATGTCCATGGGTGCAAGTGAAGGTTTTAAGGACTATGCTTAAAAGTGGAGAGATTTGGCTGGAAGAGTCCAACCCCCTTTGTCTGACAGGGAGTTGGTTGACATGTTTCTAGGGATGCTGTCTGGTCCATTTTTCAATCATCTGATCGGAAGTTCGTCATCTGGGTTTACTGAGTTGATTTTGACTGGAGAGAGAGTAGAAACTGGTATCCGAAGTGGTAAGATACAGAAGGATACTTCATCAAGTGCAGTAAAGAAACCTTTCACTGGTAAGAAAGAAGCTAGTGCAGTCTATGGCTCGAGGGGCCAGAGCAGACCTGAACACTGTCAAGCAGTAAATGTGGTAGTGATATCAAGACCCACAGTTGCTCCATAATGCAACAATCAATAAAGGGTGGAGAGACCACAGAGGCAGTATACTCGGCTCAATATGACCTTGTCTCAAATTCTACCATAATTATTTAAGACCAACCTGGTAACTCTGAGGGAAGCCCCGAAGAACCCCAACACCACATCTCCTTAATATAACCCGAATGCCCGCTGCGCCTATCACTCTGAAAGTCTAGGTCATGATACAAACAACTGTTGGGCCTTGAAGAACAAAGTGCAAGACCTGATCGAAGCCAAAGAGATTGAGTTTGACGCTCCGGAGAAGCCCAACGTCATAACTGTACCCATGCCCAAGCATGGTTCGGGAATCAATGCTATTGAGGTTGTCTCCGCCACAGAAGATGTTGATGATGAGAACCCTGATATCGACAGCTGGATCTACCTTACAACCAACAGTGGATTAAACAACTGGATGGAGAGGGACTTCATACCTGTTTCTTTTATTCCACAGTAATTGACTTTTGTTTTGAAAGTTGTAATAGACAGTTTGAAACTTTATGGCCCGGTGCCTTGCCCGAGGCACCTTGGCTTTGCTTGTGAGGGCTTATTATCAGTCATTTCATATATCATCAATAAAACATTGGACGTTTCTTGCATTACAAATTTTGAGCTCCTTGTTTTTCTTTTCTGTCTCTCACTTTATCAAAACAGTTATTCTCTTACACACACTCACGTATCATAATGCAAATCCATATCCACTCTGGATCCCATTGATAACAACTCTGCTAATGCCAGTTATGACTTCGAAAATCCGATCAACCAAGCCGAGGAAGAAGGTGAGGATGATTGTGAGGTGCCTGGAGAACTTGATAGACTGCTACTACAGGAAGAAAGGGCCATACAGCCCCATGAAGAGCCAGTTGAATCAGTGAATTTGGGTACAGAGGAAGACAAGATAGAGGTTAAGATAGGAGCAAATCTGGTGCCCAGTGTCAAGCAACGGTTGATACAAATGCTACGCGACTATGTTGAGATCTTCGCCTGGTCTTATGAAGACATGCCTGGTTTAGACACTGATATTATGGTACATCGCCTGCCAAATAAAGAAGACTGTCCTCCGGTAAAGCAGAAGGTTCGCTGTATGCGCCCTGAAATGTCTGAGAAAATCAAAGTTGAAGTCATGAAACAGTTCGACGCGAGATTTCTAGCTGTCACTTCTTACCCACAGTGGGTTGCCAATGTGGTTCCGGTACCTAAGAAGGATGGTAAGATACGGATGTGTGTGGACTATAGAGATATGAACAGAGCAAGCCTCAAGGATGATTTCCCACTTTCTCACATTGATGTTCTGGTTGACAACACCGCGCAACATAAGATCTTCTCCTTTATGGACGGTTTTTCTGGTTACAATCAGATTAAGATGGCTCCCGAGGACATAGAGAAGAAAACCTTCATTACATAGTGGGGCACCTTTTTCTATAAGGTCATGCCATTCGGTTTGAAGAATGCTGGGGCAACTTATCAGTGCGCCATGGTCACTTTGTTCCACGACATGATTCACCATGAGATCGAGGTATATGTTGATGATATGATAGCAAGGTCCCAGACCGAGGAAGAACACCTTGACCATCTCTAGAAACTGTTCGACAGGTTGAAGACGTACAAGCTGAGGTTGAACCCGAACAAGTGCACCTTCGGGGTAAGGTCTGGTAAGCTGCTGGGTTTCGTCGTTAGTGATAAAGGTATTCAGGTGGACCCTGCAAAGGTGAAGGCTATACATGAGATGCCAGCTCCCCGCACAGAAAAGGAAGTTAGAGGCTTTTTGGGACGTCTGAACTACATCGCCCAGTTCATTTCACATCTGACTGCTGCTTGTGAGTCAATCTTCAAGCTGCTGAAGAAGGATCAAGTGGTAAAATGGAATGATGAATGTCAGACCGGTTTTGAAAGGATCAAGGAATACCTCCAAGAGCCACCTATTCTGATGCCTCCAGTTGAAGGAATACCTTTGGTCTTATACTTGACAGTACTGGATAGTTCAATGGGGTGCGTGCTGGGGCAGCATGACGAGTCTGGCCAAAAAGAGCACACTATTTACTACCTTAGCAAAAACTTTACCGACAGTGAGACCTGATACTCACTACTCGAGAAAACTTGCTGCGCTTTGGCATGGGCTACTCGCCGGCTGAGACAGTATATGCTAACTCACACTACCCTATTGATATCAAAGATGGACCCAATCAAGTATATCTTCGAAAAGCCTGCCTTGTCCATAAGAATAGCAAGATGGCAGATGATCTTAACCGAGTACGACATCCAATACACAACCCAAAAAGCAATCAATGGGAGTGTGTTGGTGGATCATTTGGCGCATCAGGCTGTGGATGACTACCAATCCATGAATTTTGAGTTCTCGGATGAGAACATCATGTTGGTGACCGACTGTGAAGAACCTGGACCAGATGAAGGACATGAGGAAGGATCCCGATGGTCTATGTATTTTGATGGAGCATCAAACGCGTTGGGTAATGGCATTGGCGCTGTAATTATATCTCCTGAGGGCTGTCATACTCCGTTCACCGCCCGATTATGTTTTAACTGCACCAACAATATGGTGGAGTATGAAGCGTGTATCTTGGGTCTTCGAGCTTCTATTGACCTAAAGATTAAGTTCTTGAGTGTATTCGGAGATTCTACTCTAGTGATCAGTCAGATCAAAGGCGAGTGGGATACGAAGCACCCAAATCTTATTCCTTACAAGGAGTATATACTGACATTGCTTCCGCACTTTAAAGAGATAACCTTTGAACACTTCCCGAGAGAAGAGAACCAGCTAGCGGACGCGTTAGCTACCATGTCTTCTATGTTCATGGTCAGGTGGGACAATGAAGCTCCCCAGATTACCATCAAGAGGTTGGACGAACCCACATATTTCTTTGACATCGAGACTGAAGAGGTAGCAGATAAACCCTGGTTTCACGAGGTAAAGAGGTATCTTGAGGCTCAAGATTACCCCGAGGGTGCATCTGTTAATGATAAGAAGTTCTTGAGAAGGTTCGCTGCAAAGTTCTTCATCAGTAATGGTATCCTTTATAAGCGTAACCATGATTCAACCTTACTGCGATGTGTGGATAATAGCGAGGCAGAAAGGATCATGGCAGATTTACATGAAGGTACCTTCAGAACTCATTCCAGTGGACATACCATGACAAAGAAAATCCTACGGGCAGGATATTATTGGTCCACTATGGAAGCCGATTGTTATCAGCATTCTTGAACCTGTCATAAGTGCCAAGTCTATGCTGATAAGGTGCACGTACCTCCAGTTCCTCTGAATGTTTTGACAGGTCCTTGGCCTTTTGCAATGTGGGGCATCGACATGATAAGTGAGATCAGACCTACTGCGTCTAACGAGCATCGTTTCATTCTGGTGGCTATTGATTACTTTACAAAATGGGTTGAGGCAGCTTCCTTTGCTACAGTAACTAAGAACGTTGTGGCGCAGTTTATCCGAAACATTCTGATCTGTCGATACGGTGTACCAGAGTGGATCATCATGGACAATGGTACAAATCTCAACAATGTGATGATCACCGATCTCTGTAAACAGTTCAAGATACAGCATCACAACTCTTCTCCCTACCGATCGAAGATGAATGGGGCTGTTGAAACGGCTAATAAGAACATCAAGAAGATTGTGCAGAAGATGACAGTGACATATAAAGACTGGCATGAGATGTTACCATTCGCTCTTCATGGGTACCGTACCTCAGCACGAACATCGACAGGGGAAACACCCTACTTTTGGTATATGGCATGGAGGTAGTCTTACCCATTGAAGTCCATATACCCTCTCTCCGGATTATGAAGGATACGGGTTTGAACGAAGACGATTGGATCCAGACCCGACTTGATCAACTGAACCTAATCGACAAGAAGAGACTTACTGCTATCTGTCATGGTCAGACGTATCAGAAGCGAATGATCAAGGCTTTTAACAAGAAAGTCGGACGCTAAGAATATCAAGTCGGGGATTTGGTGATCAAACGCATCATACTGCCGTAAAGTGTTCCCAGGGGCAAATGGACCCCCATATATGAAGGGCCATTTGTGGTTAAGAACATTTTCTCGGGAGGAGCTATGATTCTAACCACCATGGATGGTGACAAACTTCCTCACCCCGTCAATACAGGCATAGTGAAAAGATACTACGCATAATCAAAGACCCGCTATGTTGACACACCTAGGCAAAAATAAGGGCTTCCCAGCAAACCAAAAGGGTTTGGGCAAAAGTAAGGGATGAAAATGAAAAAAAAACTGTACACTCGGCAAGTCGAAAACCTAAAAAGGCGGCTTGGGCAAAAAAGGGTATTCTGGTGGACTGAAAACTCGAAAGGGCAGTCCAGGAAAAAGTTAGGGATTGAAGCGTAACACTATGTCTCATTGGATCATCTTGCGACCAGACTTCGGTATCGACTATCAAGCTCGGACGACGCCAATCAATCTGATCTACCTTCGGCCAAGTAGCAAAGTGATGAGACGCTTGAAGATATAAAGGCAATAGCAGAGTTAGAACCCAATGGGATTGTTTCACTTAGAGGTTTTCTTCCTTTTACACAAATTGTATAATTTCTATCATTCGGCGGTGTTCTCTTACCAGGACATCAGCCTCTTTGTACAAAACGCCTATTACAAGCTAACTTTAAAATCAATACAATTCGTTTCCACAAGAAATTCTAACCTGTTTTTTCTTTTTCTGTTTTGTTTTGCAAGAACGTCCAATGACTCATTTTTGATATATGCATTTGAAAATAATTGCTTCTCATAAATAGTTACATACGAAACAAAAGACAATTACTCGTAATTCTAGGAACATGGGCAAACAAGAAGTGTCCAAACCTTACGGTTGCTCTACCCACCAGGTACAGGGATAAAGCCAACTTGAGAATATAATTGAAAGTTCATACACTCCCCGCAAAGTTGGAAGTATCCAAAGACAGTGGTGTTAATTCTCCCCAAGCAGAGTTTATCTATCGCTAGTAACGGTAATTCATCCCCAGCGGAGTTGTTTCTCCAAGTCATCAGATCATCCAACAGAGTATCTCTCTTCCCCACAAAGTCATCTTCCCACAAGGTTATTCTCAAACAGAGTCTCTCCCAGCGATTTGTTCTCGAGCAGAACAGACGCAAATCTCCAGCTAATCAACTTCGGTCACTATCCCCAGCGAGAACGAGGAATTTAACTCCTTATACTCTCTAGCGGCAGTCCAAGATTTATTCTCCCCGGCTAGAGAATATCACAATGGCATTACATATCCATACATCGTAGCATACACATGTGCATCATACAACACAATCTCATTTATTTTGAGAACATCATTACTCAATACATTTCATACATCATGACATTACATACGACTAACTCTTTACCTTTCAGGAAAAGATACAGTCAAGTTCTCACAAGTTTTCTCTGGTTCAGTCAAATTGATACTAAGATTTCTATTCCAATTCAAGCTATGAAGCCTGGATTCGACTGGATAATATCTTGATCTCTCTAAAATACTACGAAGCCTGGAATCAACCAGATAGTGGTATATCATAAATTCAAGCTATGAAGCCTAGATTCAACCGGATAATATCTTGATCTCTCCAAAATACTATGAAGCCTGGAATCAACCAGATAGTGGTATATCATAAATTCAAGCTATGAAGCCCGGATTCGACCGGATAATATCTTGATATCTCCAGAATACCATGAAGCCTGGAATCGACCAGACAATGGTATATCTTAAATTTAAGTTATGAAGCCCAGAAATCGACCGGAAAACAGCTTAACCCTCAGCAAGTTATTATGAAGCCTGGAAATCGACCAGATAGCAATAAAAGATACCATGAAGCCTGGAATCGACCAGATAATGGTATAAGACACCGTAAAGCCTGGATCACGACCAGATAGCGACAAAAGTCACTGTAAAGCCTGGAGCACGACCAGATAACAGTAAGGTACTGCAAATCTTGGAATTCGACCAAATAGCAGTTTACCTAGCCAATTACTATGAAGCCCGGAAATCGACCGGATATTAGTATGCCTTAAATTCAAGTTGGAGCCCGGATGCGACCGGATAACAACTTAATTCCTTCTAAAGCCTGGAGCACGACCAGATAAGAAGTGAGAAATTGCAAAGCCTGGAGCACGACCTGATAGCAGTCGATCTTATTTTCCTCAGCAAATCACTGTAAAGTCTGGATCACGACCAGATAACAATTCATTTTCACCTCCTCGACTAAGAGATGATTCCCCAGTAGAGTAACAGACAACTGAAGTTCCTAAAACTCTATTTCCCTCAAAGACAGAGACCAGCATTCCCCAGCGAAATCCTCCTCAACAACAAGTATATTGGCTCTCGCAAAGGAATCTCTTATGCGATCAACACTTCTTCTGATGGCATCTTTAAGCCCATATTCTGACATCAACCTCCAAATGGCATCTATACGCCCATTCTCGATATCGCAAGACAAATACCACTTCACGCGAGTGCAAATTTCTGGGCACTTTGGTGTTCAATCATCCTCCACCTTCGGATCACGAAAGGCAGACAAGCCAATCTACATCCTCAGGTTTAAGAAGATTGAACAGGGGAAGCTGTTGTACCACAAAATTTTCCCTCCCATATTTCTCAATACATGTCAAGTGAGGTCCTCAAATTGCTCAAGGAAGTCCAAAGGGTTGACTAGACAAACTCTCTCCTAAAGGCAGTCTACCTCAAATTAGGGTTTCAGTTTTCATCAAGATGTTTGAGTCCAAAGGATCCCAAATGCTACCATTGTCCTAATATGTTCTCAGGATCATCCATGTCAAGTTTCAAACCTTGCAGAGGAAATTTGCTCAGTAAATTGCTCGAAGGCCTGAAAATCAACTGTGCTAGGGCAAAAGTCAACTGTGCCCCCCATACAGTCAAACTTCAAGATTTTTGGTCAACATCCTCATTTTGAAGTATTATTCATCATTTGATAAAGGGTTGATCATGATTCCTCAAGGATTTCCCACAATTCATCAAAACCCAAAAGTTGCTAAATTATGGTTTTGTAGGAAAAGTCAACTCAACTTTGACCAAGCATAACTTTCTCATACTTTATCAAAAATAACCCATCCAAAGCTCATTTTGAATAGAATTCAATTACCTAAAATTCATCTTCATCTCCCAAGTTCAAAATATGAACTCACAAGAAGATATGAATTTGGACATTATAGGTTATTTTGAAAAGTCAACAAAAACACCTTTTGGGTCAAAGCTTCATACATGAACATGGAAGACTCAATTGAGATGAGACAAAAAGGGTTGCTTATTGGACACCTTAAGCTTTCTAAAAAGTCCAAGAACACCTCTCTAGGATCAAAATTGAGGGAGTTATGTGTTGGTGAAGTTGACCCTTTTTGCAAAATTGCCAAAAGTCAAATGTGGCCAAAATTGCATTTTTTGTCAAATGGGCCCAACTTTTTATGCTTGCACTGAGTTTGTAATATGACCCACGACCCATGATCTCTCCCACTTGTCATTATTTTATTTTTGTTATTTATTTTGATTTTATTTCAGTTAAATCAAATAAAATCATGAAAATATCAAAAACTAATCAAAGCTTGAGATTTTGTGCATGTTTAGGTCTGTTATACAACTGGAGATGGAATAAAATCGTGCAAGGTTCATTTGGACATAAAAATATTGCATTTGGCTGGATTTAGAAAGATTTGCACAAGGATCAAGTCATGAATCAATGATCTTAATTGGAAAAGATTTGAAACAAGTTTGCAACCCTAATTCATTCCAGGGTACATAAGGAACATGTTCAGATCAGAAACATAGAGATTGGAGGTGTGCAAGGGAGAGAACAAATTGCAAAAAAACTCAAGAAAAGTGTAAACTGATTTTCAGGATTCAGGCTATCTCAGTCCATTCTAAGCATCCCAAACGTTTGTTGGACATCCCAGGAACGTGTTTCAAACATTAGAAAGCTTCCTAACATCCAGAATTGCACTGTAAGTACCCCACGGTTTTCACATTTTCTTGAAATCGAATTCAATAATTCTGGCATAGTTAGCATGTTTTATTTACATATCCTTAATCCATGAGTTACTTGCAAGCTAATGGCGGTACTTAATTGCATTTTCATTAATTGTACAACAAGATGCCATAGTTAGGGTTCTTGCTTCATTTTTAGGGGTTTTGTGTACAAGGACAATTGGCCATGAATAGTGGTACCATGATGCTCGTGAGGTTGCAACGAGTTGATTGGTACCACTGGTTATGATTTATCATGCAGGAACAAGATTTTGGAATGGACAAGGGCTGTACCTACGCCCAGCGTTCGTAGGTAAAAGTCTTCTGCCTAAAATGATAGAAGCCACGAGGAAGACGATGGCGTGGCATGCCGTGAATGGCCCATTCAAATTTTGCGCGCTTCAGAATTTAATATTTTTGTTTTATCATATTATATTTACTTGTTATTGTTTATACAAATGACCAAACCAGCTCAGCTGGCAAGTGCGTAGTGGACGAATGCTCAAGGGCCTGGGTTTGATTCCCAGGTCTCCAACTTTGCTTTCTATATGTTTTATTTGTATAATCAGATACACAGGTGTTCCATAAGTCCACCATGCATCATCAATAGCCCACCATTAGATCATCAAAGCTGCATATACAACGCCTTATCCATGAGGGTCCACCATACGCCCAGTCAAGCAAGCAACATGGGATTGGAAAAAGTCAAACAGGGCCAGGGCTCGTTGGGCTTGAAATTGCAATTCACACCCCCTTCTTGCTACAAAACCAGGTCCATTTCCTCTTTTATTTTTTTTGGTTTTAATTTATTTAATTTGTTTAAATTATTTTCTAACCAAAATTAATTTCTTTTTTTCCAAAAAATCATAAAATAAATTTTACAAATTTATAATTAGGTTTATTTTATTTTATCAAATTTAATTTTATATTAGTTTTAATTTAATTTAGGATAATTCTAACTTTTTCATATATTTAAAATAAATTAGAAAAAATTAGGGTTATCATCTGATTTAAGTTTTATTTCTTTTCTCAATAAAACAAAAATACAAAAATAGGTTAATTTAATTATTTTTCTTAATTTAAATTAATTAGTAGTTAGGTTTTATTTATTTATTCAATTAAACCTTATTTTCTCAAAGCAATCAAAAACAACAAAAAAATGATTTTTCTTTTTAAGTTTTAATTAGGTTTAGATGGGGTCAAAACCCTAATCCCTTTTCATTTAATTAATCGCGCACGTTTTATTATTTTTTGCAATATTAATGTAACTACTCATAGTATGTAATAGTTTAATTAGGATTTTCTTTTATTTATCGTTTTACGGGTTTTTTGGCTATGTAATTAATCCCCCTCCCCGAAGCCTTGTAATAGTGTAGTTTTTATTTCTCGCATTTTAATTCTCGCAAATATTAACTGTTAGATGTATGTTAATAGGATTGTATGACAAGATTGCATGACAATTTAAAATGGCTAGAAAACCCTAATGTGTAAAGATAATAACTGAAATCAAATCACTCGCACATGCACACTCCTAGGGTATACTCTCACTTCGGTTGCCTTCGGTAAACGGTCATTAGGTATAGGGTGTCTTAGTGGTTGCCCTCCCGTCTAAACAAAGATCAAATGTCCCGTTTGGAAATGTTGCCTCGGAAAGGTTGCCTCGGAAATGTTGCCTTGAATATGATCTTAAGACATTAGGGTTATTACTAAGACGTCCTAACATTGCTTTAGTGATTGTACGTCCCTTACGAATTGACCCTTACAACTCCAACGACGGTGCTACCTATTTCTCAAATAGTAGGATAGCGTTGTCTAAAGGAAACGAGAATAGAAACAATTCTTTTTCGAGTAGGTAGATGCTAGTAGGTACTTGCTCAAAATCAAACTTTTTCACACCAACACTTTTCAAACAAAGTTTTCAAAAACACTTCGTAACACTCTTGAGGACCGATACAAGGGTTAAAACGAAGTAAAACAAAAACTTGTTTTCAAAACAAGCACACACAAGCAATTTAAAAGATGAGCTAGTACCTAAGAGCCCGTAGATAACTACGGGTAGAAAGGGTGCTAACACCTTCCCTTTCTATAATCTACCCCTCGTACTCAAAATCTTGAAAAAGGAATTTTTCTATGCTTTTTTCCATTCCAGTTGGATAAAATAAAAGTCGGTGGCGACTCTTGCTTACCGCGACATTTTGCAAACACAAACGCAAAATGCAAACCAGCATTTTCCAAAACAGTCGGTTCTGCCACCGTATCACACTCCGGTAGGGTAAAATTCTCACGCTCTAATCTTTCTGTTCATGCGATTTAAATAGATTTGATGCATATATCCATATTCATATTGTTATTTAGATTTGTTTTGACATATGACATGCAAGATTTAAGGCAGGAATCAAGAAACACCATTGTTAGTACAACCTGCAACGTTCTGGTCGTATCTCTCTGTACAAACACCTTCAGCCCAAATGAATGCCATGGTTTTAACACCTCAGTATTTCATGATGTCCGAATATTTTTTTTTTTGTATTAATGAATGAACAGATAACCCAGTGGTTAAGGATGCGTGTACAAATCTTGGAGAGCCTAGGTTCGATCCCCAGGTTTTTCTGTTTTTTTCTCATTCTTTCTTTTCAGATCCAGCATAGCATGCCTACCATGCATCCTCACTCTCAGCCACCAGATCATTATGGATTCAGATCCAGCGCTCTAGAAGAACTCCCTCGTGATGAACCCTCAAGGGGCCAGCCTCACAAGATCCAACACATGCCTTGGGCCTCTTCCCTTTGGGCTTAATAGATCTACTTCTTAGCACCCCCCTTTTTGCTTCAGCAAAGCCTATTTTCTTGCTTTTTATTATTTCATTTTTATTCTTTTCTTTTAATTAACTAACCCTTTTTTTAAAAATCAGTTTTTTTTTATTTTCTTAAAAAAAATCTGTAAAGTCATTAGAAAAATTAGATTTTAGGTTTTGATTAATTTTTGACAAATGAATTCAATTTAATTTAATCATGTTTAATGTTTATTTTATAATTAATTATAATTAATCTAGATTTAAGTGTTATTGTTAAAATCAAATCACAAAAATACCAAAAACTTGTTTTTCTAATACTTAGGGTTTCAAGACATTTTTGCATTTGTTCTTATCATTTTTCTATTTATTTGCCATTAAAATTCTAGAAAGAATGTATAGGTTGCACGGGAAATTTTGTAATAGTTTAGTTTATTTTTTCAGTATTTTTCTATTATGTAAATTCCCACAGGATGTAATAGCGTAGTATTTAATTTCCGCACTTTATATTTCTTGTACAGATATTGAATTGCTTAGATGTATGATTAATAAGATTGCATGGAAAGAAATTAAAAATCAAACGCTAGCAAATTTAACACAAGACTAAATAACTGAAACACAATACAATTGCACATGTGCACCTTTAGGGTACTCCCACTTTGATTGCCTTCAGAAAAAAGTCACAACTCTCGCAACGTGAGAGATTTTAGTGACTATCCTCCGGTTTAAAAGATCATAAGTCTCTCGACGACTCTCTCTACGTTGCCTCGGTAAAAATGATCTTAAAACCCTAGGGTAGTTACTAAAATTTCTTGCCCAATTGCCTTTGTGACTATAAACGTCCCTTCGAATGTCCCTCATACATCTAACGACTAGGACTACCTACTCACTAATAGTAAGATAGCACTGTCTAAAGGAAAAAAGGAAAAGAACAATACTTTTGAGTAAAGTAGATAGTTGTTAGATGCTTGCTCAAACAAATTTTTTAGACTTACACAAAACAACTTTCAGAAACCTTTTCAAAACGATTTATCAACACTCTTGAGGACTGATACAAGAGTTATCATAAAGAAAATCGCCTTACTATTGGAATTTCAAAGATACTCTTTCAAAACACACACATCACAAAGCATTTCAAATGAGCTAAGCATCTAAGATCCCGTAGATAACTACAGATGGAAAGGGTGCTAACGCCTTCCCTTTCCATAATCTACCCCCTTACTCAGAAAACTCTCGAAAGGTCTTTTTCTATTCTTTTCACCCTTTCCTTTGTTGGATAAAATAAAAGTCAGTGGAAACTCTTGCTTACCGCAACATTAGCGAATACAAATGCAAAAGCAGTATAATAGTCGATTCTGCCACCGTATCACACCCGTCCTGTTTCAGGAGTTAATCTTTGCTCGATTGTATAGATAGTTTTCCCTGTCCTATTTCAGGAGTTAATCTTTAACCTGTTCATATAGATAGTCGCCCCGTCCTATTTCGGGAATTGATCTACGATTTGTTTTCACAGATGGTTTCCTTGTCTTGTTTCAGAAATTAACCTGCGACCTGTTTAAAAATTGTTGATGATATTCGTCTGTTTGTAGACTTTACCTGAAAAGATAAAGAGTTAGCTGTATGCAATATTATGACGTATGAAATGCATTTTGTAATGATGTTCTCAAAGTAAATCAGAGTTCTATATGTGTGTTGTATGCATATGCTATGATACTTGTAAATGATGTATGGACGTGAGATGTCATTGAAGCGTATCAATAGCTTCGTATAACATCTTGTTGGGGAAAATAAATCTATGACGACTGTCGGGGATGGAGAATATGTGTAATCTTCAATCTTGTCTAGAATGTCTCTGTTGGGAATTCCTGCTTTCTGTTTGAGGAAACACCGTTGGGGAATTTGATTTCTACTTGGGGAGAAGAGTTCAAGACCATTGGTCGTTCATCGCTCTACTGGGGAATTTAATTCTCATATGCCCTGACTGGGGATAAAAGATATGGATAACCTTCTGAGGTGCTGTCTGGTCGAGTTTCCGATGTGGATTCCTACTCGTCTGGGGAGGATAAGGTTTAACGATATCTGGTCTGATTTCAGATTCCGTAGCAACTCTCTAGGGATAGCAGCCTGGACTGCCCTTTACGGGATAGATAAATTTTGCCGGTGATTCATAGTAGTCGGAGGAATAGACTCAAGCTAGGGAGACTGGATTTTGTTGGGGAAATAAACCCTGCTGGGGAATTAAACCTTGCTGGAGAAATAAACCTGCTGGAGGAATATATTCTACTAAGGAAATGAGCCTTGCTGGAGAAGGGAATTCTGCAGGGGATTTTACAATGTTGGGAGAAATAAACTCAGTTAGGAAAGAGAATTTATATGAATTCTGCTGATGACATAATCTATGATGGGGATTGGGACTCCGTAGGTTGACGATGTTTTCGGGGAAATATCACACTCCTTTATCCGCTAGGGGGATCTGCTGGTTAGTATGTGTTGTACCCCAAAATTTTCCCTCCCATTTTCTCAACATTGTCTCATCACAAGACCCTTGGAGCTCAAGATCAAGTTAGGGTTTGCTCTGCTCAAGACTTCTCCTTGCACTGTTGACCCAAATTAGGGTTTGAGTTTGCACAAAGATTTTTTGACCTAAAATGCCTAAGATGACTTTCATGCTTCATGTTGGACTCCCAAGTTTATCCATACCAAGTTTCAAGCCTTGATTCCAATCTTTGCCCAGTCAATTGGACAGTTGACCTATAAATCAGCTGTATTGGGGAAAAAGTCAACTGTGGCCAATTGACAGTCAAACCTGATGAAAATTGACCCACATCAACATTATGAACTCATATGGACCATTTGATCAAGTTTGGATCACAATTCCACAAGAAATTTGATCAGTTCACCAAAAGGGCAAAATGGTCATTTTTAGGGTTTTGACTGCACAAAGGCAATTTTTGACTGTTTGACCTAGCCAATGGCAAACCAAGCTCACATATGGACTCAAGGACCCCATGGAATTGTCTTGACATACTCAACAAGTTCAAAAGATCCCAAATGCACAAGATTGATAGTGAAATTTTCCAGTCAATTGATCAATTTTTGACTGTATACTGAAAAGTCAAACTTTGACTTTTTGGTCAAAATCAAGTGTCAAGATTCATTTTTCATCAAAACATTCCAAATCATGAAACTTGTTCATCAAGAAATCAAAAATCACAAATTAGGGTTTGAAATGAAGATTTTTCATAACTTAGAATTTTTCTAAGTTATGAAAAACCCTAATTTTTTCCTAACTTTGTCCCACTTTCTCATCAAGATGCATTTGGATTCAAGGAAAAGTCAAAACATGAAAGTTGTAGTCCATTGCAAAATCTACAACTTTTATTCACAAAGTTTCCTCAAAAGAAGCTTGTAGCTCAAATTACAATTTTTGGAACAAGGGTACCAAACCATTCTTAACTTAGAGAAATTTTGACCTATTTTAGGCAAGATTTTTGCCTAACTTCAAGACCAATTTTCACATACTTCCACTTGGAATTTCAATTTGCATTACAAAGATGGATTGTATTACACATTCCAAGCTTTCCAAAATGTCCAAGAACTCATCAAACAACCTCATGGTTAGGGAGAATCGAATTTGGCAATATGGGAAAAACTCACTTTGTTTATGACCAATTTTCATGTTCATACACTTAGGCAATTTTGAACTCAGCTTGCATTCCTTGATTACAGGTCCTATATCCCATTTTCACTCATAAATTTAATGCTAACCCATTGTGCCAAGGCCTTATTTTGTGTGTTCAAGCATTGTATGCAAAATTAAGCCATAAGTAGAAAAAGCATTATGTCCATTTTTGAAAAGTGAAAACTTTATGTCAACTTGCAAATCAAGAGGTACACAGCAAATCTCTTTGGCACAAGTTTTTGAGCTAATCCCACTGATCAAGCGCAAGCTTAGCAGCACATTAGAGGGGCCTCCATCAGTCTAGAAAACAACTTGGCATTTTGTTGCTTAAGTAAGAAGAAACTTGACATAACAGCTCCCAACTCTCATCTCAGCAAACACAAGCCTAAGCAAAGTTATTGTACACATTCTAAACATCAAACATAAGCTGAAACACAAGCCAACCAAGTTCCAAACATCATCAAACACAGAATCACCATTAAACTGCACAAAAACAGGGTATTCTGCACTTGGACTTGGCTAGCTCATTTCCATCGTGCACCTTGGCCAAAAACACTTCAAACACATCCCACACCATCCCTTGAAACTGCTCCAAACCCTAAACACGACCTGTAACACCCCTAGCTAACATCACCATTTTCATATTTTCTGTTTTGCAATTGAAGTGCCATAACACGATTCACTTAGTTTTGAAGCAAACTAAAGGTTGGAATAGCATCCCTGGACCTCAAGCAAGCTATACCAATCCTCACTTTGCACTGAAAGCATCTCCATTACCAGATACGATTCAAGCTGAACAGGTAAGTTCATGAACTCTTATCTCTCTATTCAGGCATAGTTAGGTTTAGATTTGTGAAGAAATTATGTCACATTCATGGCCCTGAACATGCCCATATCATTACTTTCCATTTATGTTATGTGTACTTAGAGAATTTTGATCGTTGAACATTGAATAAAAACTAGGTCAGGAATTGGGGGAGAAGAAATTCTCTCTCATTTCTGAGAGTTAGATTGATTTCTTTATATGTCCAGAATCGTGGCTTGATGCTCTACATTTCTTGTGTTGTGAGTTTGGGATAAAAATCAGGGAATCTGGAGATAGGAAAACGCATGTTGTTGTTGTTCAAGCAGGTTCCAAGGTTGAAGACAAAGTCTTCTTGGGCTGGGCCTGAGTTTGACTTCTTATTTGCACCCTATTTTCACTTTTGAACCCCCTTGGCCCATTGTGCTTATTTGAAACATTTTTTGACTTTTGCTTATTATTTCTGACTTATTTATTTTTTCTCATAATATTAAAAATATAAAAAATATTTTTCAAACCATTTTTGTATTTATTAGGCATTTATTGGTTTAAATTAACATTTGTACATATAAATAACATATAAATACTCTTTTATTTAAAATACCAAAATAATATAAATACTTTTTATTTTCTGACTTTTGTTTTATTTTATCTTTGAAAAAACTTTTATAAAAAAATACATTTTTGTAAATATTAAATATTATTATTTTTATACATATATTTAGTATTTAGTGAATATTATAAATATTTAGGTATTTATTAATACATTTAGGTTAAAAACACAATAAAATAATACATTTTATTTTTTACTAATATTTAACTTAAAAATTACTTTTTTCATATATTTTCTTTTCATTTATTTTTTGTACATAATTAATAAATATTACATATATTATATAATAAATACTTTTATTTATAAAATTAGGGTTTTACCCTAGATCCATAAAAATACCAAAAATACATTAATTTTTATTTTTATTTATTTGATATATGATAAACATTTTTTCACATACATATGTGTGATCGGTGGATCTGGAACTGACTGTTTAACGCTGGTTCGCGAAATGTCGCGGTAAGCAAGAGTCGCCACCGTCTTTTATTTTCTCCAAATGGAAAGGACAAAAGCACAGAAAAATTCCTTAAAGAGATTGCTCTCGGTTCGGGAGGTAGGTTATAGAAAGGGAAGGTGTTAGCACCCTTTCTATCCATGGTTATCCATGGGCTCTTAGATACTTGCTCATTTGTGTTTTCAAAAATAGTTTGTTTGCTTTTCAATTGTGGGTTTTAAAAAGTTTCTTTGAAAATTCCAGTTCGACTCTTGTATCGGTCCTCAAGAGTGTTTGAAAAGTTGCTTTCGAAAGCTTTTTTGAAAAGGTGTCGGTGTGAAAAGTATTTTTGAATTTTTGAAATTAGAGCAAGTATCTACGAGAACCTACCTACCCTAAGGAATTCGTCTGTGTAAATGTCCTTTAAGGTAGTGCCATCCCACCATTGAGAGGTAGGTAGCACCACCGTTGGAGGTGTTCGGGTCAATTCGAGGTTCGGGACATGGTGATCACCAGAGCAATGGGAAGACACCTTAGAAGCTACCCTCATGCCAGGTTCCCGGATCATGAGGACTTACTAAGACATCCTCTACTCGACGATCACCTTTCGAGGCAAGGCAACAGTGAGGCGTACCCTAGGGGTGGTGTGTGATTTGTGTGTCAGATTCGTTCATTTTTGTCTTGTCATGTCAGAGTGATCTATGCATTTGTTTTTATTTCAGGCCATTCATTCTTGCATGCATTTATTTAATAGTTAAGAAAGTGCGAGAAATAAAAGTTATAAACTATTACAAAGGCGCGGGTCCACATCGCCAAAATTTCCTGGACCCGATTTGACAGAAAGTAAATAAGTAAAGTAAAGTGCGAGAAATTAAGTTTACACGGCTTTGGGAGAGGTACATAAATATTATAAGAAATAAAATAAAAAATGCGCGAATTGGAATTAAAGTTAGAAACGAGGGCGTTGGACCCTTTTTAATGAAATTAAATTAAATGATTAAATTAATGAAATTTAGATAAAAAAAGAAATTATTTTTTGAGTTTTCGTATTTATGGTTTTTTAATGAGAATTAAATGAAATTAAGAGATTAACCCTAATTCTAATTGTTTTTAATTTATTAAGAAAACATATTAAAATTTAAACCTAAAATTAAATTAATTATTTACATGCAATTTGATTTATAAAATAAATAATATTTAATTATTAGTGAAAAGAAAAGGAAAGGGATAAAAATTAATTAAAACCCTAATTCTACCAATTTTAAGTTTATTAGAAAAATATTAAGATTTAAACCTAAATTAATAAACTACAATCAATTAGTGATATTTATTTACAAAAAATAACATTAAATAAAAATACTTATTTTTTATCTCTTTTTCTGATTTTTAGATTGTTTTTATGTTTTTTTTATGAAAATATTAAATTAAAGGAATTAAATAAAAAGAGAAATAATTGAATCAAATAAAAAAAATAATGAAAAGAATATTGCAAACCTAGGGGGGTCTGTCCCCAAATTGGGAGGTTATTGTTAGCATTTTAGGCCCATCTTTGCAAGGCCTTGTTGACTTTTGTGCCAGCGTGTACCTCCATTGACTAATGCTTAGGGTGTTCTCCCAGTCTGGACCCTTTGATTTATCTCAGTAGGCACGTGGATGGCTTGATGTTGATGATGTATGATGCACCCTAGCGCTGAAGCTGCACATAAGCGTTAATAGAAAAATAATATGAAAGGGGTGGGGGACCTGGGGCTCGAACCCAGGTCCTAGAGATTACCAACACGTTCCTTGACCAGTGGAGCTAGTGATGCGCGTTTGTATATAAAATAACACACAAATAATATAAGAGAAACAAGGGTTAGTGGAATCTCCGCGCGCGAAAATTCAAACGTTCCAACCAGATAGCGCCACCTATCCTTCTTCTTCATTTTGTTCTTTTTTTCCTGAAACATGAAGAGGTTAGCGGGGGTTTTGAACCCCCCCAAAATATGCCATATCCAATTAATAGCGAATAGGCCATGTGGGTACATAAATTAGGCGCGAGGGTTGATTTTGAACCGTCCAAGCATGCTGTTGTACCCCAAAATTTGCCCTCCCATATTTCTCAAAATATTTCAAGAAAAATTCACAAGTCCAACCCGGCGCGTCATATTCAGGTATTCTTTCGCCAAGATATCTCTGATAACATATTCTCAAATTCAGGTTCGGCTCAAGAGTCAATTCTTTAAAGAAGGTATCCGAATGTGTGAGTTTTCTCGAAGAAATATGGTGAAAAAAGTGTGCTGAAAGTGCAGTTTTTACGCGCTAAAAAATTCATAACTTGAAGATCGTGACTCATTTTGAACCCGTTCCGGTGGCCAAAATTCCGTCTTGACATTATCTACGTTTTCATCTCTCACGGCTGGAAGCCAATTTCGATCAGAAGGTCTTCAAAAATGTGGATTTATCAGGTATTTTCGTGCAGAAAATTTGTGACAGAAGTTTATTTGCGTCATGTTCAAAAAATCATAACTTGGTCGATTTTCATCGTATCGAGCTGGTTCCGGCGCCAAAATTTCACAAATTGAGTTGACTACATTTTCACAGAAGGAATTGAGTTCAAACGGTATTCAAAAGGCCTTCTTTTTTTGCTCAGAGTGCGTGACACGCTGAAAATCCTGAATGCTGAATATTATTTCATCTGAGCCGAAACTTCGAAAATTCATAACTCGGTCAATTTTTATCGGATTGGACTCATATTTTTACACAAGGTCACTGACTCATAGATCTACAACTTTGCTTCAAAAGTCGAGACCAAATTATGCACCGATCAATACCAGTTTTTTATTGAAGAACGTGTCAGAGCCGACACTGGAGCCCAAAATAAGTTTGTCTGAGCTGAAACTTCAAAAATTCATAACTAATTCACCGTTTATCCGATTGAGTCGATTTTCGGACAGGAGTTAGTTCTCGATGTCGGCTACATTTTGTTTTCACATTTCAACTTCAAAAAATGCACTTAAGTCCCTGCGATTTAGCTTGGAAAGTGACGAATTCAAGTGAATATTGGAGGCCCAATTGCACATTCAAAGCCCATTTTCTTTACCCTAATTTCCACTATATAATCACCTTCTTGTCACACAAACCAGGAGGAGAAAAAGAGGAGAAAAAGAGGAAGAGAAAAAAGAGAAAAAACCTTGCCACAACACTGTTAGAATATCAAATTCTTTCAAGAACCCTAAAACCTTGAAATCCTTATTACAAATCCCTCTCTCACTACAAACAAGCCATCTCAGTTACAAACCAACATCTTATTACTTCTTCAGTAAGGGTAAGGCTGGCTTGATCTCCATGATCCAAAGGGCATAAAAGCATTCATGTCACTACTTTTCCAGTAAGGGTAAGGTTGATTTGATCTCCATGATCAAAAGGGTATAATCATTCATACATGTCATATTGTGCCTAAACATTAAATTTCTTCATATATTGGCTTTATTTGCATTTTATGATTTTATTTGATGTGTTTGTGAGATTCAACACTGCAGATTTAGACAGGATCTCAGGCAGGTTCATTAAGGAACGTTGAGGCCAAATGGCCAAAAGCCAAAAGCCAAATGGCCAGACTAGAAAAACTTATGCATGACACCAATACATGGCGAGGCAGACATTAAGCCAGAGATTAAGGGAACGTTGAAGCCAGAACACAAATGGCCAAAAGCCAAAAGCCAAAAGCCAATTGGCCAAAGTAGAACAACTTATGCATGAAACTCAATCCAATGGCCAAAGAATGCAGACCACGGTACTCAGGAGTCAATACTTCAAAAAACCTCCCCTTGGGCCAGACACCCCCTATGGTTTGCTCAATTTTTAATTTTTATTTGTTTTTCCTTTTTATTCTTTTAATTGTTTTTTAATTGTTTTCTTTTAATTCCATAAAATAATTTTCATAATAAATATAAAATACAGAAAAATCAAAAAAATGTTTATTTTATTAATATTAATTTTACTATTATTATTTTTGTAAATAAACTTTAAACAATTAATTAGATTAATTTAGATTTCAAAACTTTAATATTTTTCTTAATAAATTAAATATGTAGAAATTAGGTTTTTTTAACTTTTTCATCATTTTTTTTAATAAATAATTCTCTCATCATTATTATTATTATTAATTACTAATTTATTTTGTAAATAAACATGTACATAAATTCTTTAGTAAATTAAGTTAAACTTTAACATTTTTCTCAAATAATTAAAAATAACTTAGAATTAGGGTTTCTTTTAATTTTAATTTTAATTTTCTTATTTCATAAATACAAAAAAAACCAAAAAAACACTTCTTTTATTTCAATAAATAATTAATTAATTTTTAATTTCATTTAATTTCTTTAAAGGGTCCAACGCCCTCGAACGTTCTATTTTTATTTCTTTCGCACATTTATTTTCTTTCAAATATTATGTAATTGCTCAAGCCATGTAACTCGGACATTTTATATTTCCCGCATTTTATTTCTTTATTTTATGTCAAATCGGGTCCTGGTTTAATTTGGCGATGTGGACCCGCGCCTTTGTAATAGCTTAGGAACTTTACATTTCCCGCACTTTTTTTAACTGTTAATAAATGCATGCAAGAATGAATGATAAAATAAAAACAAACGCATAGATCACTTTGACATGAACAAGATAAATGCAAATGAACATGACACACAAATCACACACCACCCCTAGGGTACGCCTCACTGTTGCCTTGCCTCGAAAGGTGATCGTCGAGTAGAGGATGTCTTAGTAAGTCCTCATGATCCAGGAACCTGGCATGAGGGTAGCTTCTAAGGTGTCTTCCCATTGCTCTGGTGATCACCATGTCCCGAACCTCGAATTGACCCGAACACCTCCAACGGTGGTGCTACCTACCTCTCAATGGTGGGATGGTACTACTTTTAAGGACATTTACACAGACGAATTCCTTAGGGTAGGTAGGTTCTCAAGGATACTTGCTCTAATCTCAAAACAAACTCAAAAAGACTTTTCACACCAACACATTCTCAAAAGCTTTCAAAGCAAATTTTTCAAACACTCTGACGTACGAGTCGAACTGAAATTTTTCAAAGAAACTTTTTAAACCCACATTGAAAAGCAAGCAAACAATTTTGAAAACACATTGAGCAAGTATCTAAGAGCCCATGGATAACCATGGATAGAAAGGGTGCTAACACCTTCCCTTTCTATAACCTACCTCCCGAACCGAGAGCAATCTCTTTAAGGAATTTTTCTGTGCTTTTGTCCTTTCCATTTGGAGAAAATAAAAGACGGTGGCGACTCTTACTTCCGCGACATTTCGCGAACCAGTGTTAAACAGTCAGTTCCAGATCCACCGATCACAGAACTGGCGACTCTGCTGGGGATATTAAACTTAAAGTGAGGTATACCTTAGGGCTAGGTCATAACTATGTTTTCAATTGTCTTCTTTGCTTGCTTTATTATTGTGGGTTGCTTGGGAGTTCTATAGATCCTAACCCGGATCTGGGGGATACCTTCTTAGAAAGTAGCAACAAGGCTGTGAGGGAACTGTGCGGGGTATACCGACATGGTTGAAACAGTCTGCTACGTTGATGTGGCACTTTGGTGTGTACCGGTAACCCTTGAGTTCAGTCAAGGAGAGTACGGGGCCTCCGCGTGGTGTCGTGAAGCATCAACAGACCTTAGGAACCTTAATTGAACTATCTTGGCCTCTTTAGGGTAGTGAGATAACTGACTTTGGTGCAGTCCGAGGTTGGTTGATACTCGATACTACACCCAATTGAGGGTTGCTTTCCTGGGATATTTCGGTCGCCAGTTCAGTGGCTAAATCGAAACGATGAACAATGAAAGCGATCCCGTGATATTGGGAACCTTAGAACCCGGTTACTTTGATTAGGACAGGTTGAACCCACCAACTTCAAGAGGGTAATACCTAGACCCCATGCTGGCTTAAACCCTAAGGGTTTCTCTTGTGTGACTTGTGTGCCTTTGTACTTGCCTACTTGCATGCTTGTTAGCTGACACATGAACTACTTGCAGGTTTTGTTTATAGTCCTTAACTAGGACTCATGACAAGGTTAACCAAATTTCTTGCAGGTTTTGTTTATAGTCCTTAACTGGGACTCATAACAGGGTTACTAGATCTCTTGCAGGTTTTGTTTATAGTCCTTAATTGGGACTCATAACAAAGTATACTGAATTTCTTGCAGGGTCTGTTTATAGTCCTTAATTGGGACTCATAACATGGTTTACCTACATCACCCCATGCATAGCATGACATCATACCATTGCATACATCCTAACCCATTTCAAGGATCTCAAGGGCTTGTGATACAGGTCGTGATGAATCAAACATCTAGCAAGGGGCAAAGAGGATTTATTTTCCTCTAGCCAAGGTTGTCAGGGGCTATGACCCACTGGATATGGTGAGCCTTTGACCCTTGAAGAAGGGCTCTCTACAACAGGAAGTTCCTTCAATCAAGTTGCCAGTTTCCAACTCTAACAAATTTCTCTGTTTACCCTGCGAGGTCCTTGAAATCATTGCATGCATGTCATACATCTCATTGCATTGCAGGTGTCCCCTTGGACAGGTTGCTTACCCTTCTTCGCTGTTTATTTCAGCCGATCGTCATGAATCCTGAATCATCAGCTGAGCAGTCTATCAAGGCCCTCCAGGCTCAGAATGCCCAATTCCAAGGGCTAATCATGAACTTGACCCAGGGGCAGCAAGATCTGAAGGCTCTGCTCTTGAAGAAGGAAAAGAAGAAGAAGAGGACTGTCTTGTTCAGCCCTAGACGCAGATCTGGGAACACCCTGCAGGACCAAGCTGAGAGGACAACTCCATCTGTGGGGAAAAGTAGTCATCAAGAAGAAAGGATTCCCAGCCCAGTGGTCTCCGACAATGAGACAGATTTCAACGATGAACAGTACCCTCCGGCTGAGGACAGGTACAAACAGTTGGAAGACCGGCTCAGTGCTATGGAGATACAAAAGGTGCCTGGACTGGACTTCGAGGATCTAGGTCTGTCTTCTGGGGTAGTGATCCCGTGCAAATTCAAGGTACCTGCCTTTGCTAAATATGACGGGGCATCCTGTCCTAAGTTGCATCTCAGGGCTTATACAAGGAGGATCCAGCCCTATACAGCTGACAAAAACTTATGGATCCATTTCTTCCAAGAGAGTCTTTCAGGGGCTCAGCTCGAGTGGTTCTATCAACTGAATGGAGCCAACATCCGTACCTAGGAAGACTTAGCCACTGCATTTTACAAACACTACCAGTATAATGCCGACCTCGCTCCCACGCGTACTCAGCTTCAGGGGATGTCTATGGGTACAGGCGAAGGCTTCAAAGAGTATGCTCAAAAATGGAGGGACCTTGCTGGAAGGGTACAACCACCTCTGACTGACCGCGAGCTCGTCGACATGTTCTTGGGGACCCTGTCTGGTCCATTCTTCAACCACCTAATTGGGAATTCTGCTGCTGGGTTTACAGATCTTGTCTTGACTGGGGAGAGAATCGAAGCTGGTATCAAGTCGGAGAAGATTCAAGAAACCGCACCTGCTGATGCTCAGAAAAATCCCCACAGTGGGAAGAAGGAGTCCAATGCTATACATGGTAAAAAGGGTCGTCATGATGTAGGGGCAATCCAGATTTCTGATCCCACGCCCGTTCAACCAAGAAAGAGCAATAGGCGTAGGATAAAGCATCAAGATAGGAAGTATACTGACATCAACATGTCTTTGTCTCAGGCATTACAGCAGTTGCTGAGGGCGAAATTGATCACACTAAAGGATCCTCCTCAAAATCCTGACACTTCCTCTCCCAAGTACAACCCGGGTGTGAGATGTGCCTACCATTCTGACAGTCCTGGACATGACACCGACGACTGTTGGACCTTGAAGAACAAGATCCAGGATTTGATTGACGCCAAGGAAGTCGAGTTTGAACACTGATCCTACACCAAATCATCGAGAATGTCTTTTGTTCATTCAAATGTTCAAGTTGTATTTTTCTTTGATTGTTCAAACATTTTATTCATGTCAAACTTTGTTATTTCATTAATGCATCGCATGTCTGTTTTGAAGCAATATATTCGTATTCACTATGCGCAAATTATTTTCATATTTTTTCTGATGATCAACGCTCAGTTAATAATTCTAAGCCTCTTGAGGGAGGATGACGAAAACGATACCACGATCTTTACAGTATGCTTTTGAACAGACCCCGCTGATGAGGTACAGGCATTGTTTCAATCCCTAAACACTGGAGTTATAAGGATGATAATCCCTCGTCAACCCCTCTGAGCCAAAGAAGTAGGAGTTTTTCTTTTCGAAATTTAAAACCCTTAATCATAACCCGGGGCAGGGTAGTCTTCTCAGTTGATCCCAGTGCACAATGAATGGCACCAAATGAGTTTTTCCAAAAAAAAAAAACAAAAGACAGTGATGGTTCCGAACAATCATAAGGACAGGTAGTCATTATCAAAAAAAAAATCATAAATGAAAAGCCCATTAAGTCAAAACCCATGAAGGAGACTTACAAGACTGGGGCATCCCGAAGGAAACAATTCAGGCAAAAAAAAAATAGGGATAATCAAAAAGAAAGAGGTCTCACAAACCCTCAACAAAAACAAAAATGACTGCCTATTCAGAATAAATCATCAATATCTGAACCATCATTGGAACAACAGGACAAAGACTCAAATAAAGGTCTAACGTATGATCAGCTGAGTTTAGGTTTGAAGAATATCACGAAGAGCGGGTGGGTACAAACAAAATTTGAGCCTTTATCCTTTGTTTCTCAAACCGTGAACCAGGCCACGTTACAACCATCAAAAGTCCTAGCCGAAGCATGGGATAGTTCGAAAGCATACTGTACGAAAGGTATCCTGACTCCTTAAGGCCTACGGTAAATACGGAGTTGATATCATGTTTTACAAACATTCACTTGTTTATGAAAAAGAATGCATTTTCAAAATCGTCAAGACAGACATAAGCTTTGCATTTTTGACATAACATTGTTTGCATATGACTATTTGTTTGAACAGCAGGAAAATTCGCACGATGAATACCTAGTGAACAAAAACACTCCCGATCAAGGGGCATGACGTGATTATTTTCCATCAGCTGGGGCAATTAAGTCAAGATTCGGAGAATCTCTCAAAAGGCCAAATAGCCTGGGGCAAATCTCCACCTGGGTCACTTGGGGCATTCCAACAACGAATCTTGCCTGATCAAACACCTTCTGGTAGCATGACAAAGCACTTCTAACAGGGGCAACTCCCTACTTTCTGAGAGCGTGGACACAGTCGAAAAAATACTACGCACAATCAAAGACCCGCTAGGTTGACATGCCTAGGCAAAAATAAGGGCTTCCCGTCGAACCAAAAGGGTTCGGGCAAAAATAAGGGATGAAAATGAAAAAATATGTACACCCGGCAAGTCGAAAACCTGAAAAGGCGGCTTGGGCAAAAATGGGTGTCCCGGTGGACTGAAAACCCGAAAGGGCGGTCCAGGCAAAAGTTAGGGATCAAAGCGTACGACTATGTCCCGGCATCTCGAAGATTTGTCAATCACCCACACAGGTATCCTCTTCCCTCATCTCCGAAGCAGGGGCAATAATGAGTTATCTAGGCGATCCAATTGCTCTGTCAACCAAAGTACAAAGGAAAGATCAACATAAGGATGATTACCATCTACCTTTACAAATTCCAGATCGTGGGTTAACATCCGAAACCAAACAGGACAATCATCCACTTAATCAAAATCATGCAACCCTACACCGGTTCCTTCTCAATTTTCAGAAGAAGTTTTACACGAACTTATCCCACAAGTAACCTAACCCCGGTTCATCAAGAAGTTTTACACCAACTTATCCAAGTAACCTAACCCCGGTTCCTCCAGAAGTCTTACATGGACCTATCTCAAGATGACCTAACCCCGGTTCATCAAGAAGTTTTTACACAAACTTATCCAAGTAACCTAACCCCGGTTCCTCCAGAAGTCTTACATGGACCTATCTCAAGATGACCTAACCCCGGTTCATCAAGAAGTTTTTACACGAACTTATCCAGGTAACCTAACCCCGGTTCCTCCAGAAGTCTCACAAGGACCTATCTCAAGATGACCTAACCCCGGTTCATCAAGAAGTTTTTACACGAACTTATCCAAGTAACCTAACCCCGGTTCCCCCCAGAAGTCTTACATGGATTTAGCTCAAGATAACCTCACCCCGGTTCATCAAGAAGTTTTACATGAACTTACCTCACCAAGCAACCCTACACCGGTTCCCTCTCTTCAAAGATGCAGTTTTACATGGACTCGTCATCCAGAAACCCTGCACAGGTTCTCCCTTTCTAAAAACGAAGTTTTATACGAACTCATCATCAAAGTAACCCTACCCAGGTTCCTTCTCCATTTCAGATACGGTTTTACACGAGCTCATCAGCAGGCGACCCTACATAGGTTCCCTCTTTCAACTTACAAAATTACAGCATATCAAAACTTCCCCAGGAAAGTCCAATCCAGTTTCCCCAGGAAAATTGGAATCCATCTCTCCAAGCAGCAAGCTTATCCCCAGTAAATTCTGGAAGCTTATCTCTCGCAGAGCACGAACGCGTCGTCCGGCTTTATTCAAAGAGTTATTTCCTTAACAGGATATAACTGGGTTATCCTCAGCCAAAAGCCACGGAAAGAGCGTCCTCGACGAAGTCTTCTTACCCCAGCGAAGTCCATCAGCACTTCCAATACAACAAGGATATCCTCAGCAAATTATTATCAACACTCAGCAAGGCATCCCTCTTCCCACAGAGTATTGCTTCCCAGCATGGTCGCTAGAGTATCTTTTCTCCCCGCAGAATCTTCCATTTGCCAAGTTTATTCCACAACGGAGTCATCTTCTCCTACCGGTATTCTTGCAGTTATCATCCCCAGCGGAAGCAAAATCTATTCTTCAACATCAGCCCAGGATACGACTTCCCGGCACCCGTCAAGGATTCACTTTCCTAGACAAAAACATACATAAAACTTCACATACATCATTATAATATGCATAGACACATCATATCATACAAGTCTCATTTATATTGAGAACATCATTGCTTGATCCATATCATGCATTGCATACGACTGACCTTTACCTTTCAGGAAAGATCCAGTTAAATTCTTAGCTATATTTCAAGACTTTGTCCGGTTCAGTTAAATCGACCCTAAGATTTTCCTGATGCTTATCCAGTCAAAGGCATTCTTTGGTTCAGTCAGATCGACCCTAAGATCTCCCTGATGCTTATCCAGTTGAAGATATTCCAAGACCTTGCCCGGTTCAGTTAAATCGACCCTAAGATTTTCCTGATGCTTATCCAGTCAAAGGCCTTCTCTGGTTCAGTCAGATCGACCCTAAGATCTCCCTGATGCTTATCCAGTTGAAGATATTCCAAGACCTTGTCCGGTTCAGTTAAATCGACCCTAAGATTTTCCTGATGCTTATCCAGTCAAAGGCCTTCTCTGGTTCAGTCAGATCGACCCTAAGATCTCCCTGATGCTTATCCAGTTGAAGATATTCCAAGACCTTGTCCGGTTCAGTTAAATCGACCCTAAGATTTTCCTGATGCTTATCCAGTCAAAGGCCTTCTCTGGTTCAGTCAGATCGACCCTAAGATCTCCCTGATGCTTATCCAGTTGAAGATATTCCAAGACCTTGTCCGGTTCAGTTAAATCGACCCTAAGATTTTCCTGATGCTTATCCAGTCAAAGGCCTTCTCTGGTTCAGTCAGATCGACCCTAAGATCTCCCTGATGCTTATCCAGTTGAAGATATTCCAAGACCTTGTCCGGTTCAGTTAAATCGACCCTAAGATTTTCCTGATGCTTATCCAGTCAAAGGCCTTCTCTGGTTCAGTCAGATCGACCCTAAGATCTCCCTGATGCTTATCCAGTTGAAGATATTCCAAGACCTTGTCCGGTTCAGTTAAATCGACCCTAAGATTTTCCTGATGCTTATCCAGTCAAAGGCCTTCTCTGGTTCAGTCAGATCGACCCTAAGATCTCCCTGATGCTTATCCAGTTGAAGATATTCCAAGACCTTGTCCGGTTCAGTTAAATCGACCCTAAGATTTTCCTGATGCTTATCCAGTCAAAGGCCTTCTCTGGTTCAGTCAGATCGACCCTAAGATCTCCCTGATGCTTATCCAGTTGAAGATATTCCAAGACCTTGTCTGGTTCAGTTAAATCGACCCTAAGATTTTCCTGATGCTTATCCAGTCAAAGGCCTTCTCTGGTTCAGTCAGATCGACCCTAAGATCTACCTGATGCTTATCCAGTTGAAGATATTCCAAGACCTTGTCCGGTTCAGTTAAATCAACCCTAAGATTTTCCTGATGCTTATCCAGTCAAAGGCCTTCTCTGGTTCAGTCAGATCGACCCTAAGATCTCCCTGATGCTTATCCAGTTGAAGATATTCCAAGACCTTGTCTGGTTCAGTTAAATCGACCCTAAGATTTTCCTGATGCTTATCCAGTCAAAGGCCTTCTCTGGTTCAGTCAGATCGACCCTAAGATCTACCTGATGCTTATCCAGTTGAAGATATTCCAAGACCTTGTCCGGTTCAGTTAAATCGACCCTAAGATTTTCCTGATGCTTATCCAGTCAAAGGCCTTCTCTGGTTCAGTCAGATCGACCCTAAGATCTCCCTGATGCTTATCCAGTTGAAGATATTCCAAGACCTTGTCCGGTTCAGTTAAATCGACCCTAAGATTTTCCTGATGCTTATCCAGTCAAAGGCCTTCTCTGGTTCAGTCAGATCGACCCTAAGATCTCCCTGATGCTTATCCAGTTGAAGATATTCCAAGACCTTGTCCGTTTCAGTTAAATCGACCCTAAGATTTTCCTGATGCTTATCCAGTCAAAGGCCTTCTCTGGTTCAATCAGATCGACCCTAAGATCTCCCTGATGCTTATCCAGTTGAAGATATTCCAAGACCTTGTCCGGTTCAGCTAAATCGACCCTAAGATTTTCCTGATTCTTATCCAGTCAAAGGCCTTCTCTGGTTCAGTCAGATCGACCCTAAGATCTCCCTGATTCTTATCCCAGTAGAAGACACCCAAGATTCTCTCAGCGTTCCTGTTGGGGTAGTAATCGTCCAAGATTCTCTTACCATTCATGCTAAGGTAGCAACCATCCCTGGTTCATTCATCATCTTTTGAAGCCCCAGACCCAGCTCCTGTAACCAGTCAGGACATATCTATGCCAAGCATCTGAAATCAGCTCCTGCAACGTGTCAGGTACTCATTGTTTCTTTTGCAGGTATGCAGGTTCTCGCTAAGGAATCTCTTACGCGATCAACATCCAGATGGCATCTATAAGCCCATCATCCTATCCAGCAACCTCTAAATGGCATCTATAAGCCCATTCCATCATCGCACTGCTACTATGTGAGCGCAAATTTCTGGGCACTCTAGTGTTCAATCATCTTCCACCCTCGGATTACGAAAGGCACGTCAGCCAATCTGCATCCTCAGGTTTAAGAAGATTGAACAGGGGCAACTGTTGTACCCCAAAATTTGCCCTCCCATATTTCTCAAAATATTTCAAGAAAAATTCACAAGTCCAACTCGGCGCGTCATATTCAGGTATTCTTTCGCCAAGATATCTCTGATAACATATTCTCAAATTCAGGTTCGGCTCAAGAGTCAATTCTTTAAAGAAGGTATCCGAATGTGTGAGTTTTCTCGAAGAAATATGGTGAAAAAAGTGTGCTGAAAGTGCAGTTTTTACGCGCTAAAAAATTCATAACTTGAAGATCGTGACTCATTTTGAACCCATTCCGGTGGCCAAAATTCCGTCTTGACATTATCTACGTTTTCATCTCTCACGGCTGGAAGCCAATTTCGATCAGAAGGTCTTCAAAAATGTGGATTTATCAGGTATTTTCGTGCAGAAAATTTGTGACAGAAGTTTATTTGCGTCATGTTCAAAAAATCATAACTTGGTCGATTTTCATCGTATCGAGCTGGTTCCGGCGCCAAAATTTCACAAATTGAGTTGACTACATTTTCACAGAAGGAATTGAGTTCAAACGGTATTCAAAAGGCCTTCTTTTTTTGCTCAGAGTGCGTGACACGCTGAAAATCCTGAATGCTGAATATTATTTCATCTGAGCCGAAACTTCGAAAATTCATAACTCGGTCAATTTTTATCGGATTGGACTCATATTTTTACACAAGGTCACTGACTCATAGATCTACAACTTTGCTTCAAAAGTCGAGACCAAATTATGCACCGATCAATACCAGTTTTTTATTGAAGAACGTGTCAGAGCCGACACTGGAGCCCAAAATAAGTTTGTCTGAGCTGAAACTTCAAAAATTCATAACTAATTCACCGTTTATCCGATTGAGTCGATTTTCGGACAGGAGTTAGTTCTCGATGTCGGCTACATTTTGTTTTCACATTTCAACTTCAAAAAATGCACTTAAGTCCCTGCGATTTAGCTTGGAAAGTGACGAATTCAAGTGAATATTGGAGGCCCAATTGCACATTCAAAGCCCATTTTCTTTACCCTAATTTCCACTATATAATCACCTTCTTGTCACACAAACCAGTAGGAGAAAAAGAGGAGAAAAAGAGGAAGAGAAAAAAGAGAAAAAACATTGCCACAACACTGTTAGAATATCAAATTCTTTCAAGAACCCTAAAACCTTGAAATCCTTATTACAAATCCCTCTCTCACTACAAACAAGCCATCTCAGTTACAAACCAACATCTTATTACTTCTTCAGTAAGGGTAAGGCTGGCTTGATCTCCATGATCCAAAGGGCATAAAAGCATTCATGTCACTACTTTTCCAGTAAGGGTAAGGTTGATTTGATCTCCATGATCAAAAGGGTATAATCATTCATACATGTCATATTGTGCCTAAACATTAAATTTCTTCATATATTGGCTTTATTTGCATTTTATGATTTTATTTGATGTGTTTGTGAGATTCAACACTGTAGATTTAGACAGGATCTCAGGCAGGTTCATTAAGGAACGTTGAGGCCAAAAGCCAAATGGCCAAAAGCCAAATGGCCAGACTAGAAAAACTTATGCATGACACCAATACATGGCGAGGCAGACATTAAGCCAGAGATTAAGGGAACGTTGAAGCCAGAACACAAATGGCCAAAAGCCAAAAGCCAAATGGCCAGACTAGAAAAACTTATGCATGACACCAATACATGGCGAGGCAGACATTAAGCCAGAGATTAAGGGAACGTTGAAGCCAGAACACAAATGGCCAAAAGCCAAAAGCCAAAAGCCAAAAGCCAAAAGCCAATTGGCCAAAGTAGAACAACTTATGCATGAAACTCAATCCAATGGCCAAAGAATGCAGACCACGGTACTCAGGAGTCAATACTTCAAAAAACCTCCCCTTGGGCCAGACACCCCCTATGGTTTGCTCAATTTTTAATTTTTATTTGTTTTTCCTTTTTATTCTTTTAATTGTTTTTTAATTGTTTTCTTTTAATTCCATAAAATAATTTTCATAATAAATATAAAATACAGAAAAATCAAAAAAATGTTTATTTTATTAATATTAATTTTACTATTATTATTTTTGTAAATAAACTTTAAACAATTAATTAGATTAATTTAGATTTCAAAACTTTAATATTTTTCTTAATAAATTAAATATGTAGAAATTAGGTTTTTTTAACTTTTTCATCATTTTTTTTAATAAATAATTCTCTCATCATTATTATTATTATTAATTACTAATTTATTTTGTAAATAAACATGTACATAAATTCTTTAGTAAATTAAGTTAAACTTTAACATTTTTCTCAAATAATTAAAAATAACTTAGAATTAGGGTTTCTTTTAATTTTAATTTTAATTTTCTTATTTCATAAATACAAAAAAAACCAAAAAAACACTTCTTTTATTTCAATAAATAATTAATTAATTTTTAATTTCATTTAATTTCTTTAAAGGGTCCAACGCCCTCGAACGTTCTATTTTTATTTCTTTCGCACATTTATTTTCTTTCAAATATTATGTAATTGCTCAAGCCATGTAACTCGGACATTTTATATTTCCCGCATTTTATTTCTTTATTTTATGTCAAATCGGGTCCTGGTTTAATTTGGCGATGTGGACCCGCGCCTTTGTAATAGCTTAGGAACTTTACATTTCCCGCACTTTTTTTAACTGTTAATAAATGCATGCAAGAATGAATGATAAAATAAAAACAAACGCATAGATCACTTTGACATGAACAAGATAAATGCAAATGAACATGACACACAAATCACACACCACCCCTAGGGTACGCCTCACTGTTGCCTTGCCTCGAAAGGTGATCGTCGAGTAGAGGATGTCTTAGTAAGTCCTCATGATCCAGGAACCTGGCATGAGGGTAGCTTCTAAGGTGTCTTCCCATTGCTCTGGTGATCACCATGTCCCGAACCTCGAATTGACCCGAACACCTCCAACGGTGGTGCTACCTACCTCTCAATGGTGGGATGGTACTACTTTTAAGGACATTTACACAGACGAATTCCTTAGGGTAGGTAGGTTCTCAAGGATACTTGCTCTAATCTCAAAACAAACTCAAAAAGACTTTTCACACCAACACATTCTCAAAAGCTTTCAAAGCAAATTTTTCAAACACTCTGACGTACGAGTCGAACTGAAATTTTTCAAAGAAACTTTTTAAACCCACATTGAAAAGCAAGCAAACAATTTTGAAAACACATTGAGCAAGTATCTAAGAGCCCATGGATAACCATGGATAGAAAGGGTGCTAACACCTTCCCTTTCTATAACCTACCTCCCGAACCGAGAGCAATCTCTTTAAGGAATTTTTCTGTGCTTTTGTCCTTTCCATTTGGAGAAAATAAAAGACGGTGGCGACTCTTACTTCCGCGACATTTCGCGAACCAGTGTTAAACAGTCAGTTCCAGATCCACCGATCACAGAACTGGCGACTCCGCTGGGGATATTAAACTTAAAGTGAGGTATACCTTAGGGCTAGGTCATAACTATGTTTTCAATTGTCTTCTTTGCTTGCTTTATTATTGTGGGTTGCTTGGGAGTTCTATAGATCCTAACCCGGATCTGGGGGATACCTTCTTAGAAAGTAGCAACAAGGCTGTGAGGGAACTGTGCGGGGTATACCGACATGGTTGAAACAGTCTGCTACGTTGATGTGGCACTTTGGTGTGTACCGGTAACCCTTGAGTTCAGTCAAGGAGAGTACGGGGCCTCCGCGTGGTGTCGTGAAGCATCAACATACCTTAGGAACCTTAATTGAACTATCTTGGCCTCTTTAGGGTAGTGAGATAACTGACTTTGGTGCAGTCCGAGGTTGGTTGATACTCGATACTACACCCAATTGAGGGTTGCTTTCCTGGGATATTTCGGTCGCCAGTTCAGTGGCTAAATCGAAACGATGAACAATGAAAGCGATCCCGTGATATTGGGAACCTTAGAACCCGGTTACTTTGATTAGGACAGGTTGAACCCACCAACTTCAAGAGGGTAATACCTAGACCCCATGCTGGCTTAAACCCTAAGGGTTTCTCTTGTGTGACTTGTGTGCCTTTGTACTTGCCTACTTGCATGCTTGTTAGCTGACACATGAACTACTTGCAGGTTTTGTTTATAGTCCTTAACTAGGACTCATGACAAGGTTAACCAAATTTCTTGCAGGTTTTGTTTATAGTCCTTAACTGGGACTCATAACAGGGTTACTAGATCTCTTGCAGGTTTTGTTTATAGTCCTTAATTGGGACTCATAACAAAGTATACTGAATTTCTTGCAGGGTCTGTTTATAGTCCTTAATTGGGACTCATAACATGGTTTACCTACATCACCCCATGCATAGCATGACATCATACCATTGCATACATCCTAACCCATTTCAAGGATCTCAAGGGCTTGTGATACAGGTCGTGATGAATCAAACATCTAGCAAGGGGCAAAGAGGATTTATTTTCCTCTAGCCAAGGTTGTCAGGGGCTATGACCCACTGGATATGGTGAGCCTTTGACCCTTGAAGAAGGGCTCTCTACAACAGGAAGTTCCTTCAATCAAGTTGCCAGTTTCCAACTCTAACAAATTTCTCTGTTTACCCTGCGAGGTCCTTGAAATCATTGCATGCATGTCATACATCTCATTGCATTGCAGGTGTCCCCTTGGACAGGTTGCTTACCCTTCTTCGCTGTTTATTTCAGCCGATCGTCATGAATCCTGAATCATCAGCTGAGCAGTCTATCAAGGCCCTCCAGGCTCAGAATGCCCAATTCCAAGGGCTAATCATGAACTTGACCCAGGGGCAGCAAGATCTGAAGGCTCTGCTCTTGAAGAAGGAAAAGAAGAAGAAGAGGACTGTCTTGTTCAGCCCTAGACGCAGATCTGGGAACACCCTGCAGGACCAAGCTGAGAGGACAACTCCATCTGTGGGGAAAAGTAGTCATCAAGAAGAAAGGATTCCCAGCCCAGTGGTCTCCGACAATGAGACAGATTTCAACGATGAACAGTACCCTCCGGCTGAGGACAGGTACAAACAGTTGGAAGACCGGCTCAGTGCTATGGAGATACAAAAGGTGCCTGGACTGGACTTCGAGGATCTAGGTCTGTCTTCTGGGGTAGTGATCCCGTGCAAATTCAAGGTACCTGCCTTTGCTAAATATGACGGGGCATCCTGTCCTAAGTTGCATCTCAGGGCTTATACAAGGAGGATCCAGCCCTATACAGCTGACAAAAACTTATGGATCCATTTCTTCCAAGAGAGTCTTTCAGGGGCTCAGCTCGAGTGGTTCTATCAACTGAATGGAGCCAACATCCGTACCTGGGAAGACTTAGCCACTGCATTTTACAAACACTACCAGTATAATGCCGACCTCGCTCCCACGCGTACTCAGCTTCAGGGGATGTCTATGGGTACAGGCGAAGGCTTCAAAGAGTATGCTCAAAAATGGAGGGACCTTGCTGGAAGGGTACAACCACCTCTGACTGACCGCGAGCTCGTCGACATGTTCTTGGGGACCCTGTCTGGTCCATTCTTCAACCACCTAATTGGGAATTCTGCTGCTGGGTTTACAGATCTTGTCTTGACTGGGGAGAGAATCGAAGCTGGTATCAAGTCGGGGAAGATTCAAGAAACCGCACCTGCTGATGCTCAGAAAAATCCCCACAGTGGGAAGAAGGAGTCCAATGCTATACATGGTAAAAAGGGTCGTCATGATGTAGGGGCAATCCAGATTTCTGATCCCACGCCCGTTCAACCAAGAAAGAGCAATAGGCGTAGGATAAAGCATCAAGATAGGAAGTATACTGACATCAACATGTCTTTGTCTCAGGCATTACAGCAGTTGCTGAGGGCGAAATTGATCACACTAAAGGATCCTCCTCAAAATCCTGACACTTCCTCTCCCAAGTACAACCCGGGTGTGAGATGTGCCTACCATTCTGACAGTCCTGGACATGACACCGACGACTGTTGGACCTTGAAGAACAAGATCCAGGATTTGATTGACGCCAAGGAAGTCGAGTTTGAACACTGATCCTACACCAAATCATCGAGAATGTCTTTTGTTCATTCAAATGTTCAAGTTGTATTTTTCTTTGATTGTTCAAACATTTTATTCATGTCAAACTTTGTTATTTCATTAATGCATCGCATGTCTGTTTTGAAGCAATATATTCGTATTCACTATGCGCAAATTATTTTCATATTTTTTCTGATGATCAACGCTCAGTTAATAATTCTAAGCCTCTTGAGGGAGGATGACGAAAACGATACCACGATCTTTACAGTATGCTTTTGAACAGACCCCGCTGATGAGGTACAGGAATTGTTTCAATCCCTAAACACTGGAGTTATAAGGATGATAATCCCTCGTCAACCCCTCTGAGCCAAAGAAGTAGGAGTTTTTCTTTTCGAAATTTAAAACCCTTAATCATAACCCGGGGCAGGGTAGTCTTCTCAGTTGATCCCAGTGCACAATGAATGGCACCAAATGAGTTTTTCCAAAAAAAAAAACAAAAGACAATGATGGTTCCGAACAATCATAAGGACAGGTAGTCATTATCAAAAAAAAATCATAAATGAAAAGCCCATTAAGTCAAAACCCATGAAGGAGACTTACAAGACTGGGGCATCCCGAAGGAAACAATTCAGGCAAAAAAAAAATAGGGATAATAAAAAAGAAAGAGGTCTCACAAACCCTCAACAAAAACAAAAATGACTGCCTATTCAGAATAAATCATCAATATCTGAACCATCATTGGAACAACAGGACAAAGACTCAAATAAAGGTCTAACGTATGATCAGCTGAGTTTAGGTTTGAAGAACATCACGAAGAGCGGGTGGGTACAAACAAAATTTGAGCCTTTATCCTTTGTTTCTCAAACCGTGAACCAGGCCACGTTACAACCATCAAAAGTCCTAGCCGAAGCATGGGATAGTTCGAAAGCATACTGTACGAAAGGTATCCTGACTCCTTAAGGCCTACGGTAAATACGGAGTTTATATCATGTTTTACAAACATTCACTTGTTTATGAAAAAGAATGCATTTTCAAAATCGTCAAGACAGACATAAGCTTTGCATTTTTGACATAACATTGTTTGCATATGACTATTTGTTTGAACAGCAGGAAAATTCGCACGATGAATACCTAGTGAACAAAAACACTCCCGATCAAGTGGCATGACGTGATTATTTTCCATCAGCTGGGGCAATTAAGTCAAGATTCGGAGAATCTCTCAAAAGGCCAAATAGCCTGGGGCAAATCTCCACCTGGGTCACTTGGGGCATTCCAACAACGAATCTTGCCTGATCAAACACCTTCTGGTAGCATGACAAAGCACTTCTAACAGGGGCAACTCCCTACTTTCTGAGAGCGTGGACACAGTCGAAAAAATACTACGCACAATCAAAGACCCGCTAGGTTGACATGCCTAGGCAAAAATAAGGGCTTCCCGTCGAACCAAAAGGGTTCGGGCAAAAATAAGGGATGAAAATGAAAAAATATGTACACCCGGCAAGTCGAAAACCTGAAAAGGCGGCTTGGGCAAAAATGGGTGTCCCGGTGGACTGAAAACCCGAAAGGGCGGTCCAGGCAAAAGTTAGGGATCAAAGCGTACGACTATGTCCCGGCATCTCGAAGATTTGTCAATCACCCACACAGGTATCCTCTTCCCTCATCTCCGAAGCAGGGGCAATAATGAGTTATCTAGGCGATCCAATTGCTCTGTCAACCAAAGTACAAAGGAAAGATCAACATAAGGATGATTACCATCTACCTTTACAAATTCCAGATCGTGGGTTAACATCCGAAACCAAACAGGACAATCATCCACTTAATCAAAATCATGCAACCCTACACCGGTTCCTTCTCAATTTTCAGAAGAAGTTTTACACGAACTTATCCCACAAGTAACCTAACCCCGGTTCATCAAGAAGTTTTACACCAACTTATCCAAGTAACCTAACCCCGGTTCCTCCAGAAGTCTTACATGGACCTATCTCAAGATGACCTAACCCCGGTTCATCAAGAAGTTTTTACACAAACTTATCCAAGTAACCTAACCCCGGTTCCTCCAGAAGTCTTACATGGACCTATCTCAAGATGACCTAACCCCGGTTCATCAAGAAGTTTTTACACGAACTTATCCAGGTAACCTAACCCCGGTTCCTCCAGAAGTCTCACAAGGACCTATCTCAAGATGACCTAACCCCGGTTCATCAAGAAGTTTTTACACGAACTTATCCAAGTAACCTAACCCCGGTTCCCCCCAGAAGTCTTACATGGATTTAGCTCAAGATAACCTCACCCCGGTTCATCAAGAAGTTTTACATGAACTTACCTCACCAAGCAACCCTACACCGGTTCCCTCTCTTCAAAGATGCAGTTTTACATGGACTCGTCATCCAGAAACCCTGCACAGGTTCTCCCTTTCTAAAAACGAAGTTTTATACGAACTCATCATCAAAGTAACCCTACCCAGGTTCCTTCTCCATTTCAGATACGGTTTTACACGAGCTCATCAGCAGGCGACCCTACATAGGTTCCCTCTTTCAACTTACAAAATTACAGCATATCAAAACTTCCCCAGGAAAGTCCAATCCAGTTTCCCCAGGAAAATTGGAATCCATCTCTCCAAGCAGCAAGCTTATCCCCAGTAAATTCTGGAAGCTTATCTCTCGCAGAGCACGAACGCGTCGTCCGGCTTTATTCAAAGAGTTATTTCCTTAACAGGATATAACTGGGTTATCCTCAGCCAAAAGCCACGGAAAGAGCGTCCTCGACGAAGTCTTCTTACCCCAGCGAAGTCCATCAGCACTTCCAATACAACAAGGATATCCTCAGCAAATTATTATCAACACTCAGCAAGGCATCCCTCTTCCCACAGAGTATTGCTTCCCAGCATGGTCGCTAGAGTATCTTTTCTCCCCGCAGAATCTTCCATTTGCCAAGTTTATTCCGCAACGGAGTCATCTTCTCCTACCGGTATTCTTGCAGTTATCATCCCCAGCGGAAGCAAAATCTATTCTTCAACATCAGCCCAGGATACGACTTCCCGGCACCCGTCAAGGATTCACTTTCCTAGACAAAAACATACATAAAACTTCACATACATCATTATAATATGCATAGACACATCATATCATACAAGTCTCATTTATATTGAGAACATCATTGCTTGATCCATATCATGCATTGCATACGACTGACCTTTACCTTTCAGGAAAGATCCAGTTAAATTCTTAGCTATATTTCAAGACTTTGTCCGGTTCAGTTAAATCGACCCTAAGATTTTCCTGATGCTTATCCAGTCAAAGGCATTCTTTGGTTCAGTCAGATCGACCCTAAGATCTCCCTGATGCTTATCCAGTTGAAGATATTCCAAGACCTTGTCCGGTTCAGTTAAATCGACCCTAAGATTTTCCTGATGCTTATCCAGTCAAAGGCCTTCTCTGGTTCAGTCAGATCGACCCTAAGATCTCCCTGATGCTTATCCAGTTGAAGATATTCCAAGACCTTGTCCGGTTCAGTTAAATCGACCCTAAGATTTTCCTGATGCTTATCCAGTCAAAGGCCTTCTCTGGTTCAGTCAGATCGACCCTAAGATCTCCCTGATGCTTATCCAGTTGAAGATATTCCAAGACCTTGTCCGGTTCAGTTAAATCGACCCTAAGATTTTCCTGATGCTTATCCAGTCAAAGGCCTTCTCTGGTTCAGTCAGATCGACCCTAAGATCTCCCTGATGCTTATCCAGTTGAAGATATTCCAAGACCTTGTCCGGTTCAGTTAAATCGACCCTAAGATTTTCCTGATGCTTATCCAGTCAAAGGCCTTCTCTGGTTCAGTCAGATCGACCCTAAGATCTCCCTGATGCTTATCCAGTTGAAGATATTCCAAGACCTTGTCCGGTTCAGTTAAATCGACCCTAAGATTTTCCTGATGCTTATCCAGTCAAAGGCCTTCTCTGGTTCAGTCAGATCGACCCTAAGATCTCCCTGATGCTTATCCAGTTGAAGATATTCCAAGACCTTGTCCGGTTCAGTTAAATCGACCCTAAGATTTTCCTGATGCTTATCCAGTCAAAGGCCTTCTCTGGTTCAGTCAGATCGACCCTAAGATCTCCCTGATGCTTATCCAGTTGAAGATATTCCAAGACCTTGTCCGGTTCAGTTAAATCGACCCTAAGATTTTCCTGATGCTTATCCAGTCAAAGGCCTTCTCTGGTTCAGTCAGATCGACCCTAAGATCTCCCTGATGCTTATCCAGTTGAAGATATTCCAAGACCTTGTCTGGTTCAGTTAAATCGACCCTAAGATTTTCCTGATGCTTATCCAGTCAAAGGCCTTCTCTGGTTCAGTCAGATCGACCCTAAGATCTACCTGATGCTTATCCAGTTGAAGATATTCCAAGACCTTGTCCGGTTCAGTTAAATCGACCCTAAGATTTTCCTGATGCTTATCCAGTCAAAGGCCTTCTCTGGTTCAGTCAGATCGACCCTAAGATCTCCCTGATGCTTATCCAGTTGAAGATATTCCAAGACCTTGTCTAGTTCAGTTAAATCGACCCTAAGATTTTCCTGATGCTTATCCAGTCAAAGGCCTTCTCTGGTTCAGTCAGATCGACCCTAAGATCTACCTGATGCTTATCCAGTTGAAGATATTCCAAGACCTTGTCCGGTTCAGTTAAATCGACCCTAAGATTTTCCTGATGCTTATCCAGTCAAAGGCCTTCTCTGGTTCAGTCAGATCGACCCTAAGATCTCCCTGATGCTTATCCAGTTGAAGATATTCCAAGACCTTGTCCGGTTCAGTTAAATCGACCCTAAGATTTTCCTGATGCTTATCCAGTCAAAGGCCTTCTCTGGTTCAGTCAGATCGACCCTAAGATCTCCCTGATGCTTATCCAGTTGAAGATATTCCAAGACCTTGTCCGTTTCAGTTAAATCGACCCTAAGATTTTCCTGATGCTTATCCAGTTAAAGGCCTTCTCTGGTTCAGTCAGATCGACCCTAAGATCTCCCTGATGCTTATCCAGTTGAAGATATTCCAAGACCATGTCCGGTTCAGCTAAATCGACCCTAAGATTTTCCTGATTCTTATCCAGTCAAAGGCCTTCTCTGGTTCAGTCAGATTGACCCTAAGATCTCCCTGATTCTTATCCCAGTAGAAGACACCCAAGATTCTCTCAGCGTTCCTGTTGGGGTAGTAATCGTCCAAGATTCTCTTACCATTCATGCTAAGGTAGCAACCATCCCTGGTTCATTCATCATCTTTTGAAGCCCCAGACCCAGCTCCTGTAACCAGTCAGGACATATCTATGCCAAGCATCTGAAATCAGCTCCTGCAACGTGTCAGGTACTCATTGTTTCTTTTGCAGGTATGTAGGTTCTCGCTAAGGAATCTCTTACGCGATCAACATCCAGATGGCATCTATAAGCCCATCATCCTATCCAGCAACCTCTAAATGGCATCTATAAGCCCATTCCATCATCGCACTGCTACTATGTGAGCGCAAATTTCTGGGCACTCTAGTGTTCAATCATCTTCCACCCTCGGATTACGAAAGGCACGTCAGCCAATCTGCATCCTCAGGTTTAAGAAGATTGAACAGGGGCAACTGTTGTACCCCAAAATTTGCCCTCCCATATTTCTCAAAATATTTCAAGAAAAATTCACAAGTCCAACCCGGCGCGTCATATTCAGGTATTCTTTCGCCAAGATATCTCTGATAACATATTCTCAAATTCAGGTTCGGCTCAAGAGTCAATTCTTTAAAGAAGGTATCCGAATGTGTGAGTTTTCTCGAAGAAATATGGTGAAAAAAGTGTGCTGAAAGTGCAGTTTTTACGCGCTAAAAAATTCATAACTTGAAGATCGTGACTCATTTTGAACCCGTTCCGGTGGCCAAAATTCCGTCTTGACATTATCTACGTTTTCATCTCTCACGGCTGGAAGCCAATTTCGATCAGAAGGTCTTCAAAAATGTGGATTTATCAGGTATTTTCGTGCAGAAAATTTGTGACAGAAGTTTATTTGCGTCATGTTCAAAAAATCATAACTTGGTCGATTTTCATCGTATCGAGCTGGTTCCGGCGCCAAAATTTCACAAATTGAGTTGACTACATTTTCACAGAAGGAATTGAGTTCAAACGGTATTCAAAAGGCCTTCTTTTTTTGCTCAGAGTGCGTGACACGCTGAAAATCCTGAATGCTGAATATTATTTCATCTGAGCCGAAACTTCGAAAATTCATAACTCGGTCAATTTTTATCGGATTGGACTCATATTTTTACACAAGGTCACTGACTCATAGATCTACAACTTTGCTTCAAAAGTCGAGACCAAATTATGCACCGATCAATACCAGTTTTTTATTGAAGAACGTGTCAGAGCCGACACTGGAGCCCAAAATAAGTTTGTCTGAGCTGAAACTTCAAAAATTCATAACTAATTCACCGTTTATCCGATTGAGTCGATTTTCGGACAGGAGTTAGTTCTCGATGTCGGCTACATTTTGTTTTCACATTTCAACTTCAAAAAATGCACTTAAGTCCCTGCGATTTAGCTTGGAAAGTGACGAATTCAAGTGAATATTGGAGGCCCAATTGCACATTCAAAGCCCATTTTCTTTACCCTAATTTCCACTATATAATCACCTTCTTGTCACACAAACCAGTAGGAGAAAAAGAGGAGAAAAAGAGGAAGAGAAAAAAGAGAAAAAACATTGCCACAACACTGTTAGAATATCAAATTCTTTCAAGAACCCTAAAACCTTGAAATCCTTATTACAAATCCCTCTCTCACTACAAACAAGCCATCTCAGTTACAAACCAACATCTTATTACTTCTTCAGTAAGGGTAAGGCTGGCTTGATCTCCATGATCCAAAGGGCATAAAAGCATTCATGTCACTACTTTTCCAGTAAGGGTAAGGTTGATTTGATCTCCATGATCAAAAGGGTATAATCATTCATACATGTCATATTGTGCCTAAACATTAAATTTCTTCATATATTGGCTTTATTTGCATTTTATGATTTTATTTGATGTGTTTGTGAGATTCAACACTGTAGATTTAGACAGGATCTCAGGCAGGTTCATTAAGGAACGTTGAGGCCAAAAGCCAAATGGCCAGACTAGAAAAACTTATGCATGACACCAATACATGGCGAGGCAGACATTAAGCCAGAGATTAAGGGAACGTTGAAGCCAGAACACAAATGGCCAAAAGCCAAAAGCCAAATGGCCAGACTAGAAAAACTTATGCATGACACCAATACATGGCGAGGCAGACATTAAGCCAGAGATTAAGGGAACGTTGAAGCCAGAACACAAATGGCCAAAAGCCAAAAGCCAAAAGCCAAAAGCCAAAAGCCAATTGGCCAAAGTAGAACAACTTATGCATGAAACTCAATCCAATGGCCAAAGAATGCAGACCACGGTACTCAGGAGTCAATACTTCAAAAAACCTCCCATTGGGCCAGACACCCCCTATGGTTTGCTCAATTTTTAATTTTTATTTGTTTTTCCTTTTTATTCTTTTAATTGTTTTTTAATTGTTTTCTTTTAATTCCATAAAATAATTTTCATAATAAATATAAAATACAGAAAAATCAAAAAAATGTTTATTTTATTAATATTAATTTTACTATTATTATTTTTGTAAATAAACTTTAAACAATTAATTAGATTAATTTAGATTTCAAAACTTTAATATTTTTCTTAATAAATTAAATATGTAGAAATTAGGTTTTTTTAACTTTTTCATCATTTTTTTTAATAAATAATTCTCTCATCATTATTATTATTATTAATTACTAATTTATTTTGTAAATAAACATGTACATAAATTCTTTAGTAAATTAAGTTAAACTTTAACATTTTTCTCAAATAATTAAAAATAACTTAGAATTAGGGTTTCTTTTAATTTTAATTTTAATTTTCTTATTTCATAAATACAAAAAAAACCAAAAAAACACTTCTTTTATTTCAATAAATAATTAATTAATTTTTAATTTCATTTAATTTCTTTAAAGGGTCCAACGCCCTCGAACGTTCTATTTTTATTTCTTTCGCACATTTATTTTCTTTCAAATATTATGTAATTGCTCAAGCCATGTAACTCGGACATTTTATATTTCCCGCATTTTATTTCTTTATTTTATGTCAAATCGGGTCCTGGTTTAATTTGGCGATGTGGACCCGCGCCTTTGTAATAGCTTAGGAACTTTACATTTCCCGCACTTTTTTTAACTGTTAATAAATGCATGCAAGAATGAATGATAAAATAAAAACAAACGCATAGATCACTTTGACATGAACAAGATAAATGCAAATGAACATGACACACAAATCACACACCACCCCTAGGGTACGCCTCACTGTTGCCTTGCCTCGAAAGGTGATCGTCGAGTAGAGGATGTCTTAGTAAGTCCTCATGATCCAGGAACCTGGCATGAGGGTAGCTTCTAAGGTGTCTTCCCATTGCTCTGGTGATCACCATGTCCCGAACCTCGAATTGACCCGAACACCTCCAATGGTGGTGCTACCTACCTCTCAATGGTGGGATGGTACTACTTTTAAGGACATTTACACAGACGAATTCCTTAGGGTAGGTAGGTTCTCAAGGATACTTGCTCTAATCTCAAAACAAACTCAAAAAGACTTTTCACACCAACACATTCTCAAAAGCTTTCAAAGCAAATTTTTCAAACACTCTGACGTACGAGTCGAACTGAAATTTTTCAAAGAAACTTTTTAAACCCACATTGAAAAGCAAGCAAACAATTTTGAAAACACATTGAGCAAGTATCTAAGAGCCCATGGATAACCATGGATAGAAAGGGTGCTAACACCTTCCCTTTCTATAACCTACCTCCCGAACCGAGAGCAATCTCTTTAAGGAATTTTTCTGTGCTTTTGTCCTTTCCATTTGGAGAAAATAAAAGACGGTGGCGACTCTTACTTCCGCGACATTTCGCGAACCAGTGTTAAACAGTCAGTTCCAGATCCACCGATCACAGAACTGGCGACTCTGCTGGGGATATTAAACTTAAAGTGAGGTATACCTTAGGGCTAGGTCATAACTATGTTTTCAATTGTCTTCTTTGCTTGCTTTATTATTGTGGGTTGCTTGGGAGTTCTATAGATCCTAACCCGGATCTGGGGGATACCTTCTTAGAAAGTAGCAACAAGGCTGTGAGGGAAATGTGCGGGGTATACCGACATGGTTGAAACAGTCTGCTACGTTGATGTGGCACTTTGGTGTGTACCGGTAACCCTTGAGTTCAGTCAAGGAGAGTACGGGGCCTCCGCGTGGTGTCGTGAAGCATCAACAGACCTTAGGAACCTTAATTGAACTATCTTGGCCTCTTTAGGGTAGTGAGATAACTGACTTTGGTGCAGTCCGAGGTTGGTTGATACTCGATACTACACCCAATTGAGGGTTGCTTTCCTGGGATATTTCGGTCGCCAGTTCAGTGGCTAAATCGAAACGATGAACAATGAAAGCGATCCCGTGATATTGGGAACCTTAGAACCCGGTTACTTTGATTAGGACAGGTTGAACCCACCAACTTCAAGAGGGTAATACCTAGACCCCATGCTGGCTTAAACCCTAAGGGTTTCTCTTGTGTGACTTGTGTGCCTTTGTACTTGCCTACTTGCATGCTTGTTAGCTGACACATGAACTACTTGCAGGTTTTGTTTATAGTCCTTAACTAGGACTCATGACAAGGTTAACCAAATTTCTTGCAGGTTTTGTTTATAGTCCTTAACTGGGACTCATAACAGGGTTACTAGATCTCTTGCAGGTTTTGTTTATAGTCCTTAATTGGGACTCATAACAAAGTATACTGAATTTCTTGCAGGGTCTGTTTATAGTCCTTAATTGGGACTCATAACATGGTTTACCTACATCACCCCATGCATAGCATGACATCATACCATTGCATACATCCTAACCCATTTCAAGGATCTCAAGGGCTTGTGATACAGGTCGTGATGAATCAAACATCTAGCAAGGGGCAAAGAGGATTTATTTTCCTCTAGCCAAGGTTGTCAGGGGCTATGACCCACTGGATATGGTGAGCCTTTGACCCTTGAAGAAGTGCTCTCTACAACAGGAAGTTCCTTCAATCAAGTTGCCAGTTTCCAACTCTAACAAATTTCTCTGTTTACCCTGCGAGGTCCTTGAAATCATTGCATGCATGTCATACATCTCATTGCATTGCAGGTGTCCCCTTGGACAGGTTGCTTACCCTTCTTCGCTGTTTATTTCAGCTGATCGTCATGAATCCTGAATCATCAGCTGAGCAGTCTATCAAGGCCCTCCAGGCTCAGAATGCCCAATTCCAAGGGCTAATCATGAACTTGACCCAGGGGCAGCAAGATCTGAAGGCTCTGCTCTTGAAGAAGGAAAAGAAGAAGAAGAGGACTGTCTTGTTCAGCCCTAGACGCAGATCTGGGAACACCCTGCAGGACCAAGCTGAGAGGACAACTCCATCTGTGGGGAAAAGTAGTCATCAAGAAGAAAGGATTCCCAGCCCAGTGGTCTCCGACAATGAGACAGATTTCAACGATGAACAGTACCCTCCGGCTGAGGACAGGTACAAACAGTTGGAAGACCGGCTCAGTGCTATGGAGATACAAAAGGTGCCTGGACTGGACTTCGAGGATCTAGGTCTGTCTTCTGGGGTAGTGATCCCGTGCAAATTCAAGGTACCTGCCTTTGCTAAATATGACGGGGCATCCTGTCCTAAGTTGCATCTCAGGGCTTATACAAGGAGGATCCAGCCCTATACAGCTGACAAAAACTTATGGATCCATTTCTTCCAAGAGAGTCTTTCAGGGGCTCAGCTCGAGTGGTTCTATCAACTGAATGGAGCCAACATCCGTACCTGGGAAGACTTAGCCACTGCATTTTACAAACACTACCAGTATAATGCCGACCTCGCTCCCACGCGTACTCAGCTTCAGGGGATGTCTATGGGTACAGGCGAAGGCTTCAAAGAGTATGCTCAAAAATGGAGGGACCTTGCTGGAAGGGTACAACCACCTCTGACTGACCGCGAGCTCGTCGACATGTTCTTGGGGACCCTGTCTGGTCCATTCTTCAACCACCTAATTGGGAATTCTGCTGCTGGGTTTACAGATCTTGTCTTGACTGGGGAGAGAATCGAAGCTGGTATCAAGTCGGGGAAGATTCAAGAAACCGCACCTGCTGATGCTCAGAAAAATCCCCACAGTGGGAAGAAGGAGTCCAATGCTATACATGGTAAAAAGGGTCGTCATGATGTAGGGGCAATCCAGATTTCTGATCCCACGTCCGTTCAACCAAGAAAGAGCAATAGGCGTAGGATAAAGCATCAAGATAGGAAGTATACTGACATCAACATGTCTTTGTCTCAGGCATTACAGCAGTTGCTGAGGGCGAAATTGATCACACTAAAGGATCCTCCTCAAAATCCTGACACTTCCTCTCCCAAGTACAACCCGGGTGTGAGATGTGCCTACCATTCTGACAGTCCTGGACATGACACCGACGACTGTTGGACCTTGAAGAACAAGATCCAGGATTTGATTGACGCCAAGGAAGTCGAGTTTGAACACTGATCCTACACCAAATCATCGAGAATGTCTTTTGTTCATTCAAATGTTCAAGTTGTATTTTTCTTTGATTGTTCAAACATTTTATTCATGTCAAACTTTGTTATTTCATTAATGCATCGCATGTCTGTTTTGAAGCAATATATTCGTATTCACTATGCTCAAATTATTTTCATATTTTTTCTGATGATCAACGATCAGTTAATAATTCTAAGCCTCTTGAGGGAGGATGACGAAAACGATACCACGATCTTTACAGTATGCTTTTGAACAGACCCCGCTGATGAGGTACAGGCATTGTTTCAATCCCTAAACACTGGAGTTATAAGGATGATAATCCCTCGTCAACCCCTCTGAGCCAAAGAAGTAGGAGTTTTTCTTTTCGAAATTTAAAACCCTTAATCATAACCCGGGGCAGGGTAGTCTTCTCAGTTGATCCCAGTGCACAATGAATGGCACCAAATGAGTTTTTCCAAAAAAAAAAACAAAAGACAGTGATGGTTCCGAACAATCATAAGGACAGGTAGTCATTATCAAAAAAAAATCATAAATGAAAAGCCCATTAAGTCAAAACCCATGAAGGAGACTTACAAGACTGGGGCATCCCGAAGGAAACAATTCAGGCAAAAAAAAAATAGGGATAATCAAAAAGAAAGAGGTCTCACAAACCCTCAACAAAAACAAAAATGACTGCCTATTCAGAATAAATCATCAATATCTGAACCATCATTGGAACAACAGGACAAAGACTCAAATAAAGGTCTAACGTATGATCAGCTGAGTTTAGGTTTGAAGAACATCACGAAGAGCGGGTGGGTACAAACAAAATTTGAGCCTTTATCCTTTGTTTCTCAAACCGTGAACCAGGCCACGTTACAACCATCAAAAGTCCTAGCCGAAGCATGGGATAGTTCGAAAGCATACTGTACGAAAGGTATCCTGACTCCTTAAGGCCTACGGTAAATACGGAGTTGATATCATGTTTTACAAACATTCACTTGTTTATGAAAAAGAATGCATTTTCAAAATCGTCAAGACAGACATAAGCTTTGCATTTTTGACATAACATTGTTTGCATATGACTATTTGTTTGAACAGCAGGAAAATTCGCACGATGAATACCTAGTGAACAAAAACACTCCCGATCAAGGGGCATGACGTGATTATTTTCCATCAGCTGGGGCAATTAAGTCAAGATTCGGAGAATCTCTCAAAAGGCCAAATAGCCTGGGGCAAATCTCCACCTGGGTCACTTGGGGCATTCCAACAACGAATCTTGCCTGATCAAACACCTTCTGGTAGCATGACAAAGCACTTCTAACAGGGGCAACTCCCTACTTTCTGAGAGCGTGGACACAGTCGAAAAAATACTACGCACAATCAAAGACCCGCTAGGTTGACATGCCTAGGCAAAAATAAGGGCTTCCCGTCGAACCAAAAGGGTTCGGGCAAAAATAAGGGATGAAAATGAAAAAATATGTACACCCGGCAAGTCGAAAACCTGAAAAGGCGGCTTGGGCAAAAATGGGTGTCCCGGTGGACTGAAAACCCGAAAGGGCGGTCCAGGCAAAAGTTAGGGATCAAAGCGTACGACTATGTCCCGGCATCTCGAAGATTTGTCAATCACCCACACAGGTATCCTCTTCCCTCATCTCCGAAGCAGGGGCAATAATGAGTTATCTAGGCGATCCAATTGCTCTGTCAACCAAAGTACAAAGGAAAGATCAACATAAGGATGATTACCATCTACCTTTACAAATTCCAGATCGTGGGTTAACATCCGAAACCAAACAGGACAATCATCCACTTAATCAAAATCATGCAACCCTACACCGGTTCCTTCTCAATTTTCAGAAGAAGTTTTACACGAACTTATCCCACAAGTAACCTAACCCCGGTTCATCAAGAAGTTTTACACCAACTTATCCAAGTAACCTAACCCCGGTTCCTCCAGAAGTCTTACATGGACCTATCTCAAGATGACCTAACCCCGGTTCATCAAGAAGTTTTTACACAAACTTATCCAAGTAACCTAACCCCGGTTCCTCCAGAAGTCTTACATGGACCTATCTCAAGATGACCTAACCCCGGTTCATCAAGAAGTTTTTACACGAACTTATCCAGGTAACCTAACCCCGGTTCCTCCAGAAGTCTCACAAGGACCTATCTCAAGATGACCTAACCCCGGTTCATCAAGAAGTTTTTACACGAACTTATCCAAGTAACCTAACCCCGGTTCCCCCCAGAAGTCTTACATGGATTTAGCTCAAGATAACCTCACCCCGGTTCATCAAGAAGTTTTACATGAACTTACCTCACCAAGCAACCCTACACCGGTTCCCTCTCTTCAAAGATGCAGTTTTACATGGACTCGTCATCCAGAAACCCTGCACAGGTTCTCCCTTTCTAAAAACGAAGTTTTATACGAACTCATCATCAAAGTAACCCTACCCAGGTTCCTTCTCCATTTCAGATACGGTTTTACACGAGCTCATCAGCAGGCGACCCTACATAGGTTCCCTCTTTCAACTTACAAAATTACAGCATATCAAAACTTCCCCAGGAAAGTCCAATCCAGTTTCCCCAGGAAAATTGGAATCCATCTCTCCAAGCAGCAAGCTTATCCCCAGTAAATTCTGGAAGCTTATCTCTCGCAGAGCACGAACGCGTCGTCCGGCTTTATTCAAAGAGTTATTTCCTTAACAGGATATAACTGGGTTATCCTCAGCCAAAAGCCACGGAAAGAGCGTCCTCGACGAAGTCTTCTTACCCCAGCGAAGTCCATCAGCACTTCCAATACAACAAGGATATCCTCAGCAAATTATTATCAACACTCAGCAAGGCATCCCTCTTCCCACAGAGTATTGCTTCCCAGCATGGTCGCTAGAGTATCTTTTCTCCCCGCAGAATCTTCCATTTGCCAAGTTTATTCCGCAACGGAGTCATCTTCTCCTACCGGTATTCTTGCAGTTATCATCCCCAGCGGAAGCAAAATCTATTCTTCAACATCAGCCCAGGATACGACTTCCCGGCACCCGTCAAGGATTCACTTTCCTAGACAAAAACATACATAAAACTTCACATACATCATTATAATATGCATAGACACATCATATCATACAAGTCTCATTTATATTGAGAACATCATTGCTTGATCCATATCATGCATTGCATACGACTGACCTTTACCTTTAAGGAAAGATCCAGTTAAATTCTTAGCTATATTTCAAGACTTTGTCCGGTTCAGTTAAATCGACCCTAAGATTTTCCTGATGCTTATCCAGTCAAAGGCATTCTTTGGTTCAGTCAGATCGACCCTAAGATCTCCCTGATGCTTATCCAGTTGAAGATATTCCAAGACCTTGTCCGGTTCAGTTAAATCGACCCTAAGATTTTCCTGATGCTTATCCAGTCAAAGGCCTTCTCTGGTTCAGTCAGATCGACCCTAAGATCTCCCTGATGCTTATCCAGTTGAAGATATTCCAAGACCTTGTCCGGTTCAGTTAAATCGACCCTAAGATTTTCCTGATGCTTATCCAGTCAAAGGCCTTCTCTGGTTCAGTCAGATCGACCCTAAGATCTCCCTGATGCTTATCCAGTTGAAGATATTCCAAGACCTTGTCCGGTTCAGTTAAATCGACCCTAAGATTTTCCTGATGCTTATCCAGTCAAAGGCCTTCTCTGGTTCAGTCAGATCGACCCTAAGATCTCCCTGATGCTTATCCAGTTGAAGATATTCCAAGACCTTGTCCGGTTCAGTTAAATCGACCCTAAGATTTTCCTGATGCTTATCCAGTCAAAGGCCTTCTCTGGTTCAGTCAGATCGACCCTAAGATCTCCCTGATGCTTATCCAGTTGAAGATATTCCAAGACCTTGTCCGGTTCAGTTAAATCGACCCTAAGATTTTCCTGATGCTTATCCAGTCAAAGGCCTTCTCTGGTTCAGTCAGATCGACCCTAAGATCTCCCTGATGATTATCCAGTTGAAGATATTCCAAGACCTTGTCCGGTTCAGTTAAATCGACCCTAAGATTTTCCTGATGCTTATCCAGTCAAAGGCCTTCTCTGGTTCAGTCAGATCGACCCTAAGATCTCCCTGATGCTTATCCAGTTGAAGATATTCCAAGACCTTGTCCGGTTCAGTTAAATCGACCCTAAGATTTTCCTGATGCTTATCCAGTCAAAGGCCTTCTCTGGTTCAGTCAGATCGACCCTAAGATCTCCCTGATGCTTATCCAGTTGAAGATATTCCAAGACCTTGTCCGGTTCAGTTAAATCGACCCTAAGATTTTCCTGATGCTTATCCAGTCAAAGGCCTTCTCTGGTTCAGTCAGATCGACCCTAAGATCTACCTGATGCTTATCCAGTTGAAGATATTCCAAGACCTTGTCCGGTTCAGTTAAATCGACCCTAAGATTTTCCTGATGCTTATCCAGTCAAAGGCCTTCTCTGGTTCAGTCAGATCGACCCTAAGATCTCCCTGATGCTTATCCAGTTGAAGATATTCCAAGACCTTGTCCGGTTCAGTTAAATCGACCCTAAGATTTTCCTGATGCTTATCCAGTCAAAGGCCTTCTCTGGTTCAGTCAGATCGACCCTAAGATCTACCTGATGCTTATCTAGTTGAAGATATTCCAAGACCTTGTCCGGTTCAGTTAAATCGACCCTAAGATTTTCCTGATGCTTATCCAGTCAAAGGCCTTCTCTAGTTCAGTCAGATCGACCCTAAGATCTCCCTGATGCTTATCCAGTTGAAGATATTCCAAGACCTTGTCCGGTTCAGTTAAATCGACCCTAAGATTTTCCTGATGCTTATCCAGTCAAAGGCCTTCTCTGGTTCAGTCAGATCGACCCTAAGATCTCCCTGATGCTTATCCAGTTGAAGATATTCCAAGACCTTGTCCGTTTCAGTTAAATCGACCCTAAGATTTTCCTGATGCTTATCCAGTCAAAGGCCTTCTCTGGTTCAGTCAGATCGACCCTAAGATCTCCCTGATGCTTATCCAGTTGAAGATATTCCAAGACCTTGTCCGGTTCAGCTAAATCGACCCTAAGATTTTCCTGATTCTTATCCAGTCAAAGGCCTTCTCTGGTTCAGTCAGATCGACCCTAAGATCTCCCTGATTCTTATCCCAGTAGAAGACACCCAAGATTCTCTCAGCGTTCCTGTTGGGGTAGTAATCGTCCAAGATTCTCTTACCATTCATGCTAAGGTAGCAACCATCCCTGGTTCATTCATCATCTTTTGAAGCCCCAGACCCAGCTCCTGTAACCAGTCAGGACATATCTATGCCAAGCATCTGAAATCAGCTCCTGCAACGTGTCAGGTACTCATTGTTTCTTTTGCAGGTATGCAGGTTCTCGCTAAGGAATCTCTTACGCGATCAACATCCAGATGGCATCTATAAGCCCATCATCCTATCCAGCAACCTCTAAATGGCATCTATAAGCCCATTCCATCATCGCACTGCTACTATGTGAGCGCAAATTTCTGGGCACTCTAGTGTTCAATCATCTTCCACCCTCGGATTACGAAAGGCACGTCAGCCAATCTGCATCCTCAGGTTTAAGAAGATTGAAATATTTTGAGAAATATGGGAGGGCAAATTTTGGCTGACGTGCCTTTCGTAATCCGAAGGTAGAAGATGATTGAACACTAGAGTGCCCAGAAATTTGCGCTCACATAGTAGTATGATGGTGGAATGGGCTTATAGATGTCATTTGGAGATTGATGGATATGATGATGGGCTTATAGATGCCATGCTGAGAGAATGATGGATGGTGGATGGGCTTATAGATGCCATGCTGAGAGATGATGGATGGGAGATGGGCTTATAGATGCCATCTGGATGTTGATCGCGTAAGAGATTCCTTAGAGAGAACTTGCGTACCTGCAAAAAAGAAAAATGAGTACCTGGCCTGTTACAGGAGCTGGTCTTCAAACTCTTCGTATAGATGTGTCCTGACTGGTTACAGGAGCCGGATCTGGAGCTTCAAACGGTGATGAATGAACCAGGGGTGGTTGCTACCTCAACAGGAACGCTGAGAGAACCTGGGGACGATTACTACCTCCGCAGGAACGCTAAGAAAATCTTGGACGACTTCAACTTCAACATCAATCGTTGAGAGAATCTTGGGATGATTACTACCTCCGCAGTATCGGGGAGAGAACCATAGGCGACTACAACCTCAATAGCAATCATTGAGAGAATCTTGGATAACTTCAACCTCAACAGCAATCGTTGAGAGAATCTGGGGATGATTACTACCTCCGCAGTATCGGGGAGAGAACCATAGGCGACTACAACCTCAATAGCAATCATTGAGAGAATCTTGGATAATTTCAACTTCAACAGCAATCGTTGAGAGAATCTTGGGATGATTACTACCTCCGTAGTATCGGGGAGAGAACCATAGGCGACTACAACCTCAATAGCAATCATTGAGAGAATCTTGGATAACTTCAACCTCAACAACAATCGTTGAGAGAATCTGGGGATGATTACTACCTCCGCAGTATCGGGGAGAGAACCATAGGCGACTACAACCTCAATAGCAATCATTGAGAGAATCTTGGATAACTTCAACTTCAACAGCAATCGTTGAGAGAATCTGGGGATGATTACTACCTCCGCAGTATCGGAGAGAGAACCATAGGCGACTACAACCTCAATAGCAATCATTGAGAGAATCTTGGATAACTTCTACTGAGTCTTTATCAGGAAAATCTGTTAGGGGTCGATTTAGCTGGACTAGAGAAGGCCTTGGACTGGATAAGAAACAGAAAATCTTAGGGTCGATTAACTGAACCGGTCTAGGTCTTGAAATGTAGCTGAGAACTTTAACTGCATCTTTACTGAAAGGTAAAGGTCAGTCATATGCAATGCATGATATAGATCAAGCCATGATGTTCTCAACATAAATGAGATTTGTAAGATGTGATGCGTATATGCATGCTATAATGTATGAGAATATGATGTTTATGAATGCATATTTTCGTCTAGGAAAATTAATCCTTGACGGGTGCCGGGAAGTCATATCCTGGGCTGATGTTGGAGAATAGATTTTTGCTTCCGCTGGATGATAGTTGCAAGAATACCGGTAGGAGAAGATAACTCCGTTGGGGAATAAACTTGGCGAATGGATTACTCTGCGGGGAGAAAAGTACTCTAACGATCTTGCTGGGAAGCAATACTCTGTGGGGAGAGAGATACTTTGTCGGGATGTTGATGATAACCTGCTGGGGATACCATTGTTGTGTTGGAAGTGTTGATAGACTTCGCCGGGGATAAGAAGACTTCGTCGAGGACGCTCTTTCCGTGGCTTTTGGCTGAGGATAACCCAGTTATATCCTGGTAAGGAAATAACTCTTTGAATAAAGCCGGGGAACGCGTTCGTGCTCTGCGAGGATAAGCTTCCAGAATCTACTGGGGATAAGCTTACTGCTTGGGGAGATGGATTCCAACTTTCCTGGGGAAACTGGGTTGGACTCTCCTGGGGAAATTTTGAATTGTACCGGGGAAGTGACTCCACTGAATGTTTGATATACCGCCGGGGAACAATCTTTAGACCGAGACTGTCGGGGATGCTTGTTAGGAATGCATGTATACTGCTGGGGAATGTTTGAGATCTGCGGGAGGATACCCAACTTCCTTAAGGTTTGATAATATAGCTTTGCTTGAGGGGAGTATATTGTCTTGCTGGCTCACTCTCTGGGGAATTGGGATATGCTGGTTATGTTCTTCAGCTGAACTCACCTTGGTACCTTGGAGGATAGAACAATTAGATTGCTTAAACAACTCTTTATTGCCCCTGTTTCTATGGGAGGAGGCACTTGTGGGATGCTGATAGTTGTTGATAGACAAACCTTCTTCAGGTAGGCAGATGACAAGATGACGGGACATAGTCGTACGCTTTGATCCCCAACTTTTGCCTGGACCGCCCTTTCGGGTTTTTAGTCCACCGGGATGCCCATTTTTGCCCAAGCCGCCTTTTCAGGTTTTCGACTTGCCGGGTGTACAGATTTTTCATTTCATCCCTTCATTTTGCCTGAACCCTTTTGGTTCGTCGGGAGGCCCTAATTTTTGCCTAGGCATGTCAGCCTAGCGGGTCTTTTATCGTGCGTAGTATTTTTTCGACTATGTCCACGCTCTTAGAATGCAGGGAGGTGCCCCTGTTAGAAGTGTTTTGCCATGCCACCCGAAGATGTTTGATTAGGCAAGATTCATTGTTGGAATGCCCCAAGTGATCCAGGTGGAGATTTGCCCCTGGCTATTTGGCCTTTGAGAGATTCTCTGAATCTTGACTTAACTGCCCAGATGATGGACAATGATCAAGTCTGCCCCTTGATTGGAAGTATTTTTGTTCACTAGGTATTCATCGTGCGAATTTCCTTGCTGTTCAAACAAAAAGTCATATGCAAACAAAGTTATGTTAAAAATGCAAAGCTTATGTCTGTCTTGGAGATTGTGAAAATGCATTCTTTTTCATAAAACAAGTGAATGTTTGTAAAACGTGATGTCAACTCCGTATTTACCGCAAGCCTTAAGGAGTCAGGATACCTTTCGTAACAATACGCTTTCGAACTAACCCATGCTTCAGCTAGGCCTTTTAAGGGTTATAACGTGGCCTGGTTCACGGTTCAAGAAACAAAGGATAAAGGCTCAAACTTTATTTGTACCCACCCGCTCTTCGTGATGTTCTCCAAACCTAAACTCAGTTGATCATACGTTAGACCTTATTTGAGTCTTTGCTCTGATTTTCCGGTGATGGTTCGGATGTTGATAACTTATTTTGAATAGGCAGTCATTCCTTTTTTGTTATTGTCGAGGGTTTGTATGACCTCTTTTCTTTTTTTCGTTATCCCTGTTTTTTTTTCCTGAGCTGTTTCCTTTTTGGAATTACAGTCAGCGGGATGCCCCAGTTTCGTAAGTCCCCTTTATAGGTTTTGACTTAATGGTTTTTTTATTTTTTGAGATAATGACTGCCTTTCTTTATTGATTATTCGGAACCATCACTGTCTTTCTTCGTTTTGTAAGGACCTCTTTGGTGCCATTCGTTATGCACTTGGATCAACTGAGAGACTACCCTGCCCCAGGTTATGATTAAGGGTTTTAAATTTCGAAAAGAAAAACTCCTACTTCTTTGGCTCAGACGGGTTGACGAGGGATTATCTTCCTTATAACTCCAGTGTTTAGGGATTGAAACAATGCCTGTACCTCATCAGCAGGGTCTGTTCAAAAGCATACTGTAAAGATTGTGGTATCGTTTTCGTCATCCTCCCTCAAGAGGCTTAGAATTATTAATTAAGAGTTGATCATTAGAAAAAATATGAAAATAATCTGCATTTAGTGAATACGAATATATTGTTTCAAAACAGACATATGCGATGCATTAATGAAATAACAACGTTTGATATGGATGGAATGTTTGGACAATCAAAAGAAAATTACAACTTGAAAGATTCTAATGAACAAAAATTTCTCAATCCTAGCCATGTTTGGGCAGGGGAGCAGTGGTCACATTGGGAGTCTCGGCGGGCTCGAACTCGATCTCTTTAGCATCGATCATATTCTGAATCTTGTACTTTAGTGCCCAACAGTCCTCAGTATCGTGCCCCGGGCTACCAGAATGGTAAGCGCACCTTGCTTCTGGGTTGTAGTTTGGAGAGGAAGTCTTTGGATTTGCAGGAGGGTTGATCACCGCAATCAGGTTCATCCTTAACATGTGCTGCAAAGCTCGTGACCATGACATGTTGATGTAGGTGAATTGTCTCTTAGGCTCGTCCGACCTGTTCTGATCAACCCGCTGTTCTTGGCGAGGTCGTTGTTGGCCCTAAGAAGTAGTAGCAACTCGGAGAGGTCTATTCATTGGACCCGACTTTTGCCTTCTTGGAAGTTGTTCCATGACCTGGTCCCTGATTTGGGCTGGTTGCTTCATGCCTTGAGGAAGCTGGCTGATCAGGGCCCTCAGCTCTCCTTGCTCCTGAGCTAAACCTTGAATGAGGGCCCTTTGCCCCAGCATCTGGGTTTTCAATGTGTCTACCTCAGCTTGTAGACGTTTCAGCTGTTCGTCCTTGTCATTTTCAGGGCTCTTTCTGGTCAGATTCCCCATGAGAAGTGTCCTCAACTCTTCATGCCCCTTGGATAGGCCTAGGAAGATTTCCCTGAACTGAGTCTCTTGAGCCTGAAGACCCTGGTTATCTTGTTGGGAAGCCATTGCTGAAATAAACAGCGGAGAAGGTAAGTGACCTGTAAAAAGGGTACCTGTAATGCAATGATATGTATGATATGCATGCGATGTTTTCAAGGATCTCGCGGGGTAAACAAGAAATTTGTTAGAGCTGGGATCCGGTAGCTTGATTGAAGTAACTTCCTGTTGCTGAGAGTCCTTCTTCAAGGGTTAAAGGCTCACCATATCAAGTGGGTCATAGCCCCTGACTTTAGTCATCATGTCTGGTTTTAGTTTCCAAACAACCTTGGTTAGAGGAACCTTCTTCAGGAGTCAGAGCTCACCATATCAAGTGGGTCATAGCCCCTGACTTTAGTCATCATGTCTGGTTTTGGTTTCCAAACAACCTTGGTTAGAGGAACCTTCTTCAAGAGTCAGAGCTCACCATATCAAGTGGGTCATAGCCCCTGACAACTTTGTCTAGAGGAAAATAAATCCTCTTTGCCCCTTGCTGGGATAGTTGATTCACCATGACCTGCATCACAAGCCCTTGAGATCCTTGAAATGGGTTAGGATGTATGCAATGGTATGATGTTATGGTATGCATGGGGTAACGTAGGTAAGCCCTGTTATGAGTCCCAATTAAGGACTGCAAACCAAAACCTGCAAGAAACTCAAGTAAAGCCTGTCATGAGTCCCAATTAAGGACTATCAACAAAACCTGCAAGAAACTCAAGTAAAGCCTGTCATGAGTCCCAATTAAGGACTATCAACAAAACCTGCAAGAAACTTAGTAAACCCTGTTATGAGTCCCAATCAAGGACTATAAACAAAACCTGCAAGTAGTTCATGTGTCAGATAACAAGCATGCGAGTAGTCAAGTACGAAGGCACACAAGTCACACAAGAGAAGCCCTTAGAGTTTAAGGCCAGCATGAGGTCTGGGTATTACCCTCTTTCAGTTTGTTGGTTCATACTTGTCCTATCAAAGTAACCGGGTTCTTAGAGGATCCCAATATCATTGACTACTCTCAATCGGTCATAACTCCAGCATCGCAATCTTTTCTTGCGGCCAGAACCATCACGAGAGTTTAGCCTCAATGGGCGTAGCATACTGCTACTGTTCTAATGGCCAAGTTGTGTCATTTAAGGTTCTAAGGTTGTTGGTGCTTAATGACTCCTCAGAAGACCCATATTCTCCTCGTTGCAACACAAGGGATATCGGTACAGACCAAGGTGCCACACCAACGTAGCCACTGTTTCACCCGTGTCGGTCTACGCCGGACAAGTCCCTCACAGCTTATGCTACCTAAACAGGGTATCCCCAGATCTGGGTTAGGATCTATGTAACTCCCATGCAACCAACAAATTTAAAGCAGACAAGTCAATATAATTGAAAACACAGTTATGAACTAACCCTAAGGTACACCTCACTTTATAAATATATCCCCAGCAGAGTCGCCAGTTCTGTGATCGGTGGATCTGGAACTGACTGTTTAACGCTAGTTCGCGAAATGTCGCGGTAAGCAAGAGTCGCCACCGTCTTTTATTTTCTCCAAATGGAAAGGACAAAAGCACAGAAAAATTCCTTAAAGAGATTGCTCTCGGTTCGGGAGGTAGGTTATAGAAAGGGAAGGTGTTAGCACCCTTTCTATCCATGGTTATCCATGGGCTCTTAGATACTTGCTCATTTGTGTTTTCAAAAATGGTTTGTTTGCTTTTCAATTGTGGGTTTTAAAAAGTTTCTTTGAAAATTCCAGTTCGACTCTTGTATCGGTCCTCAAGAGTGTTTGAAAAGTTGCTTTCGAAAGCTTTTTTGAAAAGGTGTCGGTGTGAAAAGTATTTTTGAATTTTTGAAATTAGAGCAAGTATCTACGAGAACCTACCTACCCTAAGGAATTCGTCTGTGTAAATGTCCTTTAAGGTAGTGCCATCCCACCATTGAGAGGTAGGTAGCACCACCGTTGGAGGTGTTCGGGTCAATTCGAGGTTCGGGACATGGTGATCACCAGAGCAATGGGAAGACACCTTAGAAGCTACCCTCATGCCAGGTTCCCGGATCATGAGGACTTACTAAGACATCCTCTACTCGACGATCACCTTTCGAGGCAAGGCAACAGTGAGGCGTACCCTAGGGGTGGTGTGTGATTTGTGTGTCAGATTCGTTCATTTTTGTCTTGTCATGTCAGAGTGATCTATGCGTTTGTTTTTATTTTAGTCCATTCATTCTTGCATGCATTTATTTAATAGTTAAGAAAGTGCGAGAAATAAAAGTTATAAACTATTACAAAGGCGCGGGTCCACATCGCCAAAATTTCCTGGACCCGATTTGACAGAAAGTAAATAAGTAAAGTAAAGTGCGAGAAATTAAGTTTACACGGCTTTGGGAGAGGTACATAAATATTATAAGAAATAAAATAAAAAATGCGCGAATTGGAATTAAAGTTAGAAACGAGGGCGTTGGACCCTTTTTAATGAAATTAAATTAAATGATTAAATTAATGAAATTTAGATAAAAAAGAAATTATTTTTTGAGTTTTCGTATTTATGGGGTTTTAATGAGAATTAAATGAAATTAAGAGATTAACCCTAATTCTAATTGTTTTTAATTTATTAAGAAAACATATTAAAATTTAAACCTAAAATTAAATTAATTATTTACATGCAATTTGATTTATAAAATAAATAATATTTAATTATTAGTGAAAAGAAAAGGAAAAGGATAAAAATTAATTAAAACCCTAATCCTACCAATTTTAAGTTTATTAGAAAAATATTAAGATTTAAACCTAAATTAATAAACTACAATCAATTAGTGATATTTATTTACAAAAAATAACATTAAATAAAAATACTTATTTTTTATCTCTTTTTCTGATTTTTAGATTGTTTTTATGAAAATATTAAATTAAAGGAATTAAATAAAAAGAGAAATAATTGAATCAAATAAAAAAAATAATGAAAAGAATATTGCAAACCTAGGGGGGTCTGTCCCCAAATTGGGAGGTTATTGTTAGCATTTTAGGCCCATCTTTGCAAGGCCTTGTTGACTTTTGTGCCAGTGTGTACCTCCATTGACTAATGCTTAGGGTGTTCTCCCAGTCTGGACCCTTTGATTTATCTCAGTAGGCACGTGGATGGCTTGATGTTGATGATGTATGATGCACCCTAGCGCTGAAGCTGCACATAAGCGTTAATAGAAAAATAATATGAAAGGGGTGGGGGACCTGGGGCTCGAACCCAGGTCCTAGAGATTACCAACACGTTCCTTGACCAGTGGAGCTAGTGATGCGCGTTTGTATATAAAATAACACACAAATAATATAAGAGAAACAAGGGTTAGTGGAATCTCCGCGCGCGAAAATTCAAATGTTCCAACCAGATAGCGCCACCTATCCTTCTTCTTCGTTTTGTTCTTTTTTTCCTGAAACATGAAGAGGTTAGCGGGGGTTTTGAACCCCCCCAAAATATGCCATATCCAATTAATAGCGAATAGGCCATGTGGGTACATAAATTAGGCGCGAGGGTTGATTTTGAACCGTCCAAGCATGCTGAGTTCATTCATGGTATTGGCATGTCCTAATTTTACAGTAGCTGGAAACGCCCAAATTAGAACTTGGAAAACCCTAGATATCTTTAATGGTGAATCCTTGTATAACGCGTGAAAACTCAATCAAAGCATATGGTTAGTTTCAGAATCATCCAATTAGCAAGAATCCATAAAAAAAATGCAATGAATATGCTTGAATATTAAAACACGATTATGAAAAAAATGTGAAAAAGTTTGAATCCCCTATACCAATTCTGGGCGTGTAAGGGTTGGAAAATTATTCAGTTAGCTTCAGTAATGCACGAGGAAGCTTTTGCAATTGGTCTCTTGCTCTGAATCGTGCTAGAATATGATTTTCAGTTTCCAATTTTTTGACAAAAAATTCAACTTTGGTTATGGAGTTTCTGCGCAGCTGAGAGGTCCTTGGCATTAGGGTTTGCATGAGTACTTATATGTGAATGATTAGGGTAGGTTTTCTTGTCCAAGGAATCAAGGAATTGATGTATGGAAGATTTGATTTTCATGCATAATGTTTTCAATCTTTTTCAAGCATATTTGGTCTCAATCATATCCAATTACCTTTGATTCTTTCCTAACCTGATTTGCACGAAATCTTGGAGATATTTCATGCACACAAAGATTTAAAACATTAGGTTTAGTATTTTTCACCTATTTATTTTAATTAAATGAATTATTAATAATTAAAAATCCAAATAAATAAATAACAATGATAAAAAACTTCCCTTTGGGCCAAATGGTCGTGCACATGCCTTGGATGATGAATTGTGGAATAAAAATAGGCCCATTAGCATTTTTAGGTTATTTGGAGCAATGTTGACTTTTCAAAATATCCAAAAATTTCCCAACTTCCACAAGGCATAACTTGCTCAATTTTTAAGCTTTGCTCATGTTCTTGGACATTTTGGAAAGGTCTTTGAGTCCTCTAACCAATGCCTTTGGTCCCATGTCATTTTGATTTACCAATCTCAAGTTATGGCCTTTGACTTAAAGTCCTTTTTTGTTGACTTTTGAAAATGACCTATAATATTGAAATTGATAACTTTTTGTGAGAGCATTTCTTGGACTTGAAGTGTGAAGAGGAGTTGTAGGAAATGTCTTTCTCTTCAAAATCAGCTTTGGATGGAATTTTTCTGATAATCCATGTGGAAGTTATGCCCTGGTCAAGTTACAGTTGACTTTTTCAACTGTCCAAATATGGAAATTTTTGCATCTTGGGACTTTTTGAGCCATGCCTTGAGAATCATGATCAAACATTGATCAAATGATGTTTGTGGCTTCAAAATGAGATGTTGACCAAAAATTTGAACTTTTGACTGTCAAATGACCATTTTGCCCCTGCAGTTGACTGTAGTGCAATTAGGGTTTTTTGACTGTGCAATTTTGAGCTGTAAGTCTTGAAACTTGGTATGAGGATGCTTGACCATATTTATAGGCATGTTGGACTTGATTGGACCCTTGGAAACTTCATTTTCTTTGCCAGAACAAAAACCCTAATTTTTGACTGTTAGGAGGCCCTTGAACTGTGCACCCTTGGGGAGATTTTGAAGCTTTTGACTTGGCAAATTTTGAAGAATATGGGAGGGAAAATTTTGGGGTACAACAGTTGCCCCTGTTCAATCTTCTTAAACCTGAGGATATAGATTGGCTGACGTGCCTTTCGTAATCCGAAGGTAGAAGATGATTGAACACTAGAGTGCCCAGAAATTTGCGCTCACATAGTAGTATGATGGTGGAATGGGCTTATAGATGTCATTTGGAGATTGATGGATAGGATGATGGGCTTATAGATGCCATGCTGAGAGAATGATGGATGGTGGATGGGCTTATAGATGCCATGCTGAGAGATGATGGATGGGAGATGGGCTTATAGATGCCATCTGGATGTTGATCGCGTAAGAGATTCATTAGCGAGAACTTGCGTACCTGCAAAAAAGAAAAATGAGTACCTGGCCTGTTACAGGAGCTGGTCTTCAAACTCTTCATATAGATGTGTCCTGACTGGTTACAGGAGCCGGATCTGGAGCTTCAAACGGTGATGAATGAACCAGGGGTGGTTGCTACCTCAACAGGAACGCTGAGAGAACCTGGGGACGATTACTACCTCCGCAGGAACGCTGAGAAAATCTTGGACGACTTCAACTTCAACATCAATCGTTGAGAGAATCTTGGGATGATTACTACCTCCGCAGTATCGGGGAGAGAACCATAGGCGACTACAACCTCAATAGCAATCATTGAGAGAATCTTGGATAACTTCAACCTCAACAGCAATCGTTGAGAGAATCTGGGGATGATTACTACCTCCGCAGTATCGGGGAGAGAACCATAGGCGACTACAACCTCAATAGCAATCATTGAGAGAATCTTGGATAATTTCAACTTCAACAGCAATCGTTGAGAGAATCTTGGGATGATTACTACCTCCGTAGTATCGGGGAGAGAACCATAGGCGACTACAACCTCAATAGCAATCATTGAGAGAATCTTGGATAACTTCAACCTCAACAACAATCGTTGAGAGAATCTGGGGATGATTACTACCTCCGCAGTATCGGGGAGAGAACCATAGGCGACTACAACCTCAATAGAAATCATTGAGAGAATCTTGGATAACTTCAACTTCAACAGCAATCGTTGAGAGAATCTGGGGATGATTACTACCTCCGCAGTATCGGGGAGAGAACCATAGGCGACTACAACCTCAATAGCAATCATTGAGAGAATCTTGGATAACTTCTACTGAGTCTTTATCAGGAAAATCTGTTAGGGGTCGATTTAGCTGGACTAGAGAAGGCCTTGGACTGGATAAGAAACAGAAAATCTTAGGGTCGATTAACTGAACCGGTCTAGGTCTTGAAATGTAGCTGAGAACTTTAACTGCATCTTTACTGAAAGGTAAAGGTCAGTCATATGCAATGCATGATATAGATCAAGCCATGATGTTCTCAACATAAATGAGATTTGTAAGATGTGATGCGTATATGCATGCTATAATGTATGAGAATATGATGTTTATGAATGCATATTTTCGTCTAGGAAAATAAATCCTTGACGGGTGCCGGGAAGTCATATCCTGGGCTGATGTTGGAGAATAGATTTTTGCTTCCGCTGGATGATAGTTGCAAGAATACCGGTAGGAGAAGATAACTCCGTTGGGGAATAAACTTGGCGAATGGATTACTCTGCGGGGAGAAAAGTACTCTAACGATCTTGCTGGGAAGCAATACTCTGTGGGGAGAGAGATACTTTGTCGGGATGTTGATGATAACCTGCTGGGGATACCATTGTTGTGTTGGAAGTGTTGATAGACTTCGCCGGGGATAAGAAGACTTCGTCGAGGACGCTCTTTCCGTGGCTTTTGGCTGAGGATAACCCAGTTATATCCTGGTAAGGAAATAACTCTTTGAATAAAGCCGGGGAACGCGTTCGTGCTCTGCGAGGATAAGCTTCCAGAATCTACTGGGGATAAGCTTACTGCTTGGGGAGATGGATTCCAACTTTCCTGGGGAAACTGGGTTGGACTCTCCTGGGGAAATTTTGAATTGTACCGGGGAAGTGACTCCACTGAATGTTTGATATACCGCCGGGGAACAATCTTTAGACCGAGACTGCCGGGGATGCTTGTTAGGAATGCATGTATACTACTGGGGAATGTTTGAGATCTGCGGGAGGATACCCAACTTCCTTAAGGTTTGATAATATAGCTTTGCTTGAGGGGAGTATACTGTCTTGCTGGCTCACTCTCTGGGGAATTGGGATATGCTGGTTATGTTCTCCAGCTGAACTCACCTTGGTACCTTGGAGGACAGAACAATTAGATTGCTTAAACAACTCTTTATTGCCCCTGTTTCTATGGGAGGAGGCACTTGTGGGATGCTGATAGTTGTTGATAGACAAACCTTCTTCAGGTAGGCAGATGACAAGATGACGGGACATAGTCGTACGCTTTGATCCCTAACTTTTGCCTGGACCGCCCTTTCGGGTTTTCAGTCCACCGGGATGCCCATTTTTGCCCAAGCCGCCTTTTCAGGTTTTCGACTTGCCGGGTGTACAGATTTTTCATTTCATCCCTTCATTTTGCCTGAACCCTTTTGGTTCGTCGGGAGGCCCTAATTTTTGCCTAGGCATGTCAGCCTAGCGGGTCTTTTATCGTGCGTAGTATTTTTTCGACTATGTCCACGCTCTTAGAATGCAGGGAGGTGCCCCTGTTAGAAGTGTTTTGCCATGCCACCCGAAGATGTTTGATTAGGCAAGATTCATTGTTGGAATGCCCCAAGTGATCCAAGTGGAGATTTGCCCCTGGCTATTTGGCCTTTGAGAGATTCTCTGAATCTTGACTTAACTGCCCAGATGATGGACAATGATCAAGTCTGCCCCTTGATTGGAAGTATTTTTGTTCACTAGGTATTCATCGTGCGAATTTCCTTGCTGTTCAAACAAAAAGTCATATGCAAACAAAGTTATGTTAAAAATGCAAAGCTTATGTCTGTCTTGGAGATTTTGAAAATGCATTCTTTTTCATAAAACAAGTAAATGTTTGTAAAACGTGATGTCAACTCCGTATTTACCGCAAGCCTTAAGGAGTCAGGATACCTTTCGTAACAGTATGCTTTCGAACTAACCCATGCTTCAGCTAGTCCTTTTAAGGGTTATAACGTGGCCTGGTTCACGGTTCAAGAAACAAAGGATAAAGGCTCAAACTTTATTTGTACCCACCCGCTCTTCGTGATGTTCTCCAAACCTAAACTCAGTTGATCATACGTTAGACCTTATTTGAGTCTTTGCTCTGATTTTCCGGTGATGGTTCGGATGTTGATAACTTATTTTGAATAGGCAGTCATTCCTTTTTTGTTATTGTCGAGGGTTTGTATGACCTCTTTTCTTTTTTTCGTTATCCCTGTTTTTTTTGCCTGAGCTGTTTCCTTTTTGGAATTACAGTCAGCGGGATGCCCCAGTTTCGTAAGTCCCCTTTATAGGTTTTGACTTAATGGTTTTTTTATTTTTTGAGATAATGACTGCCTTTCTTTATTGATTATTCGGAACCATCACTGTCTTTCTTCGTTTTGTAAGGACCTCTTTGGTGCCATTCGTTATGCACTTGGATCAACTGAGAGACTACCCTGCCCCAGGTTATGATTAAGGGTTTTAAATTTCGAAAAGAAAAACTCCTACTTCTTTGGCTCAGACGGGTTGACGAGGGATTATCTTCCTTATAACTCCAGTGTTTAGGGATTGAAACAATGCCTGTACCTCATCAGCGGGGTCTGTTTAAAAGCATACTGTAAAGATTGTGGTATCGTTTTCGTCATCCTCCCTCAAGAGGCTTAGAATTATTAATTAAGAGTTGATCATTAGAAAAAATATGAAAATAATCTGCATTTAGTGAATACGAATATATTGTTTCAAAACAGACATATGCGATGCATTAATGAAATAACAACGTTTGATATGGATGGAATGTTTGGACAATCAAAAGAAAATTACAACTTGAAAGATTCTAATGAACAAAAATTTCTCAATCCTAGCCATGTTTGGGTAGGGGAGCAGTGGTCACATTGGGAGTCTCGGCGGGCTCGAACTCGATCTCTTTAGCATCGATCATATTCTGAATCTTGTACTTTAGTGCCCAACAGTCCTCAGTATCGTGCCCCGGGCTACCAGAATGGTAAGCGCACCTTGCTTCTGGGTTGTAGTTTGGAGAGGAAGTCTTTGGATTTGCAGGAGGGTTGATCACCGCAATCAGGTTCATCCTTAACATGTGCTGCAAAGCTCGTGACCATGACATGTTGATGTAGGTGAATTGTCTCTTAGGCTCGTCCGACCTGTTCTGATCAACCCGCTGTTCTTGGCGAGGTTGTTGTTGGCCCTGAGAAGTAGTAGCAACTCGGAGAGGTCTATTCATTGGACCCGACTTTTGCCTTCTTGGAAGCTGTTCCATGACCTGGTCCCTGATTTGGGCTGGTTGCTTCATGCCTTGAGGAAGCTGGCTGATCAGGGCCCTTAGCTCTCCTTGCTCCTGAGCTAAACCTTGAATGAGGGCCCTTTGCCCCAGCATCTGGGTTTTCAATGTGTCTACCTCAACTTGTAGACGTTTCAGCTGTTCGTCCTTGTCATTTTCAGGGCTCTTTCTGGTCAGATTCCCCATGAGGAGTGTCCTCAACTCTTCATGCCCCTTGGATAGGCCTAGGAAGATTTCCCTGAACTGAGTCTCTTGAGCCTGAAGACCCTGGTTATCTTGTTGGGAAGCCATTGCTGAAATAAACAGCGGAGAAGGTAAGTGACCTGTAAAAAGGGTACCTGTAATGCAATGATATGTATGATATGCATGCGATGTTTTCAAGGATCTCGCGGGGTAAACAAGAAATTTGTTAGAGCTGGGATCCGGTAGCTTGATTGAAGGAACTTCCTGTTGTTGAGAGTCCTTCTTCAAGGGTCAAAGGCTCACCATATCAAGTGGGTCATAGCCCCTGACTTTAGTCATCATGTCTGGTTTTAGTTTCCAAACAACCTTGGTTAGAGGAACCTTCTTCAGGAGTCAGAGCTCACCATATCAAGTGGGTCATAGCCCCTGACTTTAGTCATCATGTCTGGTTTTGGTTTCTAAACAACCTTGGTTAGAGGAACCTTCTTCAGGAGTCAGAGCTCACCAAATCAAGTGGGTCATAGCCCCTGACAACTTTGTCTAGAGGAAAATAAATCCTCTTTGCCCCTTGCTGGGATAGTTGATTCACCATGACCTGCATCACAAGCCCTTGAGATCCTTGAAATGGGTTAGGATGTATGCAATGGTATGATGTTATGGTATGCATGGGGTAACGTAGGTAAGCCCTGTTATGAGTCCCAATTAAGGACTACAAACCAAAACCTGCAAGAAACTCAAGTAAAGCCTGTCATGAGTCCCAATTAAGGACTATCAACAAAACCTGCAAGAAACTCAAGTAAAGCCTGTCATGAGTCCCAATTAAGGACTATCAACAAAACCTGCAAGAAACTTAGTAAACCCTGTTATGAGTCCCAATCAAGGACTATAAACAAAACCTGCAAGTAGTTCATGTGTCAGATAACAAGCATGCGAGTAGTCAAGTACGAAGGCACACAAGTCACACAAGAGAAGCCCTTAGAGTTTAAGGCCAACATGAGGTCTGGGTATTACCCTCTTTCAGTTTGTTGGTTCATAATTGTCCTATCAAAGTAACCGGGTTCTTAGAGGATCCCAATATCATTGGCTACTCTCAATCGGTCATAACCATCACGAGAGTTTAGCCTCAATGGGCGTAGCATACTGCTACTATTCTAATGGCCAAGTTGTGTCATTTAAGGTTCTAAGGTTGTTGGTGCTTAATGACTCCTCAGAAGACCCATATTCTCCTCGTTGCAACACAAGGGATATCGGTACAGACCAAAGTGCCACACCAACGTAGCCACTGTTTCACCCGTGTCGGTCTATGCCGGACAAGTCCCTCACACCTTATGCTACCTAAACAGGGTATCCCCAGATCCGGGTTAGGATCTATGTAACTCCCATGCAACCCACAAATTTAAAGCAGACAAGTCAATACAATTGAAAACACAGTTATGAACTAACCCTAAGGTACACCTCACTTTATAAATATATCCCCAGCAGAGTCGCCAGTTCTGTGATCGGTGGATCTGGAACTGACTGTTTAACGCTGGTTCGCGAAATGTCGCGGTAAGCAAGAGTCGCCACCATCTTTTATTTTCTCCAAATGGAAAGGACAAAAGCACAGAAAAATTCCTTAAAGAGATTGCTCTCGGTTCGGGAGGTAGGTTATAGAAAGGGAAGGTGTTAGCACCCTTTCTATCCATGGTTATCCATGGGCTCTTAGATACTTGCTCATTTGTGTTTTCAAAAATGGTTTGTTTGCTTTTCAATTGTGGGTTTTAAAAAGTTTCTTTGAAAATTCCAGTTCGACTCTTGTATCGGTCCTCAAGAGTGTTTGAAAAGTTGCTTTCGAAAGCTTTTTTGAAAAGGTGTCGGTGTGAAAAGTATTTTTGAATTTTTGAAATTAGAGCAAGTATCTACGAGAACCTACCTACCCTAAGGAATTCGTCTGTGTAAATGTCCTTTAAGGTAGTGCCATCCCACCATTGAGAGGTAGGTAGCACCACCGTTGGAGGTGTTCGGGTCAATTCGAGGTTCGGGACATGGTGATCACCAGAGCAATGGGAAGACACCTTAGAAGCTACACTCATGCCAGGTTCCCGGATCATGAGAACTTACTAAGACATCCTCTACTCGACGATCACCTTTCGAGGCAAGGCAACAGTGAGGCGTACCCTAGGGGTGGTGTGTGATTTGTGTGTCAGATTCGTTCATTTTTGTCTTGTCATGTCAGAGTGATCTATGCGTTTGTTTTTATTTTAGGCCATTCATTCTTGCATGCATTTATTTAATAGTTAAGAAAGTGCGAGAAATAAAAGTTATAAACTATTACAAAGGCGCGGGTCCACATCGCCAAAATTTCCTGGACCCGATTTGACAGAAAGTAAATAAGTAAAGTAAAGTGCGAGAAATTAAGTTTACACGGCTTTGAGAGAGGTACATAAATATTATAAGAAATAAAATAAAAAATGCGCGAATTGGAATTAAAGTTAGAAACGAGGGCGTTGGACCCTTTTTAATGAAATTAAATTAAATGATTAAATTAATGAAATTTAGATAAAAAAGAAATTATTTTTTGAGTTTTCGTATTTATGGTTTTTTAATGAGAATTAAATGAAATTAAGAGATTAACCCTAATTCTAATTGTTTTTAATTTATTAAGAAAACATATTAAAATTTAAACCTAAAATTAAATTAATTATTTACATGCAATTTGATTTATAAAATAAATAATATTTAATTATTAGTGAAAAGAAAAGGAAAAGGATAAAAATTAATTAAAACCCTAATTCTACCAATTTTAAGTTTATTAGAAAAATATTAAGATTTAAACCTAAATTAATAAACTACAATCAATTAGTGATATTTATTTACAAAAAAATAACATTAAATAAAAATACTTATTTTTTATCTCTTTTTCTGATTTTTAGATTGTTTTTATGTTTTTTTAATGAAAATATTAAATTAAAGGAATTAAATAAAAATAGAAATAATTGAATCAAATAAAAAAAATAATGAAAAGAATATTGCAAACCTAGGGGGGTCTGTCCCCAAATTGGGAGGTTATTGTTAGCATTTTAGGCCCATCTTTGCAAGGCCTTGTTGACTTTTGTGCCAGCGTGTACCTCCATTGACTAATGCTTAGGGTGTTCTCCCAGTCTGGACCCTTTGATTAATCTCAGTAGGCACGTGGATGGCTTGATGTTGATGATGTATGATGCACCCTAGCGCTGAAGCTGCACATAAGCGTTAATAGAAAAATAATATGAAAGGGGTGGGGGACCTGGGGCTCGAACCCAGGTCCTAGAGATTACCAACACGTTCCTTGACCAGTGGAGCTAGTGATGCGCGTTTGTATATAAAATAACACACAAATAATATAAGAGAAACAAGGGTTAGTGGAATCTTCGCGCGCGAAAATTCAAACGTTCCAACCAGATAGCGCCACCTATCCTTCTTCTTCGTTTTGTTCTTTTTTTCCTGAAACATGAAGAGGTTAGCGGGGGTTTTGAACCCCCCCTAAATATGCCATATCCAATTAATAGCGAATAGGCCATGTGGGTACATAAATTAGGCGCGAGGGTTGATTTTGAACCGTCCAAGCATGCTGAGTTCATTCATGGTATTGGCATGTCCTAATTTTACAGTAGCTGGAAACGCCCAAATTAGAACTTGGAAAACCCTAGATATCTGTAATGGTGAATCCTTGTATAACGCTTGAAAACTCAATCAAAGCATATGGTTAGTTTCAGAATCATCCAATTAGCAAGAATCCATAAAAAAATGCAATGAATATGCTTGAATATTAAAACACGATTATGAAAAAAATGTGAAAAAGTTTGAATCCCCTATACCAATTCTGGGCGTGTAAGGGTTGGAAAATTATTCAGTTAGCTTCAGTAATGCACGAGGAAGCTTTTGCAATTGGTCTCTTGCTCTGAATCGTGCTAGAATATGATTTTCAGTTTCCAATTTTTTGACAAAAAATTCAACTTTGGTTATGGAGTTTCTGCGCAGCTGAGAGGTCCTTGGCATTAGGGTTTGCATGAGTACTTATATGTGAATGATTAGGGTAGGTTTTCTTGTCCAAGGAATCAAGGAATTGATGTATGGAAGATTTGATTTTCATGCATAATGTTTTCAATCTTTTTCAAGCATATTCGGTCTCAATCATATCCAATTACCTTTGATTCTTTCCTAACCTGATTTGCACGAAATCTTGGAGATATTTTATGCACACAAAGATTTAAAACATTAGGTTTAGTATTTTTCACCTATTTATTTTAATTAAATGAATTATTAATAATTAAAAATCCAAATAAATAAATAACAATGATAAAAAACTTCCCTTTGGGCCAAATGGTCGTGCACATGCCTTGGATGATGAATTGTGGAAGAAAAAGAGGCCCATTAGCATTTTTAGGTTATTTGGAGCAATGTTGACTTTTCAAAATATCCAAAAATTTCCCAACTTCCACAAGGCATAACTTGCTCAATGTTTAAGCTTTGCTCATGTTCTTGGACATTTTGGAAAGGTCTTTGAGTCCTCTAACCAATGCTTTTGGTCCCATGTCATTTTTATTTACCAATCTCAAGTTATGGCCTTTGACTTAAAGTCCTTTTTGTTGACTTTTGAAAATGACCTATAATGTTGAAATTGATAACTTTTTGTGAGAGCATTTCTTGGACTTGAAGTGTGAAGAGGAGTTGTAGGAAATGTATTTCTCTTCAAAATGAGCTTTGTATGGAATTTTTCTGATAATCCATGTGGAAGTTATGCCCTGGTCAAGTTACAGTTGACTTTTTCAACTCTCCAAATATGGAAATTTTTGCATCTTGGGACTTTTTGAGCCATGCCTTGAGAATCATGATCAAACATTGATCAAATGATTTTTGTGGCTTCAAAATGAGATGTTGACCAAAAATTTGAACTTTTGACTGTCAAATGACCATTTTGCCCCTGCAGTTGACTGTAGTGCAATTAGGGTTTTTTGACTGTGCAATTTTGAGCTGTAAGTCTTGAAACTTGGTATGAGGATGCTTGAACATATTTATAGGCATGTGGGACTTGATTGGACCCTTGGAAACTTCATTTTCTTTGCCAGAATAAAAACCCTAATTTTTGACTGTTAGGAGGCCCTTGAACTGTGCACCCTTGGGGAGATTTTGAAGCTTTTGACTTGGCAAATTTTGAAGAATATGGGAGGGCAAATTTTGGGGTACAACAATATGAAAACCTTTTTTTTGCATTTTTTGCATATTTATTTTATTTGAATATTGTGTAATTAAATACCTTGCAAAATTCCAATTTGATGTAATAGCTTAGGATTTAATTCTTGTCAAAATACCCCCATTTGAACATTTGTACCCCCCATCCCATATATTGTGTTGTAATAACTTAGGACCTTTAAATTCCGCATTTTAAAAGATTTCTAATTATGCCATGTTAGAATTAGGGTTTGTATGCAAATCAATTAACCAAAAATAGTTTGACTTAACTTCAAGATAAACAAGCATGAAAATGGACAACACTAATCACACTTGCACCCCTAGGGTATTCCACTTGTTGCCTTCAATAATGGGCCATATTGCATGTTAGGTCTCTTTGGGCAAAACAAACACAATTCAAATGATCATAGTCCCTCGATGACGCTTTCGAAAGTTGCCTAAAAATGATCAAGTCCCTTAAAGAAAATTGCCCAAAGATACTTGGCACCATTGCAATTATGGTCTAAACGATGACCCACGCCCGTCCCTTTCACATCCTAACACAAGATTGTCCACCAAATACAATGGTGGAACAAAATTGTTAAAAGGGTTAAAACATAGCAAAGATCTTTGAGAAATGTAGGGGAGATAGCTCTTGGTTACTTGCCCCCTTGCAAAACAAAAACACTTGCCTATTTTTCAAAACACACATCACTACACTTTCAAAACAACTTTCAAAAACATTGAAAACCTTTTCAAAAGACATACACCTTTGTATACATCCCAACATGGATCATTACAAAGGTTTCCACCACATTGGCCTCTTTTCAAAACATTTTCAAACCCACACACACAACGCACCATTTCAAACAATTGAAAATCAAGGCAAGTTGATCTAAGCAAGTAACTAAGAGCCCATGGATAACCATGGATAGAAAGGGTGCTAATACCTTCCCTTTCTATAATCTACTCATCGAACCTAAGAAAACATCTCAAAGGTTTTTTGCTGTGCTTTTTTAACCTTTCCTTAGGATAAAATAAAAAGTCGGTGGCGACTCTTGCTCAACCGAAACATTTGCGAAAACAAACGCAAAACCTCAAGTCAGTTCTCCCACCGTATCACAGAACTGGCGACTCTGCTGGGGAATTCAATCTAAAAGTGGAGTAACCTTAGGGCTTAGATCACCCTCTTGCATGACTAATTGTTTGTTTTGATTGCTTTATATCTTGGCTCTCTTGTTTGGGTTTACAATCCTACACCCAGATTTTGGGAAACATTCATAGATAGCAATACGTTGTGGAAACTGTGCGGGGTATACCAACACGGTCGAAGCAATAGCTATATTAGTGCGACATATTTGTGAGTACCGGTAACCCTTGAGTTCAATCAAGGAGAGTACGGGGCCGCTGAGTGATGTCACTAAGCACTAATGACCTAGAACCTTACTTGACCATCTTGGCCTTTCATTAGGGGTAGTGAGATGACCGACTTTGGTGCAGTCCGAAGTTGGTAGATACTCGATACTACACTCATTGAGGTTTGTTTTCTTGGAATATTTTGGTCACTAGTTAAGTGGCTAAACCAAAACAATGAACAATGAAAACAATCCAGTGATATTGAGCTCCTTAGAACCCGGTTACTATTTATAGGACAGGTTTTTAAGCCAACTACACTCAAGAGGGTACTTACCTATGAAACCCCATGCAAGCCTGAAACTAGGGTTTGGCGTGAATTGCTTGTACATATGCTTGTGCATACATCATGAACATCATAAAGCATCATATGCATTTACTAACCACTTCAAGGGTTTAGATCTTCATCTTTGTTCTTGTTTTGTAGGTCATGGAAATTCCTCGCAGAAAAACCATCCAAGTCAACCTTGTGAGAATCCCTCCTCAACTCAAGGAGCTCACATCAAGAATTCTGGAAAGCTCTCCCTTCAGTGAAAGACATGGTAGACTGCTCAGCTTAGTCAACACCAACATTGAAGAGGACATGATGAAAGTGCTACTTCAGTTCTTTGACCCTCTTCACCACTGTTTCACTTTCCCCGACTACCAGTTGGTGCCCACTTTGGAGGAATTTTCTCAACTCCTGAGAACTCCTATCCTTAATCAACTACCTTTCAACGGTACGGAAAAGGAACCAAAGCCTGAAGATGTTGCTCGAGCACTACATCTACAGCCATCTGACATCAAGGGGCATTGGGAAACTAGAAGCGGTGTCAAAGGCTTCTTAGCAAAATTCTTGTTTGAAAAGGCACAAGAGTGTTGGAATTCATTGGACCTACAAGCCTTTGAAGAGATTGTGGCACTCCTTATCTATGGGTTGGTCCTGTTCCCAAATCCTGACCAGCTTGTAGAGGTCAACACCGTCAAAATCTTCTTGTCCAGAAATCCAATACCAACATTGCTTGGGGACATCCTTCACTCATTTTACACACGAACAATGAGAAAGAGGGGTGTTCTCATGTGTTGTACTCCTCTCCTTGCAAGGTGGTTTATTTCGCACCTTCCACAATTTGTCTTGAAGAATGACCAAGGCTCAAGGTGGTCCCAACGGTTGATGACTCTTACTCACTCTGATGTACATTGGTGTTCTCGGTCCAGAGAAAATGTCATCATCATCGATCGTTGTGGAGAGTTTCCTAATGTTCCTTTACTTGGAATCAGAGGAGGCATCACCTACAACCCTTGCCTAGCTTTGAGGCAATTTGGATATGCACGAAGAGATGGCCCTCACGACATGTTGATTCCTGACCTAGTTTTTGACTTCGACAACGATGCGCAAGGACTTCGCCAAAGATTCATCAGAGCTTGGAGGATGCCTAACAAGGTTGACAGCAAGACACTGGGACACAAGAATTCCATCCCTCTTGAGCCTTATCTCAAGTGGGTACGAACCCGAGCCCAGAGTCTAATGATGCCTTATCCTCATGTTCTCCCTGTGATTAAAGAGCCCGTTAAGGAAGGAGAGGTTCCCTACACCATCCTACATCCTAACATGCCTACATCGTGGGAGGAGATGCAGAAGAGTTGGATCCAACTCAAGGATGAATGGAACACTTTTGAAGCCAGCTTTTACGCCAGCGAGAAGAAGGTTCTAGAGCTCACCCGCCGACTCCATGAGCAAGAGGCCCTTAACACCTACATTGCGCCAAAGAGGATGCGCAACGTCTTTTTACCTTGAGAAGTTGTTTTTGTAATATTTGGCCCATGGGGCATTTATGTACTAACAAATTTCTTCTTATTAATATGACGTGCGTTCTTTTTTTGTCTGCAACAATTGTGAATTTCTAAAAAAAAAAACCTTGAATGCATTGCATAAATAGCATCTCATGCATCATGTGCATAACAGGTACCCTTTTTCTACAGGTTGCTTAATCTTCTTCGCTGTTTATTTTGAACAGTCATCATGAATCCTGAATCATCCAGTGAACAAGCTATCAAGGCCCTCCAGGCCCAGAATGCCCAGTTTCAAGAGATGGTCATGAGCTTGGCCCAAGGTCAACAAGATTTGAAGGCTCTGCTCCTAAAGAAGAAGAAGAAGAAGAGGATTGCATTGTTCAACATTGGACGCAGGTTTGGGAATACACTCCATAATGAGGCTGATCAAGCTACTTCCTCTGCAGAGAAAGACAGTCCCCAAGGGGTAAGGGCTCCTAGTCCTGCAGTCTCTGACAACGAGACGGATTACAATGACGAATAATACCCTCTTGCTGCTGATAGATACAAGCAATTAGAGGACCGCTTGAGTGCCATGGAGATTCAAAATGTGTCGGGGCTGGATTTCGGAGATTTAGGTTTATCTTCTGGGGTGGTAATCCCACACAAGTTCAAGGCGCCTGCCTTTGCAAAATACGACGGGGCTTCCTGTCCAAAGCTGCATCTCAGATCGTACGTAAGGAAGATCCAACCTTACACGGCAGACAAAAACCTTTGGATCCATTTCTTCCAAGATAGCCTTTCGGGGTCACAGATTGAGTGGTTCTATCAGCTGGATGGAACCAGTATCCGACATTGGGAGGATTTGGCTACCGCATTTTATAGACAATATTAGTACAATTCTGACCTCGCTCCTACGCGTACCCAACTTCAGGGTATGTCACTGGGAACGGGCGAAGGATTCAAAGAATATGCACAAAAATGGAGAGATCTGGCTGGCAGGGTGCAGCCTCCTTTGACTGACCGTGAACTGGTTGACATGTTTCTGGGGACCTTGTCTGGTCCATTCTTCAATCATCTGGTTGGTAATTCCTCCGCTGGGTTTACAGATTTGATCCTGACGGGTGAAAGGATAGAAGCTGGCATCAGGTCAGGAAAGATACAGAAAGGTGCCTCCGCAAGTACTGAGAAGAAGCCTTTCAAGAAGGAAGCTAGTGCCGTTTATGGACCTAGAAGACAAGTTAAGCCAGAACGCCGCCAAGCCGTCAATGCATTGGTAATTTCAAAACCTGTTGCCGCTCCTCAACAGTACAATCAACAAAGGGGTGAGAGGCCCAAAAGGCAATACACTCGGCTGAGTATGACCTTGTCACAAATCTTGCCGCAACTGCTATCGACCAACTTGGTGACCATCAGAGAGGCTCCGAAGGCTGTGAATACTGCATCTCCTAAGTATAATCCAAATGCCCGCCGTGCTTATCACTCCGATAGCCCGGGGAATTCGACTGATGATTGTTGGGCCCTGAGAAATAAGGTTCAATACCTTATTGATGCGAAGGAAATATAGTTTGAGGCGCCTGAGAGGCCAAATGTTGTAACTGCTCCTATGCCCCAGCATAGAGTAAATGCCGTTGAGGAAGATTTGTATGCTATTTCGGTGAATGATGTTGCTACCCCTCTATTGACTGTTAAGAGGAACCTATTGCTAGCCGGTTTATTTCCGGGTTGTAGCAAGGGTTGCCTCCTGTGTGCTGTTACCCCTACCGGTTGTCCACTGCTGAAATCAGGCATCCAAAGCCTGATGGATAGCAAGGAGATTCTGTTCAAGAAGACCGTTGTTCCTTTTGTTCCCGCTGAAGAAGTATCTGTCGTCACAATTTTCAACAATCCTACCAAGGCTCCCCCGAGGAAGCCAGTCAAAATTATGTCTGTCGCACCCATTACCATTACTGTTCCGGGGCCCCTCCCCTATGAATCTGACAAGGCTGTCCCATGGCACTATGGGGCAGATGTGTATGTGCTTGGAGTGAAGCAGGAGTTCAACACCGGTACCAGTATCAGTAACATCACTGGTCCCGCCAAAATTACTCGCAGTGGCAGGCTCTTCTCGCCTGACATTGCACCACCAGTTATCCGAAAACCTCTTATCATCACACCCGCAAGTGTGCATGTTTCCCTTCCAAATCAAGTTCCTGTGTCTACTACTGCCGCCGAGTCCTCTGATGCTCGGGGCAAAAGAGTTACCACCGATTTGCCTGCCCGGACGGAGGCACCAAAGAAGACCGCTGTTGAAGCCTCCCAACAAGAGATGGAGGAAATCCTTAAAATCATTAAAAAGAGTGACTTCAATGTCGTTGAACAGCTGGGGCATACCCCCTCCAAGATCTCTATGCTATCATTGCTGCTGTGCTCAGAGGCTCACGCCAAGGCCCTGATTTCATTTCTGAAAACGGCCCATGTACCGCAGGAGACATCTGCAGATCAATTCACTGACTGTGTGGCCAATTTGACAGCTGACATTGGTTTGGGTTTCTCGGATGCTGACCTTACCGCCAAGGGAAAGAACCACAATGATGCCCTGCATGTCTCCATAGAATGCAGGGGCACTACTCTCGCACACGTGTTGGTGGACACCGGTTCTTCCCTGAATGTTTTGCCCAAGAAGGCCTTAGATCGGTTGGATTGTGAGGGCCTGGAATTGAAACCTAGTAACATCATTGTTAGAGCCTTCGACGGTTCTAAGAGGATGGTGCACGGTGAGGTAGACATTCCTATTCGTGTGGGTTCCCAAGTCTTTGACTCAACGTTCTATGTGATGGATATTTGTCCATCTTATTCCTGTTTGCTGGGTCAACCTTGGATTCACAAGGCTGGGGCTGTAACATCCACTCTACACCAGAAGCTCAAATACCCTATCAGAGGGAAGATTGTTACTGTGCAGGGAGAGGAGGAATACATGGTTAATCACCTGAATTCATTCCGGTATATCGAGATGGACGGGGAGTTTATTGAAACCCCCTTTCAACATTTTGAAGAGGTACCTCCAACATTGGCGTCAGCTGAGACAGTGGTTGAAGAAGACTTTCCTTTGAAGATGGCTTCCTTGAAGGATGCCCAGGCAGTGATTGAGAAAGGCAAGTGCGCAAACTGGGGCCAACTTCCTGACTTCACTCAAAAGACCGACAAGTTTGGGTTGGGCTTCACTGCAGAGGCTCAGAGGGCTGTTCGCAAAGAAAGGATCAGAAAGCCTCCGGTGTTCATCACCAACCCAAGAGTGAATGTTATTGAGGATGACGTAGAGGAAGCAGAATTTGACAGTTGGATCTATCCAACAACCAACAACGGACCAAGCAACTGGACGGAAAAAGATTTTACACCTATTACTTTTGTCACTTAGTAATGAACTCTTTTGTTTTCAATTTGTAACAAACAATATGTTGAAACTTTTATTGGCTCGGTGTCCTACCCGGGGCACCGTGGCTCCATTTGTGAGGGCTTTTTGTATGACATTTCCATATATCATTAATCAAAACATTGGACGTTGTTGCATTTCAAATCTTGTGCTCTTTTTCTTTCTTTGTTATATATTGCAAAACAGCTATATTTACACACACTCACTTATACAGGTTCCAATCCACTCCGGATCTCGCTGGTAACGACTATGCTACTGCCAGTTATGACTTCGAAAATCCGATCAACTTAGCCGAAGACGAAGGTGAAGATGATTGCGAAGTGCCTGGTGAACTCACAAGACTGCTACTCCAGGAAGAGAGGGCCATTCAGCCGCATGAAGAGCCAGTGGAGACGGTAAATCTGGGTACGGAGACAAATAGAAAAGAAGTCAAGATTGGTGCCAATCTAGAGCTCAACGTGAAACAACGATTGATTCAGATGCTGCATGATTACATGGAAATCTTTGCTTGGTCTTACGAAGACATGCCTGGTTTGGATGCCGACATTGTAGTTCATCACTTGCCTACCAAGGAAGACTACCCTCCGGTAAAACAGAAGGTCCGCCGCATGCGCCCAGAGATGTCCGAGAAAATCAAAGCGAAGGTTATGAAACAATTTGATGCCGGGTTTCTAGCAGTGACTTCTTATCCTCAGTGGGTGGCCAACGTGGTTCCAGTGCCAAAGAAAGATGGTAAAGTCAGAATGTGTGTTGACTACAGGGATTTGAACAGGGCCAGCCCTAAGGACGATTTCCATCTTCCTCACATCGACATTCTTGTTAACAATACTGCTCAACACAAGGTGTTCTCCTTCATGGATGGTTTTTCAGGGTATAATCAGATCAAGATGGCTCCTGAAGATATGGAAAAGACTACCTTTGTTACTCAGTGGGGCACCTTCTGCTACAAGGTTATGCCATTCGGGTTGAAAAATGCTGGGGCAACCTACCAACGTGCCATGGTTGCTTTATTTCATGACATGATCCACCATGAGATTGAAGTGTACGTCGATGATATGATTGCAAGGTCCCAAACTGAGGAGGAACACCTTGACCATCTGCGGAAGCTGTTTGACCGATTGAAGTTGTACAAGCTGAGGTTGAACCCAAACAAATGCACCTTTGGGGTGAGATCTGGAAAATTGCTAGGTTTCATTGTAAGCGATAAAGGTATTCAAGTGGACCCTGCCAAGGTGAAAGCCATACAAGAGATGCCGACTCCCAAGACAGAGAAAGAAGTCAGAGGCTTTCTAGGACGACTGAATTACATTGCCCGATTCATCTCACATCTAACTGCTACCTGTGAGCCAATCTTCAAATTGCTGAAGAAAGATCAAGTAGTACGTTGGAACGATGAATGTCAGGCTGCTTTCGAAAAGATAAAGGAATATCTCCAAGAACCACCCATTCTTATGCCACCAGTGGAAGGGAGACCTCTAATACTATACTTGACAGTACTTGACAACTCGATGGGGTGTGTGCTGGGGCAGCATGACGAGTCTGGCCGAAAAGAGCACGCTATTTATTACCTGAGAAAAAAGTTTACCGACTGTGAGACTCGGTACTCACTGCTCGAGAAAACTTGCTGCGCTCTGGTATGGGCTGCTCGCCGGCTGAGACAGTATATGCTGACTCACACTACTCTGTTGATTTCAAAAATGGATCCAATCAAGTACATATTCGAAAATCCCGCTCTGTCCGGAAGAATAGCAAGATGGCAAATGATCTTGACGGAATATGACATCCAATACACAACTCAAAAAGCCATCAAGGGAAGTGTACTGGCAGACCATTTGGCACACCAACCTGTGGATGATTACCAATCATTGAACTTTGAATTTCCAGACGAAGATATCATGGTAGTAACTGATTGTGAAGTACCTGGACCGGATGAAGGGCCTGAGGAAGGATCCCGATGGTCTATGCATTTTGACGGAGCCTCGAACGCTTTGGGTAACGGCATCGGCGCTGTGATCATATCCCCTAAAGGTACTCATACTCCACTCACCGCCCGACTGTGTTTCAACAGCACCAACAACATGGCAGAATATGAGGCATGTATCATGGGTCTTCAAGCTGCAATCGACTTAAGGATCAAGTTTCTGAGTGTCTTCGGAGATTCCGCTCTCGTGATCAATCAGATCAAAGGCGAGTGGGATACGAAACACCCGAATCTTATTCCTTACAAGGAGTATGTGTTGACTTTGCTTCCCCACTTTGAAGAGATAACTTTTGAACACTTCCCAAGAGAGGAGAATCAGTTAGCGGACACACTAGCTACGATGTCTTCAATGTTCAAAGTCAAATGGGACAACGAGGCTCCTCGGATCATTATCTGGAAGTTGGACGAACCTGCATACTGCTGCGATCTTGAGACCGAAGAGGTAACCGAGAAACCCTGGTATCATAAGGTGAAGAGATACTTGGAAGCTCAAGAATACCCCGAAGGCGCATCAGTCAATGACAAGAAGTTCCTAAGAAGGTTTGCGGCAAAATTCTTCCTCGGCAACGACATTCTCTACAAACAAAACCATGATTCAACTTTACTGCGTTGTGTGGATAAGACTGAAGCAGAGAAGATCATGGTAGAACTACACGAAGGTACATTAGGAACACATTCCAGTGGACACACCATGGCAAAGAAAATCCTTCGGGCAGGATATTTCTGGTCCACAATGGAAGCCGACTGTTACCAACATTCTCGAACTTGTCATAAATGCCAGATCTATGCTGATAAGGTGCATATCCCTCCGGTTCCTCTGAACGTCCTGACGGCACCTTGGCCTTTTGCAATGTGGGGCATTGATATGATCGGCGAGATCCGACAGACGGCATCCAACGGGCATTGCTTCATCTTGGTAGCGATTGATTACTTCACGAAGTGGGTGGAAGCAGCCTCCTACGCCACCGTAACCAAGAGCGTCGTGGCACGTTTCATTCGGCATAACCTGATCTGTCGGTATGGCGTCCCGGAAAGGATCATTACGGACAATGGTACCAATCTTAACAACAAGATGATCACTAAGCTCTGCGAGCAATTCAAGATACAGCACCACAACTCTTCTCCTTACCGACCGAAGATGAATGGGGCTGTAGAAGCAGCGAATAAGAATATCAAGAAGATTGTGCAGAAGATGACAGTGACCTACAAAGATTGGAACGAAATGTTACCATTTGCTCTTCATGGGTACCGTACCTCTGCACGGACGTCAACCGGGGCAACACCCTTTTCCTTGGTCTATGGCATGGAGGCAGTCTTGCCAATTGAAGTCCAGATACCCTCTCTCCGGATAATGAAGGATGCAGACTTGAGTGAAGATGACTGGATCCAGACTTGACTTGATCAATTAAACCTAATTGACTAAAAGAGACTCACCGCTATCTGTCATGGTCAGACGTACCAAAAACGGATGATCAGAGCATTTAACAAGAAAGTCAGACCACAAGAGTATCAAGTTGGGGACCTGGTAATCAAACGCATCATCCTTCCTCAAAGTGATCCCAGGGGAAAATGGACCCCTACGTACGAAGGGCCATTTGTGGTTAAACATGTGTTCTCAGGAGGAGCCATGATTCTAACCACCATGGATGGTGACGACCTTCCTCACCCCGCCAATGCAGACATAGTAAAAAGATACTACGCATGAATAAAAGACCCGCTAGGTTGACATACCTAGGCAAAAATAAGGGCTTCCCGGCGAACCAAAAAGGTTCGGGCAAAAATAAGGGATGAAATGAAAAGAATCTGTACACCCGGCAAGTCGAAAACCTGAAAAGGCGACTTGGGCAAAAATGGGTATCCCGGTGGACTGAAAACCCGAAAGGGCGGTCCAGGCAAAAGTTAGGTGTGATCGGTGGATCTGGAACTGACTGTTTAACGCTGGTTCGCGAAATGTCGCGGAAGCAAGAGTCGCCACCGTCTTTTATTTTCTCCAATATGGAAAGGACAAAAGCACAGAAAAATTCCTTATTGAGATTAGTTCTCGGTTCGGGAGGTAGATTTATAGAAAGGGAAGGTGTTAGCACCCTTTCTATCCATGGTTATCCATGGGCTCTTAGATACTTGCTCATTTGTGTTTTCAAAAGTGTTTGTTTGCTTTTCAAAGTGAGTGGGTTTGAAAAAAGTTCCGTTTAAAATTTTAGTTCGACTCTTGTATCAGTCCTCAAGAGTGTTTGAAAAGTTGTTTTTGAAAGCTTTTTGCAAAGTGTCGGTGTGAAAAGAGTTTGATTTGATTTGTTTTGAATTAGAGCAAGTATCTACGAGTCATCTACCTACCCTAAGGAATTAGGCTGTGTAAGTGTCCTTTAGGTAGTGCCATCCCACCATTGAGAGGTAGGTAGCACCACCATTGGAGGTGTTCGGGTCAATTCATTTTTAGGGACAGTGTGGTCACCAGAGCAATAGTAGGACACCTTAGAAGCTACCCCCATGTCATGTTCATGGACATGAGGACTTACTAAAACGTCCCATACTCGACGACCACGTTTCGAGGGGCAAGGCAATAGTGAGGCGTACCCTAGGAGTGGTGTGTGATTTGTGTGTCATTTTCAGTTATATTTGTCTTGTCATGTATTGAGTGAGCTACGTTTCGATTTTATTTGGGGATACATTCTTTCATGTGATTATTAGCAGTTAAGGGTGCGGGAATTAAAATGCGGAAAAATAAAGGTCCTACGCTATTACAAGGCGCGGGTCTACATCGCCAAATTAAACCAAGACCCGATTTGAATGAAAGAAAAATGCGGAAAATAAATGTCCTAATTATCTATTACAAGGCTTTGGGGTAAATATATTATATTTAAAAAAGGAAATAAAAGTAAACATGCGAAAAGAAATAAAAATCGAGGATGCGAGGGCATTGGACCCTTTAAAGAAATTAAATCGAAATTATAAATTAATTAAATTAAATAACGGAAAGAACTTATTTTTGGAGTTTTTGTATTTATGAAATTTAATGAGAAAATTAATTATTATAGGAAACCCTAATTCTAGTTTGTTTTTAATTATAAAAAATGTTCAAGTTTTGACCTAATTTAACCTAATTATTTAATGACAAGTTTATTTACAAATTAATTAAGAATTAATAATAATGATGATGAGGTAATTTAATTATAGGAAAAAAAAGTAAAATGCTACAAAACCTAATTTTTATGTGTTTTAATTTATTTAAGAAAATAATATTAAAATTAAACCTAAAATTAAACTAATTGGATTATTAAAATTTATTTACAAAATAAACTATTAGTGAATTAAATATTAAAACAATAAACATATTTTTATTTTTATGATTTTTGATTTTTTTTTTATATTTTTGTATTATTAGAATTTTTGGTGAATTAAAGAAAAAAAACAATTAATTAAAAATAATAAATAAAAGAAAAGAAAAGAGAGAAAGAAATGCAAACATGGGGGGTGGTTGACCCAAATGGAGGAGGTTTATTTGCAGCAATTAGGCCCATTTGAATGAGGCCTTTTTGACTTTTCAGACTTGCGTGTGGAGGTGTTGACTGGTGTCCATGGTGGACTGTCCATCCTGGCCTTTGGATTGGAGTTGTTGGGCGCGTGGCAAGCAAAGATGTGAAGCTGCATGGTAGGCCCTGGGGCATGTACTGCATGGAAGCATGTTAAAACAAAATATATTGAATAAGTGGGGGACCTGGGAATCGAACCCAGGTCCCATTGCCTGCGTGACAACACAACAACCACCAAGCCAAGCGCGTTTCTTTGTTTACTTAGTGGGCACTGATCAACATATGCAAAGCATGCAATTATTCTGGAACCAACAAAAACCGCGCCAATGATTTGAACGCACCACTCACAAGCCAACAACTCATCTTCTTCTCCACTTCTTCGCTTTTGCCTGAAAAAATATAGAATGGATAGCGGGGGTTTTAAACCCCCACTAAATGCAGAACATAAAAATAGCGATTAGCTCACATGTAAATATAAAAAAGGCGCGATGGGGGGAATTGCTTCGTTTGGACATTCTGAATCCAGTGGTATAGGTCTCGTTGCCTAATTTTTCCTTATGCGTAAAACCCCAAATCTGGAGCTTTGAAACCCTAGGCATCGTTCATGGTAACTTTCCATACATGCAAGCATTCTTCAATTAAATTATGTCATTAGCTTCAGAATCAACATATTAGTATAAAACAATAATGAAAATGCATTGATATGGCATGTAAATTTAAATACGATTAAGAGAAATCTCATGAACAGGGCGACTGTGTTCTACCAGTTCTTTGTGTATGGAGAGTGGAAAAGTATTGGGTTATGTTCAGGAAGGTCCCAGCAAGCTTTTGGAATGGATTGTAGGTTCTGAATCACCCTGGAACTATGAAAACAGTTTCCACCTTTTTTTGAAAAAAATGCAAAGTTTGTTTTAAGGTCTCAGCGCAACATGCTTGTGTTATCCATTAGGTTATTGTTTGTGCATATATGAGGAATGAATTAGGTCAACAATCCAAGCCCAAAGCCTTGTGTTTAATGATTTTGAATATTTGATTTCCCTTATATCTTTTTCAATCTTTTTGTCATGAAGAACATGCCAATTATGGAAGATTTGCCTTTCTTGGACATGAAACGAATTGCCACCTTGTCTTAGTTGGATTTGCTGCATCAAAAAGATTTAAAAGCATTATTTTGTATTTTTCTCATATTTAATTTTAATTAAATGATTTAATAGGATTATAAATTCAATTAATTAATTAAAAATAAGAAAATAACTTCCCTTTGGGTCAATGGGTCGTGCATAGATTTTGGGTGATGATTCTTGGAAGAAATTGAGGCCCATTAGCAATTTTGAGGCATTTGAAGCAAGGTTGACTTTTCAAAATTCCCAAAAATTTCCCAACTTCCACAAGGCATATCTTGCTCAATTTTTAAGCTTTGATCATGTTCTCTGACATTTTGGAAAGGTCTTGAAGTCCTCTAACCAATGCCCTTGGTCCCATGTCATTTTGATTTACCAATCTCAAGTTATGGTCTTTGACTTAAAGTGCCTTTTTGTTAACTTTTGAAAATGACCTATAATGTTGAGATTGATAACTTTTTGTGAGAGAATTTCTTGGACTTGAAGTGTGAAGATGAGTTGTAGGAAATGTTATTATCTTCAAAATGAGCTTTGGATGGAATTTTTCTGATAAACCATGTGGAAGTTATGCCTTGGTCAATTTGCAGTTGACTTTTTCAGTTGTCCAAATATAGAAACTTTTGCATCTTGAGACTTTTTGAGCCATACTTTGAGAATCATGATCAAGAATTGATCAAATGATGTTTGTGGCTTCAAAATAAGATGTTGACCAAAAATTTGGACTTTTGACTGTCAAATGACCATTTTGCCCCTGCAGTTGACTGTTGAGCAATTAGGGTTTTTGACTGTGCAATCTTGTGCTGTGAGTCTTGAAACTTGACATAAGGATGCTTGACAATGTTTATAGGCATGTGGGACTTGTTTGGACCCTTGAAAACTTCAATTTCTTTGCCAGAACCAAAACCCTAGTTTTTGACTGTTTAGGAGGCAATTGGACTGTGCAACCCTTGGGAGATTTTGAAGCATGCTCTTTGCAAATCTTGGAGAATATGGGAGGGCAAATTTTGGGGTACAACAGTTGCCCCTGTTTAATCTTCTTAGACCTGAGGATGTAGATTGGCTGACGGGCCTTTCGTAATCCGAAGGTGGAAGATGATTGAAAACTAGAGTGCCCAGAAATTTGCGCTCACATGTTGGCAGCATGATGGTGGGAATGGGCTTATAGATGCCATTTGGAGATTGATGGACAGGAAGATGGGCTTACAGATGCCATGTTGGGAGGTGATGGATAGATGGATGGGCTTATAGATTCCATCTGGGTGTCGATCGCATAAGAGATTCCTTAGCGAGAACTTGCGTACCTGAAAAAAGGAAAGATGATTACCTGACCTGTTACAGGAGTTTGCCTTTAAAATTCTTTATATAGACGTGCCCTGGCTGGTTACAGGTATCGAATCTTTGAACTCTTCAGACGTGCCATCAACAGTAACGATGAGAGAACCTTGGGCGACTTCAACCTCAACAGTAACGATGAGAGAATCATAGGCGACTTCAACCTCAACAGTAACGATGAGAGAATCATAGGCGACTTCAACCTCAACAGTAACGATGAGAGAATCATAGGCGACTTCAACCTCAACAGTAACGATGAGAGAATCATAGGCGACTTCAACCTCAACAGTAACGATGAGAGAATCATAGGCGACTTCAACCTCAACAGTAACGATGAGAGAATCATAGGCGACTTCAACCTCAACAGTAACGATGAGAGAATCATAGGCGACTTCAACCTCAACAGTAACGATGAGAGAATCATAGGCGACTTCAACCTCAACTGTAACGATGAGAGAATCATAGGCGACTTCAACCTCAACAGTAACGATGAGAGAATCATAGGCGACTTCAACCTCAACAGTAACGATGAGAGAGTCTTGGACGTCTTCTACTGAGTCTTCATCAGAAAAATCTTTAGGAATCGATTTAACTGGACCAGAGAAGGCCTTTGACTGGATAAGAATCAGAAAAATCTTTAGGAGTCGATTTAACTGAACCAGACAAGGTCTTGGAATCTTAAACTGAGTCTTCATCAGAAAAATCTTTAGGAATCGATTTAACTGGACCAGAGAAGGCCTTTGACTGGATAAGAATCATAAAAATCTTTAGGAGTCGATTTAACTGAACCAGACAAGGTCTTAGAATCTTAAACTGAGTCTTCATCAGAAAAATCTTTAGGAATCGATTTAATTGGACCAGAGAAGGCCTTTGACTGGATAAGAATCAGAAAAATCTTTAGGAGTCGATTTAACTGAACCAGATAAGGTCTTGGAATCTTCAACTGAGTCTTCATCAGAAAAATCTTTAGGAATCGATTTAACTGGACCAGAGAAGGCCTTTGACTGGATAAGAATCAGAAAAATCTTTAGGAGTCAATTTAACTGAACCAGACAAGGTCTTGGAATCTTCAACTGAGTCTTCATCAGAAAAATCTTTAGGAATCGATTTAACTGGACCAGAGAAGGCCTTTGACTGGATAAGAATCAGAAAAATATTTAGGGGTCGATTTAACTGAACCAGACAAGGTCTTGGAATCTTCAACTGAGTCTTCATCAGAAAAATCTTTAGGAATCGATTTAACTGGACCAGAGAAGGCCTTTGACTGGATAAGAATCAGAAAAATCTTTAGGAGTCGATTTAACTGAACCAGACAAGGTCTTGGAATCTTGAACTGAGTCTTCATCAGAAAAATCTTTAGAAATCGATTTAACTGGACCAGAGAAGGCCTTTGACTGGATAAGAATCAGAAAAATCTTTAGGAGTCGATTTAACTGAACCAGACAAGGTCTTGGATATAGCTGAGAACTTAACTGGATATTTCCTGAAAGGTAAAGGTCAGTCATATGCAATGCATGATATGGATCAAGCAATGATGTTCCCAACATAACTGAGATTGTAGGATATGATGCGTTTATGCATGCTATATTGTATGGAAATGCGATGTTTACGAATGTAAGCTTTCGTCTTAGGAAAATAAATCCTTGACGGGTTCCAGGAAGTCACATCCTGGGCTGATGGTTGGAGAGAGTTCTTCGTTTTCGCTGGGGATGAAGATTATAAGAATGAACCGGTAGGAGAAGATGCCTCCATTGGGGAATAAACTTGACGAATAGATTACTCTGCGGGGAGAAAATTATTCTAGCGATCCTGCTGGGGAACAGTACTCTATGGGGAGAGAGGTACTCTGTTGAGATCTTGATAACAGTTGATTTGACCAGTCTTCTTCTGGCAGGCAAGTGTCGAGATAACAGGACATAGTCGTACGCTTTTGATCCCTAACTTTTTCCTGGACCGCCCTTTCGGGTTTTCAGTCCATCGGGATACCCATTTTTGCCCAAGCCGCCTTTTCAGGTTTTCGACTTGCCGGGTGTACAAATTTTTCGTTTCATCCCTTATTTTTGTCCGAACCCTTTTGGTTCGCCGGGAAGCCCTTATTTTTGCCTAGGTGTGTCAACCTAGCGGGTCTTTGATTATGCGCAGTATTTTTTGACTATATCCACGCTCTCAGAATGTAGGGAGTTGCCCCTGTTAGAAGTGTTTTGTCATGCCCCAGAAGGTGTTTAATCAGGCAAGATTCGTTGCCGGAGTGCCCCAAGTGACTCAGGCGGAGATTTGCCCCAGGCTGTTTGGCCTTTGAGAGATTCTCCGAATCTTGACTGGACTGCCCCAGATGACGGACCATGATCATGCCATGCCCCTTGATTGGAAGTGCTTTTGTTCATCCGATATTCGTCGTGCGAGCTTCTATGCTGTTCAAACAAATAGTCGTATGCAAACAAAGTTATGTTAAAAATGCAAAGCTTATGTCTGTTTCGAAGTTTTTGGAAATGCAGTTTTTTAATAAAACAAGTGAGTTCTTTTGTAAACTGTGATGTCAAACTCGTTATTTTACTGCGAGCCTTGAGGAGTCAGGATACCCTTGTAACAGTATGCTTTCGAACTAACCCATGCTTCAGCTAGGACTCTTTAGGGTTGTAACGTGGCCTGGTTCACGACTTAAGAAACAAAGGATAAAGACTCAAATTTTATTTGTACCCACTCGCTCTTCGTGATGTTCTTCAATCCTAAACTCAGCTGATCGTGCGTTAGACCTTATTTGAGTTTTTGTCCTGATATTCCCATGATGGTTCAGATATTGATGATTTATTCTGAATAGGCAGTCATTTTTTGTTTTTGTTGAGGGTTGGTATGACCTCTTTCTTTTTGATTTCGCTATCCCCTAAATTTTGCCTGAGCTGTTTCCTTTTTTGGAATTACAGTCAGCGGGATGCCCCAGTTTTGTAAGTCTCCTTCATAGGTTTTGACTTATTAGGTTTTTATTTTTTGAGATATAATGACTGCCTATCCTTATGATTATTCAGAATCATCACTGTCTTCTTTTTTTTTGTAAGGACCTCTTTGGTGCCATTTGTTATGCACTTGGATCAACGGAGAGAACTACCCTTCCCCAGGTTATGATAAAGGGTTTTAATTTTCGAAAATAAAAACTCCTACTTCTTTGGCTCAGAGGGGTTGATGAGGGATTATCTTCCTTATAACTCCAGTGTTTAGGGATTGAAACAATGCTTGTACTTCATCAGCGGGGTCGGTTCAAAAGCATACTGTAGATTGCGGTATCATTTTCGTCATCCTCCCTCAAGAGGCTTAGAATTATTAATTGAGAATTGATCATCACAAAAATATGAAAACAGTTTGCATATAGCGAATGCGAATATATGGATTCAAAACAGACATGTGCGATGCATTGATAAAATAACAAAGTTTGCTATGACAATAATTGTTTGAACAATCAAAAGAAAATTACAACTCGAAAAATTCTAATGAACAAAAATCCTCTAGTTTGAACTAGCCATTTCTCAGCGGAAGATTTTCATCTCGCCATCTGGCATGAACTCCAGCACCCCTTCGTCAATCAAGTCCTTGATTTTGTTCTTCAAGGTCCAACAGTCGTCTGTAGCATGCCCCGGGCTGTCTGAATGATAAGCGCAGCGGGTGTCGGGGTTATACCTCGAAGGTGTCCTGTTGGGATTCTTAGGAGGGTCCTTTAGAGTGATCAGATTGACCTCCAGCAAGCGCTTCAGTATAAAGGATGGTGGTATATCAGTCTCTGAGAAATGTCTTCCAGGCGCATTTCGTTTACGCTGACTACCCCGTTGAGGCTGGGCTCGTGACCCTGAAGCCAGCTGAGGAGATTTTCCTTTATCTTCTCCCCCCGCATGTGGTTGAATGATGACTGGAACTTCAACCTTGGCTGTTTGCCCCACTGGATTATTTTGAAACAGCTTGGTGACGAGGGCCCGGAGCTCTTCTTGTTTTTGAGCTAAATCCTGAATGAGAGTCATTTGGCCCATCAACTGCCCCATCATTTGGATCTTCATGGTTGCCAACTCAATTTGTAGCCCTTCCAGCTGGTCGTTCCTGATGCCCCCTGCATTCCCTAAGGTCAAATTCCTGGTGAGGAGAGTCTTTATTTCTTCTTGTCCCTGGGATAGGTTCAAGAACATTTCTCGCAGTTGGGCGTTCTGAGTCCAGAGATCTTGGTTGTCCGGTTGGAAAGCCATTGCTGAAATAAACAGCGAAGATGGTGAGTGACCTGTCAAGAGGGTACCTGTAATGCAATGATATGTATGATATGTAGGCAATGTTTTCAAGGACCTCGCGGGGTAAACAAGAAGATTGTTAGCATTTGAATTTGTAGCTTGATTGAAGGAACTCCATGTTGCTGAGAATCCTTCTTCAAGGGTCAAGGCTCACCATATCAAGTGGGTCATAGCCCCTGACAACCTTGGCTAGAGGAAAATAAATCCCCTTTGCCCCTTGCTAGACATTCCGATTCATCATGACCTGCACCACAAGCCCTTGAGATCCTTGAAACGGATTAGTCCTTATGCGAGATGTATGCAATGGTATGATGTTATGCTATGCATGGGGTAATGTAGGAAAATCCTATTATGATTCCCAATTAAGGACTATAAACAAAACCTGCAAGAAACTCAAGTGTCAGATAACAAGCATGCAAGTAGTCAAGTACGAAGGCACACAAGTCACACAAAAGAGCCCTTAGATTTTAGGCCAGCATGGGGTCTAGGTATTACCCTCTTTCAGTTTGTTGGTTAAGACCTGTCCTATCAAAAGTAACCGGGTTCTAGAGGATCCCAATATCACTGACTACCCTCAATCGGTCATAACTCCAGCATCACAATCTTTTCTTGCGGCCAGAACCATCACGAGAGTTTAGCCTCAATGGGCGTAGCATACTGCTACTGTTCTATTGGCCAAGTTGGGTCATTTAAGGTTCTAAGGTCAGTTGGTGCTTAATGACTCCTCAGAAGACCCATATTCTCCTCGTTGCGACACAAGGGATATCGGTACAGACCAAGGTGCCACACCAACGTAGCCACTGCTTCACCCATGTCGGTCTACGTCGGACAGGTCCCTCACAGCTTATGCTACCTAACAGGGTATCCCCAGATCCGGGTTAGGATCTATGTAACTCCGATGCAGCCCACAATAATAAAGCAAACAAGCACAACAATTGAAAACACAAGTGATCTTAGTCCTAAGGTACTCCTCACTTTATAAGAGTCCCCAGCAGAGTCTCCAGTTCTGTGATCGGTGGATCCGGAACTGACTATTTAACGCTGGTTCGCGAAATGTCGCGGAAGCAAGAGTTGCCACCGTCTTTTATTTTCTCCAATATGGAAAGGACAAAAGCACAGAAAAATTCCTTATTGAGATTAGTTCTCGGTTCGGGAGGTAGATTTATAGAAAGGGGAGGTGTTAGTACCCTTTCTATCCATGGTTATCCATGGGCTCTTAGATACTTGCTCATTTGTGTTTTCAAAAGTGTTTGTTTGCTTTTCAAAGTGAGTGGGTTTGAAAAAAGTTCCGTTTAAAATTTTAGTTCGACTCTTGTATCAGTCCTCAAGAGTGTTTGAAAAGTTGTTTTTGAAAGCTTTTTGCAAAGTGTCGGTGTGAAAAGAGTTTGATTTGATTTGTTTTGAATTAGAGCAAGTATCTACGAGTCATCTACCTACCCTAAGGAATTAGGCTGTGTAAGTGTCCTTTAGGTAGTGCCATCCCACCATTGAGAGGTAGGTAGCACCACCGTTGGAGGTGTTCAGGTCAATTCGTTTTTAGGGACAGTGTGGTCACCAGAGCAATAGTAGGACACCTTAGAAGCTACCCCCATGTCATGTTCATGGACATGAGGACTTACTAAAACGTCCCATACTCGACGACCACGTTTCGAGGGGCAAGGCAACAGTGAGGCGTACCCTAGGAGTGGTGTGTGATTTGTGTGTCATTTTCAGTTATATTTGTCTTGTCATGTATTGAGTGAGCTACGTTTCGATTTTATTTGGGGATACATTCTTTCATGTGATTATTAGCAGTTAAGGGTGCGGGAATTAAAATGCGGAAAAATAAAGGTCCTACGCTATTACAAGGCGCGGGTCTACATCGCCAAATTAAACCAAGACCCGATTTGAATGAAAGAAAAATGAGGAAAATAAATGTCCTAATTATCTATTACAAGGCTTTGGGGTAAATACATTATATTTAAAAAAGGAAATAAAAGTAAACGTGCGAAAAGAAATAAAAATCGAGGATGCGAGGGCATTGGACCCTTTAAAGAAATTAAATCGAAATTATAAATTAATTAAATTAAATAACGGAAAGAACTTATTTTTGGAGTTTTTGTATTTATGAAATTTAATGAGAAAATTAATTATTATAGGAAACCCTAATTCTAGTTTGTTTTTAATTATAAAAAATGTTCAAGTTTTGACCTAATTTAACCTAATTATTTAATGACAAGTTTATTTACAAATTAATTAAGAATTAATAATAATGATGATGAGGTAATTTAATTATAGGAAAAAAAAGTAAAATGCTACAAAACCTAATTTTTATGTGTTTTAATTTATTTAAGAAAATAATATTAAAATTAAACCTAAAATTAAACTAATTGGATTATTAAAATTTATTTACAAAATAAACTATTAGTGAATTAAATATTAAAACAATAAACATATTTTTATTTTTATGATTTTTGATTTTTTTTTATATTTTTGTATTATTAGAATTTTTGGTGAATTAAAGAAAAAAAACAATTAATTAAAAAGAATAAATAAACGAAAAGAAAAGAGAGAAAGAAATGCAAACATGGGGGGGGTGGTTGACCCAAATGGAGGAGGTTTATTTGCAGCAATTAGGCCCATTTGAATGAGGCCTTTTTGACTTTTCAGACTTGTGTGTGGAGGTGTTGACTGGTGTCCATGGTGGACTGTCCATCCTGGCCTTTGGATTGGAGTTGTTGGGCGCGTGGGCCCTGGGGCATGTACGGCATGGAAGCATGTTAAAACAAAATATATTGAATAAGTGGGGGACCTGGGAATCGAACCCAGGTCCCATTGCCTGCGTGACAACACAACAACCACCAAGCCAAGCGTGTTTCTTTGTTTACTTAGTGGGCACTGATCAACATATGCAAAGCATGCAATTATTCTGGAACCAACAAAAATCGCGCCAATAATTTGAACGCACCACTCACAAGCCAACAACTCATCTTCTTCTCCACTTCTTCGCTTTTGCCTGAAAAAATATAGAATGGATAGCGGGGGTTTGCAGAACATAAAAATAGCGATTAGCTCACATGTAAATATAAAAAAGGCGCGATGGGGGGAATTGCTTCGTTTGGACATTCTGAATCCAGTGGTATAGGTCTCGTTGCCTAATTTTGCCTTATGCGTAAAACCCCAAATCTGGAGCTTTGAAACCCTAGGCATCGTTCATGGTAACTTTCCATACATGCAAGCATTCTTCAATTAAATTATGCCATTAGCTTCAGAATCAACATATTAGTATAAAACAATAATGAAAATGCATTGATATGGTATGTAAATTTAAATACGATTAAGAGAAATCTCATGAACAGGGCGACTGTGTTCTACCAGTTCTTTGTGTATGGAGAGTGGAAAAGTATTGGGTTATGTTCAGGAAGGTCCCAACAAGCTTTTGAAATGGATTGTAGGTTCTGAATCACCCTGGAACTATGAAAACAGTTTCCACCTTTTTTTGAAAAAAATGCAAAGTTTGTTTTAAGGTCTCAGCGCAACATGCTTGTGTTATCCATTAGGTTATTGTTTGTGCATATATGAGGAATGAATTAGGTCAACAATCCAAGCCCAAAGCCTTGTGTTTAATGATTTTGAATATTTGATTTCCCTTATTTCTTTTTCAATCTTTTGTCATGAAGAACATGCCAATTATGGAAGATTTGCCTTTCTTGGACATGAAACGAATTGCCACCTTGTCTTAGTTGGATTTGCTGCATCAAAAAGATTTAAAAGCATTATTTTGTATTTTTCTCATATTTAATTTTAATTAAATGATTTAATAGGATTATAAATTTAATTAATTAATTAAAAATAAGAAAATAACTTCCCTTTGGGTCAATGGGTCGTGCATAGATTTTGGGTGATGATTCTTGGAAGAAATTGAGGCCCATTAGCAATTTTGAGGCATTTGAAGCAAGGTTGACTTTTCAAAATTCCCAAAAATTTCCCAACTTCCACAAGGCATATCTTGCTCAATTTTTAAGCTTTGATCATGTTCTCTGACATTTTGGAAAGGTCTTGAAGTCCTCTAACCAATGCCCTTGGTCCCATGTCATTTTGATTTACCAATCTCAAGTTATGGTCTTTGACTTAAAGTGCCTTTTTGTTAACTTTTGAAAATGACCTATAATGTTGAGATTGATAACTTTTTGTGAGAGAATTTCTTGGACTTGAAGTGTGAAGATGAGTTGTAGGAAATGTTATTATCTTCAAAATGAGCTTTGGATGGAATTTTTATGATAAACCATGTGGAAGTTATGCCTTGGTCAATTTGCAGTTGACTTTTTCAGTTGTCCAAATATAGAAACTTTTGCATCTTGAGACTTTTTGAGCCATACTTTGAGAATCATGATCAAGAATTGATCAAATGATGTTTGTGGCTTCAAAATAAGATGTTGACCAAAAATTTGGACTTTTGACTGTCAAATGACCATTTTGCCCCTGCAGTTGACTGTTGAGCAATTAGGGTTTTTGACTGTGCAATCTTGTGCTGTGAGTCTTGAAACTTGACATAAGGATGCTTGACAATGTTTATAGGCATGTGGGACTTGTTTGGACCCTTGAAAACTTCAATTTCTTTGCCAGAACCAAAACCCTAGTTTTTGACTGTTTAGGAGGCAATTTGACTGTGCAACCCTTGGGAGATTTTGAAGCATGCTCTTTGCAAATCTTGGAGAATATGGGAGGGCAAATTTTGGGGTACAACATTAGGGATAAAGCGTAACACTATGTCTCATTGGATCACCTTGCATCTAGAATTCGGCATCAACTATCAGGCTCAGACTTCGGCATCGATCAATCAGCTTCATCTTCAACTAAGCAGCAAAGTGATGAGACGCTTGAAGACATAAAGGCAATAGCAGAGTTGGAACCCAGTGGGAATATTATTCACATAGCTGTTTTGTTTCCTTTTCAAAATTGTATAAACTTTATGTTATTTGGCGGCGCTCTCTTACTAGGACGTCAGCCTCTTGTACAAAAAAGCCTATTTACAGGCAAATTTCAAAATCAATACAAGTTCACTTTTCCAAACAAATTGCCAATTGTTTTTTTCCTTTTTCTGTTTTGTCTTGCGAAAAATGTCCAATGTTCATTTTTGATATATGCATTTGACATTAAATTGCTAATTCATAAATACTTGCATACGAAACAAAAGACTGATTACAGGTGACATCAGAAACAGGGGCAATGTAGAATTGTCCAGGCAGTCTAGTTGCTTTGTCCGCCAAGGTACCAAGGTAGGTTCAACTGAAGAATGTGATCAAGTTACCTCAACTCCCCATAGAGTAAGACAAGATTCAGCGATACTCTCCCCAGGAAGAGTTAGTCTATCATCAGCCCTACAATAGGCACCCTGTTCCCCTAGCAAGTCAGCAATACTCTCCTCCAGCAGAGTTAGTCTACGGCCAGCCTAAAGGAAGTTGGGTATCCCCAAAAGATATCAACATTCCCCAGCGGAGTGTAGGCATTCCTCAGCAAGCATCCCCGGCAGTCTTGATCTAAGATTGTTCCCCGGTAGAATACAGACACCCCAGTGGAACCATTTTCCAGTACAGTCCGAAAGTTTCCCCAGGAAAATTGGAATCCATATCCCTAGCAGGTCTTGGAGCTTATCCCCGGTAGACTCTGGAAGCTTATTCCCCGCAGAATACGAACGTCCCTCCCCGTTTTCATTCAAAAGTTATTCCTCACAAGGGCTTATAACTGGGTTATCCTCAGCTAATTACCACAGAAGATCGCCCTCGGCGAAGTTCTTCCTATCCCCAGCGGAGTTCATCAAAGTTCCCCAACTTAACTTATCAACAGAATCCCCAGCGGAGTTTATCATTGTTATCCCCAGCGGAGTCCATCATTGAAATCCTCAGCGGAGCTCTCGTCAAAACTTCAGCGAAGTATCTCTTCCCAAAGAATAATTCCCCTCAGAGTAATCTCTCCAACAAGTGTATTCCCCAACGGAGTCATCTTCTCCTACCGGTGTATTCTTGCAACCATCATCCCTAGCGGAAACGAAGAACTCTACTCTTCAAACATCAGCCCTGGATTTAATTCCCCGGCCGGTCGTCAAGGATTTATTTTCCTAGACGAAAATGCATTCATAAACATTTCTTACATACATGATAAAGTGCATACAACACTATCTCATTTTGAACATCATGACATCATGCATTTCATACATCATGACGTTGCATACAACTGATGTTTTGCCTTTTCAGGGAAAAAGATAATCCAAGAAACGACTACCTTCAACTGTCATAATTTCATATTCGATTCCTGTATCCAGCCAGGGCATATCTGTTGACGACTAATTCCAGATTCGATTCCTGTATCCAGCCAGGGCACATCTGAAGAGTTTGAAGATTCGATTCCTGTATCCAGCCAGGGCATATCTGTTGACGACTAAATTCCAGATTCGATTCCTGTATCCAGCCAGGGCACATCTGAAGAGTTTGAAGATTCGATTCCTGTATCCAGCCAGGGCATATCTGTTGACGACTAAATTCCAGATTCGATTCCTGTATCCAGCCAGGGCACATCTGAAGAGTTTGAAGATTCGATTCCTGTATCCAGCCAGGGCATATCTGTTGACGACTAATTCCAGATTCGATTCCTGTATCCAGCCAGGGCACATCTGAAGAGTTTGAAGATTCGATTCATGTATCCAGCCAGGGCATATCTGTTGACGACTAATTCTAGATTCGATTCCTGTATCCAGCCAGGGCGCATCTGAAGAGTTTGAAGATTCGATTCCTGTATCCAGCCAGGGCATATCTGTAGACGAATATTCCAGTTTTGATACCTGTATCCAGCCAGGGCATATCTGTGAGCAACCAATTGTAGACTCGACACCTGTACCTAGCCAGGGCACGTCTGTATGAAGAGATTGAAGATTAACACCTGTAACAAGCCAGGAAAACATCTGTCTTTCTCAAAGTGCGCAAGTTCTCGCTAAGGAATCTCTTATGCGACCAACACTTCCAAATGGCATCTATAAGCCCATTCCTGACAAGTTTCTGTCACGCCTTCAGATGGCATCTATAAGCCCATCTCCCTATCCACCATCTCTCCAAATGGCATCTATAAGCCCATTCCCGACATCACATTGTTGATACTCCAGCATGCGAGTGCAAATTTCAGGGCACTCTAGTGTCCAATCTCCTTTTACCCTCGAGTCACGAAAGGCAAACTTGCCAATCTAACTCTTCATGTTCAAGAAGATTGAACAGGGGCAACTGTTGTACCCCAAAATTTTCCCTCCCATTTTCTCAACATTTTTCTCATCACAAGGCCCTTGGAGCTCGAGATCCAGTTAGGGTTTCCTCTGCAAGACTTCTCCTAGCACTGTTGACCCAAATTAGGGTTTGTGTTTGCACAAAGATATTTTGACCTAAAATGCCTAAGATGACTTTCATGCTTCATGTTGGACTCCCAAGTTTATCCATACCAAGTTTCAAGCCTTGATTCCAACCTTTGCCCAGTCAATTGGACAATTGACCTAGAAATCAGCTGTATTGGGAAAAAGTCAACCGTGGCCAATTGACAGTCAAACCTCATGAAAATTGACCCACATCAACATTGTGAACTCATATGGACCATTTGATCAAGTTTGGATCACAATTCCACAAGAAATTTGATCAGATCACCAAAAGGGCAAAATGGTCATTTTTAGGGTTTTGACTGCACAAAGGCAATTTTTGACTGTTTGACCTAGCCAATGGCAAACCAAGCTCACATATGGACTCAAGGACCCCATGGAATTGTCTTGACATACTCAACAAGTTCAAAAGATCCCAAATGCACAAGATTGATAGTTGAATTTTCCAGTCAATTGATCAATTTTTGACTGTATACTGAAAAGTCAAACTTTGACTTTTTGGTCAAAATCAAGTGTCAAGATTCATTTTTCATCAAAACATGCCAAATCATGAAACTTGTTCATCAAGAAATCAAAAATCACAAATTAGGGTTTGAAATGAAGATTTTTCATAACTTAGAATTTTTCTAAGTTATGAAAAAACCCTAATTTTTTCCTAACTTTGTCCCACTTTCTCATCAAGATGCATTTGGATTCAAGGAAAAGTCAAAACATGAAAGTTGTAGTCCATTGCAAAATCTACAGCTTTGATTCACAAAGTTTCCTCAAAAGAAGCTTGTAGCTTAAGTTATAATTTTTGGATTAAGGGTACAAAACCATTCTTAATTTAGAGGAATTTTGACTTATTTTAGGCAAGATTTTTGCCTAACTTCAAGACCACTTTTCACATACTTCTACTTGGAATTTCAATTTGCATTACAAATATGGATTGTAGTACACATTCCAAGCTTTCCAAAATGTCCAAGAACTCATCAAACAACCTCATGGTTAGAGAGAATCGAATTTGGCAAGTTGGGAAAAACTCACTTTGTTTATGGCCAATTTTCATGTTCATACACTTAGGCAATTTTGAACTCAGCTTGCATTCCTTGATTACAGGTCCTATATCCCATTTGCGCTCATAAATTTAATGCTAACTCATTGTGCCAAGGCCTTATTTTGTGTGTTCAAGCATTGTATGCAAAATTAAGCCATAAGTAGAAAAAGCATTATGTCCATTTTTGAAAAGTGAAAACTTTATGTCAATTTGCAAATCAAGAGGTACACAGAAAATCTCTTTGGCACAAGTTTTTGAGCTAATCCCACTGATCAAGGGCAAGCTTAGCAGCACATTAGAGGGGCCTCCATCAGTCTAGAAAACAACTTGGCATTTTGTTGCTTAAGTAAGAAGAAACTTGACATAACAACTCCCAACTCTCATCTCAGCAAACACAAGCTTAAGCAAAGTTATTGTACACATTCTAAACATCAAACACAAGCTGAAACACGAGCCAACCAAGTTCCAAACACTCTCAAACACAGAATCACCATTAAACTGCACAAAAACAGGGCATACTGCACTTGGACTTGGCTAGCTCATTTCCATCGTGCATCTTGGCCAAAAACACTTCAAACACATCCCTCACCATCCCTTGAAACTATTCCAAGCCCTAAACACGACCTGCAACACTCCTAACCAACATCACCATTTTCATATTTTCTGTTTTGCAGTTGGAGTGCCATAACACGATTCACTTGGTTTCAAGGCATACCAAGCATTGGAATAGCATCCTTGGACATCAAGCAAGCTATACAAATCATTACCTTGCCTTGTAAGCATCTCCATTGTTGCACACGTTTCCAACTGAACAGGTAAATCTTTGGACTTCTATCTCTCAATGTAGGAAGAATTAGCTCTAAGTTTGTGAATAAAAAATGTCATGCTCATGTCCCTGAAGCTATACATATCTTTACTTTCCATTTATTTTGCATGTGCTATGAGAATTTGAGGTCTGAACATTGAACAAAAACTAGGTCAGGAATTGGGGGAGAAGAAATTCTCTCTCATTTCTGAGAGTTAGATTGACTTCTTTATATGTCTAGAATCGTGGCTTCAAGCTCTACAGGTTTCATGTTGCAAGATTTGGCAAATGATCAAGGAATCTGGAGATAGGAAAACGCGTGTTGTTGTGTTCAAACAGGTTCTGAGGTTGAAGATAAAGTCTTCTTGGGCTGGGCCTGAGTTGACTTGATATTTGCACCACATTTTCACTTTTGAACCCCCTTGGCCCATTGTGCTTATTTGAAACATTTTTTGACTTTTGCTTGTTATTTCTGACTTATTTATTTTTTCTCATAATATTAAAAATATAAAAAATATTTTTCAAACCATTTTTGTATTTATTAGGCATTTATCGGTTTAAATTAACAAATAACATATAAATAACATATAAATACTCTTCTATTTAAAATACCAAAATAATATAAATACTTTTTATTTTCTGACTTTTGTTTTATTTTATCTTTGAAAAAACTTTTATAAAAAAAAATACATTTTTGTAAATATTAAATATTATTATTTTTATACATATATTTAGTATTTAGTGAATATTATAAATATTTAGGTATTTATTAATACATTTAGGTTAAAAAACACAATAAAATAATACATTTTATTTTTTACTAATATTTAACTTAAAAATTACTTTTTTTCATATATTTTCTTTTCATTTATTTCTTGTACACAATTAATAAATATTACATATATTATATAATAAATACTTTTTATTTATAAAATTAGGGTTTTACCCTAGATCCATAAAAATACCAAAAATAAATTAATTTTTATTTTTATTTATTTGATATATGATAAACATTTTTTCACATACATATGAAAACCCTTTTTTTTTTTTTTTTGCATTTTTGCATATTTATTTTATTTGAATATTGTGTAATTAAATACCTTGCAAAATTCCAATTTGATGTAATAGCTTAGGATTTAATTCTTGTCAAAATACCCCCATTTGAACATTTGTAACCCCCATCCCATATATTGTGTTGTAATAACTTAGGACCTTTAAATTCCGCATTTTAAAAGCTTTCTAATTATGCCATGTTAGAATTAGGGTTTGTATGCAAATCAATTAACCAAAAATAGTTTGACTTAACTTCAAGATAAACAAGCATGAAAATGGACAACACTAATCACACTTGCACCCCTAGGGTATTCCACTTGTTGCCTTCAATAATGGGCCATATTGCATGTTAGGTCTCTTTGGGCAAAACAACACAATCCAAATGATCATAGTCCCTCGATGACGCTTTCAAAAGTTGCCTAAAAATGATCAAGTCCCTTAAAGAAAATTGCCCAAAGATACTTGGCACCATTGCAATTATGGTCTAAACGATGACCCACGCCCGTCCCTTTCACATCCTAACACAAGATTTTCCACCAAATACAATGGTGGAACAAAATTGTTAAAAGGGTTAAAACATAGCAAAGATCTTTGATAAATTTAGGGTAGATAGCTCTTGGTTACTTGCCCCCTTGCAAAACAAAACACTTGCCTATTTTTCAAACCACACGTCACTACACTTTCAAAACAACTTTCAAAAACATTGAAAACCTTTTCAAAAGACATACACCTTTGTATACATCCCAACATGGATCATTGCAAAGTTTGCCACCACAATGGCCTCTTTTCAAAACATTTTCAAATCCACACACACAAAGCACCATTTCAAACAATTAAAAATCAAGGCAAGTTGATCTAAGCAAGTAACTAAGAGCCCATGGATAACCATGGATAGAAAGGGTGTTAATACCTTCCCTTTCTATAATCTACTCCCCGAACCCAAGAAAACATCTCAAAGGTTTTTGCTGTGCTTTTTAAACCTTTCCTTAGGATAAAATAAAAAGTCGGTGGCGACTCTTGCTCAACCGAAACATTTGCGAAAACAAACGCAAAACCTCAAGTCAGTTCTCCCACCGTATCACAGTATGAATAGGTTAATTGCTGGAAGATGCCTCAGTTTCTGTCTTGAAAGCATATTGGACTTGCGGGGGAATGTATCTTTGTTGAATATGAACTTGTGAAGATGACTTTGTGGGGATAATCCTATCTAAGTTGCTCTTGTGGGGATTTGCGGACGACTTGAACGTTATCCCAACTCCTAGAGTCTTGAGTGCATGTTGTTGTACCCAAAAATTTGACCTCTCATTTATCAAGTATTTTCCCATAAGATCTCCTTTGGTTCAAGACTGCACAAGGTTTGATCAGCTCAAGACACCTCCTTAAGCACTGATGACTAAAATTAGGTTTAAGATCGCACAAGGATAATTGAAATTTCAATGCCTAACGACTTTCATGTATCATTATGTACCCCCAAGAGTACTCATGTCAAGTTTCAAACCTTGGATCACATTTTTGCTCAGTCAATTGAGCAACTGACCTAAAAATCAGCTCTATTGGGGAAAAAGTCAATTGTGGCCAATTTATAGTCAAACTTCATAATTTTTCATCCATATCAAAAATATTAACTCATATGTATCACATGATCAAGTTTGGACCACAATTCCTCAAGAAATTTGACTAAATCATCAAAAGGGCAAAATGATCAAAATTAGGGTTTTGACCGAGAAAGGGAAATTTCTGATTTTTGGCCTAGCAAATGGTTAATTGGTTTGAGGAATGATATTAAGAGTTAAATTGCATAATTTTGACCTAATGGAATGACTCAAAACATTTCTCAAGATCAATTGGATTGATAGTTGATTTTCAGTCAACTGATCAAAAGTCAACTGTACACTGAAAAGTCAAACTTTGACTTTTTTGGTCAAAATCAAGTGTCAAAGATTACAATTCATCAAAACATGTTAAAATATGAAACTTTTTCATCAAGAAATCAAAAAGTCAAGATTTCATTTTGAAAACTCAAAGTTTTCAAACTTAGAAATTTTTCTAAGTGTTGAAAACTTCATGTTTTTTCACAACTTTGAGCCAATTTTTCACCATGATGCAAGATGATTCAAAAGAAACTTTCAACATGAAAGTTGTAGATCTCCATGATATCTACAACATTTATTTACACAAATTCTCCTAGAAATGCTTATATCTCAAGTTATTAATCCATGAAGTCATGATCTTGAAACTAAACACTTAGTGAAATTTTGAACATTTTTGGTCAGGATTTTGACCTAACTTCTGACCCAAGTTTCACCTAGTTCCATTTGGATTTTGCAAAAGTGATTCAAAGATGTGTTGTATAGAACATTAAAATCTTTCCAAAATGTCCAAGAACTCCTTGAGATCATTTGTGAGCAAGGAGAATCGAAGGTTAGAAGTCGGGGTTTTAAGTTGTTTTACAAGGCAAATTTTGTGATGAACAAAATTCAAATCTCAAACCTATGCTGCATAATCTTTGCTTTGCAGGCCTAAAACTTGTTAAGCACTCCATAATTAAATTCTTTCACAGCTGTTATAGGCCTCAACTCAAGCATTCAATGCAATGCCCATGCTTTATGTCCATTTTAGGAAGAAAGTGCACAATGCCATTTTGAAAAAGTAGCTTTATGCACAAAACTTATTCTTAAGCCTTACAATTGTTTTCTTCTGATCATACACGTCCTATAACTCAAGAGAAGTTTGTCTCAAGCCTTACAATCACTCTTCCCATGCTTGTACTTCATCTTGGAACCATACATTCATTTTTCTTCAAAATCAAGCAACCTATCCATAACTCTATAACTCGGAAATTATTTGTGAAAAACCTCTCCAACCTTTTGCTTATAGATACACAAGTAATTTGCAAGAAAACACGCGCATGCTTAAGCCCCAAAACTCCCAAGAACTCAAAATTGTATCATATACCTCCATTCTTGCATAACCTGACCAAAAGTTTGAAACTCACATCTCCCTTGTGCGTTTTCAAGCCTTTTTGTTCCTAAAGCTTCTAAACATCATTTAGAACTCATCCCACACCCTGTTACAAGACTGTAACACCATTAACACCATCCTCCATTTTCAAAGATAGAGCTTTGCACTTGGACTTCTCCAACACGATTCAGCCACCTCCAATACAAACTGATCATCACAACACCTTGAGGAGTGCTCAAACTCAGAACACGATTTCAGTTTTGAGGTGAGTTTTCTTAACTTGGAACTCTTAATACAAGCATCATTAATGTTTAATTTGTGAATGAAAAATGTAGATATCATTGCCCTGAAGCTAGCCATGTCCATAGTTTTCATTTATATTTCTTGAGCGTAGAGAATTTTAAGATTGAAATTTCTGGAAAAGTTAGGGTTCAGATTAGGGCCATTAAAATTCATGTTTGTCTTTGATCTATAGTTTTGATTCTTTAAATTTCTGAAATCGTGAGAAAATTTTCCACAAGATTCATGTTTACACTTTTGCAAATGAATGATAAATGAGCAAGATGCAGGTGGTCTGGCCAGGCGCGAGGTTGAAGATGAAGTTTGCCTTCAGGAAGCAGTTTCTAATATATATTTATGGTTTGACATAAGTTAACGGATGTATCACCACCCCAGTGGTTAAAGCGCGCGCCTGTCACCCTTAGGTCCTAGGTTCAAGCCCCAACGTGATCTTTTTGCATTTTTTTCTTCATTTTTTTGACATTTTCTTTTTTTTTTGCAGCGCTTGGGCCAGCAGTTTGGGCCTGACTTTTTTCTTACAATACTCCCCGTTTCACATATTAACCTCCTATTTTAAATTTTATTTTACTTTTACTATTTTATCTTTTATTATTATTATTATTATTAATATGATTATTATTATTATTATTATTATTATTATTATTATTTTCATTACTAAAAAACTCAAAAATATTTATATTTTTTTATTTTATTTTTATTTAGTTTATTTTTCATAAAACTAAAAGCACGAAAACATTTTCTTTAATAAATTAACTTCTTTTTTTTAATACTTAGATAATAAATTTTAAATATTATTATATTAATTTCTGGTAAATTAAAATCAATTTAGAACTTAGGATCTTTTATTTAATTATTTTTATTTACTAGTTTAATCAAATTCACAAAAAACCCTAAAAATATGTTTTCTTTAATTTCTTTTATTAACTAAAATATTTTTTTTTTGTTAGTTAATTATTTTATTTTAGTTAATTAGGTTAAAAAACCCTTTTTCATGAAAAACCAAACAACAATCATATTTCATTTTAAATTTACATTCTAGCATTTTTACTTATTTAATCTTGTACATTTATTCAATTTCAATATGGTTGTAATAGATAATTAGGGTTTTAATTTCTTGCAATATTCCCCATTTGTAATTTGTATACCCCCTCCCCTAAATGATGTAATAGCTTAGTATTTTTATTTTCCGCAATTTAAATGCTTTATATACAAATGCTAGTAATTAGGATTTGTATGGAAAGATTAAAATCAATGCTTAGCAAACCCCAATCAAAGACAAATCAAGCATGTAAATCAATACACTTGCACACACACACCCTTAGGGTAAATCCACTTTGTTGCCTTATAAAAATGGCCATATTATGCATGTGAGGTATCTTAGCAAAAACAAGCAAAATACGAGATCATAGTCCCCCGATGACGCTATCTATGTTGCCTCTCAAAATGATCTTATTCCCTAAAGAAAAATGCTAAGATATCTTGCAGCATTGCTAATCATGGTTATACGATGACTCACGTCCATCCCTTTAACATCCAAATATAGGGTTACTTACCAAATCAATGGTAAGATAACAATGTCAAAGGAAAGAGGAAATGAACATGAAAGACTTTTGAGTAGGTAGATTATTTCTAGTTGCTTGCTCATTTTCAAAACCAAAAATCCTTGTTATTTTCAAAACAAATACCAACACTTTCAAAAACATCTTTCAAACTTGAAAACATTTTCAAAAGATCAAACACTTTGTATACATTCTTACGAACGATAATCATTACAAAGTTTTTCTAAACGATGGCGCCTTTGCAAAATACTTTCAAAAACCACACAAAGCACATTTTCAAAAAAATCAAGTGATCTAGCAAGTAACTAAGAGCCCATGGAAAACCATGGATGAAAAGGGTGCTAATACCTTCCCTTTTCATAATCTACCCCCCGAACTCAAGAAATAATCTCAAAGGTCTTTCCTGTGCTTTTTCACCTTTCCTTTTGGATAAAAGAAAAGTCGGTGGCGACTCTTGCTAACCGCAACATTTGTAATCAAATGCAAAACACCCAAGTCAGTTCTCCCACCGTATCACAGAACTGGCGGCTCTGCTGGGGAGATTTATAAAAGTAGGGTTACCTTAGGGCTAGATCACATTTATTTGCTTTTTTTGTTTGACTTGCATGATTTACATTATGGTTCCTTGTTTGGGTTTGTTTTAATCCTACACCCGGATTTGGGGCACCTTTCTTAGGTAAGTAGCAATAAACTGTGAGGGAACTGTGTGGGGTATACCGACATGGTTGAAACAGTAGCTACATTGATGTGATGCTTTGGTGTGTACTGGTAGCCCTTGAGTAATCAAGGAGAATATGGAGCCGCTGCGTGGATCATAAAACATCAACTGACTTTAGAACCTTAATTGACCAACTTGGATTTTAGGACGTAGTGAGATAGCTGTCTTTGGTGTAAAACCAAAGACGGTTGATACTCGATACTACACTCATTGAGGTTTGACCCTTGAATTTTGTTTGGTGGCAAGTAAATTATCTATCAGGACAAGAATTAGGGGAAAGACCAGTGATATTGAGATCCCTTAGAACCCGGTTACTATATTTAGGACAAGTTGAACCAATCTAACTTCAAGAGGGTATCACCTTAAAATCCATGCAAGCCTTAAACCTAAGGTCTTTGTGTGATTTTCTTGTGCTTATCTGCTATATCTGAGCATAGTCATGACATCATAACATAACATGTTATACTAACCATTTCAAGGATTCTTAGGGTTTATTTTTGTCTTGTTTTGTAGGACATGGCTCTCGCCCGCATATTCACTATCCAAATCAGTATGGTAAAAGTACCTCCTCAGCTTAAGGATTTGGCATCAAGGGTTCCCGAAAGCTCTCCATTCACAGAAAGACATGGTAGGCTTATCAACTTGGTCATTTCAAACCCTGATGAAGAAATGTTAAAAGTGCTCTTTCAGTTCTTTGACCCTCTCCATCACTGCTTCACTTTCCCGGATTACCAGTTAGTGCCTACCATGTAGGAGTTTTCTCTGTTGTTGGGGGTGCCTATCCTTAATGAGGTACCTTTCAATGGTATGGAAAGAGACCCTAAACCTGAAGATATTGCCAAAGCTTTGTCCTTACAACGGTATGACGTAGTAGCAAATTGGGAAACCAGGAGAGGTGTCAAAGGTTTTTTGGATAAGTTCTTGCTCGAGAAAGCTCACCATTTTTGGGATACCTTGGACTGACAAGCTTTTGAAGAGGTGTTAGCCCTTCTCATCCATGGTTTGGTACTGTTTCTTAATTCGGACCAGCCCATAGACGTGAATGCGGTTGAGATTTTCCTGTCATGTAATCCAGTACCTACTCTGCTTGGAGATATCCTACATTCGTTGCATACACACTGTTGCACCCCAAAATTTGCCCTCTCATGTTTTCCAAAGTCTTCCCCCTGCCTGGTTGATCACAAACTCTTGCCTAAGGAAAAAGAAGATTTTTGAGTGGTACTTCAAATACCTTTCGATTGGCATTCTGAAGGAGTATTTTGATTGGCATTCTGAAGGAGTATTTCGATTGGAATTATGGACAAGCATTCGATTGGAATTATGTCAAGGCAATGTCGACAGGCATGTCAACCATGTCCTTCATTTGGCATGAACAACACCTTTTGATTGGCCTGTTAACAGAGCATTTTGATTGGAATCCTTCGATTGATATTTGGATCATGCCCATTCGAAGGGTACGCAGGGAGTCCATTCGAAAGAGGCAAATCAGGACTAATCGAAGAGCATGGCCTGAAAGCACTCGAAATCCAAGCGTCCAGGTTTATTCAAGGGACACAAATGTTTCAAAAAAGGAAATGATTTAATGTGTTTGATTTTTGTCCAGAGCGTTAAAGGCCTATTTTAATGGTTGTCCCTTGCCATTTTCGTGTACTCCCACACTCCTATAAATAGGAGGCCAGTGACACATTACAGGACACAAAAAAAAAATTACGCGAAAAATCACACGAAAATCATAGAACGAAAATTATACACACTTCTTCAAAAAATCTGCAGGAGAATAAAACATTGGAGAGACGCTGCCCAGAATTTTCCAAGCCAAAGCAGTCCCTCAGATCGAAGGTGCCTACGCCCAGAAGCCCTCAAATCAAAAGTGCCTACATCCAGGAAGTGCCCAGATCAGAAGTTCCTGCGCCCAGAAGACCCTCAGATCAAAAGTGCCTGCGCCCAGAAATCCCAGATTGAAAGTGCTCCCATCCAGCCAGTGCCCAAATCGAAGACTCAATCTGCAGGTAAGAAAGGGTAAATTGTCCAACCTTACATTTATGTAAACGCATTATTACTTGTTTTTACCTTTGACTTGCCATCTTAGACAGGATCGAAAGGCCCGGGTTTGGCACCCAGGTCACATTTCTCGTGTGCTAACATTTGCTGCAGATTTAGCCTGAAGAGACCCCAACAAGTGCAGGATCGAAGGGCCTGGGATTCAATACCCAGGCCCTGCATTTTTGTTTCGCTCACATACTTTTGCAGGTATAACATCCTAGATCGAAGGAGAGCCCTTCTCTGGATCGAACCCATTAGCGTGCTGCATCGAAAGAGGCATCTCATCCCTGGATCGAAAGCCATGACCTCCATGATCGAAGGCCAATCCTGTTCCCTGGATCGAAGGCTACTCACGCCTTACTGTCTGGCCCAATCGAAAGGACCAGGACCCTCTTTGGACCGAAGCAGTCCATTCCCTCCCTGGGTCGAAACTCCTTTTTTCCCTGGATCGAAGGATCCCTCCTGCACTTTATTTTTTTGTTTTTATTCTCATAGACTTCTTTTTATCTTTTAATTAACATTAAAATAAAAAAATCACAAAAAAAAACATTAGGTTAGTTTTTTTTATTCAAATTAATTTTGTAAATAAATAAATTAATTATTTTAACTTCATTTTATCAATTTAAAATAAACTAGGCTTAGGAGTATTTAATTCAAATATCTTCTTAATCAAAAACAACAAAAAGAGTTCTTATTCTTAGGATTTTTTTTTAGATTCACGCGCGTTTATTTTACTGGGATGTAATAGCTTAAACTAAGACCTTCTTTTACTTTACTGTTTTTATTTCCCCCAATATTTTTGGACATGTAAATAATCCCCCTCCCCGAAAGCCTTGTAATAGCGTAGGATTTACAATTCCCGCACTTTAAATTCCTGTACATATATTAACTTCTTAGATGTATGCTAACTAGGATTGTATGACAAGATTAACTCTTAACTTAAAATCAACAGTAGTCCACCATGACATGCAAGAATAATATCACTGAAAATTGACACACATGCACATGCCACTCTTAGGGTACGCCTCACCGGTTGCCTCAAACGTGGTCATCAAGTATAGGGTGTCATAGAGGTCGCCCTTCTGTCTAAAGATCCAGTTGCCTCGAAACGGTTGCCTCGGATAAAAAAGGATCTAGGACATTAGGGTTACTTCTAAGGTGTCCTACCATTGCTTCAGTGACCACACATGTCCCTTAATCGAATTGACCCGAATACCTCCAACGACGGTGCTACCTACCTCTCAATGGTGGGATAGCACTATCTAAAGGACTCTTACACAACCTAATTCCTTAGAGTAGGTAGATTCTCCTGGGTACTTGCTCTCTTTCTAAAAACAAAAACATCTTTTCACACCTACACTTTCAAAAAGTTTTTCAAACGAATATTTCATACACTCTTGAGGACAGATACAAGAGTTACCTAGAAATTTTTCAAACGAAACTTTTTCAAAACCCACATACACTTGAAAAGCAAACCATTTTTGAAAACATAGTGAGCAAGTACCTAAGAGCCCGTGGATAACCACGGATAGAAAGGGTGCTAACACCTTCCCTTTCTATAAATCTACCTCCCGAACCGAGAAACATTCTCGAAAAGGAATTTTGCTGTGCTTTTGTCCTTTCCTTGTTGGAGAACATAAAAGACGGTGGCGACTCTTGCTTACCGCGACATTTCACGAACCAGTACTAAAAAAATAGTCAGTTCTATTTCCACCGATCACAGAACTGGTGACTCTGCTGGGGACACTAATAAGTGAGGTGTACCTTAGGAATTAGACCACTCTTATGTTTTCAATTACTTGCTCTGTTTGCTTTAGTATTGTGGGCCTGTTTTGGGAGTTTCATAGATTCTAACCCAGATCTGGGGGATACCTTTTAGAAAGTAGAAACAAAAGTGTGAGGGAACTGTACGGGGTATACCGACACGGTTGAAGCAGTTTGCTAAGTTGATGTGGCACTTTGGTGAGTACCGGTAACCCTTGAGTCAAGTCAAGGAGAGTACGGGGCCGTCGCGTGGTATCGTGAAGCATCAACTGACCTTAGGAACCTTACTTGAACCATCCTGGCCTCTTTAGGGGTAGTGAGATGACTGACTTTGGTGCAGTCCGAAGTTGGTTGATACTAGATACTACACTCATTGAGGGTTATTTTCTTGGAATATTTTGATCGCCAGCTGTGATCGGTGGATCTGGAACTGACTGTTTAACGCTGGTTCGCGAAATGTCGCGGAAGCAAGAGTCGCCATCGTCTTTTATTTTCTCCAAATGGAAAGGACAAAAGCACATAAAAATTCCTTATAGAGATTGCTCTCGGTTCGGGAGGTAGATTATAGAAAGGGAAGGTGTTAGCACCCTTTCTATCCATGGTTATCCATGGGCTCTTAGATACTTGCTCATTTGTGTTTTCAAAAATGGTTTGTTTGCTTTTCAACTGTGGGTTTTAAAAAAGTTTCTTTGAAAATTCCAGTTCGACTCTTGTATCGGTCCTCAAGAGTGTTTGAAAAATTGCTTTCGAAAGCTTTTTGAAAAGGTGTCGGTGTGAAAAGTATTTTTTTTTATTTGTTTTGAAATTAGAGCAAGTATCTAGAGTCGTCTACTTACCCTAAGGAATTCGTCTGTGTAAATGTCCTTTAAAGTAGTGCCGTCCCACCATTGAGAGGTAGGTAGCACCACCGTTGGAGGTGTTCGGGTCAATTCGAGGTTCGGGACATGGTGATCACCGGAGCAATGGGAAGACACCTTAGAAGCTACCCTCATGCCAGGTTCCCGGATCATGAGGACTTACTAAGACATCCTCTACTCGACGATCACCTTTCGAGGCAAGGCAACAGTGAGGCGTACCCTAGGGGTGGTGTGTGATTTGTGTGTCAGATTCATTTATTTTGTCTTGTTCATGTTAAAGTGATCTATGCGTTTGTTTTTATTTTTGTCATTCATTCTTGCATGCCATTATTAACAGTTAAAAAAAAGTGCGGAAAGATAAAATTCCTAAACTATTACAAAGGCGCGGGTCCACATCGCCAAATTTAATCCAGGACCCGATTTGACAGAAAATAAAGAAGTGCGAGAAATAAAATGTCCGAGTTTACAAGGCTTTGGGAGAGGTACATAAATATTATAAGAAATAAAATAAAATGCGCGAAACAAATTAATAATCGAAAGCGAGGGCGTTGGACCCTTTTTAATGAAATTAAATTATATTGAGCAAATTAATTAAATTAAAATAAAAAAGAAATTATTTTTGCATTTTTTGGAATTGTGAATTTTTAATGAGAAGATTAGCTGAAATTAAAATTAAATTAACCCTAATTCTATAACTTTTATTTATTAAGAAAAACATTAAAGTTAAACCTAAATTAACCTAATTAATTAAAGCAATTTGATTTATAAAAATAAATAAATAATTATTAGTGAAAAGAAAAGAAAAAGGATAAAAATTAATTAAAACCCTGATTCTACAAATTTTAAGTTAATTAAGAAAAATGTTTGAATTAAACCTAATTTTACAAAGCTAAATTAATTAATGATATTTACTTAAAAAATATTAAAATAAAATATATTTTTAATTTTGTCTTTTCTGATTTTTGTTATTTTTATATTTTTATGAAAATAATTAAATTAAAGAATTAAATTAAAAAAACTAATTAAAACAAAAATAGAAAAATATGAGAAAAAGAATTAGAAAGGCAAACCATGGGGGGTCTGTCCCCAAATTGGAGGGTTTGTTGTAGCAATTATGGCCCAATTATCCTTGGCCTTATTGACTTTCCAGGGTAGCGTGCATAGGCGTTGACTCATGTCCATGGTATTCACCAGATCTAGGCCTTCAGATTGTCTCCATTGGCCAAGTGGCAAGCTGGATTTGAAGCTATAGGATAGGTCTTCAAACAAAGGGCTGTATGGAATCACGTTAGGAAAAAATATTGAAAGAATGTGGGGGACCTGGGGCTCGAACCCAGGTCCCAGGGATTACCAGTATTATGCTTTGCCAACTTCTCCAAACGCGCGTTTTGGTTATATAATAACAAACAAATAATATAAGATAAAATAATGGTTAGTGGGGCTTTTAGCGCGAAAATTCAAATAACCCAATCATTGCCTTACACATCAGCGTCTTCTTCCTCGTTGCATTTTCCCTGAAAATATAAAAGGAGTTAGCGGGGGTTTTGAACCCCCCCCCCCAAAATATGCAGCTTTCCAAAATAGCGATTAGGTCGTCTTGGAATATAAATTGGGCGCGACCCCATCATTGAACTCGCCTGAGTGTCCTGACTTTGACCATGGTATCGAGGTGTTCCAATTTTACAGCATTCGTAAACGCCCAAATTAAAACTTGAAGAACCCTAATACTCGTTCATGGTAATTCTTCATACAATGCATAAAAACTCAATTCAATCACATGGTTAGTTTCAGAATCATCCAATTAACACAAATCAAGAATAAAAATGCATGGATATGGCCTAAATAACAAAGCACGATTATGCAAGAAGAGTGATACAGTTTGACTTTGGATTACCAATTCTTGATGTTAGGGATATGGAAAACTATTCAGTTAGCTTCAGTAACACTTTTGCAAGCTATTGAGATTAATCTTGGCCTCTGAATCGTGCTGTAACCTAGTTTTCAGTATTTGAAATTTTAGGCAAAAACTCAAACTTTGTTATGCTTTTCTGGCGCAGATGGGAGGTCCTTTGCATTAGGGTTGGCTTCATGCTTATGTATGGAATGATTAGGGTTGGGTTTTTTGTCCAAAGAATCAAAGCATTGATGGAATGGATATTGATTTTCATGGCATATATTTTCCAATCTTTTTCATGCAAATTTGCTTCAAATCATGTCCAATTACCAAGATTTTTTCCAAATCTGATCATGCACGAAATAATGAAGTTATCCCATGCATAAAAAGATTTGATTGACTTGCTTTGGTATTTTTCACATATTTATTTTAATTAAATGAATTATTAATAATTAAAAATCCAAATAAATAAATAAAAATGATAAAAAACTTCCCTTTGGGCCAAATGGTCGTGCACATGTTTTGGATGATGGATTTTGGAAGAAAAAGAGGCCCATTAGCATTTTTAAGACATTTGAAGCAATGTTGACTTTTCAAAATATCCAAACATTTCCCAACTTCCACAAGGCATAACTTGCTCCATTTTTAAGATTTGCTCATGTTCTTGGACATTTTGGAAAGGTCTTTGAGTCCTCTAACCAATGCCTTTGGTCCCATGTAATTTTGATTTACCAATCTCAAGTTATGGTCTTTGACTTAAAGTCCCTTTTTGTTGACTTTTGAAAATGACCTATAATGTTGAAATTGATAACTTTTTGTGAGAGTATTTCTTGGACTTGAAGTGTGAAGAGGAGTTGTAGGAAATTTCTTTCTCATCAAAATTAGCTTTGGATGGAATTTTTCTGATAATCCATGTGAAAGTTATGCCCTGGTCAAGTTACAGTTGACTTTTTCAACTGTCCAAATATGGAAACTTTTGCATCTTGATGATTTTTGAGCCAAGCTTTGAGAATCATGATCAAGCATTGATCAAATGATGTTTGTGGCTTCAAAATGAGATGTTGACAAAAAATTTGAACTTTTGACTGTCAAATGACCATTTTGCCCCTGCAGTTGACTGTAGGGAAATTAGGGTTTTTGATTGTGCAATTTTGTGCTGTAAGTCTTGAAACTTGGTATGAGGATGCTTGAACATGTTTATAGGCATGTGGGACTTGATTGGACCCTTGGAAACTTCATTTTCTTTGTCATAACCAAAACCCTAATTTTGACTGTTAGGAGGCCCTTGAACTGTGCAACCCTTGGGGAACTTTGAAGCATGCTTTTTTGGCAAATCTTGAAGGATATGGGAGGGCAAATTTTGGGGTACAACAGTTGCCCCTGTTCAATCTTCTTAGACCTGAGGATGCAGATTGGCTGACGTGCCTTTCGTAATCCGAAGGTGGAAGATGATTGAACACTAGAGTGCCCAGAAATTTGCGCTCACATAGTAGTGTGATGATGGGAATGGGCTTACAGATGCCATTTGGAGATTGATGAATAGGATGGTGGGCTTATAGATGCCATGCTAAGGGATGATGGAAGGTGGATGGGCTTATAGATGCCATCTGGATGTTGATCGCGTAAGAGATTCCTTAGCGAGAACTTGCGTACCTGCAAAAGAAAAATGATTACCTGACCTGTTACAGGAGCTGGTCTTCAAACTCTTTGTGTAAGTGTGTCCTGACTGGTTACAGGAGCTGGATCTGGAGCTTCAAAAGGTGATGAATGAACCAGGGATGGTTACTACCTCAACAGGAACGGTGAGAGAACCTTGGACGATTACAACCTCAACAGTAACGCTGAGAGAATCTGGGGACGATTACTACCTCCGCAGTAACGAGGAGAGAACCATAGGAGACTTCAACCTCAACAGTAATCATTGAGAGAAACTGGGGAGACTTCAACCTCAACAGTAATCATTGAGAGAATATGGGGCGACTTCAACCTCAACAGTAATCATTGAGAGAATCTCGGGCGACTTCAACCTCAACAGCAATCATTGAGAGAATCTTGGGCGACTTCAACCTCAACAGCAATCATTGAGAGAATCTTGGGCAACTTCAAACTCAACAGCAATCATTGAGAGAATCTTGGGCGACTTCAACCTCAACAGCAATCATTGAGAGAATCTTGGGCGACTTCAACCTCAACAACAATCATTGAGAGAATCTTGGGCGACTTCAACCTCAACAGCAATCATTGAGAGAATCTTGGGCGACTTCAACCTCAACAACAATTATTGAGAGAATCTTGGGCGACTTCAACCTCAACAGCAATCATTGAGAGAATCTTGGGCGACTTCAACCTCAACAGCAATCATTGAGAGAATCTTGGGCGACTTCAACCTCAACAGTAATCATTGAGAGAATCTTGGGCGACTTCAACCTCAACAGTAATCATTGAGAGAATCTTGGGCGACTTCAACCTCAACAGTAATCATTGAGAGAATCTTGGGCGACTTCAACCTCAACAACAATCATTGAGAGAATCTTGGGCGACTTCAACCTCATAGCAATCATTGATAGAATCTAGGATATCTTCTACTTCAACAGTGACGCTGAGAGAATCTTGGGGCGATTACTACCTCCGCAGTAACGGGGAGAGAACCACAGGCGACTACAACCTCAACAGTAATCATTGAGAGAATCTGGGATATCTTCTACTGAGTCTTTATCAGGAAAATCTGTTAGGGGTCGATTTAACTGGACTAGAGAAGGCCTTTGACTGGATAAGAAACAGAAAAATCTTAGGGTCGATTTAACTGAACCGGTCTAGGTCTTGAAATCTTCAACTGGATAAGAAACAGGGAGATCTTAGGGTCGATCTGACTGAACCAGAGAAGGTCTTGGACTGTAGCTGAGAACTTGCATACCTGAAAAAAGAAAGATACTTACCTGGCCTGTTACCGGGACTGATCTTCAAGTTCTTTATGCAAATGTGCTCTGTATGGATGCAGGAATAGAAGCTGGAATAGTCTTTCGAATGAATTTGGACTAAACAATAGAATAGTCTCCGGGTCTGGAGCATCTCTAAGTTGTTTGAGAAGAAACTGTGAATAAGTGATAGAATAGCATCCGGTTCTGGAGTATATCTGAGCCATCTTTGAGAAGAAACTTGAACAAGCCGAAGAATAACATCCATATCTGGAGCATTTCCAATCTATATCTGAATGACTTTGGAATAAGTATCAGAAGGTAGCCATATCCGGGTCACATCTGAACCATCTCTAGAAAGGTGATCTCTGAATAAACAATAGAACAGCTTCCGTGTCCGGAGCATCTCTAAGTTATCTGAGGGGGATCTGGAATAAGTGTCAGAACGTCGCCATGCCTGGGTCACATCCGAACCATATCTGGAAGGAAATCTGGAAGAAGTATCAGAACGTTGCCATATCTGGTTCACATCTGAACTATATCTAGAAGGAAATATGGAAGAAGTATCAGAACGTCGCCATGCCTGGGTCACATCTGAACCATATCTAGAAGGAAATCTGGAAGAAGTATCAGAACGTCGCCATATCTGGTTCACATCTGAACTATATCTAGAAAGAAATCTGGAAGAAGTATCAGAACGTCGCCATATCTGGTTCACATCTGAACTATATCTAGAAGGAAATCTGGAAGAAGTATCAGAACGTCGCCATATCTGGGTCACATCTGAACTATATCTAGAAGGAAATCTGGAAGAAGTATCAGAACGTCGCCATGCCTGGTTCACATCCGAACTATCTCTAGAATGAAATCTGGAAGAAGTATCAGAACGTCGCCATATCTGGGTCACATCTGAACTATATCTAGACGGAGTTGCGATAGTTGATAGTAATCATCTGTGTATTGACCTTTCCTGAAAAGGTAAAAGCATCAGTTGTATGCAAGATCATGATGTATGAACTGCATGATTTCAGGATGTCCTAAAAATTGATGAGATTCGTGTAGTATGATGCATATGCATGCTATAATGTATGAAGATGTAATGTTCATGAATGTATTTTTGTCTAAGAAAATAAATCCTTGACGGGTGCCAGGAGGTTAACTCCTGGGCTGGTGTTGAAGAATAGATTTTGCTTCCGCTGGGGATGATAGTTGCAAGAATACCAGTAGGAGAAGATAACTCCGTTGGGGAATAAACTTGGCGAATGGATTACTCTGCAGGGAGAAAAGTATTCTAGTGATCTTGCTGGGGAACAATACTCTGTGGGAAGAGGGGTACTTTGCTGAAATGTTGATGGTAACTTCACTGGGGATACCATTGTTGTGTTGGAAGTGTTGATAAACTTCGCTGGGGATAAGAAGACTTCGCCGAGGACGATCTCTCCGTGGCTTTTGGCTGAGGATAACCCAGTTATATCCTGGTAGGGAAATAACTCTTTGAATAAAACCGGGAGACGCGTGTTCGTGCTCTGCGAGGGTAAGCTTCCAGAATCTACTGGGGATAAGCTTACTGCTTGGGGAGATGGATTCCAACTTTCTTAGGGAAACTGGATTGGACTCTCCTGGGGAAGTATTGAACTGTATTGGTTATGTTCTTCAACGGAACCTACCTTGATACCTTGGAGGACCGAACAATCATATTGCTTAGACAACTCTTTATTGCCCCTGTTTCTAATGTGGGAGAGGAAGATACTTGTGGAGGTGCTTGATGACTGTCGATTTGACCAATCTTCTTTTGGTAGGCAAGTGACGAGATGACAGGACATAGTCGTACGCTCTGATCCCTAACTTTTGCCTGGACCGCCCTTTCGGGTTTTCAGTCCACCGGGATACCCATTTTTTCCCAAGCCGCCTTTTCAGGTTTTCGACTTGCCGGGTGTACAGATTTTTTCTTTTCATCCCTTATTTTTGCCCGAACCCTTTTGGTTCGCCAGGAAGCCCTTATTTTTTCCTAGGTATGTCAACCTAGCGGGTCTTTGATTATGCATAGTATTTTTCGACTATGTCCATGTTCAGGGAATGTAGGGAGTTGCCCCTGTTGGAAGCATTTTGCCACGCCACCAGAAGGTGTTTGATCAGGAAAGATTCGTTGTTGGAGTGCCCTAAGTGACTCAGGCGGAGACTTGCCCCAGGCTATTTGGCCTTTAAGAGATTCTCCGAATCTTGATTGGGTTGCCCCAGATGATAGACCATGGTCATGTCGTGCCCCTTGGTTGGAAGTGCTTTTGTTCACTAGGTATTCCTCGTGCGAATTTCCCTGCTGTTCAAACAAAAAGTCATATGCAAACAAAGTTATGTTAAAAATGTAAAGCTCATGTCTGTCTTGAAGATTTTTAAAAATGCATTTTGTCGTAAAATAATGTGATGTCAACTCAAGATTTTACAGCGAGCCTTCAGGAGTCAGGATACCTTTCGTAACAGTATGCTTTCGAACTAACCCATCCTTCAGCTAGGACTTTTAAGGGTTATAACGTGGCCTGGTTCACGGTTTAAGAAACAAAGGATAAGGCTCAAAATGTATTTGTACCCACCCGCTCTTCATGATGTTCTTCAAACCTAAGCTCAGTTGATCGTGCGTTAGACCTTGTTGGAGTCTTTGCTCTGATTTTCCGGTGATGGTTCAGATATTGATGATTTATTCGGAATATGCAGTCATTTCCTTTTAGTTGAGGGTTTATAAGACCCCTTTCTTTTTGATTTTGTTATCCCTGTTTTTTGCCTGAGCTGTTTCCTTTTTTGGAATTACAGTCAGCGGGATGCCCCAGTTTCGTAAGTCCTCTTTATAGGTTTTGACTTTTTGGGCTTTTCATTTATGAATTTTTTTTTTGATAATGACTGCCTGTCTTTACGATTATTCGGAACCATCACTGTCTTTCGTTTTGTAAGGACTTCTTTGGTGCCATTCGTTATGCACTTGGATCAACTGAGAGAACTACCCTGCCCCAGGTTATGATTAAGGGTTTTAATTTTCGAAAAGAAAAACTCCTACTTCTTTGGCTCAAAGGGGTTGACGAGGGATTATCATCCTTATAACTCCAGTGTTTAGGAATTGAAACAATGCCTGTACCTCATCAGCGGGGTCAGTTCAAAAGCATACTGTAAAGATAGCGGTATCGTTTTCGTCATCCTCCCTCAAGAGGCTTAGAATTATTGATTGAGAGTTGATCATCGCAGAAAAAATGAAAACGATTTTGAATATAATGAAAACAATTGTATTAATTCCCAAAACAGACATATGTGATGCTTTAATAGAATAAAAGAGATTGCTATGACATTAATTGTTTGTATGAGCAAAGAAAAATACAACTCGGAAATTCAAATAAACAAAAGGTCTTCAACGATTGGGCAACGGAGCAGTGATTATGTTTAGAGTCTCAGGTACTTCAAATTGAATCTCTCCGGCGTCGATCATGTCTTGAATCTTGTTCTTGTGAGGCCAGCAGTTGTCCGTAGTATGCCCCGGGCTATCAGAGTGGTAGGCACACCTCTCATTAGGATGGTAGTTCGGAGCAGAAGTGTTCAGATTCCGAAGAGGAGCCCTTAAGGTGATCAGCCCTGCCTTCAACATTTGTTGTAGTGCTTGATCCAGCGACATGTTGATCTTGGTGAACTGTCGTTTCTCCTTGCGTTGCTGCCCCTGTCCTTGTTGAGCAGGTCTAGGATTGGAGATCTGGGTTGCCCCTAACTCATGATGGCTCTTTTTACCGTGCACAGCATTGGACTCTTTCTTCCCATGATGAGGCTTTTTATCAGAAGGTGCAGCCTCTTGAATCTTCCCAGACCTGATGCCAGCTTCTATTCGCTCTCCAGTCAAGATAAGATCTGTGAATCCAGCAGATGAATTCCCAATCAGGTGGTTGTAGAATGGACCAGACAGGGTCCCCAAGAACATGTCCACGGTCAGTCAGCGGTGGTTGTACCCTACCGGCCAGGTCTCTCCATTTCTGCGCATACTCTTTAAAACCTTCTCCCGATCCTAGCGACATACCCTGGAGTTGGGTACGCGTAGGAGCGAGGTCGGCATTGTACTGATACTGCTTGTAAAAAGCAGTAGCCAACTCCTCCCAGTTACGAACCTTGGTTCCATCCAGCTGATAGAACCATTCGAGATGAGTCCCTGAAAGACTTTCCTGGAAGAAGTGGATCCACAAGTTCTTGTCCACAGTATACGGTTGAATCTTCCGCACATAAGACCTGAGATGCAGCCTGGGACAGGATGCCCCATCGTACTTAGCAAAAGAGGGTGCTTTGAATTTGTGTGGGATCACCACCCCAGAAGTTAGACCCAAATCTCCGAAATCCAAACCAGGTACTTGTTGAATTTCCATTGCCTTCAGACGGTCTTCCAACTGCTGGTACTTGTCTTCAGCAGGAGGATATTGGTTGTCGTTGAAATCTGTCTCGTTGGTGGAGACCACTGGACTGGGAACCCTTTCCTCCTGATGACTGCCTTCCCTCACAGATGGAGTGGTTCTCTCAGCTTCATTCTGTAGTGTGTTCCTAGATCTGCGTCTAGGGTTGAAGAAAACAGTCCTCTTCTTCTTCTTCTGCTGAATCAAAGTCTTCAATTCCTTTTGACCTTGGGCTAGGTTCACAATCAACTCCTGGAACTGGGCATTCTGGCCCTGGAGGGCCTTGATAGACATCTCGGTTGATGATGAGTCAGGATTCATGACGATTGGCTGAAATAAACAGCGAAGAAGGTAAGAGACCTGTCAAAAGGGTACCTGTGATGCAATGATATGTATGTATGCAATGTTTTCAAGGATCTCGCGGGGAAAACAAGAAAATTGTTAGAATTGGGATCCGATGGCTTGATTGAAGGAACTGCATATTGTTGAGAGTCCTTCGTCAAGGGTCAAAGGCTCACCATATCCAGTGGGTCATAGCCCCTGACTTTAGTCATCATGTCTGGTTTTGGTTCCCAAACAACCTTGGTTAGGGGAACCTTCTTCAGGAGTCAGAGCTCACCATATCAAGTGGGTCATAGCCCCTGACAACTTTGGCTTGAGGAAAATAAATCCTCTTTGCCCCTTGCTAGACATTTTGTTCATCATGACCTGCATCACAAGCCCTTGAGACCCTTGAAACGGGTTAGTCTTTATGCAGGGTGCATGCAATGGTATGATGTTATGCTATGCATGGGGTAATGTAGGTAAACCCTGTTATGAGTCCCAATTAAGGATTGTAAACGAAACCTGCAAGAAACTTAGTAAACCCTGTTATGAGTCCCAATTAAGGACTAAAAACAAAACCTGCAAGGAACTCAAGTGTCAGATAACAAGCATGCAAATAGTCAAGTTGGAAGGCACACAAGTCACACAAGAGAAACCCTTAGAGTTTAGGCCAGCATGAGGTCTAGGTATTACCCTCTTTCAGTTTGTTGGTTCATACCTGTCCTATCAAAGTAACCGGGTTCTTAGGGGATCCCAATATCATTGACTACCCTCAATCGGTCATAACTCCAGCATCACAATCTTTTCTTGCGGCCAGAACCATCACGAGAGTTTAGCCTCAATGGGCGTAGCATACTGCTACTGTTCTAACGGCCAAGTTGTGTCAATTAAGGTTCTAAGGTTGTTGGTGCTTAATGACTCCTTGGAAGACCCATATTCTCCCCGTTTCAACACGAGGGATATCGGTACAGACCAAGGCGCCACACCAACGTAGCCACTGCTTCACCCATGTCGGTATACGCCGGACAGGTCCCTCACAACTTATGCTACCTAAACAGGGTATCCCCAGATCTGGGTTAGGATCTATGTAACTCCCATGCAACCCACAATTTAAAGCAAGCAAATCAATACAATTGAAAACACAGTTATGAACTAACCCTAAGGTACACGTCACTTTAAGTTTAAATCCCCAGCAGAGTCACCAGTTCTGTGATCGGTGGATCTGGAACTGACTGTTTAACGCTGGTTCGCGAAATAACACGGAAGCAAGAGTCGCCACCATCTTTTATTTTCTCCAAATGGAAAGGACAAAAGCACAAAAAAATTCCTTATAGAGATTGCTCTCGGTTCGGGAGGTAGATTTTAGAAAGGGAAGGTGTTAGCACCCTTTCTATCCATGGTTATCCATGGGCTCTTAGATACTTGCTCATTTGTGTTTTCAAAAATGGTTTGTTTGCTTTTCAACTGTGGGTTTTAAAAAAGTTTCTTTGAAAATTCCAGTTCGACTCTTGTATCGGTCCTCAAGAGTGTTTGAAAAATTGCTTTCGAAAGCTTTTTGAAAAGGTGTCGGTGTGAAAAGTATTTTTTTTTATTTGTTTTGAAATTAGAGCAAGTATCTAGAGTCGTCTACTTACCCTAAGGAATTCGTCTGTGTAAAGGTCCTTTAAAGTAGTGCCATCCCACCATTGAGAGGTAGGTAGCACCACCGTTGGAGGTGTTCGGGTCAATTCGAGGTTCGGGACATGGTGATCACCGGAGCAATGGGAAGACACCTTAGAAGCTACCCTCATGCCAGGTTCCCGGATCATGAGGACTTACTAAGATATCCTCTACTCGACGATCACCTTTCGAGGCAAGGCAACAGTGAGGCGTACCCTAGGGGTGGTGTGTGATTTGTGTGTCAGATTCATTTATTTTGTCTTGTTCATGTTAAAGTGATCTATGCGTTTGTTTTTATTTTTGTCATTCATTCTTGCATGCCATTATTAACATTTAAAAAAAAGTGCGGAAAGATAAAATTCCTAAACTATTACAAAGGCGCGGGTCCACATCGCCAAATTTAATCCAGGACCCGATTTGACAGAAAATAAAGAAGTGCGAGAAATAAAATGTCCGAGTTTACAAGGCTTTGGGAGAGGTACATAAATATTATAAGAAATAAAATAAAATGCGCGAAACAAATTAATAATCGAAAGCGAGGGTGTTGGACCCTTTTTAATGAAATTAAATTATATTGAGCAAATTAATTAAATTAAAATAAAAAAGAAATTATTTTTGCATTTTTTGGAATTGTGAATTTTTAATGAGAAGATTAGCTGAAATTAAAATTAAATTAACCCTAATTCTATAACTTTTATTTATTAAGAAAAACATTAAAGTTAAACCTAAATTAACCTAATTAATTAAAGCAATTTGATTTATAAAAATAAATAATTAATTATTAGTGAAAAGAAAAGAAAAAGGATAAAAATTAATTAAAACCCTAATTCTACAAATTTTAAGTTAATTAAGAAAAATGTTTGAATTAAACCTAATTTTACAAAGCTAAATTAATTAATGATATTTACTTAAAAAATATTAAAATAAAATATATTTTTAATTTTGTCTTTTCTGATTTTTGTTATTTTTATATTTTTATGAAAATAATTAAATTAAAGAATTAAATTAAAAAAACTAATTAAAACAAAAATAGAAAAATATGAGAAAAAGAATTAGAAAGGCAAACCATGGGGGGTCTGTCCCCAAATTGGAGGGTTTGTTGTAGCAATTATGGCCCAATTATCCTTGGCCTTATTGACTTTCCAGGGTAGCGTGCATAGGCGTTGACTCATGTCCATGGTATTCACCAGATCTAGGCCTTCAGATTGTCTCCATTGGCCAAGTGGCAAGCTGGATTTGAAGCTATAGGATAGGTCTTCAAACAAAGGGTTGTATGGAATCACGTTAGGAAAAAATATTGAAAGAATGTGGGGGACCTGGGGCTCGAACCCAGGTCCCAGGGATTACCAGTATTATGCTTTGCCAACTGCTCCAAACGCGCGTTTTGGTTATATAATAACAAACAAATAATATAAGATAAAATAATGGTTAGTGGGGCTTTTAGCGCGAAAATTCAAATAACCCAATCATTGCCTTACACATCAGCGTCTTCTTCCTCGTTGCATTTTCCCTGAAAATATAAAAGGAGTTAGCGGGGGTTTTGAACCCCCCCCCCCCCCCCCCCCCCAAAATATGCAGCTTTCCAAAATAGCGATTAGGCCGTCTTGGAATATAAATTGGGCGCGACCCCATCATTAAACTCGCCTGAGTGTCCTGACTTTGACCATGGTATCGAGGTGTTCCAATTTTACAGCATTCGTAAACGCCCAAATTAAAACTTGAAGAACCCTAATACTCGTTCATGGTAATTCTTCATACAATGCATAAAAACTCAATTCAATCACATGGTTAGTTTCAGAATCATCCAATTAACACAAATCAAGAATAAAAATGCATGGATATGGCCTAAATAACAAAGCACGATTATGCAAGAAGAGTGATACAGTTTGACTTTGGATTACCAATTCTTGATGTTAGGGATATGGAAAACTATTCAGTTAGCTTCAGTAACACTTTTGCAAGCTATTGAGATTAATCTTGGCCTCTGAATCGTGTTGTAACCTAGTTTTCAGTATTTGAAATTTTAGGCAAAAACTCAAACTTTGTTATGGTTTTCTGGCGCAGCTGGGAGGTCCTTTGCATTAGGGTTGGCTTCATGCTTATGTATGGAATGATTAGGGTTGGGTTTTTTGTCCAAAGAATCAAAGCATTGATGGAATGGATATTGATTTTCATGGCATATATTTTCCAATCTTTTTCATGCAAATTTGCTTCAAATCATGTCCAATTACCAAGATTTTTTCCAAATCTGATCATGCACGAAATAATGAAGTTATCCCATGCATAAAAAGATTTGATTGACTTGCTTTGGTATTTTTCACATATTTATTTTAATTAAATGAATTATTAATAATTAAAAATCCAAATAAATAAATAAAAATGATAAAAAACTTCCCTTTGGGCCAAATGGTCGTGCACATGTTTTGGATGATGGATTTTGGAAGAAAAAGAGGCCCATTAGCATTTTTAAGACATTTGAAGCAATGTTGACTTTTCAAAATATCCAAACATTTCCCAACTTCCAAAAGGCATAACTTGCTCCATTTTTAAGATTTGCTCATGTACTTGGACATTTTGGAAAGGTCTTTGAGTCCTCTAACCAATGCCTTTGGTCCCATGTAATTTTGATTTACCAATATCAAGTTATGGTCTTTGACTTAAAGTCCCTTTTTGTTGACTTTTGAAAATGACCTATAATGTTGAAATTGATAACTTTTTGTGAGAGTATTTCTTGGACTTGAAGTGTGAAGAGGAGTTGTAGGAAATGTCTTTCTCATAAAAATTAGCTTTGGATGGAATTTTTCTAATAATCCATGTGAAAGTTATGCCCTGGTCAAGTTACAGTTGACTTTTTCAACTGTCCAAATATGGAAACTTTTGCATCTTGATGATTTTTGAGCCAAGCTTTGAGAATCATGATCAAGCATTGATCAAATGATGTTTGTGGCTTAAAAATGAGATGTTGACCAAAAATTTGAACTTTTGACTGTCAAATGACCATTTTGCCCCTGCAGTTGACTGTAGGGCAATTAGGGTTTTTGACTGTGCAATTTTGTGCTGTAAGTCTTGAAACTTGGTATGAGGATGCTTGACCATGTTTATAGGCATGTGGGACTTGATTGGACCCTTGGAAACTTCATTTTCTTTGTCAGAACCAAAACCCTAATTTTGACTGTTAGGAGGCCCTTGAACTGTGTAACCCTTGGGGAACTTTGAAGCATGCTTTTTTGGCAAATCTTGAAGGATATGGGAGGGAAAATTTTGGGGTACAACACCAGCCCAGTGGCTAAATCAAAACAATGAACACAGAAAACAACCCAATGATATTGATCTCCTTAGAACCCGGTTACTTTTGATAGGACAGGTTTGAGCCCACCAACTTCAAGAGGGTAGTACCCCAAACTTCATGCTGGCCTGAACTCTAAGGGTTGTCTTGTGTGCCTTCAAACTTGACTACTTGCATGCTTGTTATCTGACACTTGAGTTTCTTGCAGGTCTTGTTTACAGTCCTTAATCTGGACTCATAACAGGGTTTACCTACATTACTCCATGCATAGCATAACATCATGCCATCATACCATTGCATACATCCTACATAAGGACTAATCCATTTCAAGGATCTCAAGGGTCTGTGATGCAGGTCATGATGAATCAAACTGTCTAGCAAGGGGAAAAGGGGATTTATTTTCCTCTAGCCAAGATCGATAACTTGAGTTAGGGGCTATGACCCACTCGATATGGTGAGCTTTGACTCTTGAAGAAGGACTCTCAACAACATGAAGTTCCTTCAATCAAGCTACCGAATTCAAATTCTAACAAGTTTCTCTGTTTACCCCGCGAGATCCTTGAAAACATTGCATGCATATCATACATATCATTGCATTACAGGTACACTTTTTACAGGTCACTTACCTTCTTCGCTGTTTATTTCAGCGGTCATCATGAATCCTGAAGCATCCAATGAACAAGCTATCAAGGCCCTCCAGGCCCAGAACGCCCAGTTCCAGGAGCTGGTCATGAGCTTAGCCCAAGGACAATAGGAATTGAAGACTTTGCTTTTGAAGAAGAAGAAGAAAAGGACTGTTTTGTTCAACCCTAGACGCAAATCCAGGAATGGATCACAAAATGAGGCTGAGTTGACCACCCCATCTGCTGGGAAAGATAGCCCACAAGGGAGAGAGGTTCCTAGTCCCGTGGTCTCCGACAACGAGACAGATTTCAATGATGAACAGTACCCTCCTGCTGAGGACAGGTACAAGCAACTAGAGGACCGTCTAAATGCCATGGAGATTCAACAGGTGCCCGGGTTGGACTTTAGAGACCTAGGATTATCTTCTGGGGTGGTGATCCCTCACAAGTTCAAGGCACCTTCCTTTGCAAAATATGACGGGGCTTCCTGTCCTAAATTGCACCTCCGTTCATACGCAAGGAAGATCCAACCCTACACGGCAGACAAGAATCTATGGATCCATTTCTTCCAGGAAAGTCTTTTAGGGACTCAGCTCGAATGGTTCTATCAACTGGATGGAACCAGTATTCATAACTGGGAGGACTTGGCAACTGCTTTTTATAAGCAGTATCAGTATAATGCCGACCTCGCTCCCACGCATACCCAACTCTAGGGTATGTCACTTGGGACGGGTGAAGGTTTTAAGGAGTATGCGCAAAGGTGGAGAGACCTGGCTGGAAGGGTGCAGCCGCCGTTGACTGATCGTGAGCTCGTTGACATGTTCTTAGGGACCCTGTCTGGTCCGTTCTTCAACCATCTGATTGGGAATTCTTCAGCTGGGTTCACAGATCTGATCTTAATTGGTGAGAGGATAGAAGCTGGTATCAAGTCCGGGAAGATACAAAAGGGTGACTCCTCGAACACTGAGAAGAAACCATTCAAGAAAGAGTCCAATGCTGCGTACAGTCAGAAGGATCGTCGTGACAAACACGTAGGGGCAGTCATGATCTCAGGTTCTGCGTCACGCCGACAACCGCCAAAGGGAAATCAGCGAAGGCTAGACGAGCCTAAAAGACAATTCACCAACATCAACATGCCATTGTCACAGGCATTGCAGCACATGTTGAAAATGAATCTGATTGTGGTGATCAACCCTCCTGCAAATCCCAAGACTTCTTCTCCAAACTACAACCCAGATGCGAGGTGTGCTTATCATTCCGGAAGCCCGGGGCACGATACTGAGGATTGTTGGGCGCTGAAATACAAGATTCAGAACATGATTGACGCCAAGGAGATCGAATTCGAGCCTGCTGAGACTCCCGATGTGATCACTGCTCCCTTTCCAAAACATGGCTAGGATTGAGAGACTCTTGTTCATTTAAATTCTGATATTGTATTTTTCTATGCTTATTCAAACAATTATCATGTCAAACTCTATTATTTCATTAATGCATTACACGTGTCTATTTTGAAGTAATTATGCTCTCTATATTCAAAATTGCTTTTATTTTTTCTTGATGTTCAACTCTCGATTGAAAATTCTAAGCCTCTTGAAGGAGGATGACGAAAACGATACCACAATCTAAAATATGCTTTTGAACAAACCCCGCTGATGAGGTACAGGCATTGTTTCAATTCCTAAACACTGGAGTTATAAGGAAGATAATCCCTCGTCAACCCCTCTGAGCCAAAGCAGTAGGAGTTTTTCTTTTCGAAAATTAAAACCCTTAATCATAACCTGGGGCAGGGTAGTTCTCTCAGTTGATCCAAGTGCACAACGAATGGCACCAAAGAAGTCCTTACAAAACAAAAGACAGTGATGGTTCTGAATGATCATAAAGACAGGAAGTCATCATAAAAGCCCAACAAGTCAAAACCTATGAAGGAGACTTACAAAAACTGGGGCATCCCGCTGACTGTAATCACAAAAGAAACAGTTCAGGCTAAAAACAGGGATAACAAAATAAAAAAAAAGAGGTCTCACAAACCCTCAACAAAAAGAAATGACTGCCTATTCAAAATAAATTGTCAACATTTGAACCATCACCGGAACATCATAGCAAAGACTCAAACAAGGTCTGACGCACGATCAACTGAGTTTAGGTTTGAAGAACATCACGAAGAGCGGGTGGGTACAGATAAATTTGAGCCTTTATCCTTTGTTTCTTAAACCGTGAACCAGGCCACGTTATAACCCTCAAAAGTCCTAGCTAAAGCATGGGATAATTCGAAAGCATACTGTTACAAAGGTATCCTGACTCCTTAAGGCTCGCTGTAAAATCTTGAGTTGACATCACGTGTTACATAATTTGCTTGTTTTACTGAAAAAATGCATTTTCAAAAACTTCAAAAAAGACATAAGCTTTGCATTTTCAAAATAACATTGTTTGCAGATGATTATTTGTTTGAACAGCAGAGAACTTTGCACGACGAGCATCTAGTGAACAAAAGCCTTCTCAACAAAAGGTCACCTCAAATGGAAAAGCACTTCCAACCAAGGGGGCAGACACGATCATTGTCCATCATCTGGGGCAGTTAGGTCAAGATTCGGAGAATCTCTCAAAAGGCCAACCAGCCAGGGGCAAATCTCCGCCTAGTCACTTGGGGCATTGGACGATCAAATGAAGATCTTCTGGTGGCATGGTAACACTGCACTACTGATAGTGACAACTCCCTGCATCCTGAGAGCACGGACATAGTCGAAAAATACTACGCATAATCAAAGACCCGCTAGGTTGACACACCTAGGCAAAAATAAGGGCTTCCCGGCGAACCAAAAGGGTTCGGGCAAAAATAAGGGATGAAAAATGAAAAATCTATACACCCGGCAAGTCGAAAACCTGAAAAGGCGGCTTGGGCAAAAATGGGTATCCCGGTGGACTGAAAACCCGAAAGGGCAGTCCAGGCAAAAATTAGGGATCAAAGCGTACGACTATGTCCCGGCATCTCGTCACTTGTCTACCAGAAGAAGATTTGTCAACCGGTAGTCATCAAGCGCCTCCACAGGTATCTTCTCCCACAGAAACAGGGGCAATATGAATTGTCTAAGCAATCTAGTTGTTCTGTCCACCAAGGTACCAAGGTAGGTTCGGCTGAAGAACGTAACCAAGATACCTCCACTCCCCATAGAGTAAGACGAGATTCAACAGTTCTCCCCGAGCAGAGTTGATCTCCCATCAGCCCTAAAAAGGCACAGTATCTCCAGCAAGTCAGTCAACACTCTCCCCAAGCAGAGTTAGTCTACTGTCAGCCTTGAAGAAGTTAGGTATCCCCATAAGATCTCAATATTCCCCAGCGGAGTATACAGATGTTCCTAGGCAAGCATCCCCGACCTTCTTAATATAAGATTATTCCCTGGTGGAATACAGACGTCCAGTGGAGCCACTTCCCAGTGCAGTCCAAAGTCTCCCCAGGAGAGTTGAATCAATCTCCCCAGTAGATTCTTGAAGCTTATCCCTAGTAGATTCTGGAAGCTTATTCCCTACAGAGTATGAACGCTTCTCCCCAGCTCTATTCAAAGGTTAGTCCCCACCAGAACTTATAACTGGGTTATCCTCAGCTAATTACCACGGAAAGATCGTCCTCGGCGAAGCTCTTCCTACCCCCAGCGGAGTTATCGTCAGAACCTCAGCGAAGTATCTCTTCTCCACAGAGTAATTCCCTGCAGAGTAATCTCTTCGCCAAGTTTATTCACCAACGGAGTCATCTTATCCTAACAGTTTAATCTTGCACTCATCATCCCCAGCAGAAACGAAGAACTCTACCCTTCAACATCAGCCCAGGATTCAACAAACTCCCGGCATTCGTCAAGGATTTATTTTCCCAGACGAGAATACATTCATAAACATCACGTCTTCATACATTATAGCATGCATACGCATCATACACCACAAATCTCATTTATTTTTGAGAACATCTTAAAATCTGCAGTTCATGCATCATGACATTGCATACGACTAATACTTTGCCTTTTCAGAAAAAAGTCAGTTAAAAGATGATTACCATCTACCTTTACAGTTCCAGATCAACACCGGTGACAAGCCAAGAAAATTCTATGGACGACTGATCATGGGTTAATATCCGAAACCAAACAGGACAATTATCTACTTGATCATCCTCAGGCAACCCTACACCGGTTCCTTTTCTTTCAGAAGAAGTCTTACACGGGCTCATCAACAGGCAACCCTACATCGGTTCCTTCTCAGCCTCAGATGTAGTTTTACACGAACTCATCATCAGGCAACCCTACACCAGTTCCTTCTCAATTTTCAGACGAAGTCTTACACAGACTTATCATCAAAGTAACCCTACACCGGTTCCTTTTCTTTCAGAAGAAGTCTTACACGGACTTACCTCAAGATGACCTTACCCCGGTTCATCAAGAAGTTTTACACAAACTTATCCTGCAGTAACCTTACCCCGGTTCCTCCAGAAGTCTTACACGGACTTATCTCAAGATGACCTTACCCCGGTTCATCCAGAAGTTTTACATGAACTTATCCTGCAGTAACCTTACCCCGGTTCCTCCATAAGTCTTACACGGACTTATCTCAAGATGACCTTACCCCGGTTCATCCAGAAGTTTTACACGAACTTATCCTCCAGTAACCTTACCCCGGTTCCTCCAGAAGTCTTACACAGACTTATCTCAAGATGACCTTACCCCGGTTCATCCAGAAGTTTTACACGAACTTATCCTGCAGTAACCTTACCCCGGTTCCTCCAGAAGCCTTACACGGACTTATCTCAAGATGACCTTGCCCCGGTTCATCAAGAAGTTTTACACGAACTTATCCTGCAGTAACCTTACCCCGGTTCCTCCAGAAGTCTTACACGGACTTATCTCAAGATGACCTTACCCCGGTTCCTCCAGAAGTCTTACACGGACTTATCTCAAGATGACCTTACCCCGGTTCATCCAGAAGTTTTACACGAACTTATCCTGCAGTAACCTTACCCCGGTTCCTCCAGAAGTCTTACACGGACTTATCCCGAAGTAACCTTACCCCGGTTCCTCCAGAAGTCTTAAACAAACTTATCCCGAAGTAACCTTACCCCGGTTCCTCCAGAAGTTTTACACGAACTTATCCCGAAGAAACCCTACACAGGTTCTCTCTCTCCAGGCGTAGTTTTACACGGACTCGTCATCAGAAACCCTACCCAGGTTTTACTTCTTCCAGGATGCAGTTTTTTACGGGCTCATCATCAAAGTAACCCCACACAGGTTCCCTTCTCAAACTCCATACGTAGTTTTACACGGACTCGTCATCAGTAAACCCTACATAGGTTTCCTTCTCAGCTCTAGATGCGGTTTTACACGGACTCGTCATCAAAGTAACCCTACACAGGTTCCTTCTCTATTTCAGATGCAGTCTTATACGGACTCATTATCAGTAAACCCTACACAGGTTTCCTTCCTCCAAAGATGCAGTTTTACACGAGCTCATCATCAGTCAACCTTACACAGGTGTCCTTCTTTCCAAGATGCAGCTTTACACGATCTCAACATCAGGTAACCCTACACAGGTTCCCTCTTTCAACTTACAAAAATTACACCTCCAGATGGCATCTATAAGCCCATCCACCTGTCAACAGTCTCCAAATGGCATCTATAAGCCCATTCCCGACAAGGTTCTGTCACATCTCCAGATGGCATCTATAAGCCCATCCTCCCATACCATCTTTCCAAATGGCATCTATAAGCCCATTCCTGACAAGGTTCTGTCACATATCCAAATGGCATCTATAAGCCCATCCTCCTATCCACCATCTCTCCAAATGGCATCTGTAAGCCCATTCCCGCTGTCACATTGCTGATATTCTATTATACGAGTGCAAATTTCTGGGCACTCTAGTGTTCAATCATCTTCCACCCTCGGATCACGAAAGGCACACAAGCCAATCTACATCCTCAAGTCTAAGAAGATTGAACAGGGGCAACTGTTGCACCCTAAAATTTGCCCTCTCATGTTTTCCAAAGTCTTCCCCCTGCCTGGTTGATCACAAACTCTTGCCTAAGGAAAAAGAAGATTTTTGAGTGGTACTTCAAATACCTTTCAATTGGCATTCTGAAGGAGTATTTCGATTGGCATTATGGACAAGCATTCGATTGGAATTATGTCAAGGCAATGTCGACAGGCATGTCAACCATGTCCTTCATTTGGCATGAACAACATCTTTTGATTGGCCTATTAACAGAGCATTTCGATTGGAATCCTTCGATTGATATTTGGGCCAGGCCCATTCGAAGGGTACGCAGGGAGTCCATTCGAAAGAGGCAAATCAGGACTAATCGAAGAGCATGGCCTAAAAGCACTCGAAATCCAAGCGTCCAGGTTCATTCAAGGGACACGAATGTTTCAAAAAAGGAAATGATTTAATGTGTTTGATTTTTGTCCAGAGCGTTAAAGGCCTATTTTAATGGTTGTCCCTTGCCATTTTCGTGCACTCCCACACTCCTATAAATAGGAGGCCAGTGACACATTACAGGACACAAAAAAAAATTACACGAAAAATCACACGAAAATCATAGAACGCAAATTATACACACTTCTTCAAAAAATCTGCAAGAGAACAAAACATTGGAGAGACGCTGCCCAGAATTTTCCAAGCCAAAGCAGTCCCTCAGATCGAAGGTGCCTACGCCCAGAAGCCCTCAAATCAAAAGTGCCTACATCCAGGAAGTGCCCAGATCAGAAGTTCCTGCGCCCAGAAGTCCCTCAGATCAAAAGTGCCTGCACCCAAAAATCCCAGATTGAAAGTGCTCCCATCCAGCCAGTGCCCAAATCGAAGACTCAATCTGCAGGTAAGAAAGGGTAAATTGTCCAACCTTACATTTGCGTAAACGCATTATTACTTGTTGTTACCTTTGACTTGCCATCTTAGACAGGATCGAAAGGCCCGGGTTTGGCACCCAGGTCACATTTCTCGTGTGCTAACATTTGCTGCAGATTTAACCTGAAGAGACCCCAACAAGTGCAGGATCGAAGGGCCTGGGATTCAATACCCAGGCCCTGCATTTTTGTTTCGCTCACATACTTTTGCAGGTATAACATCCCAGATCAAAGGAGAGCCCTACTCTGGATCGAACCCATTAGCGTGCTGGATCGAAAGAGGCATCTCATCCCTGGATCGAAAGCCATGACCTTCATGATCGAAGGGCAATCCTCTTCCCTGGATCGAAGGCTACTCACGCCTTACTGTCTGGCCCAATCGAAAGGACCAGGACCCTCTTTGGACCGAAGCAGTCCATTCCCTCCCTGGGTCGAAACTCCTTTTTTCCCTGGATCGAAGGATCCCTCCTGCACTTTATTTTTTTGTTTTTATTCTCATAGACTTCTTTTTATCTTTTAATTAACATTAAAATAAAAAATCACAAAAAAAACATTAGGTTAGTTTTTTTTATTCAAATTAATTTTGTAAATAAATAAATTAATTATTTTAACTTCATTTTATCAATTTAAAATAAACTAGGCTTAGGAGTATTTAATTCAAATATCTTCTTAATCAAAAACAACAAAAAGAGTTCTTATTCTTAGGATTTTTTTTTAGATTCATGCGCGTTTATTTTACTGGGATGTAATAGCTTAAACTAAGACCTTCTTTTACTTTACTGTTTTTATTTCCCCCAATATTTTTGGACATGTAAATAATCCCCCTCCCCGAAAGCCTTGTAATAGCGTAGGATTTACAATTCCCGCACTTTAAATTCCTGTACATATATTAACTGCTTAAATGTATGCTAACTAGGATTGTATGACAAGATTAACTCTTAACTTAAAATCAACAGTAGTCCACCATGACATGCAAGAATAATATAACTGAAAATTGACACACATGCACATGCCACTCTTAGGGTACGCCTCACCGGTTGCCTCAAACGTGGTCATCAAGTATAGGGTGTCTTAGAGGTCGCCCTTCTGTCTAAAGATCCAGTTGCCTCGAAACGGTTGCCTCGGATAAAAAAGGATCTAGGACATTAGGGTTACTTCTAAGGTGTCCTACCATTGCTTCGGTGACCACACATGTCCCTTAATCGAATTGACCCGAATACCTCCAAAGACGGTGCTACCTACCTCTCAATGGTGGGATAGCACTATCTAAAGGACTCTTACACAGCCTAATTCCTTAGCGTTGGTAGATTCTCCTGGGTACTTGCTCTCTTTCTAAAAACAAAAACATCTTTTCACACTTACACTTTCAAAAAGTTTTTCAAACGAATATTTCATACACTCTTGAGGACAAATACAAGAGTTACCTAGAAATTTTTCAAACGAAACTTTTTCAAAACCCACATACACTTGAAAAGCAAACCATTTTTGAAAACATAGTGAGAAAGTACCTAAGAGCCCGTGGATAACCACGGATAGAAAGGGTGCTAACACCTTCCCTTTCTATAAATCTACCTCCCGAACCGAGAAACATTCTCGAAAAGGAATTTTGTTGTGCTTTTGTCCTTTCCTTGTTGGAGAACATAAAAGACGGTGGCGGCTCTTGCTTACCGCGACATTTCGCGAACCAGCACTAAAAAAACAGTCAGTTCTATTTCCACCGATCACACACACTATAAAGAGGAGAGGAACTCTTCTATGTTGCACACTGTGGTACGGTGGCCAGAACCAGGACTGTTTCTTTTTAGGAATTGTTGGTTTGCGTTTTGCGTTTGTGTTTGCAAAATGTCGCGGTAAGCAAGAGTCACCACCGACTTTTATTTTATCCAACAAGGAAAGAAAAAAAGCACAGAAAAATTCCTTTTTCGAGATATTTCTGAGTACGGGGGGTAGATTATAGAAAGGGGTGTTATTAGCACCCTTTATATTCGTAGTTATCTACGGGCTCTTAGGTACTTGCTCATCATTTTCAAAATTGCTTCTCTGTGTTTGTGTGCTTTGAAAAGTTTTTGTTTTGACTTCGATTTAACCCTTGCTTCTGTCTTCAAGAGTGTTACGAAGTGTTTTTTGAAAACTTTGTTTTGAAAGGAGTGTAAGTGTGAAAAATTTGTTTTGTATGAGCAAGTACTTAAAAGTTAATCTACCTACTCGAAAAAAAGAATCGTTATGTATTTGTTTCCTTTATACAGCGCTATCCCACTATTAGTGAGTAGGTAGCACCGTCGTTGGAGTTTTGAGGGTCAATTCGAAAAGGTACGTACGGTCATTGAAGTAATGTTAGGACGTCTTAGTAATAACCCTAATATCTTAGATCAATTATCCGAGGCAACAATATCCGAGGTAACCATTCCGAGGCAACTTTTCCGAACGGGACTTTGATCTTTGTTTAGACAAAAGGGCGACCACTAAAGCATCCTATACTTAATGGCCGTTTACCGAAGGCAACCAAGTGGGAGTGTACCATAGGAGTGCGCATGTGCGATTGATTCAATTTCAGATTATTTATCTTTACACATTTAGGGTTATCTAATTATTTTAAAGTTTATCATACATTCTTGTCATACAAGCCCTAATTATTCATACATCTAACAATTTAATATTTTGCGGAATTAAAAGTGCGGAATTTAAACTACGCTATTACAAGGCTTCGGGTATTCACATAGCCAAAAACAAACCCTTTGAAAATAATAAAGCGATAAATGAAAGTAAACGTCCTAATTAACTATTACAACTTGTGAACAGTTACACTTAATATGGATAAAAATAAAATAATAAGGAGCGCAATGAAAATTAGAACGAGTGCGAACTAGGGTTTTGACCCTTCTATCCTAATTTAAAAAAAATGTTTTTCTTGCTTTTAACTATTTTTTAAGAAAAGAATTAGGTTTTCTAAATAAAATACAAAAATTAATTAGTTAACTAAATTAATTAATGAAAATAATTACATGGCCTATTTTGTGGTTTTGGTTATTTTAAGAAAAAAAAATATAATTAAATTAGAAATAAAACCTAATTGTTCTAATTATTTTTAATTGTTTGCAAAAAGAATTAAAGTTATCTAAATTAACATCTAATTTAATTAATTAATTTTTGATAAAAAATAAAATCTAAAACCTAATTGGTGAAAAAAAATATTTTTGTGATTTTTTTTTATAAAAAGAAAATAGTTAATTGGTTAGTGAAATAAAATAAATAAATTAAATTATATATATAAAAAAGAGAAAAGAAATAGAAACTTGGGCCTGATTAGTAGCTTGAGAGGGTGTGAAAAGCAATTTCTTGGACCCAAAACAAAGAGGTCCACGTTGACCCTCAGAATTCCATGCCATGCGTTAACCCTGGTCTATTGTGCTCATTCATTGATGGCCTTTAGATTTGGCCACCTGGCCATATGGCAGGCTAGATGATGAGGACACATGATGGTCCTTAGGCTTGTAAACGCGCTGGATTACCTGAAAGGAAAAAATATGAAGAAATTGGGGGACCTGGGATTCGAACCCAGGTCCTGATGCACTATCCAACCACTCCACTACCACTGCGCCACTTGCTTCTGTTTGTTATAATAATATAAAATAATAATCAAATATTAAAAAGTCCCTATGTATCAAATCAGCGCGCGAAAATTTGAACAGGCCAATGGTTGATTGCCAGCTAGTCATCTTCCTCCTTGGATTTGTTGGTAAAAGTTCTAAACTTTTACCTACAGACGTTTGTCCGTAGCTACAAGTCCTGCAAATCTCAAAACTCAACACAAGCGTGATAAATGAAAACCAAGGCCATGGATGGATTCGTCTGGCCTTGCTGAACACAATGGTGGCCCTTTCATGGCCCAATTTTTCCTGTAAAAGAAAATCCCAAATCGAAGCAAGAAACCCTAGTAATGGTGAAATCTTGTACAGGACATATAAATGAAATTAAATGATGCAGAAAGCTTGCAAATGTTCTATGGATCAATAATATATGGTTAATTCATGCTAACAATGTCTAAATCATGCAAACCGAATTCAATACATGGATGTCATGGATGACTTACAGCGCGATATAGGGCCTGGAAATGCTTGCTTTTGATTGCTTTTGCTTGCTGATGACCTCAGGAAACGATTGGGATAGTCCAAGAGTCTTGAATTGGCCTCTAAGTACGAATTCGATTCACCCCTTTTTCTTGTTTTTTCCAAGTTTTGCTTCTGGTTCATACGCCTCTTTCCAACCTAGTTTTAGGTCTGCATTGCTTCTATATGTATTGAGGAGTGAATTAGGTTTGAAAACCTGGCCTCAATCTTCCTCCATCAATGTCTTTGATTTTGATTTGATTCTCTTGAATATCATTCCAAAAATAGAATAATTCAATCTTTTTGTCCACACCATGCCTTTACACGAATTTGATTTGAAGCTAGCTGGACATTAAGACCTGAAACAAGCACAAGATCTTTGAATTTCAATGTTTTGGATTTTATATGATTTGTTTTGATTTAAAATGATTTAATTAAAATAAAAATAAAAATAAATAATATAAATAAAATAATGACAAGTGGAAAAGTCTAGGGCTCGTGGACCATGTTTCCAACTTAAAACAAGTGAAAAAGATTGGGCCCATTTGGCAAAAATTGATGTTTTAGGCATAGTTGACTTTTGGTAATTTTGCAAAAAGGGTCAACTTCACCAATGCATAACTTCCTCAATTTTGACTCTTTGAAGGTGTTCTTGGACTTTTTACAAATCTTGAGATGTCCTCTAAGCAACCCTTTTGGTCTCATCTCAATTTGATATTCCATGCTCATGTATGAAGCTTTGACAAAAAAGGTGTTTTTGTTGACTTTTCAAAATGACCTATAATGTCCAAATTCATAACTTCTTGTGAGTGCATATTTTGAACTTGGGAGATGAAGATGGATTGTATAGAATGGCATCCTCTTCAAAATGATATTTGGATGGTTCATTTCTCATAAAGTATGAGAAAGTCATGCTTGGTCAAAGTTGAGTTGACTTTTCCTGCAAAACCCTAATTTAGCAACTTTTAATTCTTGATGAATTATTAACAATCCTTGATGAATCATGATCAAACCTTGATAAAATGATGAAATATACTTCAAAATGAGGATGTTGACCAAAAATATTGAAGTTTGACTGTATGTGGACCACAGTTGACTTTTGCTCTAGCACAGTCGATTTTTGGACCTTTGAGCAATTGACTGAGCAAATTTCCTATGCAAGGCTTGAAACTTGGCATGGATGATCTTGAGAACATAATAGGACAATGGTGAGCATTTGGTATCCCTTGGACTCAAGTATCTTTGTGCAACATGAAACCCTAATTTGAGGTAGACTACCTTAGGAGGGAGCTTGTCTGGTCAACCCTTGGACTACCTTGAGCAACTTGAGTATCATTCTTGAAATGCTTTGAGAAATATGGGAGGGCAAATTTTGGGGTACAACACACACCTCTTTTGATAGGTGGTTTATTTCACACCTACCCCGATCCGTCTCGAAGAATGAACAAGGTTTGAGATGGTCTCAAAGGCTGATGACTCTCACACATTCAGGCATTCATTGGTGTCCCCGGTCCTTGGAGAATGTTACCATTATCGATTGTTGTGGTGAATTCCCTCTATTCTCCCAATTATTATAGAGCCTATTGTGGAAGGAGATGTCCCGTACACTATCTTTCATCCTAACATGCCCGCCTCTCTCGAAGACTTGCAAAGGGATTAGATACAGCTTAAAGGGGAGCGAGACACTTTTGAGGCCCAATTCTACGCCAGCAAGAAGAAGGTTCTGGAACTCACCAAGCAGCTTCATGAGGAGCGGAGTCTAAACGCCTACATCGCACCAAAGAGGATGCGTATAAATTTTTTATCTTAGAGTTTTTTTTATTTCTTTGTAAGCCCAAAGAGGCATGATGTACTCAAACTTTGATTTATTAATATAACGTGTGCTCCTTTTGGTATAAAGAAAATTTAAATCTCTAATTTCCTTGAAATCATTTGCATATGCATCTCCATTCATCATAACATAAGCAGGTTTCTTGCAACAAGTCTCCTCATCTTTCTACTGTTTATTTTAGTAAGATGGATCTTGAGCAGACAGTAAAAGACCTCCAGGCGCAGAATGCTTAGTTTCAATAGATGTTCTTGACTCTAGCCAAAGGACAAGAGGATTTGAAAACTTTGCTAGTTGAAGAAAAGAAGAAGAAAGCAAAGAAAATGATCGGAGTTCTGAATATGGGAAGAAGGTTCCAAGGACAAGCCAGACGAACCCTAGACTTTGCAACGTCATCTGGTGAAAAGGATAATCAAGAAGGGAAAGGAAAGGAAGCAGTTGTCCAGCCAGAATCTGAAGAGGAAGAAGAAGAGGATTACTCTGAAGAGCAGTATCCCCCGGCCGACGACAAATACAAACATCTGGAAGAACGACTAAGCACAATGGAGATTCAGAAAGTGCCTGGGCTGGACTTTGAAGAGCTGGGTTTTGTTTCTGGGATTGTTATTCCACCAAAATTTAAGGCACCAGTGTTCGCTAAGTACGACGGGGTTTCGTGTCCCAAGATGCATCTCCGATCTTATAGAAGAAAGATACATCCTCACACTGCTGACAGAGATTTGTGGGTACACTTCTTTCAAGACAGTCTATCTGGGACTCAGCTTGATTGGTTCTATCAACTAGAAAGAGCCAATATTCATAATTGGGAAGACCTTGCCGCGGCTTTCTATAAACAATATCAATACAACGCAGATGTTTCTCCCACCCGTACACAACTCCAGAGTATGGCTATGGTTTCAAGTGAAGGTTTCAAAGACTACGCTCAGAAATGGAGGGACTTAGCAGGAAGAGTCCAGCCTCCCCTTTCTGAAAGAGAACTAGTAGACATGTTTCTGGGTACCCTGTCCGGTCCTTTCTTTAATCATCTAATTGGAAGCTCTTCAGTAGGCTTCACTAAATTAATCTTGACCGGAGAAAGAGTGGAAGCTGAGATTAAGAGTGGAAATATCCAAAAAGACGCATCCTCCGCTGCTGTAAGAAAACCATTTATTGGGAAGAAAGAAGTTGGTGTTGTGTATCCTTAAAGGAATCAAGATATAACTGAACATCGTTCAATGGTGAGGCTGTCATGATCCCTAAGCCTGCACCCACTCAACAAAGGAGCAATCAGCTTAGAACAGAAAGACCGATAAGACAATTTACCCAGATTAATATGACACTATCTCAAGTCCTGCCACATTTGTTAAGATCTAATCTGGTAACTTTGAAGGAAGCTCCGAAGAATCATAACACAACCTATCCTCACTACCATCCTAATGCTCGCTCTGCTTACCATTCAGAAAGCCCTAGCCATGATACCAACAACTGTTGGGCTTTGAAAAACAAGGTACAAGACCTTCTTGAAGCAAAAGAAATTGAGTTTGATGCTCCTGAGATCCCAAATGTTATCACTGCTCCTATGCCCAAGCATGGTTGTGATGTTAACACTATTGAAGATGATATGTTTGTTACTACTATTGATGAACTTGTTACTCCTCTCCTGACTGTTAAGAGAAATTTGTTAAAAGCCAGTTTATTTCTGGGCTGTGACAAAAGCTGCCACCTCTGTTTATCCCTACCAACTATTTATCATTTACTGAAAGTAGGTGTCCAACGCCTAATGGATGACAAAGAGATTTTGTTTGAAAAACCTCCCGTTCCAACCGTTTCTTACAAAGATGTTTCAATAGTAACCATTTCCGCTAATCCTTCCAGTGTCTCCCCCAAAAGACCCGTTAGGATTACATAAGTTCCTAAAGTGGCTCCACTGATAATTACTATGCCCGGACCAATCCCGTACTCATCAGATAAAACTGTCCCATGGAACTATGGGGGCGACGTCTACTATCACGGTGTCAAGCAAGATTGGCTGGAAGATAAAGACTCAATTTTTGAGAAGGTTGATCCCGACATCAGCAACCTCGCGGGAACCATCAAGATAACCCGAAGTGGAAGAATATTCTCCCCAGAGATTGCTCCTCTGAAGACTATTACCGATCATGTAATCATCCCTGTTTTTGTTCCTGTTGACACTACTACTACTACAATCCCTATGGTTACCCCTGCTGACACTCCTATCGCCGAGTCGACCGAGACTCGAGGCAAAGGAATTCTGGTTGAGCTTATCCAGATGAAGGCGTAATCAGTATCTATCCCCGAGGCCTTCCAAAAGGAGATGGAAGAAATTCTGAAAATTATAAAGAGAAGCGACTACATCGTAGTGGAACAACTAGGGCAGACTCCGTCAAAGATTTCCATGCTGGCTTTATTGTTGTGCTTCGAGGCTCATGCGAAGGCCTTGGTGAAATTTCTCAAAACTGCCCATGTGCCACAAGAAACCTCTGTTGATCAGTTTCAAGACTGTGTGGCCAGTTTAACCACTGCCAATGGTCTAGGCTTTTCTGATGCTGACTTAACACCTAGAGGTAGGAAGCACAACGAGGCATTGCATGTCTCTATCGAATGCTAGGGCATAACTTTGGCCCATGTCTTGGTTGATACTGGTTCGTCTTTGAATGTGCTACCTAAGAAGGCTTTTGATAGACTCGTCTGTGAGGGTTTGACATTAAAACCTAGCAACATAGTGGTAAGGGCCTTCAACAGTTCAAAGAGGGTGGTGCATGGGGAGGTGGGCATCCCCATAAAAGTGAGAACTCAAACCTTTGATTCAACTTTTTATGTGATGGACATTCTCCCTTCCTATTCCTGCTTATTGGGCCGACCATGGATTCACAACGCTGGTGTCGTTACCTTTACATTACATAAAATGCTGAAATACCTGACCAAGGGGAAAATCATTACTGTCCACGGAGAAGAGGAATATATGATCAGTCACTTGAACTCCTTCAGATATGTGGAATTGGATGGTGAATTCATTGAAACTCCATTTCAGCACTTCGAGGAAGTCCCACAAACCGTGGCAGTAACCAAGGTTGTTTCCCAAGTCCCGAAGATTACAAGACCTCCGCTAAAGATATCTTCTCTAAAAGATGCCAAGGCAGTGATCGAAGAAGGAGCCCAAAAAGCTGTACGCCATGCTCGTGCCAGAGGACCACCCTTGAAGATCAGCAACCACGGAGTCAACACAGTGGATGATGAGGACAACTACGACCTGGAGGAATGGATTTTCCCAACTGTCAATGGAGGACTCAGCAACTGGGCAGCTAAAGACTTTGTCCCAATTACTTTTATCCAACAATAATTGTCTTTAAATTTTTGTCGGACCTGTAGTAATTAAACAATTCAGACTTTTTAAACCTTGTATCTTACCCAAGGCACAACGGTCCATTTGTAAGGGTTGTTACCTCATTTTCACATGTCATCAATGAATCATGGATGTTTTTGCATGCAAAATTTGTGCTCTTTGTCTTTCTTTTTCTACATTTTTTATCTTCTTTCAAAGATAGCTATACTCTTACACACACTCACATTCAAAATGCAGGTCTACATCCATTCGGGATCCCATGGGTAACGATTCTGCTATGGCCTTTTGTGACTCTGAAAATCTAATCTACCAAGCCGAAGACGAGAACTAGCCAGGTTACTACAACAAGAAGAGAGGACCATTCATCCCCACGAAGAACCAGTGGACACAGTTAACCTAGGTACCAAATAGGACAAGAAAGAAGTCAAGGTGGGCGCCAATCTGGAACCCAGTGTCAAGAAGCATCTGATTCAGTTGCTACATGATTATGTTGAGTTCTTTGCCTGGTTGTATGAAGACATTCCAGGACTTGATGCTGGTATCATGGTCCATCGTCTACCGACAAAAGAAGACTGCCCTCCAGTAAAATAGAAAGTCTGTCGCATGCAACCAGACATGTTAGAGAAGATCAAGGCCGAAGTCATGAAACAATTTAATGCTGGATTCTTAGCCGTTACCTCCTATCCACAATGGGTCACCAATGTTATTCCCGTGCCTAAAAAGGACGGCAAGGTACGAATGTGCATGGACTACAGAGATTTGAGTAGGGCAGCCCTAAGGATGATTTCCCACTTCCCCACATCGATATTCTGGTTGACAATACAGCACAACATAAGTTGTTTTCCTTCATGGATGGTTTCTAAGGCTACAACCAAATCAAAATGGCGCCTGAGGACATGGAGAAAACGACCTTTGTAACACAGTGGGGCACATTCTGTTACAAGGTTATGCCATTCGGGTTGAAAAACGTCGGGGTAACTTATCAGCGTGCCATGGTAGCTCTATTTCACGACATGATACATCACGAAATAGAGGTCTATGTGAACGACATGATAGCCAGATCTCAAACTGAAGAGGAACATATTGACCATTTACAGAAACTGTATGAGAGACTAAAGAAATACAAGCTGAGGTTGAACCCGAATAAAAGCATATTTGGGGTGAGGTCTAGTAAACTCCTAGGCTTTGTCATCAGCGGTAAAGGTATCGAAGGGACCCTGCCAAGGTGAAAGCAATACAAGAAATGCCTACTCTTAGTACTGAGAAGGAAGTCAGAGGATTCTTAGGACGACTAAACTACATTGCCATATTCATTTCTCACCTAACAGCTACTTGTGAACCAATCTTCAAATTACTGAAGAAAGATCAAGTAGTCAAATGGAATGATGAGTGCCAAGATACCTTCGACAAGATCAAAGAGTACCTTCAAGAGCCTCCTGTTTTGATTTCTCCCGTCGAAGGAAGACCACTGATCATGTATCTAACTGTTTTGGAAAATTCAATGGGGTGTGTGTTGGGGCAGCATGACGAGTTTGGCCGAAAAGAGCATGATATTTATTACCTGAGCAAAAAGTTTACCGACTGTGAAACAAGATATTCACTGCTCGAGAAAACTTGTTGCACTCTGGCATGGGCTGCTCGTCGGCTAAGACAGTATATGCTGACCCATAATACCTTATTGATATCCAAGATGGATCTAATAAAATACATATTCGAGAAGCCTGCCCTCTCTAGGAGAATAGCAAGATGGCAGATGATCCTGACAAAATACGACATTCAGTACACTACCCAAAAAGCAATAAAGGGGAGTGTGTTAGCTGATCACCTTGCTCATCAAGATGTGGATGACTATCAGTCCATGAAGTTCGAATTCCCAGATGAAGACATCATGATGGTAAACAACCGTGAGGAACTCAGACCATATGATGGACCTGAACAAGGATCCCCATAGACCCTGGTTTTTGATGGGGCGTCCAACACACTCGGCAATGGCATAGGTGCTATAATCATATCCCCGGAAGGATGTCATACCCCCTTTACCGCAAGACTTTGCTTCAACTGTACAAATAACATGGAAGAATACGAAGCGTGTATTTTTGGTCTCAAAGCTGCCATAGATTTGGGGATCAAGTCCTTAGTCATCAGCCAGATCAAAGGAGAATGGGACACGAAACACCCTAACCTTATCCCCTACAAAGAACATGTGTTGACATTAATCCCACATTTTGAGAGGATTACCTTCGAGCATTTCCCACAAGAAGAAAATCAACTAGCAAATACGCTAGCCACAATGTCATCCATGTTTAAACTCAAATGGGATAACGAGGCTCCCCAGATCACCATTGAACGGATGGACGAACAAGCTTACTGTCACGAGATCGATACTGAAGAAGTAGTGTACCAACCTTGGTTCCATGAAGTTAAGAGGTATCTCGAGGCTCAAGAGTATCCAAAACGAGCTTCATTCAATGATAAGAAGTTCTTGAGGAGATTCTCTGCTAAGTTCTTCATTAGTAATGGCATTCTCTACAAGCGCAACCATGACTATGTTTTGCTTCATTGTGTAGACAAGGTTGAGGTAGAAAAGATCATGGTTGATCTACATGAAGGAACTTTTGGCACCCATTCCAGTGGGCATACGATGGCAAAGAAGATCCTACGGGCAGGTTATTACTGGTCTACCATGGAAGCAGATTGCTATCAGCACTCTCAAACCTACCACAAGTGTCAGATCTATGCTAACAAAGTGCACGTACCTCCAATTCCTCTAAATGTCCTGACTGCTCCCTGGCCATTCACGATGTGGGGCATTGATATGATTGGAGAAATCAAGCCCACAGCCTCTAATGGACACCGCTTCATCTTGGTGGCCATTGACTACTTCACAAAATGGGTCGATGCGGCTTCTTTCGCTTCTGTTACCAAGAATGTTGTCACCCAGTTCATCAAATAGAATCTCATATGTCGGTACGGTATCCTAGAGAGAAATGGTATGAATCTCAACAATACTATGATCACCGCACTGTGCGTGCAATTCAAGATCCAACACCATAATTCTTCCCCTTACCGACCGAAGATGAATGGCGCTGTCAAAGCCGTAAATAAGAACATCAAAAAGGTCATACAAAAAATGATAGTAACCTACAAGGACTGGCATGAGATGCTACCATTCGCTCTCCATGGTTACCGTACCACAGAGCGCACATCAACCGGAGCAACACCTTACTCTCTAGTATACGGCATGGAGGCTATCTTGCCTATTGAGGTCCAGATCCCTTCTCTGAGAATCATGAAGGATGCAGGGTTGAATGAAGAGGATTGGATCCAGACTCGACTCGACCAGTTGAACCTAATTGATGAGAAAAGGATCACAGTTGTCTGTCATGGCCAAATGTACCAAAAACGCATGATCAAAGCCTTTAACAAAAAGGTTAGGCGTCAGGTATATCAGGTTGGTGACTTGGTAATCAAGCGTATCATATTACCACAAGGTGATCCCAGGGGAAAATGGACTCCTACATATGAAGGACCTTTTGTGATCAAAAGCATATTCTCTGGTGGGGCAATGATCTTAACCACTATGGATGGCCACGACCTACCGCACCCTGTGAACACAAACATAGTCAAAAGATACTACACATAAGAGACCCGCTAGGTTGACACACCTAGGCAAAACAAGGGCATCCCGGTGGACCACAAAGGTTCGGGAAAAAAATTAGGGATAAAAAAAAATGTACACCCGGCAAGTTGAAAACCCGAAAGGGCGACTTGGGCAAAAAAGGGTATCCCGGTGGACTGAAAACCCGAAAGGGAGGTCCAGGAAAAAGTTAGGGAATTAAAGCGTATGACTATGTCCCGTTGGATCAACTTACATATAACCTTTAGCTTCGACTGACAAACTCAATGGTTCTAATCAATCCAATCAACTTCGGACAAGGCAACAAGTGGACAAGATGCTCAGAGACACGTAGGCTATAGCAGAATGGGAACCCCATGGGATTATTGCACATAGCTATCTTTTCTTTGTATCAAATTTCCATTTTTACGACAACATTCTCTTACTATAATGATCGTCTCATTGTACAAAAATACTTATTCAAAGTTAATACAAAAATATTCCTTTGAAAGTGCAAAACTATCTGTTTTTCCTTACTTCTGTATTTTGTTTACAAAAACGTCCAATGATTTATTTTTGAACATATGCATTTGAATGTAACTACTGTTTGCAAATGAACAAAAAAAAGGGGGGAACAAGAAAAATAGAAAGACAATTACTAATGGCTTTAAGAAATAGGATAATATCTTTAGACTATAAAATCCCCCACAGTGTGCAGCTTAATGATATTAAGCTCTCTCACATCCCTGGCAGAACAAAACTTCCAGTTATCAATCCCCAGTAGAAGTCGCCCAAATTCTCAGGATTCCCCAACATGATTTCACAAGTAATACACAATGTCTCCCTTACAACAGAGTTTATTTCTCTAATAAATAGAAGTTCATCAAATCATAACCACTTAAAAATATGAAGACTTACACTCCACATCCCCAGCAGCAGTCAGGGATTTATTTTTCCCTAATCCAACAACAATACATCAGAGTAGCTTACATGCCCATACATCGCATCCATACGTCATAACATTGACAACACGAATACATACAGCATAATCTCACTCATTTTTTTGATGACATTGCATACAACTAATCTTTCATCTCTTCAGGAAAGATCAGTCAGCAGATGGCTATCTTAAACAATTTGCAAAAGGTCAGAGATTAATACCTGAAACAAGCCAGACAATTATCTACACGACCAGCTAAAGCAATCCTACACGGGCTTCTTCTCATACACTCTTTCAGATATAGTTCAGATACGCTCCAGATACGGACACCATTCTGATACTCATTCAGAGTTGTGATACGGTGGCAGAACCGACTGTTTGAAATGCTGGTTTGCGTTATGCGTTTTTTTTGTTCGTAAAATGTCGCGGTAAGAAAGAGTCGCCACCGACTTTTATTTCATCAAACCGGAAAGGAAAAAAGTACAAAAAAAATCCTTTTTCGAGATTTTGAGTACGGGGGGTAGATTATAGAAAGGGAAGGTGTTAGCACCCATTCTATCCATGGTTTTCCATGGGCTCTTAGGTACTTGCTCATCTTTTTAAAATTGCTTGTGTATGTGCTTTGTTTTGAAAATGTTTTACTTCGTGATAACCCTTGTATCAGTCCTCAAAGGTGTGACAAAGTTGTTTTGAAAATTGTTTTGAAATGTGTAAGTGTGAAAAGTTTTGTTTTGAGCAAGTACCTACTAGCATCTACCTACTCGAAAAAGATTGTTTCTATTCTCGTTTCCTTTAGACCGTGTTATTCTACTATTAGTGAGTAGGTAACCCTAGTCGTTGGAGTTGTAAGGGTCAATTCAAAAGGGATGCACAATCACTAAAGCAATGTTAGGATACATTAGTAATAACCCTAAAATCTTAAGATCATATTCGGGGCAACATTTTCGAGGCAACATTTCCGTGGCAACATTCGAATGGGACATTTGATCTTTGTTAGACAGGAGGGCAACCACTAAGACACCCTATACTTAATGATCGTTTACCGAAGGCTACCAAAGTGAGAGTATATCCTAAGATTGATATGTGTGAGTGATTAGTTTCAGTTATTTATCTTTGCACATTAGGGTTTTCTAACTGGATTAATTTGTCATGCATTCTTGTCATACAATCCTATTAGCATACATCTAAACAGTCAAATATTTGCGAGAATTAAAATGCGAGAAAGTAAATCTACGCTATTACAAGGCTTCATGGAGGGGGATTAATTACATAGCCAAAAACCCGGGAAAAAGCGTTAAATAAAAGCCCTAGATTAAACTATTACAAACCATGAACAGTTACAACAATATCGTAAAAATAATAGTACGCGCGCGCGATGATTTGAAAACGAGACAATTAGGGTTTTGACCCTTGCCTAAACCTAATTGCGATTAGTTAAAAAAATGTTTTTGTTTTGTTTTGAGAAAATAATGGATTTGCTAAATTAAAGGAAAATCCTAAGTCTAATTAATTTTAAACTAAGAAAAATAAATTAATTTTCTAAAACCTATTTTTTTGTATTTTTATTTATTTGAGAAAAAAAGAAAAATAAAATTAAAAGTTAACCTAGTTTCTATTTTGATTTTATTTATGAAAACAAATTACAATTTTCCTAAGTTAAACCTAAATTAAATTAATTTTGATAAATAAATAAAAACTAATCTTAATTTTGTGAATTATTGATTTTATGGTTTTTTGTGAAAAAATTTATTTGTGAATTAATAGTAAATAAAATAAATATTAAATAAAATGATAAAGAAGAAAGAAATAAGAAAAAGGTGATGGGCATGTACTAGCAATTATGGGGGGTGTGATGTTGAGATTTTGAGCCCAAAAGACCCAGGCTTGTTTGACTTTGCCTAATACAGTGTGGCTGTTGACTTGAGGCGTATGGTGGTCCTCCAATGGTGGTATGTTGATCTGGAGCGCTGATGAGTTGGATGGCCAGATCCTGATGGTATATGGCGAACTTCTTGATTTGTTATGCGCTGGATTACCTATTGAAGAAAAACATGAAATAAAGGTAGGGACCTGGGGATCGAACCCAGGTCCTCTGCACTTTTCCCCTGCATGCTTGCCAACTGAGCTATGATGCTTATTTGTATATATAATAAAGATTAATTATAATATAATGAAAACAAATATTCCTGAAAAAAACACGCTAAATTCAAATTGCGCAACCAAGGGGTGACACGCATCATCGTCTTCCTCCCAACCGTCGTTTTAGGTAAACAAACTTTTACCTATAGACACTTGATATAGGTATATCCCTGTCCATCTCCAAAATCGTGTAGGCTCAAGATAAATGACCATGGATGGTACCAATCAACTTGTCTCATCCTCACGAGTCTCATGGTACCAGAATCAATGTCCAATTTTTCCTGCATAAAAAAGCCCATAAAAAAACACAAAACCATAACCATGGCATCTCTTGATTCCTATACTAAAAACACAATTAAACAATACCAAAAGCTTGCAAATTCACTGACAGACAAGAATATATGAACCAAACAGGCTAATGATGCGTAAACCAATGAAAACGAAATCAAAGTTTTGAGACAAAACCGTGGCTTTTGTACCTATGATTCCAGGCGTGAGAGAGCTTGCAAATGGTTGGAATTCCTTCTGGAGACGTCCAAGAATCTGTTGGTATCATGAGAATGGCTCGAATTGGCCTCTAAGATGGAAATTGGATCCCCACTTTTTCTTGAATTTTTTGAGTTTTGTCTGCCTCTTTCACGATTGTTCTCCCCCCTCTCATGCCTTGGCTTGCTTCTGTATATGTAATACAGCCTATTAGGTGAACAAAAACGACCTCAATCTTGCTCATCATGGAGATTTGATTTGGTATTTCATGGCATATGATCTCTTTCCAATTTTTCTCAAATCCAATCTTTTTCCAAACAAATTAGCCTTGCACGAGTTGATTCTCAATTGACAGCATATAAGATCTTCTTTCAATGCAAAAATGATCCCTAAAACACAATATATGATTTATTAGGATTTATTTGATTTTATTTGAATTTTAAATGAATAAAAATCAAAATAAATTAAATATATGAATAAATAAAGCATGGAGGGTCCCATAGGTCTTGGACTATGTTATCATTGAAGTTAAAGCATAAAAGGTTGGGCCCATTTAGCAAAAAAATGCAAATTTGAGCACATTTGACTTTTGGCAATTTTGCAAAAAAGGTCAACTTGGCCAATGCATAACTCTCTCAATTTTGACCCTAGAGATGTGTTCTTGGACTTTTTAGAAAGCTTAGGATGTCCTATAAGAAACACTTTTGGTCTTATCTCAATTGAGTCTTCCATGTTCATGTATGAAGCTTTGACCTAAAATGTGTTTTTGTTGACTTTTTAAAATGACCTATAATGTCCAAATTCATATCTTCTTGTGAGTGCATATTTTAAACTTCGGAGCTGAAGATTAATTATAGGGAATTGCATCCTCTTAAAAATGAGCTTTGGATGGGTCATTTTTGAGAAAGTATGAGAAAGTTATGCTTGGTTAAAGTTGAGTTGACTTTTCCTATAAAACCCTAATTTAGCAACTTTTGGGGTTTGATGAATTGTGAGCAATCCTTGAGGAATCATGATCAACCCTTGATCAAATGATGAATGATACTTAAAAATGAGGATGTTGACCAAAAATCGTGAAGTTTTACTGTATGTGGGCCACAATTGACTTTTGACCTAGCACAATTGATTTTCAGGCCTTTGAGCAATTGACTGAGCAAACTCCCTCTGCAAGGCTTGAAACTTGACATGGATGATCTTGAGAACATATTAGGACAATGGTGAGAATTTGGGATCCTTTAGACTCTAGCATCTTGGTGCAAAATGAAACCCTAATTTGAAGTAGACTGCCTTAAGAGAGAGTTTGCCTGGTCAACTTTTGAACTTCCTTGAGCAATTTGAGGACCTCACTTGACATGTATTGAGAAATATGGGAGGGAAAATTTCGGGGTACAACAGCTGCCCCTGTTCAATCTTCTTAAACTTGAGGATGTAGATTGGCTCGTCTGCCTTTCGTGATCTGAAGGTGGAAGATGATTGAACACTAGAGTGCCCAGAAATTTGCACTCGCACAAAGTGATACTTGATTTGTGATATCGGGAATGGGATTATAGATGCCATTTGGAAGTTTCTAGAGAATTATCAGAGATGGGCTTAAAGATTCCATCCGAGGAAGCGTCGGTCACATAAGAGATTCCTTTGCTAGAACCCGTATACCTGCTGTTGAGGAGGACTTCGCTGGGGAATGATGGTCTCTGTCTTGAGGGAAATAGAGCTTTAGGAGCTTCAGTTGTCCGTTACTCTACTGGGGAATAATTCCGGTTTGGGAAGCGGAAGTGAACTGCGTGTTTGGTCGGGGTATATATTGCACCGCGACTTACTAGGGAAATGTGAAATCAATTGTGTTTGATTGGGTCCCGGTCTTACAGTGTTGTGGACTGTTGTCTGGGGATAAGACAGGCCGAACCCGAATAGTAAGGTTAGGAGAAGGAACCTGGATAGTAGGGTTACTTCGATATGAAAGCCTTGATAGTAGGGTTGTGAGAAGGAACCTGGATAGTAGGGTTACTTCGATACGAAAGCCTGGGTAGTAGGGCCGTGAGAAGGAACCTGGATAGTAGGGTTACTTCGATATGAAAGCCTGGATAGTAGGGTTGTGAGAAGGAACCTGGATAGTAGGGTTACTTCGATATGAAAGCCTGGGTAGTAGGGTTATGAGAAGGAACCTGAATAGTATGGTTACTTCGATATGAAAGTCTGGATAGTAGGGTTGTGAGAATGAACCTGGATAGTAGGGTTACTTTGATATGAAAGCCTGGGTAGTAGGGCCGTGAGAAGGAACCTGGATAGTAGGGTTACTTCGATATGAAAGCCTGGGTAGTAGGGCTGTGAGAAGTAACCTAGATAGTAGGGTTACTTCGATATGAAAGCCTGGATAATAGGGTTGTGAGAAGGAACCTGGATAGTAGGGTTACTTCAATATGAAAGCCTGGGTAGTAGGGCTGTGAGAAGGAACCTGGATAGTAGGGTTACTTTGATATGAAAGCCTGGATAGTAGGGCTGCTTCGGAATGAGTTTGGGTAAAACTGCAGAGGGAACCTGGGTAAGGTTGTCGCACCGATGATTACTCGGTTTAGCTTTGAGTGTTGATCATGGACCTGCTGGAAATTATTGATAATAATTGTCTTTCCTGAAAGAAATACATGGTTAGTTATATGCGATGCATGAGATGCATTTGTATAATGACGTTCTCAAAATAAATGAGACTATGTTATATGTGATGTATGCACACGTCATGATGTATGAACATGAAATGCTGACATAATAATCTGAGTCCGAGAAAATAAATCCCTGACTGTTGTTAGGAGAGTGTGAGAAATGGTATTCTTGACTACTGTAACAAACCATAGTTCCTCTGCTTCTGTTGGGGGATGGTGAACAATAATGACTGGCTGGGGATTTTCCCCTTGGCTGGTAGATATTCTGCCGGACGAGACCCTGTCTGAGGATAGCTCTGCGGGGAATAACTCTGTTGGAAAGGAGATATTTTGTTGATAGATCCGCTGTCTTGGAGAAATAACTCAGCTGGGGATGAATTTTCGTTGCTGATGGTTATGAATTCTGTCGGGATTGAATTTCTGCCTGAGAATAGACTCTGCTTGGGGGATGACATTTGCTGACTCGCCCATGATTGTGAACCTCAGCTAGGGAGAGTTATGTCCTGCTTGGGGAAAAATGACACCTGTCTTTGGGTACTTTTTACTCTGTGGGGAGTGTATGTACCACTACTCATGTCCTCAAGCTGTCTCTATTCCTGTACTTGATGGGCAGAGTAACTGTAAGGTTCAGGCACTTCTTGTTTTCCCCTGTTCCTGGAATATGAGTAATTGTCTTTTGTTTCTTGTGTAAAAGTTTATGAGCAACAAATATTTTCAAATGTATATATCAAAAATAAATCATTGGACGTTCTTGCAAAACAAAAAAGAAAAAAGAAAAAAGAAATTGAAATTTCTTGTAAAAATGAATTGTATTGATTTTTGAAGTTGGCCCGTAATAGGCATTTTGTACAAGGAGGCTGACGTCCTAGTAAGAGAACGCTGCCGAAAAAATAGTAATTACATTTTTTGTAAAAGAAAGAAAGACAACTATGTGAAACGACCCCATTGGGTTCCAACTCTGCTATTGCCTTTATATCTTCAAGCGTTTCATCACTTTGCTACTTGGCCGAAGGTGGATCAGATTGATTGGCGACGTATGAGCTTGATATTCAATACCGAAGTCTAGTTGCAAGATGATCCAATGAGACATAGTGTTACACTTTAATCCCTAATTTTTTCCTGGACCGCCCTTTCGGGTTTTCAGTCCACCAGGATACCCCTTTTTGCCCAAATTGCCTTTTTAGGTTTTCGACTTGTCGGGTGTACATTTTTTATTTATTTTCATCCCTTACTTTTGCCCGAACCCTTTTGGTTCGCCGGGAAGCCCTTATTTTTTCCTAGGCCAGCAACCTAGCGGGTCTTTGATTATGCGTAGTATCTTTTCACTATGTCTACATTGACGGGGTGGGGAAGGTCGTCACCATCCATGGTGGTTAGAATCATAGCTCCTCCCGAGAAAACGTTCTTAACCATAAATGGCCCTTCGTATGTGGGGGTCATTTGCCCCTGGGATCACCTTGCGGTAGTATGATGCGTTTGATCACTAGATCCCCAACTTGATATTCTTGACGTCTAACTTTCTTGTTAAAAGCCTTGATCATTCGCTTTTGATACATCTGACCATGACAAATAGCAGTAAGTCCTTTTCATCGATTAGATTCAACTGATCAAGTCGGGTCTGGATCCAGTCATCTTCGTTCAAACCCACATCCTTCATAATCCTGAGAGAGGGTATCTGGACTTCGACGGGTAGGACTGCCTCCATGCCATACACCAAAGAATAGAGTGTTGCCCCTGTCGATGTCCGTGCTGAGGTACGGTACCCATAAAGAGCGAATGGTAACATCTCGTGCCAGTCTTTGTATGTCACCGTCATCTTCTGCACAATCTTCTTGATGTTCTTGTTAGCTGCTTCAATGGCCCCATTCATCTTCGGCCGGTAGGGAGAAGAGTTGTGATGTTGTATCTTGAACTGTTTGCAGAGCTCGGTGATCATCATATTATTGAGATTTGTACCATTGTCAGTAATAATCCTCTCTGGTACACCATATCGACAGATCAGATTGTGTCTGATGAATCGCGCTACGACGTTCTTGGTTACTGTAGCAAAGGAAGTTGCCTCAACCCACTTTGTAAAGTAATCAAATGCTACCAAAATGAAATGATGCCCATTCGATGCAGTAGGTCTGATCTCGCCGATCATGTTGATACCCCACATTGCAAAGGGCCAAGGAGCTGTCAGAACATTCAGGGGAACCGGAGGTACATGCACCTTATCAGCATAGACTTGGCACTTATGACAGGTTCGAGAGTGCTGGTAACAATCGGCTTCCATAGTGGACCAATAATATCTTGCCCGTAGGATCTTCTTTGCCATGGTATGTCCATTAGAATGAGTTCCGAAGGTACCTTCATGTAACTCTGCCATGATCCTTTCTACCTCGCTCTTGTCTACACACCGCATTAAGGTTGAATCATGGTTATGCTTATAGAGGATTCCATTACTGATGAAGAACTTTACAATGAACCTTCTCAGAAACTTCTTATCATTAACAGATGCCCCCTCGGGGTATTCCTGAGCCTCCAGATACCTTTTTACCTCGTGAAACCATGGTTTATCTGCTACCTCTTCAGTCTCAATGTCACAGCAATGTGCAGGTTCATCCAACCACTCAATGGTAATCTAGGGAGCTTCATTGTCCCACCTGACTTTGAACATAGAAGACATGGTAGCTAGCGCGTCCGCTAACTGGTTCTCTTCTCGTGGGATGTGTTCAAAGGTTATCTCCTCAAAGTGTGGGAGCAATGTCAGTACATAATCTTTGTAAGGAATGAGATTTGGGTGCTTCGTATCCCATTCGCCTTTGATCTTACTTATCACCAGAGCAGAATCTTCAAATACTCTCAAGAACTTAATCCTCAGGTCAATAGCAGCTCGAAGACCCATGATACACGCTTCATACTCCGCCATATTATTGGTGCAGTTAAAACATAATCGGGCGGTGAACAGAGTATGACAGCCTTCGGGAGATATAATTACAGCACCAATGCCATTACCCAATGCGTTTGAGGCTCCATCAAAATACATAGACCATCGGGATCCCTCCTCGGGTCCTTCATCCAATCCAGGTTCTTCGCAGTCGGTTACCAACATGATATTCTCATCCGAGAACTCGAAATTCATGGATTGGTAGTCATCCATGGTCTGATGCGCCAAATGATCCGCCAATACACTCCCCTTGATTACTTTTTGGGTTGTGTATTAGATGTCGTACTCGGTTAAGATCATTTGTCATCTTGATATCCTTCCGGAGAGAGCGGGCTTCTCGAAAATATACTTGATCGGATCCATCTTTGACATCAACAAGGTAGTGTGAGTCAGCATATACTGTCTCAGTCGGAGAGCAGCCCATGCCAAAGTGCAGCAAGTTTTATCGAGCAATGAGTATCAGGTCTCACAGTCGGTGAACTTTTTACTAAGATAGTAAATTGCATGCTCTTTTCGACCAGACTCGTCATGCTGCCCCAGCACATACCCCATTGAATTGTCTAGCATTGTCAAGTATAATATCAAAGGTCTTCCTTCAACTAGAGGCATCAAAATTGGTGGTTCTTGAAGGTATTCCTTGATTATTTTGAAAGAGTTATGGCATTCATCATTCCACTTTACCACTTGATCTTTCTTCAGCAGCTTGAAGATTGGTTCACAAGTAGCAGTCATATGTGAAATGAACCTAGCAATGTAATTCAGGCGTCCCAAGAAACCTCTAACTTCTTTCTTTATGCGGGGAGCCGGCATCTCTTGTATGGCTTTTACCTTTGCAGGGTCTACCTGAATACCTTTGTCACTGACAACAAAACCCAGAAGCTTACCAGACCTTACCCCAAAGGTACACTTGTTCAGATTTAACCTCAGCTTATATGTCTTCAACCTGTCAAACAGTTTCTGGAGATGATCAAGATGCTCTTCCTCAGTCTGGGACCTGGCTATCATGTCATCAACATAAACCTCGATCTCATGGTGAATCATATCATGGAACAAAGCGACCATGGCGCGCTGATAAGTTGCCCCAGCATTCTTCAACCCAAAAGGCATTACCTTGTAACAGAAGGTGCCCCACTATGTAACGAAGGTTGTCTTCTCCAGGTCTTCAGGAGCCATCTTGAACTTGTTGTAGCCAGAAAACCATCCATAAAGGAGAAGATCTTGTGTTGCACGGTATTGTCGACTAGAACATCAATGTGAGGTAGTGGGAAGTCATCCTTGGGGCTTGCCCTGTTCAGATCTCTATAGTCCACACACATCCGTACCTTACCGTCCTTCTTAGGTACCAGAACTACATTGGCAACCCACTGCGAATAAGAAGTGACAGCTAAGAACCCTGCGTCAAACTTTTTCATGACCTCTGCTTTGATTTTCTCTGACATTTCGGGGCGCATACGGCGGACCTTATACTTTACCGGTGGGAAGTCTTCTTTAGTCGACAGGCGATGTACCAAATATCAGTGTCCAAACCAGGCATGTCTTCATAGGACTAGGAGAAGATCTCAACATAGTCGTGTAGCATCTGTATTAACCTCTGTTTGACACAAAGCTCCAGATTTTCACCTATTTTAACCTCTTTCTTGTCTTCCTCTGTACCCAAATTCACTGATTCAACTGGCTCTTCATGAGGCTGTATGGCCCTTTCTTCCTACTGTAACAGTCTAGCAAGTTCTCTAGGCACCTCACAATCATCCTCACCTTCGTCCTCGGCTTGGTTGATCGGATTTTCGAAGTCATAACTGGCAGTAGCAGAGTCATTATCAATGGGATCCAGAGTGGACATGGATCTGCAGTATGATACATGAGTGTGTGTAAGCGAATAGCTGTTTTGATAAAGTGGGAAACAGAAAAGAAAAACAAAGAGCGCAAAATTTGTAATGCAAGAAACGTCCAATGCTTTATTAATGATATATGAAATGCCAGATAATAAGCCCTCACAAGCAAAGCCAAGGTGCCTCGGGCAAGGCACCGGGCCGTAAAATTTCAAACTGTTTATTACAAATCTTAAAACAAAAGTCAATTACTGCGGAATAAAAGAAACCGGTATGAAGTCCTTCGTCGTCCAGTTGTTTAGTCCACCGTTGGTTGTTGGGTAGATCCAGCTGTCGATGTCTGAATCTTCTTCACTATCCTCAATTGCATTAACTCCCCAATTGCTGATGTGTAGAGGAGGTCTTCCAATCCGTGCGTGCCTAACAGCCCTTTGAGCTCCTGTAGTAAAGCCCAAACCAAATTTGTCAGTTTTGTGAGTGAAATCAGGGAGCTGACCTCAATTGGTAGACCCACCTTCTTCAACCATAGCCCTGGCGTCTTTGAGAGAAGCCATCTTCAATGGAGGTTTGCCGGTAGTAACTTCAGTTGATGGCGAGAACTGAGGGACCTCTTCGAAATTCTGACAAGGAGTTTCTATGAACTCCCCGTCCATCTCTACATAGCGGAAGGAATTGAGATGACTTACCATATACTCTTCTTCACCTCGCACCGTGACAATCTTCCCCTTTATAGGATATTTCAGCATTTGATGGAGCGTGGAAGTCACCGCCCCAGCCTTATGAATCCAAGGACGACCCAGCAAGAAAGAATATGATGGTCTGATATCTATTACATAGAAGGTGGACCCAAAGGTCTGAGAACCCACTTTGACAGGGATGTCCACCTCCCCGTGCACCATTCTCTTTGATCCATCAAAGCCCTTACCATAATGTTACTCGACTTTAAAGTCAAACCTTCATAATTCAGACGGTCTAACGCTTTCTTTGGCAGAACATTCAATGAGGACCCGATATCTACCAACACATGGGCCATAGTGGTGCCCCTGCACTCGATCGAGACGTTCAGAGCATCATTATGATTTCTTCCCTTAGAGGTCAGGTCTGCATCTGAAAAACCTAGCCCATTGTCAGCAGTCAGGCTGGCCACGCAATCTTTGAACTGATCAACTGAAGTTTCCTGCGGCACATGCGCAGTCTTGAGAAATGCAATCAAAGCCTTTGCATGGGCTTCAGAACACAACAACATGGACAATATGGAGATCTTTGACGGGGTCTACCCCAACTTCTCGACTATGTTGTAGTCGCAATTCTTGATAATTTTCAAAATTTCCTCTATTTCTTGTTTAGAGGTTTCTACAATAATTTTCTTAGGTGCCTCCATCCGGGAAGGCTCACCTATAATTTCTTTGCCCCGAGTCCCAGATGACTCGGCGACAGGGGTGATAACTGGATCGAGAACTGGAACAATAGTTGATGTACTAGTAGATGGAATGACAACAGGTTTATGGACAGTCGGAGGGGAAATCTCGGGAGAAAAGAGTCTTCCACTTCTGGTGACCTTATTGGTCCCGACAATATTAATGATATCAGTATCAGCTTCTTCAGTCTGCAGATCTTGCTTTACACCATGGTAATATACATCAGCACCGTAATGTCATGGGATAGCCTTATCTGAGGTATATGGGATGGGACCCAGAGCGATGATTATTAACGGAGAAATTCTTGGAACAGGTGTAACCCTAACAGGTTTTCCCGAGGAAACCTTGGAAGGATTGGCGGAAATGGTTATGATGGCAACGTCTTCATTTGGGACAATCGGAATCATAGTCTTCTCAAACAAAATCTCTTTATTATCCATCAGGCGTTGAACACCTGATTTCAACAAACAACAACCATAAGGTAGGATTTCACACATGTGGAAACCTTCACCACAACCCGGAAATAAACCGGCCAACAACAGATTCTTCTTAACCGTCATCAGAGGAGTGGAAATTTCTTCCATAGAGGTCACAAATGAATCGGTGTCCACAACATTAACTACACGACCATGTTTGGGCATGGGAGCAGTTATAACATTTGGCTTTTCTGGAGCATCAAACTCAATCTCCCTAGCTTCCAGCAAATCTTGTACTTTATTCTTTAGAGCCCAACAATAATTTGTATCATGGCCTGGGCTCTCCGAATGGTAGGCGCACTATGCGTTGGGATTGTATCTGGGAGAAGCAGTGTTTGGATTCTTGGGAGCCTCTTTCAAGGTTTCCAAATTGGATTTTAACAGATGAGGCAGAACTTCAGCCAAAGTCATGTTGATGCGGGTAAAGTGTCGTTGTGGTTTTTCCACCCTTTGTTGATTGTTGCATTGTGGAGCAACCGCGGGTCTTGGTATCACTACAGCATTTACCGCTTGATGGTGTTCAGATCTGTTTTGACCCCTCGGGCCATAGACTGCACTAGCTTCCTTCTTACCGGTGAAAGGCTTCTTTGCTGAACTTGACGAAACATCTTTCTGTATTTTACCACTTCGAATGACAGCTTCTACTCTCTCCAGTCAAAATCAACTCAGTGAAACCAGATGACGAGCTGCCGATCAAGTGGTTGAAAAATGGACCAGATAGCGTCCCTAGAAACATGTCAACCAACTCCCTATCAGACAAAGGGGGTTGGACTCTTCCAGCCAAGTCTCTCCACTTTTGAGCATAGTTCTTAAAACCTTTACTTGCACCCATAGACATACCCTGGAGCTGAGTACGAGCGGGAGCAAGGTCGGCGTTATACTGATATTGCTTGTAAAAAGTAGCAGCAAGGTATTCCCAGCTTCGGACACTGGTCCCCTCCAACTGATAGAACCATTCAAGCTGAATCCCTGACAGACTATCTTGAAAGAAATGCACCCACAAATTTCTATCAGCAGTGTGGGGTTGTATTTTCGTGACATACGAGCAGAGATGGAGTTTTGGACAGGATACTCCATCGTACTTAGCAAAATCGGAGCTTTGAACTTATGAGGGATGACCACTCCCGATACCAGTCCCAATTCTCTGAAATCCAAACCAGGGATTTTCTGAATCTCCATAGCACTCAGACAGTCTTCTAGCTGCTTGTACCTATCCTCAGCAGGAGGATATTGCTCATTGTTGTAATCCATATCATTATCAGAAACTATAGGACTAGGGTCCTTTGCTCTTTCTTGGTTCTCCCTGTCCTTGGATGAGGAGGTCAGATCAGCTGGTTGTCTCAACCTTTCTCTGAATCTTCTACCCGTGTTCAGAATACCGACCTTCTTTTTCTTCTTCTTCTCTTTCAGAATAAGGGTCTTCAGATCCTCTTGCCCTTTAGCCAGACTTATGAACATCTGTTGGAATTGGGCGTTTTGTGCCTGGATATCTTTGATGGCTTGATCGGAAGACATTTCTGCTGAAATAAACAGCGAAGAAGATGAGAAACCTGTTAAGGGTACCTGTAATGGTGTGCATGATAATGGGATGCACATGTGATGATTTCAAAGACTTTGGGAGATTTAAAATTGTAAACCAAAAATAAACAAAACTTTATTAGCTTAAACTTTGAAAGGTTCAACAATGCCTTTAAGGCATTTACAAAGAAGTAAATAAAACAAAATCTAAAACTAGAAAAAGCAAAATCAAAAGTCCCATGGTCGCTTCCTCTTTGTGCTGATGTAGTCATTGATCACTCTTTCTTCCTCGAGCTGCCTGGCGAGCTTTAAAATCTTCCTTTCTTGCTCATGGTACTGCTCTCGGTAAGTATCCCGCTCATTCTTCAACTGAATCCAGGACCTCTACAACTCCCCAGGATCAGTGGGCATGTAAGGATAGAGAACCATGTAAGGAATGCCTTCTTCATTAGTGGGCTCCACAATCACTGGTAATATGGCCTCATAGGGCATCCCAAGCTTCTGGGCATGAGCTCGGACCCATTGGAGGTAAGGCTGCATAGGAAGGGAAGTCTTTGGTTCCAACTCTTGGGGGTCAGATCTATTCACCATGCCCCAAGCTCGTATAAACCTCCGGCGATGCTCCTTAACATCCTCCTTATAGTCAAACACAATGTCCTCAAGAAGTAACTCATAGGGACCATCTCTTCGAGCACGACCAAATTGTTGCAAAGCCGGGCAAGGACTGTAAGTTATACCTCCTCTAATCCCAAGCAATGGGACATTAGGGTATCCCCCACAACGGTCAATAACAGCAGTGTCTTCCATAGCCCGGGAACACCAAAGAATATCTGTATGAGCAAGTGACATTATTCTGTAGGACCAACCCAAACCTTCTTCTTTCTTCAGCACAAACTTAGGGAGGTGAGAAATAAACCACCTCGACAGCAACGACATGCAATACATAAGAGTTCCTCTCCTCCTCATAGTATAGGTGTAGATGGCATGCAAGATATCACTCAACAAGGTAGGCACAGGGTTGCGGGAAATGAAAATCTTGACAGCATTCACATCTACAAAGGCATTCAGATTCGGGAAGACTACCAAACCATAGATAAGGAGATCCAAGACATCTTCAAAAGCTTGAAAATCTAAATCATCCCAGAATATCTGAGCCTGGTCTATCAGAAATTTGGATAGAAAACCTTCAACCCCGCTTCGTGTTTCCCAATTGGATACTACATCGGCCCGTTTCAAATGCAGAGCTGAGGCAATGTCTTCTGGTCTAGGAACTTCTTCCATACCTGTGAAGGGTACCTGTTCAAGGATGGATATGCCCAATAGATGAGATAACTCTTCTAAGGTGGGTACCAGCTGGTAATTTGGAAAGGTGAAGCAATGATGCATGGGATCAAAGAACTGGAATAGTACGCTGATCATCTGCTCATCAAGATTTGAAGTAACTAAGCTGAGAAGTTGACCGTGTCTCTTAATGAACATAGAAGTCTCGGAAACTCTTGAGGCTAGCTCTTTAAGTTGGACAGGTATTTTCACAAAGTTGACTCGGATGGTATTTCTACGCACGGAAGCCATAATCTGCAAAACATAACAAATATAAATTCCCTTGGTCTTTGAAATGATAAGTGTAATGAATCATGAATTCCATGTTATGATGCATGATGTCATGGTAAACCACAAGTATAGCAAACACAAATATTGCAAACACAGATATTGCAAACACAGTCAAATCACATAAAGCCCTTAGGTTTAAGGCTTGCATGAGGTCAAAGGTAGTACCCACTTGAAGTTAAGTTGGTTTCAACCTGTCCTATAAAAAGTAACCGGGTTCTAGAGGATCTTAATATCATTGACCATCCTCCATCGGTCATGGTTTCAACTCACACAATCTTTTCTTGCAGCTGGAACTATCTCGAGAGTATGGTCTCAATGAGTGTAGCATCGAGTATCAACCAGTTCTCAGCTTTTCACCGAGGACGGCTATCTCACTACTTTCTAATGGCCAAGTTGGGCGATTAAAGGTTCTAAGGTTAGTTGATGCTTAACGACACCACGCAGCGGCCCCGTATTCTCCTCGTTTCTCCATAAGGGATACCGGTACCAACCAATGTGCCACATCAACATATCTACTGCTTCAACCGTATCGGTCTATGTCGTACAGTTCCCTCACAGTCTATTGCTACTTACCTAAAAGGTATCCCCAGATCCGGGTTAGGATCTATAGTAACTCCCAAACAAAACCCTTAAAAGTAAAGAAAACAAAGCAAACAAGAGAAGCAATCATGATGAACTAGATCCTAAGGTATACCCCACTTATTAAGTCCCCAGCGGAGTCACCAGTTATGTGATACGGTGGTAGAACCGACTGTTTGAAATGCTGGTTTGCGTTTTGTGTTTTTTTTTGTTCGTAAAATGTTGCGGTAAGCAAGAGGCTCCATCGACTTTTATTTCATCCAACCGGAAAGGAAAAAAGTACAGAAAAAAATCCTTTTTCGAGATTTTGAGTACGGGGGGTAGATTATAGAAAGGGAAGATGTTAGCACCCTTTTTATCCATGGTTTTCCATGGGCTCTTAGGTACTTGCTCATCTTTTTAAAATTGCTTGTGTATGTGCTTTGTTTTGAAAATGTTTTACTTCGTGATAACCCTTGTATCAGTACTCAAAGGTGTGATGAAGTTGTTTTGAAAATTGTTTTGAAATGTGTAAGTGTGAAAAGTTTTGTTTTGAGCAAGTACCTACTAGCATCTACCTACTCGAAAAAAGATTGTTTCTATTCTCGTTTACTTTAGACCGTGTTATCCTACTATTAGTGAGTAGGTAACCCTAGTCGTTGGAGTTGTAAGGGTCAATTTGAAAGGGACGCACAATCACTAAAGCAATGTTAGGATACATTAGTAATAACCCTAAAATCTTAAGATCATATTCGAGGTAACATTTCCGAGGCAACATTTTTGAGGCAACATTTCCGAGGCAACATTCGAATGGGACATTTGATCTTTGTTAGACAGGAGGGCAACCACTAAGACACCCTATACTTAATGATCGTTTACCGAAGGCTACCGAAGTGAAAGTATATCCTAAGAGTGATATGTGCGAGTGATTAGTTTCAGTTATTTATCTTTGCACATTAGGGTTTTCTAACTGGATTAATTTGTCATGCATTCTTGTCATACAATCCTATTAGCATACATCTAAACAGTCAAATATTTGCGAGAATTAAAATACGAGAAAGTAAATCTACGCTATTACAAGGCTTCGGGGAGGAAGATTAATTACATAGCCAAAAACCCAGGAAAAAGCGATAAATAAAAGCCCTAGATTAAACTATTACAAACCATGAACAGTTACAACAATATCGTAAAAATAATAGTACGCGCACGATAAATCGAAAATGAGACAACTAGGGTTTTGACCCTTGCCTAAACCTAATTGCGATTAGTTAAAAAAAATGTTTTTGTTTTGTTTTGAGAAAATAATGGAATTGCTAAATTAAAGGAAAATCCTAAGTCTAATTAATTTTAAACTAAGAAAAATAAATTAATTTTCTAAAACCTATTTTTTTTTTTTATTTATTTGAGAAAAAAAAGCAAAATAAAATTAAAAGTTAACCTAATTTCTATTTTGATTTTATTTATGAAAACAAATTACAATTTTCCTAAGTTAAACCTAAATTAAATTAATTTTGATAAATAAAAAAAACTAATCTTAATTTTGTGAATTATTGATTTTATGGTTTTTTATGAAAAAAATAATAATTTGTGAATTAATAGTAAATAAAATAAATATTAAATAAAATGATAAAGAAGAAAGAAATAAGAAAAAGGTGATGAGCCTGTACTAGCAATTATGGGGGGGTGTTGTTGAGATTTTGAGCCCAAAAGACCCAGGCCTGTTTGACTTTGCCTAATCCAGTGTGGCTGTTGACTTGAGGTGTATGGTGGTCCTCCAATGGTGGTATGTTGATCTGGAGCGCTGATGAGTTGGATGGCTAGATCTTGATGGTATATGGTGAACTTCTTGATTTGCTATGCGTTGGATTACCTATTGAAGAAAAACATGAAATAAAGGTTGGGACTTGGGGATCGAACCCAAGTCCTCTGCACTTTTCCCCTGCATGCTTGCCAAATGAGCTATGATGCTAATTTGTATATATAATAAAGATCAATTATAATATAATAAAAACAAAGATTCCTGAAAAAAACGCGCTAAATTCAAATTGCCCAACCAAGGGGTGACACGCATCATCGTCTTCCTCCCAACCGTCGTTTTAGGTAAACAAACTTTTACCTACAGACACTTGTTGTAGGTATATCCCTGTCCATATCCAAAATCGTGTAGGCTCAAGATAAATGACCATGGCTGGTACCAATCAACTCGTCTCATCCTCACGAGTCTCATGGTACCAGAATCAATGTCTAATTTTGCCTGCATAAAAAAGCCCTAAAAAAACACAAAACCCTAACCATGGCATCTCTTGATTCCTGTACTAAAAACACAATTAAACAATACCAAAAGCTTGCAAATTCACTGACAAACAAGAATATATGAACCAAACATGCTAATGATGCGTAAACCAATGAAAACGAAATCAAAGTTTTTAGACAAAACCGTGACTTCTGTACCTATGATTCCAGGCGTGAGAGAGCTTGCAAATGGTTGGAATTCCTTCTGGAGATGTACAAGAATCTGTTGGTATCGTGAGAATGGCTCGAATTGGCCTCTAAGATGGAAATTGGATCCCCACTTTTTCTTGAATTTTTTGAGTTTTGTCTGCCTCTTTCACGACTGTTGTCCCCTCTCTCATGCCTTGGCTTGCTTCTGTATATGTAATACAACCTATTAGGTGAACAAAAATGACTTCAATCTTGCTCATCATGGAGATTTGATTTGGTCTTTCATGGCATATGATCTCTTTCCAATTTTTCTAAAATCCAATCTTTTTCCAACCAAATTAGCCTTGCACGAGTTGATTATCAATTGACAGCATATAAGATCTTCTTTCAATGCAAAAATCATCCCTAAAACACAATATATGATTTATTAGGATTTATTTGATTTTATTTGAATTTTAAATGAATAAAAATCAAAATAAATTAAATAAATGAATAAATAAAGAATGGAGGGTCCCATAGGTCGTGGACTATGTTATCATTGAAGTGCAAGCATAAAAGGTTGGGGCCATTTAGTAAAAAAAATGCAAATTTGAGCACATTTGACTTTTGGCAATTTTGCAAAAAAGGTCAACTTGGCCAATACATAACTCTTTCAATTTTGACCCTAGAGAGGTGTTCTTGGACTTTTTAGAAAGATTAGGATGTCCTATAAGCAACCCTTTTGGTCTCATCTCAATTGAGGCTTCCATGTTCATGTATGAAGCTTTGACCCAAAAGGTGTTTTTGTTGACTTTTCAAAATGACCTATAATGTCCAAATTCATATCTTCTTGTGAGTGCATATTTTGAACTTGGGAGCTGAAGATAAATTGTAGGGAATTGCATCCTCTTCAAAATGAGATTTGGATGGGTTATTTTTGATAAAGTATGAGAAAGTTATGATTGGTCAAAGTTGAGTTGACTTTTCCTACAAAACCCTAATTTAGCAACTTTTGGGGTTTGATGAATTGTGAGCAATCCTTGAGGAATCATGATCAACCATTGATAAAATGATGAATGATACTTCAAAATGAGGATGTTGACCAAAAATCTTGAAGTTTGACTGTATGTGGGCCACAATTGACTTTTGACCTAGCACAATCGATTTTCAGGCCTTTGAGTAATTGACTGAGCAAACTCCCTCTGCAAGGCTTGAAACTTGACATGGATGATCTTGAGAACATATTAGGACAATGGTTAGCATTTGGGATCCTTTGGAATCTAGTATCTTGATGCAAAATGAAACCCTAATTTGAAGTAGACTGCCTTAAGAAAGAGTATGTTTGGTCAACTTTTGAACTTCCTTGAGCAATTTGAGGACCTCACTTGACATGTATTGAGAAATATGGGAGGGCAAATTTTGGGGTACAACAAGAGTCAACTTTCAGATACAGTTCAGATATGCTCTAGATACGGACGCCATTTTGATACTCATTCAGATTCAACTTTCAGATACAATTCAAATACGCTCCAGATACGGACGCCATTATGATACTCATTCAGATTCAACTTTCAGATACAGTTTAGATATGCTCCAGATACGGACGTCATTCTGATACTCATTTAGAGTCAAATTTCAGATACAGTTCAGATACGCTCCAAATACGGACGCCTTTCTGATACTCATTCAGAGTCAACTTTCAGATACAGTTCAGATACGCTCCAGATACGGACGCCATTCTGATACTCATTCATATTCAACTTTTAGATACAGTTCAGATACGCTCCAGATACGGACGCCATTCTGATACTCATTCAGAGTCAACTTTCAGATAGAGTTCAGATACACTCCAGATACGGACGCCATTCTGATACTCATTCAGATTCAACTCTCGGATATAGTTCATATACACTCCAGATACAGACGCCATTCAGGTACTCATTCAGTTTTAGCTTTCAGATACAAGTCAAATACAATCCATTTATGGATATTATTCTGGTACTCAACCTAACACATCCACTATTTCGGTATAAATCAACCAGAGATTTATTTTGATAGTTCTTTCGTTCCTGCCAACAATCATTTTTGGATGGAATCTGTAAGCCCATCTCCAACAACTTTCCATCATCTCTCCAAATGGTATCTTTAAGCCCATTCTCTACACCATCAACCACCACATCATCAAGTGCAAATTTCTGGGCACTCTAGTGTCCAATCATCTTCCACCTTCAAGCCATGAATGGCGGATCTGTCAATCTAACTCTTAAGGTTTAAGAAGATTGAACAGGGGTAGATGTTGTACCCCAAAATTTTCCCTCTCATTTATCAAGTATTTTCCCACAAGATCTTCTTTGGTTCAAGACTGCATAAGGTTTGATCAGCTCAAGACACCTCATTAAACACTGATGACTAAAATTAGGGTTTGAGATTGCACAAGGATAATTGAACTTTAAATGCCTCATATGACTTTAATGGATCATTATGGACCCCCAATAGTACTCATGTCAATTTTTAAGCCTTGGATCACATTTTTGCTCAGTCAATTGAGCAGTTGACCTAAAAATCAGTTGTATTAGGGAAAAAGTCAAATGTGGCCAATTTACAGTCAAACTTCATAATTTTTTATCCATATCAACAATATGAACTCATATGTATCACTTGATCAAGTTTGGACCATAATTCCTCAAGTAATTTGACCAAATCATCAAAAGGGCAAAATGATCAAAATTAGGGTTTTGACTGAGAAAGGGCAATTTCTGATTTTTGGCCTAGCAAATGGTTAATTGGTTTGAGACATGATCTTAAGAGTTAAATTGCATAATTTTTACCTAATGGAATGACTCAAAACATTTCTCAATATCAATTGGATTGATAGTTGATTTTTAGTCAACTGATCAAAAGTCAACTGTATACTGAAAAGTCAAACTTTGACTTTTTGGTCAAAATCAAGTGTCAAAGATCACAATTCATCAAAATGTGTTAAAATATGAAACTTGTTCATCAAGAAATAAAAAATTCTAGATTTCATTTTGAAAAGTCAAAGTTTTCAAACTTAGAAATTTTTCTAAGTGTTGAAAACTTCATGTTTTTTCACAACTTTGAGCCAATTTTTCACCATGATGCAAGATGATTCAAAAGAAACTTTAAACATGAAAGTTGTATATATCCATGATATAAACAACATTTATTTACACAACTTCTCCTATAAATTCTTATATCTCAAGTTATTAATCCATGAAGTCATGGTCTTGAAACTAAACACTTAGTGAAATTTTGAACATTTTGGGTCAGGATTTTGACCTAACTTCTGACCCAAGTTTCACCTAGTTCCATTTGGATTTTGCAAAAGTGATTCAAAGATGTGTTGTATAGAACATTAAAAGATTTCCAAAATGTCCAAGAACTCCTTGAGATCATTTGTGAGCAAGGAGAATCGAAGGTCAGAAGTCGGGGTTTCAAGTTGTTTTACAAGGCAAATTTTGTGATGAACAAAATTCAAATCTTAAACCAATTCTGCATAATTTTTACTTTGAAGACCTCAAACTTGTTAGGCACTCCATAATTAGATGCTTGTACATCTGTTAGAGGCCTCAACTCAAGCATTCAATTCAATGCCCATGCTTTATGTCCATTTTAGGAAGAAAATGCACAATGCCATTTTGAAAAAGTAGCTTTATGCACCAAACTTGTTCTTGAGCCTTACAATTGTTTTCTTCTGATCATACACGTCCTATAACTCAAGAGAAGTTTATCTCAAGCCTTACAATCACTCAGCCCATGCTTGTACTTCATCTCGGAACCATACATTCACTTTTCTTCAAAATCAAGCAACCTAGCCATAACTCTATAACTCAGAAATTCTTTGTGAAAAACCTCTCCAACCTTTTGCTTATAGATACACAAGTAATTTGCAAGAAAACACACGCATGCTTAAGCCCCAAAACTCCCAAGGACTCATAACTGTATCACATACCTCCATTCTTACATAACCTGACCAAAAGTTTGAAACTCACATCTCCCTCGTGCGTTTTCAAGCCTTTTTGTTCCTAAAGCTTCTAAACATCATTCAGAACTCATCCCACACCCTATTATAAGACTGTAACACAATTAACACCATCCTCCATTTTCAAAGACAGAGCTTTGCACTTGGACTTCTCCAGCACGATTCTGCCACCTCCAGTACAAACTAAGCATTGCATTAGCTTCCTGGGACCTCAGTGGAGCTACTCTAATCATCACAACACCTTGAGGAGTGCTCAAACTCAAAACACGATTTCTAGTTTTGAGGTAAGTTTCCTTAACTTAGAACTCTTTATACAAGCATCATTAATGTTTAATTTGTGAATGAAAAATGTAGATATCATTTCCTTGAAGCTAGCCATGTCCATAGTTTTCATTTATATTTCTTGAGCTTAGAGAATTTTAAGATTGAAATTTCTGGAAAAGTTAGGGTTCAGATTAGGGCCATTAAAATTCATGTTTGTCTTTGATCAATAGTTTTGATGCTTTACATTTCTGAAATCATGAGGAAATTTGCCACAAGATTCATGTTTACACTTTTGCAAATGAATGAGAAATGAGCAAGATGCAGGTGGTCTGACCAGGCGCGAGGTTGAAGATGAAGTTTGCCTTCAGGAAGCAGCTTCTAATATATATTTATGGTTTGACATAAGTTAACGGATGTATCACCACCTCAGTGGTTAAAGCGCGTGCCTGTCACCCTTAGGTCCTAGGTTCAAGCCCCAGTGTGACCTTTTTGCATTTTTTTTTCATTTTTTTTGACATTTTCTTATTTTTTTGCAGCGCTTGGGCCAACAGTTTGGGCCTGACTTTTTTCTTACAGTACTCCCTGTTTCACATATTAACCTCCCTGTTTTTATTTTTATTTTTATTTTACTTTTACTATTTTATCTATTATTATTATTATTATTAATATGATTATTATTATTATTATTTTCATTACTAAAAAACCCAAAAATATTTATATTTTTTATTTTATTTTTATTTAGTTTATTTTTCGTAAAACTAAAAGCACAAAAACATTTTCTTTAATAAATTAACTTCTTTTTTTAATACTTAGATAATAAAATTTAAATATTATTATATTATTTTCTTGTAAATTAAAATCAATTTAGAACTTAGGATCTTTTATTTAATTATTTTTATTTACTAGTTTAATTAAATTCACAAAAAACCCTAAAAATATGTTTCCATGAATTTCTTTTATTAACTAAAATATTAATTTTCTCTTTTTTAGTTAATTATTTTATTTTAGTTAATTAGGTTAAAAAACCCTTTTTCATGAAAAACCAAACAAAAATCATATTTCATTTTACATTTACATTCTAGCATTTTTACTTATTTAATCTTGTACATTTATTCAATTTCAATATGGTTGTAATAGATAATTAGGATTTTAATTTCTTGCAATATTCCCCATTTGTAATTTGTATACCCCCTCCCCTAAATGATGTAATAGCTTAGTATTTTTATTTTCCGCAATTTAAATGCTTTATATACAAATGCTAGTAATTAGGGTTTGTATGGAAAGATTAAAATTAATGCTTAGCAAACCCTAATCAAAGACAAATCAAGCATGTAAATCAATACACTTGCATACAAACACCCTTAGGGTGAATCCACTTTGTTGCCTTATAAAAATGGTCATATTATGCATGTGAGGTATCTTAGCAAAAACAAGCAAAATACGAGATCATAGTCCCTCGATGACGCTATCTATGTTGCCTCTCAAAATGATCTTAGTCCCTAAAGAAAAATTCTAAGATATCTTGCAACATTTATAATCATGGTTATACGATGACCCACGCCCCATCCCTTTAACATCCAAAGATAGGGTTACTTACCAAATTAATGGTAAGATAACAATGTCAAAGGAAAGAGGAAATGAACATGAAAGACTTTTGAGTAGGTAGATTGTTCCTAGTTGCTTGCTCATTTTCAAAATCAAAACATCCTTGTTATTTTCAAAATAAACACCAACACTTTCAAAAACATCTTTCAAACTTGAAAAAATTTTCAAAAGATCAAACACTTTGTATACATTCTTACGAACGAGAATCATTACAAATTTTGCCTAAACGATGGCACCTTTGCAAAATACTTTCAAAAACCACACAAAACACATTTTCAAACAAAATCAAGTGATCTAGCAAGTAACTAAGAGCCCATGGAAAACCATGGATGAAAAGGGTGCTAATACATTCCCATTTCATTATCTACCCCCCGAACTCAAGAAATAATCTCAAAGGTCTTTCTTGTGCTTTTTCACCTTTCCTTTTGGATAAAAGAAAAGTCGGTGGCGACTCTTGCTAACTACAACATTTGTGATCAAACACAAAACACCCAAGTCAGTTCTCCTACCGTATCACAGAACTGGAGACTCTGCTGGGGAGATTTATAAAAGTGGGGTTACCTTAGGTCTATATCACATTTATTTGCTTTCTTTGTTTGACTTGCATCCTTGTTTGGGTTTGTTTTAATCCTACACCCGGATTTGGGGCACCTTTCTTAGGTAAGTAGTAATAAACTGTGAGGGAACTGTGTAGGGTTTACCAACACGGTTGAAACAGTAGCTACGTTGATGTGATACTTTGGTGTATACTGACAGGCCTTGAGTAATCAAGGAGAATACGGGGCCGTTGCGTGGTATCATAAAACATCAACTGACTTTAGCACCTTAATTGACCAACTTGGCTTTTAGGATGTAGTGAGATAGTTGTCTTTCGTGTAAATCCAAAGTCGGTTGCTACTCGATACTACACTCATTGAGGTTTTACCCTTGAATTTTGTTTGGTGGCAAATAAATTGTCTATCAGAACGAGAATTGGGGGAAAGATCGGTGATATTGAGATCCCTTAGAACCCGGTTACTATATTTAGGACAGGTTGAACCAATCCAACTTCAAGAGGGTATCACCTTAAAATCCATGCAAGCCTTAAACCTAAGGTCTTTGTGTGATTTGCTTGTGCTTATCTTCTATATCTGAGCATAGTCATTACATCATAACATAACATGTCATACTAACCATTTCAAGGATTCTTAGGGTTTATTTTTGTCTTGTTTTGTAGGACATGGCTCTCGCCCGCAGATTTACTATCCAAATCAATATGGTAAAAGTACCTCCTCAGCTTAAGGATTTGGCATCAAGGGTTCCCGAAAGCTCTCCATTCACAGAAAGACATGGTAGGCTTCTCAACTTGGTCACTTCAAACCCTGATGAAGAAATGTTAAAAGTGCTCTTTCAGTTCTTTGACCCTCTCCATCACTGTTTCACTTTCCCGAATTACCAGTTAGTGCCTACTATGATACGGTGGGAGAACAAACTTGGGGTTTTGCGTTTGTGTTTGCAAAATGTTGCGGTTTAGCAAGAGCAGCCACCGACTTTTCTTTTATCCAATAAGGAAAGGTGAAAAAGCACAGGAAAGACCTTTCGAGATGTTTTCATGAGTTCGGGGGGTAGATTATGAAAAGGTAAGGTATTAGCACCCTTTCCATCCATGGTTTTCCATGGGATCTTAGTTACATGTTAGATCACTTGCTTTTGTTTGAAAGTCGTGCTTTTGTGTGGTTTTGAAAGTAATTTGAAAAGATGCCATCGTTTAGGCAAACTTTGTAATGATTCCCGTTCATAAGAATGTATGCAAAGTGTTGAGCTTTTGAAAATATTTCATATTTGGAAAGTGTTTTGAAAGTGTATGTGATTGTTTTGAAAATAGCAAGGATGTTTGTTTTGAAATTGAGCAAGTAACTAAAAGTAATCTACCTACTCAAAAGGTTTTAGATGTGTTTTTCCTCCTCCTTTAGATATTGCTATCTTACCATTGATTTGATAAGAAGCCCTATCATTGGATGTGAAGGGACGAGCGTTGGGTCATCGTATGACCATGATAGCAATGTTGTGAAATGACTTAGCACTTTTTCTGTAGGGACTAAGATCATTTTGAAAGGCAACTTTTGATAGCGTCATCGAGGGACTATGATCTTTTTCGATTTGTTTGTGCTAAGACATCCCACATGCATAACATGGCCATTTTTGTAAGGCAACAAGTGGAACTACCCTAAGGGTGTAAGTGTGCGAGTGTGTTTGATTGTATGCATATTTTGTCTTTGATTAGGGTGATCTATTTGTCAATTTTTTTATATCTTGTTATATACCCTAATTACTAGCATATATTGAAAGCAAATAACAATGTGGAAATGTAAAGTTCTACACTATTACAACATTTAAGGGGACGGGGGTACATATTTTATGAGTGGGGGTTACAAGTTTAAAACTCTGGGTTACTTATTACAACCATATTGAAATAGACAAGAATGTACAGAAAATGTAAAATATTTGTCTGTTTTTAAAAATAAAATAACTTTTGCTTAAGAAAATATTTTTGGTCCTTTTTCATTAAAAGAAAATATATCATGCAAATATAAAATATTTTTGGTGTCTTTGTTTTTTATTAGAAATAAAATATGATGTAATGGAAAAGATAAAAGAGAAGAAAACATAACCAACGCAAAGTAGAAGAGGTCAGAAGTTCTGACGTTAACTTGCTGCACAAACAGAAACATGTTAGTAAAATATGGAAGTTCAGAAGTTCTGGACCTTCTGAAAATTTAGAAGTTTCCAGAAGTTCTAACACAACTGTCAGAACTTTGCCTCTCTCCTGGCCAGTCAGAACATCTGCAGCTTAGTCATTTACAGAACAGAAGTTGCATGCATAATAGTTATGATAATATTTCATGAAATATCAGAAGCAAGAATCAGAGGCAACATGTATTTGCTAGTTCTAGTTCTGAGTCCTATTTTCTTTATGAAACTCTGAACTGAGATTTCTTTTACTCAGGCAAGCAAATGCATGAACTTTAAGAATATGTACATCCTCAGGATCAGAGTATCTATATTATGCTGAATATGCAAAAATATGACAATGCTTAATCAGTCATGTAGAGAGTCAGCAAAACTTACCTTGCAGCTTGAAAGGATTCTGTAAACAAGAGGTTGTTCTTGAATTCTGGTGATGTTATGAGTAGCTTCTTCACGTACTCAGCAGGATGGAAGTTTGCAACTTCTGAAGCAGGCAAAGGGGTGATATTCTGACTCCTTTGTGGTGAAAGTGAATGGAGAATGTGTTACTGTTTGATTACAAAATCTGGGATGGCTTAAATCAAGAGCACTTGAGGAAAAATGGAGTTTGAATATAATGAATCAATGCTAAGATTTTGGTATTTTGTGTTTATAGTTTCCTGGGTTCTTGGAATTTTTGCAGTGGTTCAAAGCCTTCTTTCTCAATTCTTTCGTCTCTTTCATAAATTTTCTGGTAAAAGGGAGAGAGGTCTGGTCAAGAGAGAGGTGGGGGAGGCTTTCAGTGTGCAAATGATGTTTTATTTATAGGGAATTTTTTGCAGTTGGGGCAGTCAAGTGGCACCAACATCACCTGCTTGATGCTGACTTACTCTTGAAGTAAGCTTAAACAAGTGGTGGTTCATTGCGTTCAAGTTGGATGGTTAACAGCGCCTCAGCTGGATTTAGCAGCGTGAATTAAGGAAAAGTACAGACAATGCATTGGCCTAGTATACTTTTGCACAGAAATTTGTCTTCCCAAGACAGTAGGGGTACACGTGGAAAGACTCCCTTGGATAAAGACTCAGAGGCGATTTGTGAGTATTAAATGAGTTCCCATGTGATATTCTGGATCCTTGCTTGACTCTAGATTAGAAGTTCTGCTTCAGCGTGGCATCTCATCTTCCGATCCTCTTATCTTCTGACTTCAGCATGTTCTAAGGGATCCTTCAGAACTTCCAGTATACTTATAACACGCTTTGTTACCTTCTTTGACTTAAACTCTGCAAACTCTGACTGGACCGTTATGAACACTGGCTCAGAAGTTCTGACTAAACTATGTCTTGAGAACATTCAGAATTTGCTGACTGTGAACAATGGCTCAGAAGTTCTGAAATTGTTATGTTTCTTAAATACTTAGAAAAATTTCTAAGTCTTTAGAATTTGATTCTTCCAAAGTAAGATTTGACTTTTGAAACTCTTGATGAAGCAAACTTCATATTCCAACATGTCTTGATGAAATATGATTTTTCTGATTTGATTTTGATCCAAAAGTCAAAGTCATACTTTTTCAGCGTGCCAATGACCATTTTTCCCTTGTGAACGGTTTGCTTGGAAAAATTGGTAATTCAAGGCCTAGAGACTTGATGAAAGAACACTTGAGGATCCAGGGTGGTCCCTTGAGAAATGAGAGGGCAAATTTTGGGGTGCAACAGCTGCCCCTGTTCAAACTTCTTGAGCTTGAAGAGTTAGATTGGTGGATCTGGCATTCGTGACTTGATGGTGAAAGAAGTTTGAACACTAGAGTGTCCAGAAATTTGCACTCGAAGATGGACGGTGAATGGGCATATAGATGCCATTTGGAGGAATGTTGGTAAACTCTGGAAGAAGTATCAGCACAAATCTCCTATTGATCCATACTAAACTTGTTGTTTTACCTGTGAGAAAGGGGTTACGAAAATGCAGATGCTCGCATGATGCTTACCAGATGTGGTATCTTGCTAAATGCATTGTTATGTACATGCTATGATGTATGAATGTGAAATACGTGTTTTCATCCGGGAAAATAAATCCCTGACTACTGCTGAGGAAATCTTCGGAGGTTGAATCCTTGATTGCCTGTTGGAAATGAAGAATATGCATATCTTCAAATTCTATTGAAGAGATGCTTTTGCTGGGGAGAATCACTCAAAGATCAACTGTTATCTGGTCGGATCCAGCTCCACAGTTGCTGAGGATGAAGTAGTTGGTTGTTATCTGGTCGGGTCCAGGTTTCACGGCGACTTACTGGGGGAAGAGATGCATTAACTGTTATCTGGTCGGATCCAGGCTTTGCAGTAATTTCTTGAAGACTTGTTATCTGGTTGGGTCCAGGCTTCATGGTCTTTTGGAAAGTTGTACTATTATCTGGTCGAATCTAGGTTTCATAGTGTCTTTCTGGGGATCAGGGTTAATTCTTATCTGGTCGGGTCCAGGCTTCACAATATACCGTTTGAAAACTGTTATCTGGTCGGGTCCAGGCTTTGCAGATTTCTGAGGTTTGATGAGGTCAATTATTGTCTGGTCAGGTCCAGGCTTTCACAATAGACTGCTTGAAAACTGTTATCTGGTCGGGTCTAGGCTTCACAATGAACTGCTTGGGGATTTAGTTGTTATCTGGTCGGGTCCAAGCTTCACAACAAACCTCTGAGGATGATTGCTATCTAGTCGGATCCAGGCTTCACAATGACTTTCTTGAAAAGATGGAAATGAGGAATGATATATGGTCGGATCCAGGTTTCTCAATCCTTTGTCGGGGAATAAAGAGGCAACTCTACTGGGAACAAGTGGTTAAAACCATGGTTGGATTAAGTTTAGATTCTTCTATATCTTTGAAGAGTTGGGCTGGTTTTCATAGCTTTTTGAGGAATGAGATCAACTGTTATCTAGTCGGGTCCAGGTTTCAGTAACTCAAGAAGTCAAACTGTCATCTGGTCGGGTCCAGGCTTCAAAAATTGAAGAAATCAAACTGTTATCTGGTCGGGTCCATGCTTCAGAAATTGAAGAAGTCAAACTGTTATCTGGTCGGGTCCAGGCTTCAGAAATTGAAGAAGTCAAACTGTTATCTGGTCGGGTCCAGGCTTCAGTATAACTTGAAAATTGTGCTAATATCTCATTGGATCCAGGCTTCATAGCATTTCTTGGTAATAATAAAGGCTTTGTTGAAGACTTTACTAGGGATTAGGGGTTGTGGCCCTGTAATTTGCAGTTATTTGAAGGGAAATTTCTAATTGGAGAGTATAGACTCAGTCAGGCGAGGCCGACTTATCTTGGGGAGGATATACTCAGCTGGGGATGATGGACCCATCTGGGGAGGATAGGTTATGTTTTGGAGAAAATAACCTTGGTGGGAAAAGATGTACTCAGCTGGGTGATTCAGACTCGAATGGGGAATTTGGGCTCCGTTGAGGGATTTGTACTCCGCTGGGGGAATAGAATCTTGGTTGGAAGATATACTCCGCTGGGGAAGAGGAACTCAGCTTGGAGAATAAAATCTCGATTGGAAGATACACTCTACTGGGGATAAAAACTCCTGGTTGGGAGATATACTCCACTGGGGATAGAAAACCCTGGTTGGGAGATATACTCCACTGGGTATGATGGGATTATCTGGGAAATTTTGGACTCAACGGGGAGTGCTTACTCGACTGGGGAAATCGGGGTGTCTTGTATGTTGAGGAATTTGCGCTTGGCCCGGGGAAATAACTCTGTTGGGGAAATAAACCCTGCTGAGGAGATGAATTTCTTTTAGACAGAGACCTCTAGGCTTCAAATTTGTAGAAGTTGTTCAGAGATTGAGGCTCTGGTAGGGGGTTTATCCTTTGTGAAGAAATTTTTGTAGGCAATTCCGCTGGAGAAAGGTTGCATTGGGGTTGTTCCGATAGGGATAATGATGACGAGATAACTTTGTGGGGAATAAAATCTGCTGAGGAGATGGATTCCCTTTAAGAAGAGATCTCCTAGGCTTTAGCTGGAAAAAAAGCTGTCAAGAGATTGAGACTCTGGCCAAGGATCGTCCCGTGCAAGGATATTTTTTGGGCAACTCCGTTGGGGAAAGGTTTATTGCTAACGCCCCGATGGGGATAATGATGGTGAGATAACTATGTGGGCCTACTTCACATTCATTAAAGGGATGCTTACTACAGTTTTGCACTGATGCCCTATTGAGGCTGCTGCTTGGCAGGACATATGTGCCAAATAGCTTTAATTATGTTCATATGCATATATTCATTCAATTTTAGTCATTGGACAAATTTGCATTCAACACAGAGACAGACAATTTTGCACTTCAAAGTGTATTTGTATTGATATTTTGCCCATGAACAGGCGTTTTTGTACATAGAGACGGAAATCCTAGTTAGAGGAAATCGTCGAAAAGAAAATTTAGAATGAAAAACAAATAGCCATGTGAAATGATCTCATTGCCTTTCAGCTCTACTATTGCCCCAGTGTCTTTGAACGTCCCTTCCGTTGATCGAAGTTAATTGGATTGATCCTGGACCATTTGAACTTGGACCTTGGTGATAGTGTTGACCGCGTTGATTTTACGGGACATAGTCGTATGCTTTTAATCCTTAATTTTTGCCTGAACCGCCCTTTCGGGTTTTCGGTCCACCAGGATACCCTTTTTTGCCCAAGTCACCCTTTCGGGTTTTCAACTTGTCGGGTGTACAATCTTTTGTATATATCCCTAATTTTTGCCCAAACCTCTTAGTTTGCCAGGATGCCCTGATTTTTCTTAGGTGTGTCAACCTAACGGGTCTCTTATGCATAGTATTTTTTAACTATGTCTGCGTTTATAGGATGTGGGAAATCTTCGCCATCCATGGTGGTCAGTATCATGGCACCGCCAGAGAAAACTCTTTTGACGACAAACGGCCCTTCATAGGTGGGGGTCCATTTTCTTCTAGGGTCATCTTGTGGTAAAATGATGCGTTTTATCACCAGGTCACCAACTTGATATACTCGAGGCTTGACCTTTTTGTTGAAAGCTTTGATCATCCTTTTTTAACACGTCTGACCATGGAAGATAGCAGCTAATCATTTTTCATCAATCAAGTTCAGCTGATCCATTCTTGTTTGAATCCATTCGTCTTTACTTAGGCCTGCCTCAATCATAATCCTCAGCGAGGGAATTTGAACTTCCACTGGCAAAACGGCTTCTATGCCATAGACTAGAGAGAAGGGAGTCGCCCCAGTTGATGTTCTAGCTGAAGTATGGTATCCATGTAGAGCAAATGGTAGCATCTCATGCCAATCTTTATAGGTCACTACCATTTTCTGCACAATCTTCTTGATATTTTTGTTGGCTGCTTCGACTGCGCCATTCATTTTCGGTCTATATGGAGAAGAATTGTGATGCTTGATCTTAAATTGAGTGCACAATTCCCTGATCATGGCATTGTTGAGGCTAGTCCCATTGTCGGTGATAATCCTTTTGGGGATACCATAACGACAGATAAGATTGTGTCTGATGAATATGGCTACCATATTCTTGGTGACTGAGGCAAATGAGGCGGCTTCGACCCATTTGATGAAATAGTCTATAGCAACAAGAATAAAGCGGTGTCCGTTGGAAGCTGTGGGCTTGATCTCTCTGATCATGTTGATACCCCATATTGAAAATGGCCACGGAGAGGTCATGACATTCAGAGGGATTGGAGGTACGTGGACCTTGTCAGCATAGATTTGACATTTGTGGCAAGTTCTTGAATGTTGATGGTAATCTGTCTCCATCGTTGACCAATAGTAGCCAGCTCTTAAGATTTTCTTAACCATTGTATGCCCACTTGAGTGAGTACCGAAAAGGCCATCGTGCATGTCTTCCATGATTTCCTCTGCCTCTCTCTTATCCACACATCAGAGTAGAGTTGAATCGTGGTTGCGCTTGTATAATATCTCATTACTTAGGAAGAATTTGGATGCAAATCTTCGTAAGAACTTTCTGTCATTGATAGATGCTCCCTCTGGATACTCTTGCGTTTCAAGGTATCTCATTACCTCATGGTACCACGGCTTTTCCGTATCAGTGTCAAGCTCATAGAAATGCGCAGGTTCATAAAATCTTTCAATTTTAATCATAGGGGCTTCGTTGTCCCATCTGACTTTGAACGTTGAGGACATGGTTGCCAGAGCGTCAGCCAACTGGTTTTCTTCTCTAGGGAAATGTTCAAAAGTGATCTCTTCGAAGTGAGGAATTTGGGATAGCACAAGTTCCTTGTAAGGGATAAGATTAGGGTGTTTAGTGTCCCAATCTCCTTTACTTGGCTGATCACCAAAGCGGAATCTCTAAACACATTCAAATGCTTGATCCTTAAGTCAATAGCAACTCTTAGACCTAAGATGCATGCTTCATATTCGGCCATATTATTTGTATAATTGAAGCATAGTCCGGCGGTAAAAGGAGTGTGGCATCCTTCAGGAGATATAATCACAGCACCAATTCTGTTACCTAAGGCGTTGGAAGCCCCATCCAATACCATACTCCATCGAGATCCTTGTCCAGGTCCGTCATACGGTCTAGGTTTTACACAGTCGGTTACCAGCATAATATTATCTTCAGGGAAGTCGAATTTCATTGACTGATAATCATCCACAACTTGATGGGCCAAATGATCTGCTAGTACACTTACTTTGATGGCTTTTTGATTTGTGTATTGAATGTCGTGCTCAGTCAATATCATCTGCCATCTGGCTATTCGTCCGGAAAGGGCAGTTTTTTCGAAGAAGTATTTAATAGGATCCATCTTAGAAATTAACAAAGTGGTATGAGTCAACATGTACTGCCTTAGCCGGCAAGCAGCCCACGCTAAAGCACAACAAGTTTTCTCGAGCAGTGAATATCTGGTTTCACAGTCGGTAAATTTTTTCTTAGGTAGTAAATTGCATGCTCTTTTCGGCTAGACTCGTCATGTTGGCCCAAAACACACCCCATAGAATCCTCTAGTACTGTCAAGTACATGATCAACGGTCTTCCTTCAACCGGAGGCATGAGAATAGAAGGTTCTTGCAGGTATTCCTTGATCTTGTCAAAGGCAATCTGGCATTCATCGTTCCATTTGACTACCTGGTCTTTCTTCAAGAGTATGAAGAGTGGATCACAGGTAGCAGTTAAGTGTGATATGAAACAAGCAATGTAATTGAGACGACCCAAGAATCCTCTGATTTATTTTTCAGAACGAGGGACTGGCATTTCTTGGATGTCCTTTATCTTGGCAGGATCAACTTCAATGCCTTTATTGCTGACAACAAATCCTAGAAGCTTTCCAGAGCGTACTCAGAATATGCACTTGTTAGGGTTTAACCTCAGTTTATATTTCTTCAGTCTCTCAAATAGTTTGTGCAGGTGACCGAGATGTTCTTCTTCGGTTTGTGATCTGGCGATCATATCATCCACATATACCTCTATTTCATGATGAATCATGTCATGAAATAAAGCCACCATAGCCCTTTGATATGTTGCCCCTGCATTCTTTAATCCGAATGGCATGACCTTGTAGCAGAAAGTGCCCCATTGTGTAACGAAAGTAGTTTTTTCCATATCTTCGGGAGCCATCTTTATTTGATTATAGCCCGAGAAGCCGTCCATGAATGAGAAGACTTTATGCTGAGCGGTATTGTCGACTAAGACGTCAATGTATGGTAGAGGGAAATCATCCTTGGGGCTTGCCCTATTCAGATCCCTATAGTCTACGCACATGCGAACTTTCCCGTCTTTCTTTGGCACTGGCACTATATTAGCCACCCATTGAGGATAGGATGTTACAGCTAGGAATCCTGCATCAAATTGTTTCATTACTTCGGCTTTGATCTTTTCAGACATGTCAGGTCTCATGCGACGAACTTTTTGTTTAATATGAGGGCAGTCTTTTTTAGTTGGCAGACGATGAACCACAATGTCGGTATCCAACCCAGACATATCTTCATACAACCAAGCAAATACTTCCATATAATTGTGCAACATCTGAACCAAACGGCTTTTGACACGGCTTTCCAAATTAGCACCGATCCTGATTTCCTTCTTATTTAACTCAGTACCCAAGTTGATAACCTCAATAGACTCTTCATGTGGTTGAATAGCCTTTTCCTCTTGTAACAGAAGTCTGGCTAGTTCTCCTGGTATGTCACAATCTTCCTCGCTTTCGTCTTCGACTTGGTTGATGGGATATTCAAAGTCATAGTTGGCAAAAATAGAGTTGTTGGCAATAGGGTCCAGAGTGGATGTAGACCTGCAAGAGTGTGTGTGTGTGTGTGTGTGTAAGATACATGGCTATCTTTTGGAAATGTATTTAAAAGAAAAGAAAGACAATGAACACAAATATTTGAATGCAAAAGAGTCCAATATACTGAATGATCATATGATTAGATGAACAAAATATAAAACCATTGACAAAAGAACCAAAGTTCCCCATGCTAGGCACATGGCTTAAAAGTCAATATCAAAATATTACAGACAAAGAGTTCTTGAATTGATTAAAAGAAAAAACAAGTAGATTACTCCTCAATGAAGGAGATGGGCACAAAGTCCTTCGCATGCCAATTGTTGGGCTTCCCCTCGGTTGTTGGGTAGATCCAGTCTTCGAAGGCACACTCATCATCGGAATCCTCTACAACATTCACTTCATGACTCTTGAGGTGGAGAGACAGCTTTCCAGCACGAGCATCTCTAATTTCTTTCTGAGCTTTGGAGGTGAAACCTATCCCAAACTTATCTGCCTTGAACGAGATGTCGGGGAGCTAACCCCATATCTCACTGTTTCCGTCTTCTACCACCGCACGGGCATCCTTAAGAGAAACCATCTTGGGAATAACTTTATCGGCTTTTGGAGTGTCAGAGGAGATTTTGGTGGTGGCCACAACTTCAAATGTATGGCAAGGAGTCTCTATGAATTCGCCCTCCATTTCTACGTACTTGAAAGAAGTGAGGTGGCTTATCATAAATTCTTCTTCACCGCAAACAGTGACAACCTTCCCTTGAATTGGGTATTTTAACTTCTGGTGGAGAGTAGAAGTGACCGCACATGCCCCATGGATCCATGGGCGCCCAAGCAAACAAGAATACGCATGCCGTATGTCCATTATGTAGAATGTGGAGTTGAAAATCTGTGAACCAACCTTAATTAGGAGATCCACCTCTCCATGAACCATCCTTTTCGGCCCATTGAATTCCCTTACAACAATGTCACTTAGCTTCAAAACCAAACCTTCACAGTCTAGCCGATCTAAAGCGCCCTTAGGTAACACGTTTAAAGATGAGCCTGTGTCCACCAAAACATGTGCCAGAGTGGTCCCCTTACATTCAACAGAAACATGTAAGGCTTTATTGTGATCCTTTCCCATGGGAGTTAAATCTGCGTCGGAGAACCCCAGACCATTGTCAGCTGTTAGACTTGTTACGCAGTTCTTAAACTGGTCGGCTGTGGTTTCTTGAGGCACGTGAGCCTTTTTCAAGAACTTAATCAGAGCTTGTGCATGGGCGTCAGAACATAGCAATAGGGACAACATTTATATTTTAGAAGGGGTTTGTCCCAACTGCTATACTATTTTGAAGTCGCTTTTCTTGATGATTTTCATAATCTCCTTCATCTCTTGAGTGGATGGTTCTTCCATAACAGTCTTTTTAGCAAGTGCCTCTTCCCTGGCAGACTCACTTTCTTTCTCTTTCCCTCTAGTACTGGCACCAGCATTGCTGTTGGTTATGCGGATTGGAACTGCAGTAGTGGTTGGTGGCGAGATATCAGGGGAAAAGACTCTTCCTGTTCTTGTGACTTTACTAGAACCAGTGATATTAGTAACACCTGCTTCATTATCATCAATCCAAGAATCTTGTTTTACCCCATGGTAATAAACATCGACACCATAATTCCATGGAACCGCTTTATCAGAGGTGTATGGAACGGGTCTGGCAGCACTGATTATGAGAGGAGCAATGATTGGTTCGTTTGAAATCCTGATAGGACCTTTGGATGAGATCCTAAGAGGTTTGTTTGAAATTGTTATTATGGCCAAGTCTTCAGCTTTGTCGACTGAATTTTTGATGGCATGATTCTTTTCAAATAGAATTTTGCGGCTATCCATTAGGCGTTGTATACCTTTCCTCAGTTTTCCACACCCATCAGATTATCTCATACAGCCCGCACAGTCTTTTTCACAGCCGGGGAAAGTCCCAACTTTCAACAGATTACTCTTGATTACATTCAATGGAGTGGTTAACCCTTTGATAGAGGTAATGAAAGTTGTATCTTCGATGGCATTAACACCTTTGTCGTGCTTCAGCATTGGAGCGGTAATTACATTTGGCGTTGGAGGAGGATCAAATTCAATAGTCTTGTTGTCGATTAAATCCTGGATTTTGTTCTTCAGAGCTCAACACTGATTAGTCTCATGCCCTGGGCTGTTTGAATGATAAGTACATTTTGCATTTGGATTATATCTCGGTGACGAGGTTTTAGGATTGGCAGGAGGATCCCGCAATGTCACTAAATTGATCCTGAGCAGATGCTGAAGGGCTTGAGATAATGACATACCTAACCTCGTGAACTGTCTTCTTGGAGCTTCAACCCGTTGATGATTGGTAGATGGTCTTTGAGTAGCAGTCGGATTGGAGATTCAGACAGCATTGATAGACGGATGATTATTCATTTTGGTACGGGCCTTTTCTCTATACACAACATTAACTTCTTTCTTTGCGGAAAAAGGTTTCTTGACAGGATTGGGAGTGGAAGTAGATGCCACAGAGATCTTTCCACTTTTAATGCCACTTTCTACTTTCTCACTGGTTAGGATTAATTCGGTGAAACCAGAAGAAGAGCAACCAACCAACAAATTAAAGAAAGGACCAGATAATGTGCTCATGAACATGTCAATGTGTTCCCTATCAGTCAAGCAAGGTTGGACCCTACTTGAAAGGTCTCTCCACTTTTGTGCATACTCCTTAAATCCTTCATCCTTCCCCATGGTCACACCTTGCAATTGAACCCTCGTCGGTGCCAAGTCGGCGTTGTACTGATATTGATGGTAGAAGGCAGTAGCTAGACCCTCCCAAGTATTGATACGAGAGCCATCCAACTGATAAATCCATTCAAGTTGTGTTCCAGCCAGACTCTCTTGGAAAAAGTGAATCCATAGTTTTTTATCAGCAGTGTGCGGTTGTATCTTGCGCACATAGGACTTCAAATGGAGCTTTGGGAAAGAAACCCCATCGTATTTTGCAAAGTTTGGTATTTTGAACTTATGGGGAATGACTACCCCATAGATTAAGCCCAAATCGTCAAAATTCAAACCGGGAATAGCTTGGATTTCAACTACTTTCAATCTGTCTTCTAGATGCTTGTATTTGATGTCCGCGGGTGGATATTGTTCATTGAAATAATCATCATCAGATTCTTGGTCATTGATACATTCGGCCTGAGTACTCTTGACTTCACCAATTTGGTTCTCATCCTCTTCGGATGAATCTTCCTCTATTGGAATTTGATGGATTGTCTCTTTGAACCTTTTACCCATGTTGAGCAGAGCTTTCTTCTTTGGCTTTTTCTTGGCGGCCAACAAGGCCATCATATTCTGCTTCCCCTTGGCCAGGGCGAGTAAAGCTTCCTGAAATTGAGAGTTCTGAGCCTGGAGTTCCGTCACAGTTTTCTCTAGATCCATCTTGCTGAAATAAACAGCGGAGAGATAAGAAAACCTGTTATGCGGACGCCTGTCATGTCATGATGCATGAATGTGCAGTATGCAAATGATTTCAAGGATTTAAAGCATCTAAATTTGTATAGACAAAGAGTGAACAAACTATAACTTGCATTAAAGAAATCTTGATTCTAATACAAACATGCCTCTCGGGCTTACAACAACAGAAATAAGCATAAAGTAAACTCCTAAGACAGAAACGTTATGCGCATCTTCTTTGGCGCAATGTAGGTGTTTAAGCTCCTTTCTTCATGAAGTTCCCTTGTAAGCTCCAATATCTTCTTCTCGTTTTCATAGAAATTAGCTTTGAAGGTGTCTCGCTCTCCTTTTAACTGAATCCAAGCGTTTTGCAAATCTTCAAGAGAAGTAGGCATATCAGGATAGAGTATCGTATGTGGAATGTCTCCCTCGACTACTGGCTCCATGATAACAGGTAAGACGGCTTCATAAGGCATCTTGAGACTTTGAGCGCGAGCCCTTACCCATTTAAGATAAGGTTCCAAAGGAATGGAATTCTTACGCCCCAATGTCTTGCTATCAACTTTGTTAACCATACCCCAAGCTTGTATAAATCTTTGACGGTAACCTTGGGTATCGCTTTCGTAGTAAAATGCAATTCCTTGGATGAGTACCTCATGAGGGCCATCTCCTCTAGCATATCCAAATTGTCGCAAAGCTAAACACGGGTTATAAGTAATGGCTCCCCTAATGCCAAGTAGAGGAACATTAGGGAATTCCCCACAGCGGTCAATGATGGTAATGTCTTCAAAGGAGCGATAATACCAACGGATATCAGCATGTGAAAGTGACATCAATCATTTAGACCATCTCATACCTTGTTCATTCTTCACCACTGATCGAGGTAGGTGCGATATAAACCACCTAGCCAACAGAGGAGTGCAACACATCAAAGCCCACCTTTTCTTCAAAGTGCAAGAGTGGAGAGAATGCAATATGTCTCCAAGCAACGTAGGCACCGGATTACGAGATATGAAGACCTTAATCGCATTCACATCTATAAATTGGTCAGGATTTGGAAATAGTACCAATCCATAGATGAGAAGAGCCAGAACTTCCTCAAAGGCTTGTAGATCCAAAATATTCCAACACTCTTGAGCCTTCTCCAACAAAAACTTTGCTAGTAACCCTTTAACACCACTCCTTGTTACCCAATTTGCTACTATGTCAGATGGTTGAAAATGTAGAGCTCGGGAAATTTCCTCAGGTTTAGGGTCTCTTTCAATACCATTGAAATGGAAATGATTAAGAATAGGGATCCCTATGAGTTGAGAAAATTCCTCCAAAGTGCGCACAAGTTGGTAATCAGGAAAAGTGAAGCAATGATGCAAAGGGCCGGAGAATTGGATAAGCACCTTTATCATCTCTTCTTCAATACTTGAGGTAACCATACTAAGGAGTCTTCCATGTCTTTTGGTGAACAGGGAATCTTCAGGGACCCTTGATACTAAATCCTTGAGTTGTGGAGGTACCCTCACAAGACTGACTTGGATAGTGTTCCTACGAGCGGAAGACATGTCCTACAAAACAGAACAAAGATAAATCCAAAAAATCCTTGAAATGGTTAGTGATGTTTATGATGTTTATGATGTTATGATGTTTATGTAAAAGTGCATATACAAAGCAAACAAGTCCTCGGTTTAGGCTTGCATGGGGTTTCAGGGAAGTACCCTCTTGAAGTTTTAGTTGGCTCAACCTGTCCTAGTTAAAAGTAACTGGGTTCTAAGGGATCTCAATATCACTGATCTTTCCCCCAAGTTTCGTTCAATAAGCGATTGACTCACAATCAAACAAAACTCAAGAGTCCAACCTCAATGAGTGTAGCATCGAGTATCGACCAACTTCGACTGCACCAAAGTCGGTCATCTCGCTACGTCTTAATGGCCAAGTTGGTCAAGTAAGGATCTAAGGTCAGTTGATGCTTTATGACACCACGCGGCGGCCCCGTACTCTCCTTGATTGACTCAAGGGTTACCGGTACCAACCAAAGTGCCACATCAACGTAGCTACTGCTTCAACCGTGTCGGTATACCATGCACAGTTCCCTCACAGTTTATTGCTACTTACCTAAAAGGTGTCCCCAAATCCGGGTGTAGGATTTTTTAACAGTAACCCAAACAAGGAACCAAAATATAAAGCAAGCAAATCAAACAATATAAGCAAGTAAATATGATCTAACCCTAAGGTAACCCCACTTTAGAGAAATTTCCCCAGCAGAGTCGCCAGTTCTGTGATACGGTGGGAGAACTGACTTGGGGTTTTGCGTTTGTGTTCGTAAAATGTTGCAGTTTAGCAAGAGTCGCCACCGAATTTTCTTTTATCCAATAAGGAAAGGTGAAAAAGAACAGGAAAGACCTTTCGAGATGTTTTCATGAGTTCGGGGGGTAGGTTATGAAAAGGGAAGGTATTAGCACCCTTTCCATCCATGGTTTTCCATGGGCTCTTAGTTACTTGTTAGATCACTTGCTTTTGTTTGAAATTCGTGCTTTTGTGTGGTTTTGAAAGTATTTTGAAAAGATGCCATCGTTTAGGCAAACTTTGCAATGATTCCCGTTCGTAAGAATGTATGCAAAGTGTTGAGCTTTTGAAAATATTTCATGTTTGGAAAGTGTTTTGAAAGTGTATGTGATTATTTTGAAAATAGCAAGGATGTTTGCTTTGAAATTGAGCAAGCAACTAAAAGTAATCTACCTACTCAAAAGGTTTTAGATGTGTTTTTCCTCCTCCTTTAGATGTTGCTATCTTACCATTGATTTGATAAGAAGCCATATCGTTGGATGTGAATGGACGAGCGTTGGGTCATCGTATGACCATGATAGCAATGTTGTGAAATGACTTAGCAATTTTTCTGTAGGGACTAAGATCATTTTGAAAGGAAACTTTTGATAGCGTCATCGAGGGACTATGATCTTTTTTGATTCGTTTGTGCTAATACATCCCACATGCATAATATGGCCATTTTTGTAAGACAACAAGTGGAACTACCCTAAGGGTGTAAGTGTGCAAGTGTGTTTGATTGCATGCATATTTTGTCTTTGATTAGGGTGATCTATTTGTCAATTTTTTTATATCTTGTCATATACCCTAATTACTAGCATATATTGAAAGCAAATAACAATGTGGAAATGTAAAGTTCTACACTATTACAACATTTAAGGGGACGGGGGTACATATTTTATGAGCGGGGGTTGCAAGTTTAAAATTCTAGGTTACTTATTACAACCATATTGAAATAGACAAGAATGTACAGAAAATGTAAAATATTTGTCTTTTTAAAAATAAAATAACTTTTGCTTAAGAAAATATTTTTGGTCCTTTTTCATTAAAAGAAAATATATCATGCAAATATAAAATATTTTTGGTGTCTTTGTTTTTTATTAGAAATAAAATATAATGTAATGGAAAAGATAAAAGAGAAGAAAACATAACCAATGCAAAGTAGAAGAGGTCAGAAGTTCTGACGTTAACTTACTGCACAAACAGAAACATGTTAGTAAAATATGGAAGTTCAGAAGTTCTGGACCTTCTGAAAATTTAGAAGTTTCCAGAAGTTCTAATGCAACTGTCAGAACTTTGCCTCTCTCCTGGCCAGTCAGAACATCTGCAGCTTAGTCATTTACAGAACAGAAGTTGCATGCATAATAGTTATGACAATATTTCATGAAATATCTGAAGCAAGAATCAGAGGCAACATGTATTTGCTAGTTCTAGTTCTAAGTCCTATTTTCTTTATGAAACTCTGAACTGGAATTTCTTTTACTCAGGAAAGCAAATGCATGAACTTTCAGAATATGTACATCCTCAGGATCAGAATATCTATATTATGCTGAATATGCAAAAATCTGACAATGCTTAATCATTCATGTAGAGAGTCAGCAAAACTTACCTTGCAGCTTGAAAGGATTATGTAAACTGGAGGTTGTTCTGGAATTTTGGTGATGTTCTGAGTAGCTTCTTCACGTACTCAGCAGGATGGAAGTTTGCAACTTCTGAAGCAGGCAAAGGGGTGATATTCTGACTCCTTTGTGGTGAAAGTGAATGGAGAATGTGTTACTGTTTGATTACAAAATCTGGGATGGCTTAAATCAAGAGCACTTGAGGAAAAATGGAGTTTGAATATAATGAATCAACGCTAAGATTTTGGTATTTTGTGTTTATAGTTTCTTGAGTTATTGGAATTTTTACAGTGGTGCAAAGCCTTCTTTCTCAATTCTTTCGTCTCTTTCACAAATTTTCTGGTAAAAGGGAGAGAGGTCTGGTCAAGAGAGAGGTGGGGGAGGCTTTCAGTGAGCAAATGATGTTCTATTTATAGGGAAATTTTTGCAGTTGGGGCGGTCAAGTGGCACCAACATCACCTGCTTGATGCTGACTTACTCTTGAAGTAAGCTTAAACAAGTGGTGGTTCATTGCGTTCAAGTTGGATGGTTAACAGCGCCTCAGCTAGATTTAGCAGCGTGAATTAAGGAAAAGTATAGACAGTGCATTGGCCTAGTATACTTTTGCACAGAAATTTGTCTTCCCAAAAAAGTAGGGGTACACGTGGAAAGACTCCCTTGGATAATGACTCAGAGGCGGTTTGTGAGTATTAAATGAGTTCCCATGTGATATTCTGGATCCTTGATTGACTCTGGATTAGAAGTTCTACTTCAGCGTGGCATCTTATCTTCTGATCCTCTTATCTTCTGACTTCAGCATGTTCTAAGGGATCCTTCAGAACTTCCAGTATACTTACAGCACGCTTTGTTACCTTCTTTGACTTAAACTCTGCAAACTCTGATTGGACCGTTATGAACACTGGCTCAGAAGTTCTGACTAAACTCTGTCTTGAGAACATCCAGAATTTGCTGACTGTGAACAATGGCTCAGGAGTTCTGAAATTGTTATGTTTCTTAAATACTTAGAAAAATTTCTAAGTCTTTAGAATTTGATTCTTCCAAAGTAAGATTTGACTTTTGAAACTCTTGATGAAGCAAACTTCATATTCCAACATGTCTTGATGAAATATGATTTTTCTGATTTGATTTTGATCCAAAAGTCAAAGTCAGACTTTTTTAGCGTGCCAATGAGCATTTTGCCCTTGTGAATAGTTTGCTTGGAAAAATTGGTAATTCAAGGCCTAGAGACTTGATGAAAGAACACTTGAGGATCCAGGGTGGTCCCTTGAGAAATGATAGGGCAAATTTTGGGGTGCAACACCTACTATGGAGGAGTTTTCTCTGCTGTTGGGGGTGTCTACCCTTAATGAGGTACCTTTCAATGGTATGGAAAGAGACCCTAAACCTGAAGATATTGCCAAAGCTCTGTCCTTACAATGGTCTGAAGTAGTAGCAAATTGGGAAACCAGGAGAGTTGTCAAAGGTTTTTTGGCTAAGTTCTTGCTCGAGAAAGCTCACCATTTTTGGGATACCTTGGACTTACAAGCTTTTGAAGAGGTGTTAGCCCTTCTCATCTATGGTTTGGTACTGTTTCCTAATCCGGACTAGCTCATAGACGTGAATACGGTTAAGATTTTCCTATCACGTAATCCAGTACCTACTCTGCTTGGAGATATCCTACATTTGTTGCATACTCGCATTATAAAGAGGAGAGGAACTCTTCTGTGTTGCACACATCTTTTGGCTAGGTGGTTTATTTCGCACCTACCCCGATCTGTCTCGAAGAATGAACAAGGTTTGAGATGGTCTCAAAGGCTGATGACTCTCACACATTCAGGAATTCATCGGTGTCCCCGGTCCTTGGAGAATGTTACCATTATTGATCGATGTGGTAAATTCCCTAATGTCCCTCTCTTAGGCATTCAGGGAAGAATCACTTACAATCCTTTTTTGGCACTACGACAGTTTGGATACGCAAGAAGGGATGGTCCTCATGATGCACTTATTCAAGGAATCGTCTTCGACTACGAGAATGATGCTCAGAATTACCGTAAAAGGTTCATGAGAGCTTGGGGCATGGTACATAGAGTTGATAGTACAACACTGGGGTACAAGAATTACATCCCTCTTGAGCCTTATCTCAAATGGGTACGAGCTCGTGCTCAAAGTCTTATGATGCCTTATCCCTCTATTCTCCCAATTATTATAGAGCCTATTGTGGAAGGAGATGTCCCATACACTATCCTTCATCCTAACATGCCCACCTCTCTCGAAGACTTGCAAAGGGATTGGATAGAGCTTAAAGGGGAGCGAGACACTTTTGAGGCCCAATTCTACGCCAGCGAGAAGAAGGTTCTGGAACTCACCAAGCAGCTTCATGAGGAGAGTTGTGGTGCTTGATCTTGAACTGTGTGTAGAGCTCCATGACCATAGTGTTATTGAGATTGGTGCCATTGTCTGTGTTAATTCTTTCGGGATGCCATCCCGACAAATAATTTTATGTTTATGAACCGAGCAACAACATTCATAGTAACAGAGGAGAACAAGGCTGCTTCAACCCACTTTGTGAAGTAATCAATGGCAACGAGGATGAAGTGATGTCCGTTAGAAGCAGTGGGCTTGATTTCTCCAATCATATCAATGCCCCACATTGTGAATGGCCAAGGAGAAGTCAAGACATTTAGAGGAACAAGAGGCACATGTACTTTATCAGCATAGATCTGGCACTTGTCACAAGTTCTTGAGTGGTGGTGACAGTCGGTTTCTATAGTCGACCAATAGTAACCCGCTCTCAGGATCTTCTTAGCCATAGTATGTCCACTGAAATGAGTACCAAAGATACCTTCTTGCATATATTCCATAATCTTCTCCACTTCTTTCTTGTCCACACAACGAAGTAGAGTCGAATCACGGTTGCACTGGTACAAAATTATGTTGCCTAGGAAGAACTTAGCAGAGAACCTTCATAGGAATTTACTATCATTAATAGATTCTCCATCAGGGTACTCTTGAGCCTCAAGGTATCTTTTCACTTCATGAAACCAAGGTTTTTCTTCTACTCCTTCAGTATCAACTTCATAGCAGTGTGCTGGTTCATCTAGTTTTTCAATGGTAATTTGAGGAGCTTCGTTGTCTCATCTTACTTTGAACATAGATGACATGGTAGCTAATGCATCTGCCAACTAATTCTCTTCTCTTAGGATGTGCTCAAAATTAATCTCCTTGAAATATGGAATTAAGGTCAACACATGTTCTCTATATGGAATGAGATTTGGATGTTTCGTGTCCCATTCTCCCTTAATTTAGCTGATCACCAGGGCTGAGTCCCCGTGTGATACGGTGGAAGAACCGACTGTTAATACTGGTTTGCATTTTTTGTTTGCAAATTTCGCGGTAAGCAAGAGTTGCCACCGATTTTTCTTTTATCCTACAAAGGAAAGGGTGAAAAGAACAGAAAAATACCCCTTTTCAAGATTTTCTGAGTAAGGGGGTAGATTATGGAAAGGAAAGGTGTTAGCACCCTTTCCATCTGTGGTTTTCCACGAGCTCTTAGGTACTTGCTCATTTTTGAAAACTGTTTGTGTTTGTGTGTTTTGAAAGATTTTGTTTGCTTTATGATAACTCTTGTATCAGTCCTCAAGAGTGTGATAAAGCGTTTTTGAAAAGAAGTTTGAAAGTGTAAAAAATCAGATTTTGAGCAAGCACTTAAGAACTGTCTACCTACTCGAAAAAGGATGTTCTTTTCCTCCTTTCCTTTAGATAGTGCTATCCTACTATTAGTGAGTAGGTAGCCCTATCGTTGGATATTGAGGGACTATCGAAAGGGACGCTTATGGTCATTGAAGGTAACATGTAAGGATACCTTAGTATTTCGAAGGGACTGCCATCATATAGGCAACATCGAGGGACAAGATCATTTCTCGTAGGAAATTTGAGGGATATTAAGGGACTATGATCTTTATGATGACTTTTAGATTGAGGGTCTTTGCTAATATATCCCTGCGTTCGAGGGACATGACCATTGTTTTCTGAGGCAACCGAGTGAGGAGTACCCTAAGGGTGCAAGTGTGCGACAATGGGCTTTTTTCATATATTTATCTTGAAGTTAGTGACCTACTGATTAATTGATTTAAACTTGTCATGCAAGCCTAATTTACTAGCAATTTATATACAAGCATATAAGAAAATATAAAGCGAGAAATAAAGTCTTACCGCTATTACAAGGCTTTGGTGTAGATACATAAATGATGATTGAAAAAGTAAAATGCGAGAATTGAAAACCTTAATTAACTATTACAAATCGGACGCAGTTACATAAATGATAAAAAATAATCGTAGGGAAAAATAATAGCGCGCGAAAATTAATACTGAAATAAATTCTAAATCCTAAAAAATCTAATTGCCTATTAATTTTTTTTTTGGTATTTTATGGAAAAAATGTGGAATTTAACCCAATTCTCTAATTAATTTTAATTAATTAAATATGTCAAAATAATTAAATCAAATTAATTTATTTATCAAAAACTAAATTTAATTAGAAAAAACCTAAGTCTATTAATTTTTATGATTTTCTGATTTTTTTATGATTTTATGATTTTGAAAAAAAAAATAAACAAACAAATATAAACAAAATAAAAAAGAATAGAGAAATTAGAAAAAAAAATGGGCCTGAGGGGGTGAGAAAGCAAAACTGGTGGTATGTTGTTGAAATTTGTCAAAGCTGATGCGGTGTATTCACAAGTGTACGAATCGTGTCAGAATAATATAAAAGATTACCAATCGTCAATCTATCGTTTCCTATTGTTACGGTGTTTAGCTAAGTCAATATTAAACACGGAATTTAGCATGGAAGAAAGTAAAGTGCAACAAAATAAACTTCAGATATAAAAGCAGGGTCGAATGTAATTCACGTAGTCAGATGATATTTGCAATGCTTCGGAATAGAACTACTTATAGGGCAATATTTTCTACTAAATAAAAGAACTAATTTAACAGGAACTATCGCTTTTGTGTAATCAGAACCAAGTTTACTCTCTAATCAGGCCTTCTTATTGTCACTTATAAAAAGGTGCGCATTGCGTTAAAGTAATAAACCTATTTTTAAGAAATAGAGTACTTGACCAAGTTGAAAAGTATTTTGATCTGGAATTTCTAATAAAAAGGGAACCTAACCTTAACCCTATAAACGCGTCCGAAAATAGTTTCAAAATTTATTTCTTTGATAATAAAAATCCCTAACTAACCGGACAAAGCACTTTCGCTTCCTTTGACCAGTTAGAACTAACTGAGTTTAACAAAGGGTTGGACGACTTTCGATCTTACCCAACAATAATAAAATACAGAAAACTCGTATTAAAAACCAAAATAGCCCATAAGCATTTCTATTGATACATTATTTGGAATATCGATCTAACTAGATTCCTTAACTTCTAGCCCAGTAAGGTTCATCCTGACATGGGAATGTAAACAGATGTGTTAAAATAAATCATGCGAGAAAGTAAATAATTTAAAGTACGGTGTGGGAAATAAACAAAGTAAAAGCAGGTGTGGGAAATAAACAAAGTAAAAGCAGGTGCGGGAAATAAACAAAGTAAAAGCAGATGCGGGAAATAAACAAAGTAAAAGCAAGTTCGGGAAATAAACTAAGTAAAAGCAGTACGGGAAATAAACAAAGTAAAAGCAGTGCAGAATATGTAAATAGAAACCTGCTCCAAACAGGGAGGTTTTAAATTTGGTACAAACTGGAAGTAAAATGCGACTGGAAATAAACAACAGTTGAAAATAAATGTTGCAAGATAAACTTCTGCCGAAGTGCTCCAAACTCGATTACAGACTCAATCTACGAATTCCATCACAAACTCAATCAACAATGAAATAATTCCCCGATGTGAAGAATTATCGCTTTACAATGGTGAAATTATATGGCTTAAGTTCACAACTATGGTTGGATCAAGTTTGCAACTAAGCTTGGGTGAATTGAAATGAAATCAGGAACTTCTATTTATAGAGGATGAGGAATGCAGGAAATCACAAGAATGCCCCCCAACTCCTTTTGGGGGGAGGGGGGAAACATCGTCCAAAGGTGGCACCCGCCATGAGTGTAAATGAAAGGAAGTGGGGAATGTGGCAGTTAAGGTCAGCAGGAGGTGGTCCACGTCATGGCCTACCCTATGGTCGGTGCCATGAGTGCAAATTTGACCTAAACTCCTATTTTTCAGCCTGTTTTCCTTCATTTCTTCAGGGGAGCTCTAGATATTTGAAATACCTGAAAAGGAAACAAAAGATAGGCATAATACGAGAAAATAATAATAAAAAACCTAAATAACATGTGAAATCAGAGTAAAAAACAAGTGTAAAGTAAGTGTTATCAAAAGCCCAGATCTGGTTAGCCCACAACTGCGTTGGATCCAGTATGAGGCATGTTTGGAGGTTCATCATGGGGGACTGCATGCTAGGCGTTAGATCTGGAGGATGATTGATCTGATGGTGATGCCCTGATGATATATGGTAAGTGTAAATGGCCTGGTTGTACTGGATCTGGAGAAAATTCATTAGAAAAAAATAACGTTCAAGACCTGGGAATCAAACCCATGTCTCTTCCCTTTGCAAGCGTCCCTTCTATCATTAAGCCACTATGTTCATTCGTTATATAAAATAAACAATAATAATAATATATGCAAAAAGGAATTGGATTCCAGGTCATCAAAGCAAGCGCGCACAATGATCCCACTGAAATTTAAATAAACTAATCAAAACATATGAAACTGCCATGCATGGTCTTTGCCTGGGTTAGAGAAGTTAACGACACCGGAGCTGCACTCTGATCGTCTTCTCTGGCCAAGCAAAAACTGGATCTACAAAAATACGCAGAATCAAAGCCCCAAATTCAGGCTACCCCCTTATTTTGGGGTCTACGAGTTCAATGGTGATGGCCATTTGGCCTAAGGAGGTTTATATCATCATGTTAGTTCCTTGGGTGTTTCCAAACCCTAACCATGGCAACCTGCATTCTAAGCTTCTAGATTTTTATGTAGCACGTTAGAACGATTCAAAACAATCATATGAACACAAATGTATGCTTTGGATTCATTTAAATCGCGTGTGTTAAGAGATTCAAATTCAAAATTTTACCAAAAGGTTGTGACTTGGTTGGCCGATTTCAGGCTGCTTCAATCATGGATGAAGGTTGATATGGCTTCCTGGGACCTTCAGGAGGAAGATTGGCTCATTTGTTTTGATCAACAAGGGCTGGAACTAGTGCTTTTGATTTTCACGATTTCTTGAAATTTTGCAAATTCTCTATGGTTCTTTTTGTGGCTGCTGCGCATATCCATTAGGTTTGGACTTGTTATGCTTATGTAGTGAATCAAAATAGGTTAACAATTATGGAAAAAAATCCAATGCTTTGATGAGAAAATGTCCTTCTTTCAATTATTTGATTTTTGGATTTTTTTTTTAACAAATCCAATCCTTGCTTTCCTCCACGATTCTTCTTTGATTTGCCAACATGTTTTGTCCATCATTTGAATAGAAAAAGATTCTCAATAAAATCTTCCATTATTTCTATTATTTACTTATTTAATTTTGCATTTTAATGGATAAAATATCAAAATAAATAGTATAAATAAAATAATGTATTACTGAGCTCAATGGTCTTGGGACATGTTAAGAACAAGTTTCAAGCATGAAAACATGGGCCCATTTGGAAAAAATTCAAGTTAGGTCAATATTGGCTTCATGCATATTTCCAAAAATTAGTCAAATTTAGCAATGCATATCTCTCTGATTTTTAACCCTAAAAGGGTGTTCATGGACTTTTTAGAGAGCTTAGGATGTCCTATAAACAACCCGTTTGGTTTCATCTCAATTGGATCTTCCATGTTCATGTAAGGAGCTTTGACCCAAAAGGTGTTTTTGTTGACTTTTTAAAAGGACTTATAATGTATGAACTTGTATCTTTCCAATGGTGCATTTCTTGAACTTGTGGGATGAAGAGAAGTTGTAGGGAATTGGATTCTATTCAAAATGAGCCTTGGTGGAAAAATTTCTGATAAAGTATGAGAAAGTTATGCTTGGTCAAAGTTTGGTTGACTTTTCCTATAGAAACCCTAATTTGCCTTTTTTTTACTTTTGATGAGTTAGGAGCATTTATTGGGGAATCATGATCAATCCTTGATCAAATGATGGATATTCCTTCAAAATGTTGATGTTGACCAAAAATATTGAAGTTTTACTGTATTTGGGCCACAGTTGACTTTTGACCTAGTACAGTTGATTTTCAGGCATTTGAGCAGTTGACTGAGCAAACTTGTTGTTCAAGGCATGAGATTTGGCATGGACGATCTTGAGGAAATATTAGGATAATGGAGAACATTTGGGATCCTTGGGACTCACACATCTTTCTTAAAATTGAAACCCTAGTTGAGGTTCATTGTCTTAGGAGGAGAATTTGTCTAGTCAATTCTTAGTCATCCTAGGGCAAGTTGGGGACCTCTAGAGGCATGTCTTGAGTGAAAATGGGAGGGAAAATTTTGGGGTACAACAGCTACCCCTGTTCAATCTTCTTAAACCTGAGGGTGTAGATTGGCTAGTATGCCTTTCGTGATCTGAAGGTGGAAGATGATTGAACACTAGAGTGCCCAGAAATTTGCACTCATCTGAAATGATACTTGACCGTGTAGATAATATCGGGAATGGGCTTACGGATTCCATTTGGAGAAGACAACAGAAGATCGTCGAAGATGGGATTAGAGATGCCATCTAAAGAATGTGATGGAGAGTCGTCGGAGATGGGCTTATAGATGCCATCTAGAATAATGTTGATTTCATAAGATACTCCATTGGTGGGAATCCCTATTCTTGTTGCTGAGGAGGACTCTGTTGAGAAATGTCAGTAATTTGTTTTGAAATAGAGTTTAGGAGCTTCAATTGTCCATTACTCTACTTGGGAGTCATCTCTTGATTGAAGAGACGGAAGTGAACTACTATCTGGTCAGGATTCAGGCTTCATAGTGACTTGTTGAGGATAATAAGGTTGACTGCTATCTGGTTGTATTCCAGGCTTCATAGCGACTTACTGGGGAAACGATATTAAACTGTTATCTGGTCATACTCCAGGCTTTGCAGTTGCTTAAACTGTTATCTGGTCGGAATCCAGGCTTCAGTGACTTGAATTGTTGATTGACTACTATCCGGACGGATTCCGGGCTTCAACCATGATGTTAAATGTTATCTGAATGAACCAGATAAAGGTCTTGGATTAACTTTGACTGGAACTAAAATGAGAAGAATCTTAGTATCGGTTCGACTGAACCAGGCAAAAGTCTCGGATTAACTTTGATTGGAATGGAAATCAGCAGAATCTTAGTATTGATTTAACTGAACCAGACAAAATTCTTGGAGTATCTTCAACTGGAATAGAAATCAGAGAGATCTTAGTGTCGATCCAACTGAACCAAAGAAGGTCTTGAATTAACTTTGACTGGAATGGAAATTAGAAGAATCTTAGTATCGATTTAACTGAACCAGACAAAAGTCTTGGAGTATCTTCAACTGGAATAGAAATCAGAGAGATCTTAGTATCAATCTAACTGAAGCACAAAAGGTCTTATTTAGACATATTTCTGAGGAGAATGTTGAAACAACCCTTCATCGGACGTAAATTTTGAGAAGATTACCGGGTCACATAAGTAGTCAACAGTGTTTGTTGATTTGATCTTTCTCTGAAAAAGGTAAAGAGTTAGTTTTATGCAATGTCATGATGTATGAAATGCATTGTGATGATGTTCTCAAAATAAATGAGATTATACTGTATGCAATGCAAATGCACATGCCATGATGTATGGATATGGGATGCTATTGCGACATTTCCTAGCCTGGGAAAATAAATCCCGGATTGCTGCTGAAGAGCCTTGGGGAGCTGAATCCTTTGTTTCCGCTGGGGATGATGAATGGAGATGATTATCTGGAGATTTCCTCTTTCTGTTTGGAGGATATTCTGCCGGTGATTTACTTTGTGGAGAGAGATAATTCTTTGTTGGGAAGATTTTGCCGATGTAGAGAAGTAAACTCTGTTGTGGCCTAAACTTCCGCAGTTAGAGACATAAACTCTACCCAGGAGGAGGTTTTATAAATGGTTGAAATTATAAAACTCGGCTGGGGAATACAGATTTCAGCTCTCTGAAGGCACTTTGCTGGAGGAGATGATTCTTGCTTAGGGAAGGAGAGATCAAAACTCTGGTTATTTCTACTCTGTGGGGAACATAAACATTGTGGGGTCGTATTATAATGGCGACTTCGTCTCAAATTGTCTCTGCCCCTGTACCATGCTGGAAAGAATAACTGTCGGGACTACAAATTGCTTTTTTAGACTTTGCCTTGTTTCTTAAAGTCATTAGCAACTGTCTTTCTGTTTCTTATGCAAGTATTTGTAAACAATAATCATATTCAAATGCATATGTCAAGAATAATCATTGTATGTTTTTGCAAAACAAAATAGAAAAAATAAAACAAATAGTTTTTATACTTTCAAGGAACGATTTGTATTGATTTTTGAAGTTTGCCTATAACAGGCATTTTGTAAAAAGAGACTGACGTTCTAGTAGGAGAACGCCGTCGAAAGAAATGAAAATTACACAAAATAGTGTACAAAGAGAAAACAGCTATGTGTAATTGTGATACGGTGGCAGAACTGACTGTTTTTTTTACTACTGGTTTTGCGTTTTTTGTTTGCAAATGTACGGTAAGCAAGAGTCACCACCGTCTTTTATTTCATCCAACAAAGGAAAAGGGAAAAAGAACAGAAAAAACATTTTTCGAGATGTTTCTGAGTACGGGGGGTAGATTATAGAAAGGGAAGGTGTTAACACCTTTTCTATCTGTGGTTTTCCACGGGCTCCTAGGTGCTTGCTCATTTTTAAATTGCTTTTGTGTGTTTGTGTGCTTTGAAAAAGTTTTGAAATTGCCTTAGTGCGGCGATTCACTTTATGTAACCTTTGTATCAGTCCTTAAGAGTGTGATAAAGTGTTTTTGAAAACTTTGTTTGAAAAGTTTGTTTGAAAGTGTATGGTGAAAAAGTTTGTTTGAGCAAGTACTTAAGAGTTTCTACCTACTCGAAAAAGTCTGTTTGTTTTCTTATTTCCTTTAGACAGTGCTATCCTACTATTAAGGAGTAGGTAGCTCCATCGTTGGAGTTTAAGGGACAATCAAAAGGGACGAAAGGGGTAATTACGATCATTAAAGCAATGGTTAGGAAACCTTAGTAATTACCCTAAAGTCCTAAAGATCTTTCCGAGGCAACATTAGAATGAGTCATTTTTTATCTTTTGGGACTAGAGGGAAACCACTAAAACTCCATATACTTCATGACCGTTTACCAAAGGCAACCGAAGTGGTGATACCCTAGGGGTGCGTATGTGTGAATGTATTTGATTTCGGATATATTAGTCTTTGTGTTTAGTTTTCTAGCGATTGGTTTTATCTTGTTCATGCAATCCTATTAGCCATACATTCAACTGTTAATATATGTACAAAAATATAAAGTGCGGAAACGTAAATTCCTACGCTATTACATGGCTTCGGGGAGAGGGATTTAATTACAAGTCCAAAACCAGGAGAAATATAAAGGAAAACAATAAAAAGGCCTTATAGTTTGGCTACATTGATATGTACAGGAATATAAAAGTGCGAAAGAAGAAAATGCGCACGAAAAATTAAATACGGGAATTAAAGTTTAAATTCTAAGAAAACTTAATTAAATTGAAAGAAAATATTTTTTGTTATTTTTTATTTTTTAGGAAAAAACATTAAGTTAAAAATGAAAGGAAATTAACTCTAAATAACCTAATATTTTTGTATTTTTATTTGAGAAAAAATAATTAACTTGCAACTTAAACCTAATTTCTAGCTAATTTTAATTATGAAAATAAATCAAATTATCCTAATTAAACTAATCTATTTTCAAAATTAATTTTAATAAATAACGAAGAAAAAACTAATTCTACATTTTTTTGTGATTTCTTGATTGTATGATGTTTATGATTTTTATAATAAAAGGAAAATAATTGAAATAAAAGAAAATAAATAAAGCAAAAAAGAAAAATGGGTCGCGCTGCAAAAATGAAAATGAGGGGTGAGAAAGAAGCAGAATTAAAAGCCCAAAATGGACAAAGTCCGGTTCTACACTGGATCCAGTGTGGAAATCATCTTGGGGTGCACCACGGGGAAGCGGATTTGAGGCTGTAGATCTGGCATTTTTAGATTCCTGCGTCAAAACTTAAGCAATGGTTCTAAAACATTCTAAACATTAGTATGAACATGCATGAACGCTTATAAACCATTTACAACGTAAGAATTGAGAGTTTGTAATTAAGAATTTTTACCCAACTGGAGCTACTTGGTGCGACTGTTTTGGGCATGGATTGTCTTGGAAAGAGGCCTGAGTAGACTCCTGGAAGTCTCATAAATGTGAATTGCCCACTTGTTTGGACTAATAGCACCTGGGAATATAGTTGCGAACTCTTGCAACTTTTAGCAATTTTTTTGAGAATTTTGTAAAGCTTTCTTGAAGAGGAATTTCGTGTCTTTCAAGCTTGTATGGCTCTATATTTATAGAGGAGAATGAGGAGACAAGAAAGCATGGAAAGAATCTTCCTCATAATGTTGTGTTTTAAGACCATGATCAAAATTTGAAAAAAATACCATATTTGATGATTTCATGTCATTTTCACATGTGGATGAACCTGAACATATTTGAAGGGTTATTGCACGAAATCAATTGACATAAACCAGCATAAAACTTGCCCAAAATGGATTCACATCAAAATTTACATTATTTCTATTATTTATTTATTTAATTCTAACTTGAGGTGGGCTTAGTAGAAAAATGTATGGGTGGGCTTAGAGGTATGGACCATGTTAGGAATGAGTTTCAAACTTGAAAAGATAGGCCCGTTTGGAAGAAATCCAAGTTTGGTCAATATTTGCTTCATGCATTTTTCCAAAAATTGGCCAACTTTGACAATGCATATCTCTCTCAGTTTTAACGATATGAGGGTGTTCTTTGACTTTTTAGAAATCTTAGTATGTCCCCTAAGCAACCTCTTTGGTTACATCTCAATTGGATTTACCATGTTCATGTAAGAAGCGTTGACCCAAAAGTTGTTTTTGTTGACTTTTGAAAAGGACCTATAATGTCTGAATTTATATCTTTTCATGAGTGCTTTTATTGAACTTGAGGGTTGAATATGAGTTGTAGGGAATTGGATTCTCTTCAAAATGAGCCTTGGATGAGAAATTTTTGATAAAGTTATGCCTGGTCAAAGTTTGGTTGACTTTTCCTATAGGAACCCTAATTTAGCAACTTTTGAGTTTTGATGAATTAGGAGCATTCCTTGAGGAATCTTGATAAACCCTTGATCAAATGATGTATATCACTTAAAAATGTTGATGTTGACCAAAAATCTTGAAGTTTGACCGTATGTGGGTCACAATTGACTTTTTACCTAATATAGTTAATTTTCAGGCATTTGAGCAGTTGACTGAGCAAACTTCTTGTGCAAGGCATGAAACTTGGCATGGATGATATTGAGGACATATTAGGGCAATGGAAACCACTTAGGACCCTTTGGACTCAAACAACCTGATGAGGAGTGAAACCCTAGTTTGAGGCTCATTGTCTTAGGAGGAGGATTTGTCTGGACAATCCTTAGCTAACTTGAGCAATTGAGGACCTATAGGAGTTTATCTGGTGTGAAAATGGGAGGGGAAATTTTTGGGTGCAACAGTAATAATCCCATTGAGTTTATATTTTGCTATTTCCCCTATGTCTTCGAGCGTCTCATCACTTTTCTACTTGTCCGAAGCTGACTAGATTGATCGATACTGTTTGAGCTTGATAGTTGATACTGAAGTCTGGTCGCAAGGTGATCTAATGGGACATAGTTGTATGCTTCTGTAATGCAGTGGGAGAACTGACTCGTGTTGTTTTGTGTTTGATCGCAAATGTTGCGGTTAGCAAGAGTCGTCACCGACTTTTCTTTTATCCAAAAGGAAAGGCTACATGAAAGACCTTTAGAGATGTTTTCTTGAGTTCGAGGGTTAGATTATGAAAAGGGAAGGTATTATCACCCTTTTCATCCGTAGATATCTACGGGCTCTTAGTTTCTTGCTAGATCACTTGCTTTTGTTTGAATGTGCTTGTGGTGTGGGTTTTGAAAATATTTTGAAAATGTCTTTGTAATGGTTCTCGTTTCTATAAGAACGCATACAAAGTGTTGTTTCGAGAATAGTTCAAAGAGGTGTTTGTGGAATGTGTTTTTGAAAGTGATTTTGAAAAATATGTCTTTGTAATGGCTCTCGTTTCTATAAGAACGCGTACAAAGTGTTTGTCTTTTGAAAATGTTTCAAGATGAAAGTGTTGGTGTACAAATGTTTTTGTTGTGAGCCAACGAGCAACTAGGAGCAATCTACCTACTCGAAAGGTCTTAGATGTTCTTTTCCTCCTCCTTTAGAAGTTGTTATCTTACCATTGTTTTGGTAAGAAGCCCCATCGTTGGATGTGAAGGGACAGGCGCGGGACATTTGTATAGTCATAGAAGGCAACCTATGGGACATTTCAGCAATGTCGTTTTAGGGACTAGATCGTTTATTGAAGGCAACATTAAGGGTCATCGAGGGAATACGATCTTTTATCAAGGGTCTTTGCTAAAATGCCCATATTCAAGGGACATGACTATTTTCCGAAAGGCAACAAAGTGGGATTGCCCTAAGGGTGCTAGTGTGTAAGTGTGTTTGGTTTACATGCATTTAGTCTTGATTAAGGTTATCTATTTTGTTGATTTTACGTCTTGCCATACACACCTTAATTACTAGCATTTATGTTTGAAAGCAATAAATTGCGGAAATGTAAAGGTCCTACGCTATTGCATCATTTAGGGATGGGGTTACAAATTTACAAATTGGGGGTTACAAGAATTTAAATCCTAGATAATTATTACAACCATATTGAAATGTACAATGCAAGAAAGAAAAATGACTTGTTTAGAAAATGTTTTTTTGTCTTAATGAATTAAGAAAAAGAAATAAATTAATTAATAAAAAGAAAATATTTTTATGTCTTTTTCATATTAATAAAAAGGGTATTAATATTGAAAATGATAAAAAGGGAAATAATGAGAGATAAAATTAGCATGCTGTTGAAAGCAAAACAAAAGGGATCAGAAGTTCTGATGCCAGGCGTGTTGTGGTTCAGAAAGAAGCGTTAGAGGAAATCAGAAGTTCTAGATTGATACACTCTGAGGTCCTGCAAGAAATGTTACAGGGAAAACACAGAAGTTCTGGATTGCTACGTGCTGAACTTCTGAGTGTTAGAACAGTGAGAAAGTCTTAGAAGTTCTGTGTATTAAAACAATGAGGAGAACTCAAAAGTTCAGTGTGTTGAAACAGTAAGAAAAATCCTAGAAGTTCTGTGTGCGTTAAAACAGTGAGGAGAACTCAGAAGTTCAGTATGTACTAAGACAGTGAGTGAACATCAGAAGTTCAGTGTATGTTAAAAGCGAGTGAAAATCAGAAGTTCTGCGTGTGTTAAAATGGTGAGGAAAACTCAGAAGTTCTGTATTACATTTCAACTCTTTCCTCATATTAATCAGCACATCAACAATTTATTCAGTTCTTAACAACAGCAAACCAGAAAGATAAAAGCACAACAGTTCATAGAAGTTCTAATCCTAATTCTGAGCCTAGCTTTATTCAAGAAGTTCTGATCCACGGTTTTTTCTACTTATGCAATGATATGGACAACATCAATACTATGACATGTACATATTTAATGATGTTCTGAATGAAAAGATTCAAAGTCAGAAAGACTTACCTTAAACCTGGAACGTGTGTTTGGAACTTGAGCTGGTGCCTTCAGATGTTCTGGAGTTAGCAAGAACGATGGAAGAGAAAATACTAAGTTCTTTGATTCAAAGGGATGAATAGAGGTTTTGTTTAGGATTTGCGAAGGTTTTTACTGTTTTCTTTTCTCTCTTCGATAATTCTCTCCCTCTCTAAAATCCAGCACCTTGTAAGTGTGATGGAATAACTTATTTATAGGTGAATTTGTTGTGGTTTTGGGGGGAAAACAAATGGGATTTGAACATTTTTAGTATATTGTTCCGTTGCTTTTTAATCACAGCTTTTGTATGATAATTTGGTGCAAATATGGGGTTTAAGAAAGTGTCGGTATGGACTGGATCAGCAGTTAGTTGTAGGACTGTGCCACAACAGGGCAGCAGATTGTTTAAACGAGGTTTTGGGATTTGGTGATATTCTGATCGTGGAAGACCAGAATGAGGCTCGAAGGGTGATGTTCTGACCGAAGCGTTAAACATAGCCTTCATGTGCTGAAGAATCATGTTCTGGTTGAAGAACACGGTTTCCATATGTTCTGATTGACGAGTCATGTTCTGAACCATGTTTGCAAATTCTGACAGCGCTTGCGTGGGGGCTGGCCCAGAAGTTCTGAAGTACCACGTTCTCTTAACACTTAGAAAAAATTTCTAAATGCTTAGAAAATTTGATTTTTTCAAAGTAATTTCTGAATTCTGATTTTGATGAACTAATTTCATGTCTTGATGAAATGTGATTGTTGAAACTTGATTTTTTATCCAAAAGTCCAAGTTTGACTTTTTAGTGTGCATTTGACCATTTTGCCCTTGTGAATGATTTTCTTGAAAAATCGTAATTTAAAACTTGAAACTTGATAGAAGCAAACCTGAGGGTCCAGGATGATCCTTTGAAAAATGAGAGGGCAAATTTTAGGGTACAACAACTGCCCATGTTCAATCTTCTTAAACCTGAAGAGTTAGATTGGTGAATCTGCCATTCGTGACTTGAGGGTAGAAGATGATTGAACACTAGAGTGCCCAGAAATTTTCACTTGATGATATTGTGGTTGAGGTGTAAGGAATGGGCTTAAATATGCCATTTGGAGGAATGATGGAGTGTTGGCGGAGATGGGCTTATAGATGCCATCCAAAGGTGATCGTTGACAGAAATTAGACTAAGTCTGAACTTGACTTCAACTGGAATAGAATCAGAATAAACCTTTCGTCGATTTAAACTGAAACTAGCAGAAGTCTTGAATGTTGTTTGAATGGAAAGGATTAGAATAAATTTTGGAGCGATTTATCTAAACCAGAGAAAATATCTATTTGGAAAGTATCAGGATAAACCGTTGAGAGGTTTAGACTGAACCAAAAGAGGTCTTGGGTATTCTTTAACTAGAGAGAATCAGAATAGATCTTTGAGCAATTTATCTGAACCAGAGAAAGTGTCTACTAGGAAAGAATCAGGATAAACCATTGAGAGATTTAAACTGAACCAGCAGGAGTCTGGAGAAGAATCAGAATAAATCTTGGAGCGATTTATCTGAACCAGAGAAGATGTTTGCGGGCAAGAATTAGGATAAACCATTGAGAGATTTATACTGAACCAACAGGGGTCTAGAGAAGAATCAGAATAAATCTAGGAGCGATTTATATGAACCAGGTAAAATGTCTACCGGAAAGAATCAGGATAAATTGTTGAGAGATTTAAGTTGAACCAGTAGAGGTCTTGGACATTCTTCAATTTATGATGGGCCTGTGTAGGGATGCTTCCTGATGAGTCCGTGTAAAACTGCATCTGGGAAAGAGAAGGAACCTGTGTAGGGTTGCTTCATAATGAGTCCGTGTAAAACTTCATCTGGAAATGTATGGGAAGGAACCTGGGTAGGATTGATTTACGATGAGTCCGTATGAAACTTCATCTTGGAAAGAGAAGGAACCTGTGTAGGGTTGCTTGATGATGAGTCTGTGTTAAACTTCATCGGAAATTTTCTGAGAAGGAACCTGGGTAGGATTACTTCATGATGAGTCCGTATTAAACTTCATCTAGAATTTTCTGGGTCCGGTTGCTTCATGATGAGTCTGTGTAAAACTGCATCTGGAATTGTCTGAGAAGGAACCTGGGTAGGATTACTTCATGATGAGTCTATGTTAAACTACACCTGGAAATGAGAAGGAACCTGTGTAGGGTTTCTTGATGATGAGTCTGTGTTAAACTTCATCTGAAATTTGAGAAGGAACTTGGATAGGGTTGCCTCAGCTGGTCGTGTAGATAATTGCCCTGACTTGTTACAGGTTTTAATCTCCGACCTTTTGAAAATTGTTGACGATAGCCATCTTTTGATTAACCTTTTTCCTGAAAAAGGTAAAACGTTAATTGTATGCAATGTCATGATGTATGAAATGCATGGTGCAATGATGTTCTCAAAATAAATGAGATTGTGTCGTATGCACTTATCATGTATGTGACTAGGATGTATGAAATGTGAAATGTTATTGAAGTGTATCTTTGTCTAGGAAAATAAATCCTTGACAAATGCTGGGGAATCATCTCTTGATGGACGAAGTTGAACTGATATATGGTTGGGTCCAGACTTCACAGTAACTTGTTGGGGATTGTAGAGTAGTCTATTGGGGAAGAGGAGTTATGGTCCTTTGATTTGTAATAGTCGGCGAGGTAAACTCAAAATGGGGAGTCCTGCCGTTTGGTTGGGGAAATAAACCCTGTTGCTGATCTGTTGGAGAGGAGGCGACTTCACTGGGGGAAATCTTCGTGGATTCTTGAGATCGACTCAGCTGTTGAGAAGTTTTCAGAGATTGAAACCCTGGCTGGGAGTCATCCTATGAGAAGGATCTTGGGGAGATTTGTCATTGTTCCTAGTAGCAAGTGTTTTTGGTACTACCAGGAATTAATTGACTGTATGTAACCATTTGTTGGGATTTGCGTTCAATGCCCCAAGTGATGGAGATGGAGACCTGCCCCTGGTTATTCTGCACTTCTTGAGAGATTTCTTGGAATCTTGACTGGATTTCCCCAGGTGTGCTGGATAGTGACATGTCATGCTGTGTCTTTTTGCTTATGAGGTGTTATTGGAAGTGTCATCCTACTTGAAGTGATTTTGTTCACCGAGAGAGCTTTCGTTCATCGGATATTCGTTGTGTGAATTTCTCTGTTGTCAAACAAATAGCCATATGCAAACATCGATATTCAAATAATGCAAAGTTTATGCTTGTCTTGAAGTTTTGAAAAATGCGTTTTAGCAAGTATAGAAATTTTGTAAGAAAATTCAAACTCAGGATTTAGAGTAAATCCTTACAGGAGTCAGGATACCTTTTGTAACAGTATGTTTTCGAACCAACCCAAGCTTTAATTAGGACTTTTGAAAGGTTATAGCGTGGCTTGGTTCACGGTTTAAGAAACAAAGGATAAAGGCTCAAAGTGTATTTGTACCCACCCGCTCTTCGTGATGTTCCTCAGTCCTAAACTCAGTTAATTGTGCGTTTGAACTTTAATTGAGTTTGAAATAACGCTTTGGTGATGGTTCAGACAAGTTTAGTTTATCAGAAGGCAGTCATTTCTTGCAACATTTTTCTTGTTGTTGAGGATTTGTAGTGACCTCTTTCTTTTGATTTATTATCCCTGGTTTTTGCCTGACTGTTCTTGTTTTGAGATTACCGTCAGTGGGATGCCCCATTTTTCTTAAGTATCCTTTGTAGGTTTTGACTTAGTGGGCTTTTCTTTTTGAGAGATAATGACTTCCTATTTGGTAGGAAACCATCACTGTCTTTTGATTCCAGAGGGAAGTTTTTGATGTCATTCGTTGTATTACGAGATGAGAGTTTGCGACTGAATGCGCATTTGAATTAACTGAGAGACTACCCTACCCCAGGTTTTGATTAAAGGTTTCAATTTGTGTAAAAAGGAAACATTTACTTCTTTGGCTCGAACGGGTTGACTAGGGATTATATTCCTTGTAACTCCAGTGTTCTGGGTTTAAAAAAAACGCATGTACATCGTCAGCAAGGTCTGTCCAAAAGCATACTGTATGATATGAAGGCATTATTTTCGTCATCCTCCCTCTAAAGGCTTATAACTTTTAGCAAGAGTTAAATGTCATAAAGAAATTAGAAAGCATAGTTTAAATATAGTGGAAACGAATGGATGAATTCAAGACAAACATATGCAGTACATTAATGAAACAAAGATTGACATTAATAGATAAGTGTTTGAACAACGAAAGAGATTACAACATGAAAGTTCAAATGAACAAGACGCTCTCAATGATTCGTCATAGGAGCAGTGATCACATTTGGAGTCTCCGGAGGGTCAAACTCAATTTCCTTGGCATCAATCAAATTCTGAATCTTGTACTTCAACGCCCAACAATCGTTAGTATCATGTCCGGGACTGCCGAAATGATAAGCACGCATTGCATTAGGATTGTAGTTAGGATAAGAAGTTTTGGGGTTCGGATGAGGTCCTATCAACGTAATGAGATTCATCCTAAACAAGTGTTGTAGCGCTTGAGATAGCGGCATGTTGATGTTGGTAAATTGTCTTTTGGGCTCGTATGGCCTTCGTTGATTTCCCTTTTGCTGTTGTCGGTGCGATGCAGAAACAGAGATCAGGACTGCCCCCACATGTTGGTCATGACGACTCTTTTAACCATATACAACATTGGACTCTTTCTTCCCATTGTATGGATTTTTATGAGCATCGGAGAGTGTAGCTCCTTGGATCTTTCCTCTTTTGATTCCAGCTTCGACCCTTTCCCCAGTCAGTATTAGCTCGGTAAACCCGACCGAGGAGCTTCCGATTAGGTGTTTAAAGAAAGGTCTCGTCAAAGTTCCTATGAAGATGTCAATAAGCTCTCTATCAGTTAAAGAGGGTTGCACCCTACCAGCCAGATCCCTCCATCTTTGGGCGTATCCTTTGAAGCTCTTGTTGGAACCCATGGTCATGTTCTGCAATTGCATACGAGTTGGTGTAAGATCAGCATTGTACTGGTACTGCTTGTAAAAAGCAGCAGCTAGATCCTCCCAGGTGTGGATGTGAGAACCCTCCAATTGGTAGAACCATTCAAGTTGAGTCCCTACTAGGCTCTCTTGGAAGAAATAGATCGAAAGCTTCAGACCAGTTGTGTATGGTTGAATCTTGCAGACATAGGACTTTAAGTGCATCTTAGGGCAAGAGACTCCATTGTATAGGGCAGAGGTATGGATTTTGAACTTTGGAGGGATGACCACCCCAAAAACCAAACCCATGTCTCCTAAATCCAAGCCAGGTATCTGTTGAATCTCCATAGCATTGAGGCGATCCTCCAACTGTTTGTACTTGTCATTAGCGGGAGGATATTGTTCCTCAGAGTAGTCAGCTTCGACTTCATCAATCTCTAGATTGTTTTCTTCTTCATAACTATCTCCCATGTTGGATGGAGTTGAAAGATCTAGAGCTCTCTTGACTGGTCCTTTAAGTCTTCTTCCCAAGTTCAGGACGCCTACTGACTTCTTGGACTTTTTCTTCTTGTCTTGGAGAAGAAGAGTCTTCAGGTCCTCTTGCCCCTTAGCCAAAGCCAGGAACATTTGTTGGAACTGAGCATTTTGAGCTTGGAGATCTTTCACCATTTGTTCCATATCCATCTTATTGAAATAAACAGTAGGAAGATAAGGAGGCCTGTATGGGAGAAACCTGTCATGATATGATGCATGATATGTGGATGCATGTTTTCAAGGATCTCGCGGGGTAAATGTTAGTGGTCATCTACAGTTTTGATTGGAGAACTTTGTATCGGTGGATGTCCTTCCATGACAATTAAGCTCACCATGTCAAGTGGCTTGTAGCCCTTGACTCAAGTTGTTGTACTTGATCTTTGACGGCATTTGGTTAGAGGAAAATAAATCCTCTTGTCCTTTGATAGACGTCTGGTTCAACGTGACCCTGCATCATGGACCTTTGAGATCATTGAAATGGTTAGTGAAAATGCTATGGTATGATGTCATGATGTTATGTACAAGTATGCAAAGCAAGCAAGTTGTTATGTACAAATAGTCATATACACACAATACAGACAAATCCTTAGGTTTAGGCTTGCATGGAGTTTGTAGGTAAGTACCCTCTTGAAGTTTAGTTGGCTCAACCTGTCCTAGTAATAGTAACCGGTTTCTAAGGGATCTCAATATCACTGATTTGTCTTCTCGAGCATTGTTTCAGTGCAAGCCTCTTTCACGGCGACCGAAATATCTCAAAAAGCCAAACCTCAATAAGTGTAGTATCGAGTATCTACCAACTTCGGACTGCACCAAAGTCGGTCATCTCACTATGTCCTAATGGCCAAGTTGGTCAAGTAAAGGTTCTAAAAGTCAGTTAGTGGTTTATGACATCACTCAGCGGCCCCGTATTCTCCTTGACTACTCAAGGGCTACCGGTACCCATTGGATGTGAAGGGACGGGCGTGAGACGTTTCTATAGTCATAGAAGGCAATGAAGAAGTGAAAAACACAAGAAGGGGGGTTGAATTGTTAAAACTTGAAATCAAATGCAGACAACACGTTATTTTTATCCTGGTTCGTTTGATCTCAAACTACTCCAGTCCACCCGTCAAGGTGATTTCTCCTCTCTCCAACGAGGTCTTAATCCACTATATTCAACTGAATACAACAACTGCTTTAACAACTGCTAAAGCCTTCTTGAGTCTAACCACAGACCGGTTTATCTCAAGGAATTTCTTTTACAGATTAATGAACAAATGTGTTTGATGTTTTCTAGGAAAAACTATATATCACAACTGTGATAATACACAATATAAAGCTTAGATGAAACTAGATTTCTAGAGCTATAGAGTAAGAGGTTGAGAGCTTTTAGCAAACTGGATGAGTGAGAACGTAAAGATGTTTGGCTTTTGTATGTGCGTGTAGGAGAATTGTAGAGTATTAGCCATTTCTTTTCTCACTGATTTGTTTATATAGCCTTGGAATAGATACGTTTCTGTCCATAATTCCATTTCAATGCTCATAACGTTCTTTCCTTTTTGAGAAGATCTTTGTCTTGGAATAAAGCCGTTGGTAATTAATCTGCCTTGAATGCAGTAACATTGACACTTCAGAATGTTCTGCTTAATGAAAATCAGAGTGTTCTTGGCTTTAGCTTATTCTGGCGCTTCTGAATGCTGATGACATGATTAGGATCTTGATCAGAGTCAGAGTATGTTAAGCGCAGATTCTCTTCATCAGGCTTCAGCGTAAGCACATGTTGATCTTCTGGTGCTGACATATCTTTTGATGCTGGTCTTGATATTGATATTCTGATGCTGATTCCATCAAAGTTTCCTGCGAATACACAGCATAATTTTGAGTAGCACATATGTCTTATATAAATCTCATATTCATTTAATCTTGTATTTTGTTATCATCAAAACTCTAACTGAGGGTTGTAGAATCAAACTATGTTCTAACAATCTCCCCCTTTTTGATGATGACAAAAACCAGATTTTTTCAATTAAAATAAAATGATGAAAGTATCAGAGTTTAAGGATAAAGAGGAAACGGTATCAGAGATAATCAGATAATGAGTAAAAAGTATCAGAGCTAAGAGGGTAAGGAATAAAAAGTATCAGAGTAATGATGAGAAAAACTCCCCCTGAATTGATTATTTCCCTTTGATTCCTTGAGACCTTGAGCATCAGAACTTTACTGAACTTTCTTGGAGCATCAAAATTTTACTTTATCAGAGTTCATCAGATTCTTGTACCTGTAAGCTTTTCAGAACAGCAAATATATAAGGATGTTAGAATGTTTGAGACTTATGTCTCAGTATTCCGTTATTGAAAAATATCATTCTTTCTCCCCCTTTTTGTCAGTTATCAAAAAGCGCGAATAATCAAAGTTAAAATGATCAGAGTAAAAACACGTTTGTATTAAAACATAAGCAATGATAGTTTAGAACAAGTAAAAATATTACAGACAAACATGTAAAGAAAACAAGGAAAACACAAGAAAATTTCTAAGAAGAATGAGGAAGTCGTGTGAACAGAGCTTCCAACATGCTCTTGATTTGCTCGCTGGTTTCCTGTTGCTTAGATACCATGTTTGCTATAGAATCAATCTTGATATCCTTCTTGTCCATCCGTTCGTTCATCAGCATATCTGATCTCTTAAAATCCTCCAGGGCCTGCCTGTCAAGAGAGGAAGCTTGAGGATCTTCAGATACAGGCTGCTTCTCAGAGCTTTCTGTAGTTTCTTCTGCTTGACCCAAGTCTTCATCTTGAATTATCTGTTCTTCTGCAGGTTGAACATGAGATGCTGGACGCTTTTCAGACCAAGGCGCAATGTCCAGATGGAGAGCTTCTTCCTTCAGCAGCTTTCTCAGAACTGGACCTTCCATTTCCTTCAGCAGATTGATGAAGTTCTGTTGAGCCTGTCCATAGCTCTGGTCTTGCAACTTGAAGGTTTCAGCGCAAACCCATCTTCTAAATTGAGTCCAGAGGAGATCTGATACAGCAGGATCAACCACTTCCAGACTTGCTTGTTTCAAAGAAGTGATCCACTTATGCATATCTGTTTCAAATTTCAAAATGCTGGAACCAACATCTGGTTGTTTCGGTTTAGGGATGGCTGTTTTCTGGTTTATTGCAGCAAGGCGTTCAAAGACTGTTAGATCAATGACTGTCTTACTGTGGTTTTCTGTATTTTTCTTAGGTGAGGGAGTGGGAGAGTCATAAATCACGATTGGACTTGATGGGGTGTTTGGTGGAGTTGTTTCTGGTGAGGAGGGAAGTTGAGCCATATTAACAGTGGTACCACAGGGCAATTGAATGGCCAAAGGTTGTGGTTCAGGAGATTCAGAGGTTTGAGCCTCAGAGGTTTGAGTCTCAGGTTGTGGAGAGGATGGATTAATTTTTGGTTGAGGAGAGGAAGGTTGTGGGATTTCCGGTTCTGGTATTGGAGAGAGTGGAGTTTCTGGTATTGGTGAGAGGGGAGTTTCTGGTATTGGTGAGATGGGAATTTCTGGTTGTGGATTTGGATTGTCTGTTTCGAGAGCGGAAGAGTGTTGTTCTATATCAGAAAGAACTTGTGCAAGTTCTGGTTCTGGTATGGTTGCAGTGTTTGGATTTTGTGGTTTGGAGCGGGATCTTCTGAGAGTTAATGACTCAGAAGGGTCAAAGTCAGTGTCAAAATCTTCAAAGGTTTGGGGTGTTGGGATATCAGATGGAGTTGGAATAGATGTGGAAACAGCAGTTGAATCTAAAACAGTTACAGAAATAGGATTACCTCTTTTCTTTGGAGTCTGTTGAGATGATCCTTCTGGAGCAGCTTTTCTCTTCTTTGTCTTCTTCAGAGCAACCTCTGGTGCCTTCTGCTGAAGATCTTGAATATTTAGATTAGTTGCCATACCATCAGCTTTACAAGCATCCAAATATCTCAGAATGATTTGAGGCTTAGAGTCAATCTCTGAGAACATAAGGAAGTCGTCCAGAGGGACTCTTCTGCTGGAGATTTCAGCAAAAGGAGTGATGATGGGCTCCTTCTTAATGTTCTCTATCAGCTTTATCTTCTTTATATTCTTGGCATTCAGCTGCTTGCCAACAGAAGGTTCCAGAGTGCTGATCTCTTGTGCCTCTGTCAAATGTTCAATCAGCCTATTCTCAGTCAGAATATCTGATATCAATCTTCCCAAGGGTATCCAATCCTTTTTAGTGCGTTCATCTTCTCTTGTCTCCTTGACACTTGTTCTCAGATGGTTGAACAGAAGATGAGCTAGATTAATCTTTACCCTCTGAGAAATAAAATAGATCAGAAACTGCTGATCTATGTTTATGTAATCAGGAGAGCTGGTAGGCTTCCTGTGGTTAAAACAGCCCAAAATAATCTTTGCCCAAATTCTATGCTTATCTTTCAAATCCCTTATCTTGCTGGAGGGAAGCCCCAGTGTGAAAATTTCCCTTGCTATAACAGCAACATCTGAACACCTCTCTGCCATATCAATACAGCGAATATCACCACCATTGTAGCCAATCAGTCTTACAATCAGGTCTTCAGTAATCACAATCTTCTTCCCCATGATGTAAGAAGTGACATGGTGATTTGAGGAAGAGGCGTGAATCCAGAATTCCTTTACTAGAATTGGAAAAGTTGGACCCACCAGCCTGTCGAAATATTTCTCCCATCCTTGAGCTTGAATCTCTTCTGATAAATCAAAACCATTTTCCTTGAGACTGTTGAAATCCACTATAATCTCTGACAGAACTTCAAGGTTCTTGACTGGAGTGAGAAGTGTTCTGAGAGGAACTTCATATTGCTCAGCTGATGCATCTTTCTGGGAACCTGAAGATGGATTGCTTGAAGAAGCCATGTTCACACGAGGTTTTTTGAAAAAATTGAAAGGGTTTTCTTGAGAAGGAAGAACACAAACACAGAAATCAGAAATATGATTGAAAACGAATGTAAGGGTAAACGTGGGTGAATGGTGTGAAGTGTTTAAATAGATTTCGAAAAAGTTTTTGAAAACATAAACGCTTAAGAGAGAGAAATAAATCATGACTAATATCATTTAATGATAGCTGATTTTAGGGGATTTCAGAAAGATACTTAAACGGTTACCCATGACATGTGTCTCAATGCAACCAATCAGCGCTTTGCCTTTTTAGAAGCGTGAACGTGTGTTCAGCCTCAGGAAACAGCTGATGACTGGATGACACTTGTTTGCTTGAGTGAACAGCACATCTATCCTTGAACTGAAGCGCTCAGATCTTCATGGATAGATTCTGATACAATCTGCATTTCTAAAATTTTGAAAGAAGATTGATCAGAAGTTCACAGAGAGATAAACACAATTCTGAAGGTTAATATATAAAATTAAAACAATTTTATTCTGGACAGAGCTTCATGCTGAGATGTTTCAGAATGAAGTTGAACCTATCTTCAGAAAGTGGTTTTGTAAAAATATCAGCCCATTGATGGTCTGTATCAATAAATTTTAAGTTTAAAATTCCTTTCTGAATATAGTCCCTAATAAAATGATGTTTTATTTCTATATGCTTAGCCCTAGAATGCAAAATTGGATTTTTACTTAAGCAAATAGCAGAGGTGTTATCATAGAGGATAGGAATGTTACTCTCAAAGATCTGGAAGTCCTCAAGTTGACTTTTCATCCAGAGCATTTGTATGCTGCATCCAGCTGCTGCTATGTATTCAGCTTCTGCTGTTGATAGAGCAATTGTGGATCTTTTGCTGGACCATGAGATCAGATTTTCTCCCAGAAACTGGCAGCTTCCAGAAGTGCTTTTACGTTCTACTCTGTCTCCAGCAAAGTCAGCATCATAGTAACCTACTAAGTTGTAATCACTTGATTTTCTATAAAACAAACCTAGATTAGTAGTACCTTTCAGATACTTGAAAATTCGCTTAACTGCTGTTAAGTGAGATTCTCTAGGATCTGATTGGAATCTTGCATAAATGCATACACTGAATAAAATATCAGGCCTTGAGGCTGTCAGATAAAGAAGAGAACCAATCATACCTCTGTAGACCTTCTGTTCTACCTTTTTGCTTACCTCTTCTCTTTCAAGAATGCACGTGGCATGCATTGGAATCTTTGATGGCTTACATTCTGAGAGATCAAATTTCTTCAGAAGTTCTCTGACATATTTTCTCTGATGAATGTAAGTTCCTTCTGGGGTTTGATTGATCTGAATGCCCAGAAAGAATTTCAGTTCCCCCATTAGGCTCATCTCAAATTCTGCCTGCATACACTCAGCAAACTTTCTTCCCAGAGAGGGTTTAGTAGATCCAAATATTATATCATCAACGTAAATCTGGTAGACTAAAATGTCATTCTTAACTGTCTTACAGAATAAGGTTGTGTCAACTTTCCCTCTGGTGAATTCCTTTTCTAACAGGAAGTTACTTAGTCTTTCATACCAAGCTCTAGGAGCTTGTTTCAGACCATACAATGACTTCTTTAGTTTGAAAACATATTCTGGATTTTTTGAGCTTTCAAAACCAGGGGGTTGGTGCACATATACCTCTTCTTCTATATAGCCATTTAAGAATGCACTCTTAACATCCATCTGATACAGAGTGATGCCTTTATTAACAGCAAAAGAAATTAAGAGTCTGATAGATTCTAACCTGGCGACTGGAGCAAAGGTTTCTGTATAGTTTATCCCCTCTTGCTGACTATAACCTTGTGCTACCAATCGTGCCTTGTTTCTGATGACTTCACCTTGTTCATTCAGTTTTTTTCTGAACACCCATTTTGTTCCAATGACGTTGAATCCTTTTGGTTTAGGAACTAGATCCCATACGTCATTCCTTGTGAATTGATTCAGCTCCTCTTGCATTGCTAGAATCCAGTCATTGTCCAGAAGTGCTTCATTAATTGAAGATGGTTCAATCAGAGAAACAAGTCCCATGAGGGATTCTTCAGAGTTTCTGAAGCTGGCTCTTGTTCTGATTGGATCTTCCTTTCTTCCTAATATTGTTTCTTCTGGATGATCCATGCTGCTTCTGGATGGTCTTTTCTGAGGTTGATCAACATACGATGCTGGATTGCTTGCAGTGCCTCTTTCTGATGTTGAGGGAGTGTCTCTGTTAAGAGATTCTGATGACTTGTCTTAAGTACCTGTGAATTCAACTTCCATACCTGCAAGTAATTCATTCTGCTTTGACTTTTGAGAGTCAAGCTTATCATCAAAACGAACACTGATTGATTCTTCCACAATCTGTGTTTCTGTATTGTATACTCTGTACCCTCTTGAGCGTTCAGAGTATCCTAACATAATACATTTATGTGCTTTAGAGTCAAACTTGTTCAAATAATTTTTAGTATTCAAAATAAAGCAAGTACATCCAAATGGATGAAAATATGAAATGTTGGGCTTTCTGTTCTTCCACAATTCATATGGAGTCTTTTCCAGAATAGGTCTTATGGAGATTCTATTCTGAATGTAGCACATTGTGTTTATTGCCTCTGCCCATAAGATCTTAGCAACGTTAGTCTCGTTGATCATGGTTCTGGCCATTTCTTGCAATGTTCTGTTCTTTCGTTCTACAACTCCATTTTGCTGAGGAGTTCTAGGACAAGAGAAATCATGCAGAATGCCTTTGTCATTAAAAAATGATTCAAAATATTTGTTTTCAAACTCTCCACCATGATCACTTCTGACTTTGACGATTCTAAGATCCTTTTCATTCTGAACTTGGTTGCAGAAGGTGACAAACACAGAGTGTGACTCGTCCTTGTGTCTTAAGAACTTTACCCATGTCCATCTGCTATAGTCATCTACGATTACTAACGCATACTTCTTGCCACTGACTGAAGCAGTTTTAACTGGTCCAAATAAGTCAATGTGCAGAAGTTCTAATGGCTTAGAGGTGGAAACAACGTTTTTAGATTTGAAAGCTGGTTTTGCAAACTTGCCTTTCTGACATGCTTCACACAGAGCATCTGAATTGAACTTCAGGTTAGGAAGTCCTCTGACCAGATTGAGTTTGTTAATCTGAGATATTCTTCTCATACTAACATGCCCCAATCTTATGTGCCAGATCCATTGCTCATTGTTAACAGACAGAAGACACTTTACATTTTGACTTTTCAGTTCAGAAAGTTTTATTTTATAAATGTTGTTTTTCCTCTTTCCATTAAACAGGATAGTCCCATCTTTCTGACTAACAGCTTTGCATGAATTTTGATTAAAGATTATATCATAACCGTTATCACTTAATTGACTTATGGATAACATGTTATGCATTAATCCATCTACTAATAAAACATTACTTATAGAGGGAAGATTTACATTACCTATTGTTCCAGAGCCAATTATCTTTCCCTTTGATTGCCTCCAAAGCCTACGTGGCCTTCAGGCTTAAGTTCCAGGCTTTGGAACATATGCCTTCTTCCCGTCATGTGTCGTGAGCAGCCAGAGTCCAGGTACCATGACTGGTGTTTCTGCTTTGCTGCTAAAGATATCTGCAACATGTATTATTTTATCCTTAGGTACCCATATTTTCTTGGGTCCTGATTTGTTAGTTTTACCAAAACTCTGGTTGAATTTTGGTTTGACAGAATAATTACTACTGGTATATTTGATGTCGTGTGTGTGCCCATAAACAAAGTGAGAATCAAGTGAAGTGCGTTTTATCACTAAATCCATGGCATTCTTTGGTGTAGGTACCTTACCTTGGTATCCTATTCCTTTTCTGCCATTTCTGCTAACTCCATAGATCATTGAAGCCATCTTGCTTCTATCTATGTTTTTAGCTAGAAACTTCTGAAAGTTGTGATCATACTCCTTGATGATCTCATCAGCACTGCTGGGAGTTTCAGGGATTGTTTCCTTCTGAGAGTTTTGTAAAAGATTTTCTAATTTTGAAAATTTATTTTTCAACTCAGAATTTTCCAATTTGAGACTCTCAGTTTTATCAGAGTCAGAAGCAAGATCCCTTTTCAGGTTTTTGAATTTGACTTTGATCTACTGATATCTTTCCAGAATATCATTAAGGCTTTCAGCTAGTTCAGCCTTAGTAAAATTAATAGCAAAGTCAGGAAATACCTCTTCTGTGTCTGATTCAGAGTCTGATTCAGAAGCTTTACTGTCTTCTGTTATGTTTGCCATGAGAGCTATGTTTTCTCTCTCATCATCTGATTCTGAGTCAGCTTCAGATGTATCAGAATCATCCCATGTGGCCATGAGACTTTTCTTCTTTTCCTTGCCAAACTTTCTTCTAGGCTTTTCCTTCTGAAGCTTTGGGCAGTCACTTTTGTAGTGCCCTTGCTCGTTACATTCATAGCAGATGATGTCCTTGTTGTTTGGCTTTCTTCTTCCTGAAGAGCCTTCAGATCTTCTGTGTCCAGAGGAGGATTCCGACCTTCTATATCTGGAGGAAGATTCGTTCTGATTCTCTGATCTTCTGGGATTCCTGAACTTCCTTTGCCTCTGCTTCCATAGTTGGTTCACCCTTCTGGAAAGGAGAGACAGTTCATCTTCTTCTGATGAGGACCCATCATAGGTTTCTTCAACAGCCTACAAAACCTTGGAGTCAGATTTTCTATTAGATTTTAAAGCTAATGGCTTACCTTGCTTTTGAGGTTCATCAGCTTCTAGCTCTATCTCATGACTTCTGAGGGAGATGACAAGTTCCTCCAGAGAGATTTTGTTGAGATCCTTAGCTAGCTTCAGCGCTGTGACCATTGGCCTCCACTGTTTTGGCAAGCTTATGATGATCTTCTTAACATGATCAGCAGTAGAATACCCTTTGTCCAGAACTTTGAGACCAGCAACCAGAATTTGAAATCTTGAGAACATCGTTTCAATTGATTCACTTTCTTCCATCTTGAATGCCTCATACTTCTGAATGAGTGCAAGAGCTTTAGTTTCTTTAACTTGAAGGTTTCCTTCATGCGTCATTCTCAGAGAGTCAAACATATTCTTTGCAGTGTCTCTGTTTGATATCTTTTCATATTCAGAGTAAGAGATAGCACTGAGAAGAATTGTTCTGGCCTTGTGATGGTTTTTGAAATCACGCTTTTGTTGATCAGACATTTCTTTCCTGTAAATCTTCTGACCACTTGCATTCACAGGGTGCGTGTATCCATCAGTCACCATATCCCACAGATCAGCATCGTAGGCCAGAAAGAAGCTTTCAATTCTGTCTTTCTAGTAATCAAAGTTCTCTCCATCAAAGACTGGAGGTTTGCCACTGAATCTGTCTCTTTCTTCATTGTTGTCATTGCTGATGTTTTGATGTGTTCCTGCCATAGTGTTTTTCAATGCTGGATCTTGTACTGACACGGTTAAGTGTTATAAGCTCATAACCAGGCGCTCTGATGCCAATTGAAGAAGTGAAAAACACAAGAAGAGGGGGTTGAATTGTTAAAACTTGAAATCAAATGCAGACAACACGTTATTTTTATCCTGGTTCGTTTGATCTCAAACTACTCCAGTCCACCCGTCAAGGTGATTTCGCCTCTCTCCAACGAGGTCTTAATCCACTATATTCAACTGAATACAACAACTGCTTTAACAACTGCTAAAGCCTTCTTGAGTCTAACCACAGACCGGTTTATCTCAAGGAATTTCTTTTACAGATTAATGAACAAATGTGTTTGATGTTTTCTAGGAAAAACTATATATCACAACTGTGATAATACACAATATAAAGCTTAGATGAAACTAGATTGCTAGAGCTATAGAGTAAGCGGTTGAGAGCTTTTAGCAAACTGGATGAGTGAGAACGTAAAGATGTTTGGCTTTTGTATGTGTGTGTAGGAGAATTGTAGAGTATTAGCCATTTCTTTTCTCACTGATTTGTTTATATAGCCTTGGAATAGATACGTTGCTGTCCATAATTCCATTTCAATGCTCATAACATTCTTTCCTTTTTGAGAAGATCTTTGTCTTGGAATAAAGCTGTTGGTAATTAATCTGCCTTGAATGCAGTAACGTTGACACTTCAGAATGTTTTGCTTAATGAAAATCAGAGTGTTCTTGGCTTTAGCTTATTCTGGCGCTTCTGAATGCTGATGACATGATTAGGATCTTGATCAAAGCCAGAGTATGTTAAGCGCAGATTCTGTTCATCAGGCTTCAGCGTAAGCACATGTTGATCTTCTGGTGCTGACATATCTTCTGATGCTGATGTTGATATTGATATTCTGATGCTGATTCCATCAGAGTTTCCTGCGAATACACAACATAATTTTGAGTAGCACATATGTCTTATATAAATCTCATAATTCATTTAATCTTGTATTTTGTTATCATCAAAACTCTAATTGAGGGTTGTAGAATCAAACTATGTTCTAACAATCTCCCCCTTTTTAATGATGACAAAAACCAGATTTTTTAAATTAAAATAAAATGATGAAAGTATCAGAGTTTAAGGATAAAGAGGAAACGGTATCAGAGATAATCAGATAATGAGTAAAAAGTATCAGAGCTAAGAGGGTAAGGAATAAAAAGTATTAGAGTAATGATGAGAAAAACTCCCCCTGAGTTGATTATTTCCCTTTGATTCCTTGAGACCTTGAGCATCAGAACTTTACTGAACTTTCTTGGAGCATCAGAATTTTACTTTATCAGAGTTTATCAGATTCTTGTACCTGTAAGCTTTTCAGAACAACAAATATATAAGGATGTTAGAATGTTTGAGACTTATGTCTCAGTAATCCGTTATTGAAAAATATCATTCTTTCTCCCCCTTTTTGTCAGTTATCAAAAAGCGCGAATAATCAGAGTTAAAATTATCAGAGTAAAAACACGTTTGTATTAAAACAGAAGCAATGATAGTTTAGAACAAGTAAAAATATTACAGGCAAACATGTAAAGAAAACAAGGAAAACACAAGAAAATTTCTAAGAAGAAGGAGGAAGTCGTGTGAACAGAGCTTCCAACATGCTCTTGATTTGCTCGCTGGTTTCCGCTTGCTTAGATACCATGTTTGCTATAGAATCAATCTTGATATCCTGCTTGTCCATCCGTTCGTTCATCAGCATATCTGATCTCTTCAAATCCTCCAGAGCCTTCCTGTCAAGAGAGGAAGCTTGAGGATCTTCAGATACAGGCTGCTTCTCAGAGCTTTCTGTAGTTTCTTCTGCTTGACCCAAGTCATCATCTTGAATTATCTGTTCTTCTGCAGGTTGAACATGAGATGTTGGACGCTTTTCAGACCAAGGCGCAATGTCCAGATGGAGAGCTTCTTCCTTCAGCAGCTTGCTCAGAACTGGACCTTCCATTTCCTTCAGCAGATTGCTGAAGTTCTGTTGAGCCTGTCCATAGCTCTGGTCTTGCAACTTGAAGGTTTCAGCGCAAACCCATCTTCTAAATTGAGTCCAGAGGAGATCTGATACAGCAGGATCAACCACTTCCAGACTTGCTTGTTTCAAAGAAGTGATCCACTTATGCATATCTGTTTCAAATTTCAAAATGCTGGAACCAACATCTGGTTGTTTCGGTTTAGGGATGGCTGTTTTCTGGTTTATTGCAGCAAGGCGTTCAAAGACTGTTAGATCAATGACTGTCTTACTGTGGTTTTCTGTATTTTTCTTAGGTGAGGGAGTGGGAGAGTCATAAATCACGATTGGACTTGATGGGGTGTTTGGTGGAGTTGTTTCTGGTGAGGAGGGAAGTTGAGCCATATTAACAGTGGTACCACAGGGAAATTGAATGGCCAAAGGTTGTGGTTCAGGAGATTCAGAGGTTTGAGCCTCAGAGGTTTGAGTCTCAGGTTGTGGAGAGGGTGGATTAATTTTTGGTTGAGGAGAGGAAGGTTGTGGGATTTCTGGTTCTGGTATTGGAGAGAGTGGAGTTTCTGGTATTGGTGAGAGGGGAGTTTCTGGTATTGGTGAGATGTCTGGTTGTGGATTTGGATTGTCTGTTTCGGCAGCAGAAGAGTGTTGTTCTATATCAGAAAGAACTTGTGCAAGTTCTGGTTCTGGTATGGTTGCAGTGTTTGGATTTTGTGGTTTGGAGCGGGATCTTCTGAGAGTTAATGACTCAGAAGGGTCAAAGTCAGTGTCAAAATCTTCAAAGGTTTGGGGTGTTGGGATATCAGATGGAGTTGGAATAGATGTGGAAACAGCAGTTGAATCTAAAATAGTTACAAAAACAGGATTACCTCTTTTCTTTGGAGTCTGTTGAGATGATCCTTCTGGAGCAGCTTTTCTCTTCTTTGTCTTCTTCAGAGAAACCTCTGGTGCCTTCTGCTTAAGATCTTGAATATTCAGATTAGGTGCCGTACCATCAGCTTTACAAGCATCCAAATATCTCAGAATGATTTGAGGCTCAGAGTCAATCTCTGAGAACATATGGTAACATCTCGTGCCAGTCTTTGTATGTCATCGTCATCTTCTGTATGATTTTTTTGATATTCTTGTTAGCATCCTCCACAACACCATTCATCTTCGGCCAGTAAGGGGAAGAATTATGATGCTGGATTTTGAATTGTTTACAGAGTTCGATGATCATTGTATTATTGAAATTTGTACCTGTGATACGGTGGCAGAATCGACTGTTAATACTGGTTTGCATTTTTTGTTTGCAAATGTCGCAGTAAGCAAGAGTCGTCACCGACTTTTCTTTTATCCAACAAGGAAAGGGTGAAAAGAACAGAAAAAGACCTTTTTTCGATATTTCTGAGTACGGGGGGTAGATTATGGGAAGGGAAGGTGTTAGCACCCTTACCATCCATGGTTTTCCATGGGCTCTTAGGTACTTTCTCATTTTCTAAAATTGCTTGTGTTTGTGTGTTTGAAAAGCTTTGAAAATTGCCTTAGTGCGGCGATTCACTTTATGGTAACTCTTGTATCAGTCCTCAAGAGTGTGATAAAGTGTTTTGAAAACTTTTGTTTGAAAAGTATTTGAAAGTGTAGTGTGTAAATTTATTTGAGCTAGTACCTAACAGTTATCTACCTACTCAAAAAAAGACTGTTCTTTTCCTCCTACCCTTTAGACCGTGTTATCCTACTATTAATGAGTAGGTAACCCTAGTCGTTGGATGTATGAGGGACTATCGAAAGGGATGTTTATGGTCATTGAAGGCAACATGTAAGGATACCTTAGCATTTCGAAGGGACTATCATCATAAGATCATTTCTCGCAGGCAACCCGAGGGATATTTTAGGGACTATGATCTTTATGATGATTTTAAACTGAGGGCCGTTGCTAAGAGTATCCCTACGCTCGAGGGACATAACCATTGTTTCCGAGGCAACCAAGTGAGGTATACCCTAAGGGTGCAAGTGTGCAGCAGTGTGCTTTTTTCAGATATTTGATATTGCAATTTGGTGGTCTACAGATTGATTGATTTATCTTGTCATGCACGCCTAAGGTACTAACAATTATTTACAAGCATGCAGAATATAAAAGCGAGAAATAAAGGGTCCTACGCTATTATAGGGCTTTGGTGTAGATACATAAAGAATGGCTGAAAGTAAAAATGCGGAATTGAAAAACCCTAATTAAGCTATTACAAACTGGGCGCAGTTACATCAATAAAAAAAATAATTGTACGGAAAAAATAATTAAGCGCAAGAATTAAAATTGAAAAAAGGTGTAAAACCCTAAAAATCTAATTTGCTCATTGAAAATATTTTTTTGAATTTTTTATAAAAAAAAGATTTGAAATTGACCTAATCTTCTAATAAATTTTAATTAATGAAAATAAGTTAAAATTAATGAAAATAAGTTAAAATTGATTAAAATATTTAATTTTCAAAAATTAATTTAATAAAAAAAAGATAAGTCCTATTTTTGTGATGATTTTCTGATTTTATAAAAAAAATAATTTAAAAAGAAATTAAACTAATTAAACAAAATAAAATAATGAAATAAAAAGAGTGAAGGAATGGGCTTGAGGGGTGTAAACCCAAATTTGGATGGTGCAATCTGAAATTCTATCCAAAGCCCAATCCATTTGGCCCATAGCTGCGTGTGATCCTGTGTGGCTATGTTGTGAGAGTCCATTATGTGGAGCTTCATTGGAAGCGTGAGATCTGGGTAATGCTTGATCTGATGGTGATGAATCTGGGGCGTATGATGAGCGCGTTTGGAATGGAAGCATAGGATCTGCAAATAATTGTTAAGAAAAATAATATGTAGGAGGCAGGGATCAAACCCCTGACCTCCTACACATGCGCACTTTGAAACCCTCCCCTTGTGCCATTGAGCCAACTATTCATTCATTATATAAAACACACATAATATAATATATTTATTAAATGGTCAGTGTAATAACAAAACGCGCGCAAAGTTCAAATGGTCCAATCAGGCTTTGACACGCCATCATCTTCCACATTGGTTGTCGTCTTAGCCTAAGGGTTTTTTACCTACAGACGAAACTGTTGCTCAAGACCTGCATATTTCCAAAACTCATAATAAGCAACATAAATTCAGTTTAAATACATAAATCAACTGGGTTTGATCTCGTGAGTACAATGGTACTCTTCTTTTAGCCTAATTTTGCCTGAAATAAAAACCCTAAAATGGACCTTGAAACCCTAACAATGGCAGTTATTCATACAAGCATCAAAACAAACAATTAAACATTCAAACATGTTCTAAATGATCATATAAACATGAATGCATATTCAAAATTCATTTATCATGCGTAAATTATCAAAATCGAATTCAAGAAAATAAGGGAAAACCGTGATATTGTGAAGGTTGATTCTGAGTGTGTTGATGCGTGGGAGTGGTCCAGGTAGCTTCCAAATGTGCCCAGGAATTGATTGCAAGCCTTAGAATGCTTTGAATCTTCCTGTAAATCAAAATTCGATCACCATTTTTTTTCAAAAAATTGAAGTTCCTTGTGTGTGTTCTACACGGCCAATCCTTTTTTTTGCTCTGGGAATGTTATGGACATATAATAGAACGAATTAGGTCAACAAAAACAGATACAATATTGAAAAATTATGGAAAAAATATTTGATTTGCTATGGATATTTTTAGTTTCTAAAATAGGCCAAATCTTGCTATTTTTGTTCCAATCATTCCTTGCACGAAATCCTTGAGTTTCCAGCTGATCATAGACTCATAATGTGCTCATAAAATCAAATCTTGGATTTTATTTCATTATTCCACTATTTAAATTGATTTATTTTGATTTAAATGAATAAAAAACCAAAACAAATAATAAAAATAATAATATAATAAGTGGATAAGCTCAGGGGTCATGAACCATCTTAGGAACAAATTTCAAACAAGAAAACATGTGCCCATTTGGAAAAAAAATCAATTTTGATCAATGTTGACTTCATGCACATTTCCAAAATTTGGTCAACTTTAGAAATGCATATCTCTCTCATTTTTTACCCTAAGAGGGTGTTCTTTGACTTTTTAGAAAGCTTAGGATGTCCTCTAAACAACCCTTTTGGTCTCATATCAATTGGATCTTCCATGTTTATGTAAGGAGCTTTGACCCAAAAGGTGTTTTTGTTGACTTTTTGAATGGACCTATAATGTCTGAGTTATATCGTTTAAAGCATTACTTGAACTTGAGGGATGAAGAGAAATTGTAGGGAATTTGATTCTCTTCAAAATGATACTTGGTTGGAAAATATCTGATAAAGTATGATAAAGTTATGCCTGGTCAAAGTTTGGTTGACTTTTCCTATTAAAACCCTAATTTGCCATTTTTGACTTTTGATGAGTTAGGAGCATTTCTTGAGGAATCATGATCAACCCTTGATCAAATGATGGATATTACTTCAAAATGTTGATGTTGACCAAAAATCTTGAAGTTTGACTGTATTTGGGCCACAGTTGACTTTTGACCTAGTATAGTTGATTTTCAGGCATTTGAACAGTTGACTGAGCAAACTTGTTGTGTAAGGCATGAAATTTGACATGGATGGTCTTGGGGACATATTAGGGCAATTTAGAACATTTGGGACCCTTAGGACTCAACCATCTTGCTTGAAATTGAAACCCTAGTTTGAGGCTTATTGTCTCATGAGGAGGATTTGTCTGGTCAATCCTTAGTCAACTTGAGCAATTAAAGATCTTTGGAGGCATGTCTTGAGTGAAATGAGAGGACAAATTTTGGGGTACAATAGTACCATTGTCCGTGATGATTCTCTCTGGAACACCATACCGGCAAATCAGGTTATGCTTGATAAACCGCGGCACAACATTCTTGGTAACAGTAGTAAAAGAGGCTGCCTCAACCCACTTTGTGAAGTAATCAATGGCCTGTAGGATGAAGCGATGCCCATTAGAAGTAGTAGTTCTAATCTCTACAATCATGTCAATGCCCCACATTATAAATGGCCAAGGAGCCATCAAGACATTCAAGGGAACCGGAGGTACATTCACTTTATTAGCATAGATCTGGCATTTGTGACAAGTTCGGGAATGCTGATAACAGTCTGCTTCCATAGTGGATCAATAGTATCTTGCCTGTAGGATCTTTTTAGCCATGGTGTGTCCACTAGAGTGGGTGCCAAAGGTGCCTTCGTGTAAATATTCCATAATCCTCTCTGCTTCGCTCTTGTCTATGCACCTAACTAGAGTAGAATCATGGTTGCGCTTGTAGAGGACTCCATTACTGAGGAAGAACTTTGCGGAGAACCTTCTCAGAAACTTTTTATTATTGAAAGATGCTCCCTCATGATATTCTTAAGCCTCGAGATACCTTTTCACTTCATTAAACCAAGGTTTGTCTGCTACTTCTTTAGTGTCAATCTCATAGCAGTATGCTGGTTCATCTAACCTTTCAATAGTGATCCGAGGAGCCTCATTGTCCCACTTGACCTTGAACATAGATGACATAGTAGCTAGCGCGTCCGCTAACTGGTTCTCTTCTCGTGGAAAATGTCCAAAGGTGACTTCCTCAAAGTGTGGAAGCAATGTTAGCACATGTTCTTTATAAGGGATGAGATTCGGGTGCTTCGTGTCCCACTCCCCCTTGATTTGACTTATTATCAAGGCTGAATCCCCGAAATGCTTAAGAACTTGATCCTCGGGTTAATAGCATCTTTTAGACCCATGATACATGCTTCATACTCTGTTATATTGTTGGTACACTTGAAACATAGTATGGCGGTGAAAGGAGTATGACAGCCCTCGGGGGATATGATTACAGCACCGATGCCATTGCCGAGTGCGTTAGAACCTCCATCAAAAACCATAGTCCATAGGGATCCTTCCTCAGGTCCTTCATCCGGTCCAGGTTCTTCACAGTCAGTCACTAACATAATATTCTCGTCCGGGAACTCAAAATTCATGGAATGGTAGTCATCCACATCCTGATGAGCCAAATGATCAGCTAGTACACTTCCCTTGATTGCCTTCTGGTCGTGTATTGGATATCGTATCCGGTCAGGATCATTTGCCATCTTGCTATTCTTCTGGAGAGAGCGGGATTCTCAAAGATGTACTTGATCGGATCCATCTTAGATATCAACAAAGTAGTGTGGGTCAACATATACTGTCTCAGTCGGCGAGTAGCCTATGCCAAAGCACAACAAGTTTTCTCGAGCAGTGAGTATCTTGTTTCACAGTCGGTAAACTTTTTGCTTAGGTAGTATATTGCATGCTCTTTTCGACCGAACTCGTCATGCTGCCCCAACACACACCCCATTGAATTATCTAACATTGTTAAGTACATTATCAAAGGTCTTCCTTTAATTGGAGGCATTAGAATTGGAGGCTCTTGAAGGTATTCCTTGATTCTCTCGAAGGTGGTCTGGCATTCGTTATTCCACTTTACTACTTGATCTTTCTTTAGAAGTTTGAAGATTGGCTCACAAGTAGCAGTTTGATGGGAAATGAACCTGGCGATGTAATTTAGGAATCCCAAGAAGCTCTAACCTCCTTCCCAGTGCGAAGAATCGACATCTCTTGTATGGCCTTCACTTTTGCAGGGTCTACCTGAATGCCCTTGTCACTGACAATGAAACCTAGGAGTTTACCAGACCTTACCCCGAAGGTACACTTGTTCGGATTTAACCTCAGCTAGTACGTCTTCAACCTATTAAACAACTTTTGTAGATGATCAAGGTTCTCTTCCTCAGTTTGAGACCTGGATATCATGTCATCAATATAGACCTCTATCTCATGGTGAATCATGTCATGAAACAGAGCTACCATGGCTCCCTGATAGGTTGCCCCAACATTCTTCAACCCAAATGAAATCACTTTGTAGCAGAAAGTGCCCCATTGTGTGACGAAGGTTGTCTTCTATATGTCTTTGGGTGCCATCTTGATCTGATTGTAACCAGAGAAACCATCCATGAAGGAAAAGATCTTGTGCTATGCTGTATTGTCAACCAGAACGTAAATATGGGGAATCGGAAAGTCATCCTTGGGCTTGCCCTGTTCAAATCTCGGTAGTCCATACACATATGTACCTTGTCGTCCTTTTTAGGCCCTGGGACCATGTTAGCAACCCATTGGAGGTAAGAGGTGACAACTAAGAACCCAGCATTAAACTGTTTCATAACCTCTGCCTTGATCTTCTCTGACATTTCAGGGCGCATACAACAAACCTTCTACTTTATCGGGGGGAAATCTTCTTTAGTCGGCAGGCGATGAACCATAATATCGATGTCTAGTCCGGGCATGTCTTCATATGACCAGGAAAAGATCTCGACATAATCATGCAACATTCATATCAACTGTTGTTTGACACCAGATTTGCACCTATCTTGACTTCTTTTCTATCCTCTTATGTGCCCATGTTTATTGTCTCAACTGGATCTTCATGAGGCTGTATAGCCCTTTCTTCCTGCTGTAACAGTTTAGCAAGTTCTCCGGGTACCTCACAATCTTCCTCGCCTTCGTCCTCGGCTTGGTTGATCGGATTTTCAAAGTCATAACCGGCAATAGCAGAACTATTATCAATGGGATCCAGAGTGGATATGGATCTGCAGTTTGATACGTGAGTGTGTGTAAGAGCTTAGCTGTATAGACAAAGTAAAAGGCTAAAAAGAAAAACAGAGAGCGCAAAATTTGTATGCATAAACGTCCAATGCTTTATTAATGCCATATGAAATCTAAACATGATAACCCTCACAAACAAACCATTGTGCCCCAGGTAATACACATGGCCATAAAGTTTATATTGTTTATTACATATCCAAAAACAAGAAAGACAATTACTTCTGAATAAAAGTAATTGGTATAAAGTCTTTTGCTGTCCAGTTATTGGGTCCACCATTGGTAGTAGGGAAGATCCAGCTGTCCATGTTATACTCACCATCACTGTCTTCTAGAGCATTGACCCCATGATTGTTGATGCATAGGGGAGGTCCTCCAGCACGAGCACGACGAACAGCCCTTTGAGCCTCTGAAGAGAAACCCAAACCAAACTTATCAGATTTGTAAGAAATGTCAGGGAGCTGGCCCCAGATGGTAGACCCACCTTCTTCAATAACTTCTTTTGTATCCTTGAGAGAAGCCATCTTCAAGGGAGGTCTGGTGATCTTTGGCAGATTGGTCACAATTTCAGTGGCAGCCATAGTCTGAGGTACCTCTTCAAAGTTCTGGCACGGATTTTCGATGAATTCGTCATCCATTTCCACATACCTGAAGGAGTTCAGGTGACTTACCATGTATTCTTCTTCACCATGTACCGTTACAATCTTTCCTTTCACCGGGTATTTCATCATCTGATGTATAGTGGATGTGATATCTCTCGCTCCATGGATCCAAGGGCGACCCAACAAATAAGAATACAATGTTTTAATATCCATCACGTAGAAGGTGGAGTCAAAGGTCTGAGAACCAACTTTGATGGGGATGTCCACCTCCCTGTGCACTATTCTCTTTGAACCATCGAAATCCCTCATTACTGTGTTGCTAGGCTTCAGGGTCAAACCTTCACAATCTAATATGTTCAGAGCTTTCTTAGGCAGCACGTTCAATGATGAACCAGTATCTACTAGAACATGGGCCAAAGTAGTGCCCCTACATTCGACAGAAACATGTAGCGCATCATTATGTTTTCTCCCTCTGGGTGTCAGATCAGCATCAGAAAAACCCAAACCATTATCAGCCGTCAAACTGGCCACACAGTCTTCAAATTGGTCAGCGGAGGTTTCTTGTGGCACATGGGGAGTTTTAAGGAACTTCACCCCGACACTACTAGTACCGTCGGTACGGTTAAATTTCGTCTATTTAATGTTGAATATTGTTGTACCCCAAAATTAGCCCTCTCATTTCTCAAAGGATCAACCTGGACCCTCAGGTTTGCTTCCATCCAATTGAAAATCTTGAATTACAAATTTTTCAAGAAAATCGTTCACAAGGGCAAAATGGTCATTTGCACACCAAAGGAGTCAAACTATGACTTTTGAATCAAAAATCAAGTTCCAAGAATCATATTTCATTAAGGCATGAAATTTGTTCATCAAAAATCAAAAGTCAGAAGTTACTTTGAAAATCAAATTTTCTAAACATTTAGAAAATTTTCAAAGTGTCTAGAGAATATGATACTTCGGAACTTCTGAGCCAGCCTCTATGCAAGTGCAGTCAAAAGTTGCAAACACGGTTCAGAACATGACGCTTCAATCAGAACATGCAGAAGCGATGCTCTTTGGTCAGAACATGATGCTTCAGTCAGAACATGATTCTTCAGCATATGAAGGCTATGTTCAACGCTCTGGTCAGAACATGCCCCTTCAGCATTTGGAGGTTACGTGTCTGATCTTTTACAATCAGAACATTACCAAATCCCAAGACCTCGTTTAAACAACCTGCTGCACTGCTACAGTACAGTACTCTAACAATCATTTAATCCAGTCCACGCCTGCATTTTCCTAAATCTTGTATTTGCACCAAATACAAATAGCTGTGATCAAAAAGCAATGGAACAGTGTGCCACAAGTTCAAATCCCATCTGTCCCCCCCCCCCCCCCCCCAAAAAAAAAACACAACAAATTCATCTATAAATAAGTGGCTCCATCACACTTGCAAGGGGCTGGCTTTTGGAGAGAGAATCGTCAAAAAGAGAGAAAATAAAGTTGTGATACCTTTATAAAAATCCAGAAATCCCAAACAGAAAACAAAAAAACCTTGTTCTTCCCTTGAAGTAAAAGAACTTGGCATTTTCTCTTTCGTTGCTCTTCTTGACTCTAGAATATCTGAAGGCAGCAGCTCAAGTCCCAAACACACGTTCCAAGTTCAAGGTAAGTCTTTCTGACTCTACACCTTTTCACTCAGAACATCATTAAACATGTAGATATCATAGTATTAATGTTGTCCATATCACTGTGTAAGTAGAAAAACCGAGGATCAAAATATCCTGATTAAGGCTAGACTCAGGACCAGGATCAGAACTTCCATAAATTATTGTGTTGTTTATCCTTCTGATTTGTTGTTTGCTGAAAACTGAATAAGTTATCATTATGTTGATTGATATAAGAAAAGAGTTAAAATGTAACACAAAACTTTTGTTTTTCACTCACCATTCTAACACATAGAACTTCCATGATTCACTCACTGTTCCAACACAGCACAGAACTTTTGGGTTCTCCCTACATGTCAAACGTACTGAACTTCTGATGTTTCCACTCGCTATTTTCTTACACAATCAGAGTTTATGATTTTTACATGCTGACAATACACTGAATTTCTGGGGTTTTACCCACTGTTTTAGTGTAATATAGAACTTTTGACTTGTGGTCTAGTTCTGAGTACCACCCAAAACTTTTGTGTTTCCCCTCTAATATTCCTTGCAGGACCTTAGAGTTTACCAATTCAAAACTTTTGATACCCACTGATGCTTCCTTCTGAGTCACCACGCGCCTGACTTCAGAACTTCTGATCCTTGTTGTTTTGCTTGCAGCAGCACGATGTTCCTATCTTTCATTTATTTTTCTTTTTATCATTTTTAATATTAACTCTTCTTTTATTAACATAAAAAGACATAAAAATATTTTCTTTCTTTTTATTTCTTTTTTATTGAGACAAAAACATTTTTCTAAACAAATCCTTTTTCTTTCTTATACTGTACATTTCAATATGGTTGTAATAGTAATTTAGGATTTAATTTTATTTGCAACCCCCATTCATATATATGTACCCCCATCCCTAAAATATTTTAATAACGTAGGACTTTATATTTCCGCAATTTATCACTTTCATATATAAATGCTAGTAATTAAGGTGTGTATGGCAAGACATGAAATTGACAAATAGATCACCCTAAGCAAGACTAAATACATGCAATCAAACACACTTTACACATATGCACCCTTAGGGTAATCTCACTTGTTGCCTAACAAAAAAATAGTAATGTCCCTCGAACATGGGCGTTTTAGCAAAGACCCTCGATAAAAGACCGTAGTCCCTCGATGACCCTCGATGTTGCCTTTGGTAAACGATCTAGTCCCGAAACGACATTGCTAAAACGTCCCATAGGTTTCCTTCTATGACTATACAAACATCCCACACCCATCCCTTCACATCCAACGATGGGGCTTCTTACCAAAATAATGGTAAGATAGTAACGTCTAAAGGAGGAAGAAAAGAACAATTAAGACCTTTTGAGTAGGTAGATTCGCTCTTAGTTGCTCGCTTGCTCATAACAAAAACATTCTATACACCAACACTCTCACTTTGAAACATTTTCGAAAGACAACACTTTGTATGTGTTCTTATAGAAACGAGAGCCATTACAAAGGAAACCCTTTTCAAAATCACTTTCAAAAAACACATCTCACGAACACCTCTTTGATCTATTTTCTAAACAACACTTTGTACGCATTCTTATAGAGACGAGAATCATTACAAAGTCACATTTTCAAAATACTTTCAAAACCCACATCACAAGCACACATTCAAATAAAAGAAAGTGATCTAGCAAGTAACTAAGAGCCCATGGAAAACCATGGATGAAAAGGGTGCTAATACCTTCCCTTTTCATACTCTACCCCCCGAACTCAAGAAAACATCTCTCTAAAGGTCTTTCCTGTGCTTTTTCACCTTTCCTTTTGGATAAAAGAAAATTCGGTGGCGACTCTTGCTAACCACAACATTTGCAAACACAAACACAAAACACCCAAGTCAGTTCTCCCACCGTATCACAAAACTGGCGACTCTGCTGGGGAAAATACTTAAAAGTGGGGTTACCTTAGGGTTAGATCATATTTACTTGCTTACATTGTTTGATTTGTTTGCTTTACATTATGGGTCCTTGTTTGGGTTACTGTTAAATATCCTACACCCGGATTTGGGGAAACCTTTTAGGTAAGTAGCAATAAACTGTGAGGGAATTGTGCGGGGTATACCGACACAGTTGAAGCAGTAGCTACGTTGATGCGGCACTTTGGTTGGTACGGGTAACCCTTGAGTCAATCAAGGAGAGTACGAGGCCGCCGCGTGGTGTCATAAAGCATCAACTGACCTTAGAACCTTTAGATTTCACAACTTGTCCAGTAGGACGTAGCGAGGTGGCCTACCTTGGTGTATTCCCAAGGTTGACAGATACTCGATGCTACACTCGTTGAGGTTGGACTCTTGAGCTTTATTTGGTTGTGAGTCAGTCACCTATTGAACGAAGCTAGGAGAAAGATCAGTGATATTGAGATCCCTTAGAACCCGGTTACTATTTATAAGACATGTTGAACCAATCCAACTTTAAGAGGGTATGACCTTAAAACTCACGCAGGCCTTAAACCTAAGAATTTGGTGTGACTCGTTTGTTGCTTGCTATACTTGTGATTTTCTAGCATAATCATGACATCATAAGCATGGCTAACCATTTCAAGGATTTCCTAGGGCTCATTTTTGCTTTGTTTTATAGGACATGGCATCCGCCCGTAGGAACACTATACATATCAACCTTGTGAAAGTATCTCTCCAACTAAAGGATCTGGCATTAAGGGTTCTTGAAAGTTCTCATTTCGCTAAAAAGCATGGTCAATTGCTCAATTTGGTCACTGCAAAACCTGATGAAGAATTATTAAAAGTGTTTTTCCAGTTATTCGATCCTGTGCACTATTGTTTCACCTTCTCGGATTACCAGCTAGTACCTACTATGAAGGAATTTTCTCAGTTGTTGGGGGTACCTATTCTTGACCAGTTACCTTTCAACGACACTGAAGAACATCCAAAGCCTGAAGAGATTGCTAGAGCTTTGTCCTTACAACGGTCTGACATAGTGACAAATTGGGAGACTAGAGGGAGTGTCCAAGGAATTCCGGTCAAGTTTCTATTCGAGAAAGCTTACCATTTTTGGGATACCTTAGATTTACAAGCTTTCGAAGAGGTGCTGGCACTTCTCGTTTACGGGACGGTACTTTTCCCTAATATGGATCAACTAGTAGATGTGAGCACTATTAAGGTTTTTCTGTCTCATAATACAGTGCCTACATTACTCGGGGATATTCTACACTCTCTGCATGCTCTCACTCTAAAGAGAAGGGGGACCCTCCTATGTTGCACTCCTCTTTTGACTAGGTGGTTTATTTCGCACCTACCCAAGTCTGTTTTGAAGAACGATCAGGGTTTGAAATGGTCTCGTAGGTTGATGTCCCTTAAGCATTCAGGCATTCATTGGTGTTCGCGGTTCTCGGAAGATATCATCATTATCAATCGCTGTTGTGAATTCCCTAATGTCCCTCTCTTAGGCATTAGGGGAGGAATCACGTATAATCCTTGTTTGGCCTGGCGCCAGTTCGGTTATGCAAGGAGAGATAATCCTCATAATTCACTTATCTAAGGAATCTCCTTCAACTATGAGAATGATACTCAGGGTTACCGCAAAAGGTTCATAAAAGCTTAGGGCATGACACATAAAATTGACAGCAAGACGTTGGGGCACAAGAATTCCATCCCTCTTGAGCCCTATCTCTGATGGGTACAAGTCCGTGCTCAAAGTCTTATGATGCCTTACCCTGCTGTCCTACCAATAATTGTGGAACCAGTTGCTGAGGGAGATACGGCTTCCCTTATTCGTCATCCTGACATGCCAATCAATCACGAGGAGTTTCAGAAGTCTTGGGTTCAACTTAAAGAGGAGTGGGACACGTTTGAATCTCAGTTTTATGCCAGCAAGAAGAAGGTCCTGGAGCTCACTAGGCTACTTCATGAATAAAGGAACATAAACGCCTACATTGCACCGAAGAGGATGCGCTCCTGGGAAACCTAGTTTCTTTTTGCTTTGAGTTTTGTTTTGTTTAAACTATAAGCCTAAAAGGCATTTTTTGTAACAATTCAAACTCATTAATACAAGTAACGTGTGTTTATTTTTTGTTTAAAGCAAACTTGAGCTTTTAAGAATCCTTGAAATCATTGCATACGCATACCATCCATGACATTGCATAAGCAGTTACCGTTACAGGTTTCTCATCTCCTTCGCTGTTTATTTCAAGCAGAAATGTCTTCTGAACAAAGCATCAGAGATCTTCAGGCACAAAATACCCAATTTCAACAAATGTTCATAACTCTGGCAAAAGGACAGGAGGATCTGAAAGCCCTCATCCTGAAAGAGAAAGAGAAGAAAAAGAAGAAGAAGCGCGTCGGTGCCCTCAATATGGGTAGAAGGTTCGGGGGCCACTAAAGCAATCAGTTGATGTGACTTCCTCATCCAAAGAGGGGGAAAATCAAGAAAGACAAACAAGGGAAGAGGACCCCAATCCTGAAGTCTCTGACAACAATATCGACTACAATGATGAACAGTATCCTCCCACTGAGGATAGGTACAAGCAGTTAGAGGATCGGTTAAGTGCTATGGAGATCCAGAGAATACCAAGGTTGGATTTTGAAGAATTGCGGCTAGTGTCCGGGGTAGTCATCCCATGGAAATTTAAGGCTCCAATTTTTGCAAAGTACGATGGGGTGTCTTGCCCAAAGCTCCATCTCCGTTCCTATGTAAGAAAGATCCAGCCCCACACCGCTGATAAAAACTTATGGGTTCATTTCTTTCAAGACAGTCTGTCAGGGACTCAACTTGAATGGTTCTACCAATTGGAGGGAATTAATGTCCGAAACTGGGAGGATCTGGCTGCCACTTTTTACAAGCAGTATCAATACAATGTTGACCTGGCCCCTACTCGTACTCAACTCCAGAGTATGTCCATGGGTGCGGGTGAAGGTTTTAAGGACTACGCGCAGAAGTGGAGAGATTTGGCCGGGAGAGTCCAACCCCCTTTGTCTGACAGGGAGTTGGTCGACATGTTTCTTGGGACGCTATCTGGTTCGTTCTTCAACCATTTAATCGGTAGCTCATCGGCTGGTTTTACTGAGCTGATATTAACCGAAGAAAGCGTAAAAGCTGGGATTCAGAGTGGTAAAATACAAAAGGATACCTCGTCAAGTTTAGCAAAGAAACCTTTCACTAGTAAGAAGGAGGCCAGTGCCATTTATAGGCTGAGAGATCAGAGCAGAGCGGGATACCGTCCAACGGTTAGTGCTGTAATGATACATATGACTGCGGCTTCTCCATAATTCAACAATCAGCAAAGGGTAGAAAGACCACAAAGGCAGTTTACCCGGATTAACATGACATTGATAGAGGTTCTACCCCATCTTCTAAGATCCAACTTTACAACTTTGAAAGAGGCTCCCAAGAATCCTAATACCTCATATCCTTGGTATAATCCTAACGCTCGGTGTGCCTACCATTCTGAGAGTCCCGGTCACGATACAAATGACTGCTGGGCTCTGAGAAATAAAGTACAAGATATGATTGAAGCCAAGGAGATTGAGTTCGATGCTCCGGAGAAGCCCAATGTCATAACTGCTCCCATCCCTAGACACAACCGTGGAGTTAACACTGTTGATACTGATCTATTTGTAACCTCAGTTGATGAAGTCTCTACTCCCCTTATGACTGTTAAGAAGAATTTGTTGTTGGCTGGTTTATTTCTAGGTTGTGATGAAGATTGCCACATATGTTTATCCCTGCCTTCTGATTGCTATTTGCTGAAAACATGTGTCCAACGCCGGATGGACAACAGAGAAATTTTGTTCGAAAAAACTTTGATTCCAACCATTCTGTGTGAATATATTGCCATTATAACCATTTCCGCCAGTCCTTCCAAGGTTTCCTCGAGAAAACCTGTTAGGATTACACCCACTACGAGAGTCACTCCGTTGATAATCACATGTCCCGGGCCTGTCCCGTACACCTCAGACAAAGCTGTCCCTTGGCATTATGGCGCCGATGTTTACTATCATGGCGTTAAACAAAACTTGAAGACTGAAGAAGCTGATCCTGATGTCGGTAACATTGTTGGGACCAGCAAGATTACTAGAAGTGAAAGGGTTTTCTCTCCTGAGATCTCCCCAAATACGGTCACTAAGCCTATCGTTATTTCATCTTCTACTCCTGCTAGTACTTCAGTTACTACTCCAGTTGTTACCCCTACCGATAAGTCATCTGGGATGCGAGGCAAAGAATCTGTAGGTGAGCCTGCTCGGACGGAGACACCTAGAAAAATTGTTGTGGAAACCTCTAAGAAAGAGATAGAGGAAATTTTGAAAATAATTAAAAAGAGTGACTACAATGTGGTCGAGCAGCTGGGGTAGACCCCCTCAAATATATCCATGTTATCCCTATTGTTATGCTCCGAGGCCCATGTGAAGGCTTTGATTGCATTCCTCAAAACTGCGCATGTGCCGCAAGAGACTTCAGCTAATCAATATAAAGATTGCGTGGCTAGCTTGACTGGTGACAATGGGCTGGGTTTTTCAAATGCAGACTTGACACCAAAGGGAGGGAAACATAATGATTCTCTGCATGTCTCGATCGAATGCAGTGGCACTACCATGGCTCATGTGCTGGTGGATACTGGGTCTTCGCTAAATGTTCTGCCCAAGAAGGCATTGGACCGTTTGGATTGCAAGGGTTTGACTTTAAATCCAAGTAACATTGTGGTAAGGGCTTTTGACGGGTCAAAAAGAATGGTGCATGGGGAAGTGGACCTCCCTGTAAAGATAGGCTCTTAGACTTTCAAGTCCACTTTCTATGTGATGGACATCAGGCCATCGTATTCTTGTTTGCTGGGTCTTCCTTGGATCCATGAGGCTGGGGCAGTTACTTCCACACTCCACCAAATGCTGAAGTATCCGGTGAAAGGGAAGATTGTCACTGTACGGGGTGAAGAGGAGTATATGGTAAGCCATCTCAATTCCTTCCTCTACATAGAGATGGACGGGGAATTTATCGAAACTCCTTGTCAGAATTTTGAAGAGGTCCCTCAGATCTTGGCATCGAATGAAACTGCTAGCGACAAACCTCCTTTGAAGATGGCTTCTTTCAAGGACGCCAGGGTTGTGGTTGAAGAAGGTGGTTGTGCCAATTGGGGTCAGCTCCCTGATTTCACTTACAAAATTGACAAATTTGGTTTGGGCTTTACTTCAGGGGCTCAAAGGGTTGTTCGATGCGCTCGGGATGGAGGACCTCCGCTACGCATCAGTAATCGTGAGGTCAACGCTATTGAAGACAGTGAGGAAGACCCTGACATCAATGGCTGGATCTACCCGACTATCAATGGTGGACCGAATAACTGGACGGCTAGAGATTTTGTTCCAGTTTCTTTTATTCCGCAGTAATTGTCTTACTTGTTTGTAATGAACAATTTAAAATTTTGTTGGCCTTGTGTCTTACCCGAGGCACGATGGTTCTATCTGTGAGGGTTATTATATGTCATCTCATATTTCATCAATGAAGTATTGGACGTTCTTTGCATACAAATTTTGTGCTCTCTGTTTTTCTTTTCTGCCTTTACTTTATCAATACAACTATGCTCTTACACACACTCACGTATCATACTGCAGATCCATACCCACTCTGGATCCCATTGATAATAGCTCTGCTATTGCCAGTTATGACTTTGAAAATCTGATCAAACAAGTCGAGGATGAAGGTGAGGACGATTGTAAGGTACCTGGAGAACTTGCTAGACTACTACTACAGGAAGAAAGGGCCATACAACCTCATTAAGAGCCGGTTGAGACACTGAATTTGGGTACTGGGGAGGACAAAAAAGAGGTTAAAATATGTGCAAATCTGGAGCTTGGCGTCAAACAGAGGTTGATACATATACTGCATGACTATGTTGAGATCTTCACCTGGTCCTATGAAGACATGCCTGGTTTGGACACTGATATTGTGGTACATCGCCTGCCAACTAAGGAAGACTGTCCTCCGATTAAACAGAAGGTTCGTCATATGCATCCCGAAATGTCAGAGAAGATCAAGGCAGAGGTCATGAAGCAATTCGATGCAGGTTTCTTAGCTGTCACCTCCTATCCGCAGTGGGTTGCTAACGTCGTTTCGGTACCTAAGAAGGACGGTAAGGTACGGATGTGTGTGGATTACTGAGATCTGAACAGGGAAAGCCCCAAGGATGACTTCCCTCTCCCCACATTGATGTTCTGGTTGACAACACCGTGCAACACAAAATCTTCTCCTTCATGGATGGTTTCTCTGGCTACAACCAGATCAAGATGGCTCCTGAAGACATGGAGAAGACGACCTTCGTTACACAATGGGGCACCTTCTGTTACAAGGTGATGCCTTTTGGGTTAAAGAATGCTGGGGCAACTTATCAGTGCGCTATGGTCGCTTTGTTCCACGATATAATTCACCACGAGATTGAGGTTTATGTTGATGACATGATATCCAGGTCTCAAACCAAAGAGGAACATCTCGATTATCTACAAAAGTTGTTCGACGGGTTGAAGATATATAAGCTAAGGTTGAATCCGAACAAATGCACCTTCAGGGTAAGGTCTGATAAGCTTATGGGTTTCATCGTCAGTGACAAAGGTATTCAGGTAGACCCCTCAAAGTTAAAGGCTATACGAGAAATTCTGGCTCCTCGTACAGAGAAGGAAGTTAGAGGTTTCTTGGGACGTTTGAATTATATCGCCCGATTCATTTCACATATGACTGCTACTTGTGAGCCAATCTTCAAGCTTCTGAAGAAAGATCCAGTGGTAAAGTGGAATGATGAATGCCAGATTGCTTTTGAAAGAATCAAGGAATACCTTCAAGAACCTTCAATTCTGATTCCTCCAGTTGAAGGGAGACCTTTGATATTATACCTGACAGTGCTAGACAATTCGATGGGGGGTGTGCTGGGGCAGCATGACGAGTCTGGTTGAAAAGAGCACGCCATTTATTACCTTAGCAAAAAGTTTACCGACTGTGAGACAAGATACTCACTTCTCGAGAAAACTTGTTACACTTTGGCATGGGTTGCTCGCCGGCTAAGACAGTATATGCTGACTCACACTACCTTGTTGATATCAAAGATAGATCCGATCAATTACATTTTCGAGAAGCCCGCTCTCTCTGGAAGGATAACAAAGGGGAGTGCATTGGCTGATCATTTGGCTCATCAAGTCGTGGATGACTACCAGTCCATGAATTTTGAGTTCCCGGATGAGAACATTATGCTGGTGATTGACTACGGAGAACCTAGACCGAATGAAGGACCTGAGGAAGAATCCCAATGGTCTATGTATTTTGATGGAGCCTCGAACGCACTGGGTAACGACATTGGTGTTGTGATCATATCTCCCGAGGGCTGTCATATCCCGTTCACTGCCCGATTATGTTTCAACTGCACCAACAACATGGCGGAGTATGAAGCATGTATCATGGGTCTTCGAACTGCTATTGACCTAAGGATCAAGTTCTTGAGTGTATTCATGGATTCAGCCTTGGTGATAAGTCAGATCAAAGGCGAGTGGGATACAAAGCACCCGAATCTCATTCCTTACAAAGAACACATACTGACATTGTTCCCGCACTTTGAGGAAGTAACTTTTGAACATTTCCCATGAGAGGAGAATCAGTTAGCGGACGCACTAGCTACCATGTCTTCCATGTTCAAAGTTAGGTGGGACAACGAAGCTCCCCGAATCATCATTGAGAGGTTAGATGAACCAGCACACTGTTTTGAAATCGATATTGAAGAAGTGGCAGACAAACCCTGGTTTCACGAAGTCAAAAGGTATCTCGAGGCTCAAGAGTATCCCGAAGGGGCATCTGTCAATGATAAGAACTTTCAGAGAAGGTTCGCCGCAAAGTTCTTCCTCAGTAATGGAATCCTCTATAAGCACAATCATGACTCCACACTACTACGGTGTGTGGACAAGAGTGAAGTAGAGAGGATCATCACAGATCTACATGAAGGCACCTTCGAAACCCATTCTAGTGGACATACCATGGATAAGAAGATCCTACGGGAAGGATACTACTGGTCCACTATGGAAGCCGATTGTTATCAACACTTTCGAACTTGTCATAAATGCAAAATTTATGCTGATAAGGTGCATGTGCCTCCAGTCCCCTTAAATGTTTTGACAGCTCCGTGGCTCTTTGCGATGTGGGGCATTGAGATGATTGGAGAAATAAGGCCCACCGCTTCCAATGGGCATCGTTTCATGCTAGTGGCCATTGATTACTTCACAAAATGGGTTGAGGCAGCCTCTTTTGCTACTGTTACCAAGAGAGTTGTGGCGCAGTTTATCAAGCATAACCTGATCTATCGATATGGTGTACCAGAGAGGATTATTACCGACAATGGTACAAATCTCAACAACACAATGATCACCGAGCTCTGTAAACAGTTCAAGATACAACATCATAACTCTTATCCCTACCGGCCGAAGATGAATGGCATTGTTGAAGAAGCTAACAAGAAGATCAAGAAGATTGTACAGAAGATAACGGTGACATATAAAGACTGGCATGAGATGTTACCATTCGCTCTTCATGGATACCATACCTCAGCATAGACGTCGACAGGGGAAACACCCTACTCTCTGGTATATGGCATGGAGGCAGTCCTACCCATTGAGGTCCAGATCCCTTCTATGTGAATCATGAAGGATGCGGGTTTAAACAAAGACGACTGGATCCGAACCCGACTGATCAGTTAAATCTAATTGATGAAAAGAGACTCACTGCTATCTGCCATGGTCAGACGTATCAAAAGAGAATGATCAAAGCTTTTAACAAGAAACTTAAGCGACAAGATTATCAAGTCGAGAATCTAGTAATCAAACGCATCATATTGCTGCAAGGTGATCCCAGGGGAAAATGGACCCCTACGCATGAAGGGCCATTTGTGGTTAAGAACATTTTCTTGGGAGGAGCTATGATTCTAACAACCATGGATGGTGACGACCTTCCTCACCCTGTCAATGTAGACATAGTGAAAAAATACTATGCCTAATCAAAAGACTCGTTAGGTTGACTGGCCTAGGCAAAATAAGGGCTTCCCGGCGAACCAAAAGAGTTCGGGCAAAAATAAGGGATAAAAATGAAAAAATTTGTACACCTGGCAAGTCGAAAACCCGAAAGGGGGACTTGGGCAAAAAGGGGTATCCCGGTGGACTGAAAACTTGAAAGGGAGGTCCAGGAAAAAGTTAGGGATATAAAGCGTACCACTATGTCTCATTGGATCATCTGGCGAACAAGACTTCGACATCGACTATCAAGCTCGGACGGTGCCAACCAATCTGATTAACCTTCGGCCAAGAAGCAAATTGATGAGACGCTTGAAGACATAAAGGCAATAGCAGATTTGAAACTCAATGGATTTGTTGCACATAGTTGTTTTCTTTTTGTTGTACATAATATTGTATAGCTTCCATCTTTACGGCAGTGTTCTCTTACTATAGCGTCAACTTTCTTGTACAAAAACGCATGTTACAAGCCAACTTTAAAGATCAATACAAGTCATTTTTTACGAAACTATTTGTTTTTCTTTTTTTGCTTTGTTTTGCAAGAACGTCCAATGATTTATTCTTGACATATGCATTTGAATATGATTACCATTCACAAACATTTGCATAGGAAAAAGAAAGACAATTGCTCATAACTTAGGAAACAGAGACAAAAAACTAAAATGTTAAAGCCCGACAGTTACGCTATCCAGCAGGTATCAGGGTAGAGACAGCTTTGGAGCACAGTCATCAATACATGCGACCTTGTAACATCTGTATTCCCCACAGAGTAAAGGTAGTCGAGGCATTGATATCAGTTCTCTCAAAACGAGAAATAATCTCCCTAGCCAGGGCCGTCAAAAGCCTGACATCTTTGTCTCCCAATCAAATTTCACAATCGTGAGTGAATCATCATAAATTTTCATCTCCTAAAGCAGGGTCTGTTTCTATGGGTACGAAAGCTCAATCCCCGACAGAGCTTATTACTTCAGCTACAGAAGTCCACCTTCCAACAGAGTCATTCCTCCCGCAGAGTTACTCTCATACAAGGTCTCTCCTTGGCAAAATTTTCACAAACAGCAAAGAACAAAACTCTGGCACAGTCATTTCCGTTCACTATCCCCAGCAGAGGTTCACAATCGCGGGCGAGTCAATAATTTCATTCCCAGCTGAGTTTATTTCCTCCAGGACAGCAGATCTACCAACAGAGTATCCCTTCCTCTAAATTGGTTTCCTGCAGAGTTATTCTCCAGCATCTCGTCTCGACAAAATGTTTTTTCTCCAGCAGTAGTCATGGATTTATTTTCCCAGACTCGGATGTGTCACAACTAGCATCCCGTGTCCATACATCATGACATACACACACATATCACATACAACATAATCTCATTTATTTTGAGAACATCATCTAACCTTGTATTTCATGCATCGCATATAACTAACCCTGATATCTTTTCAGGAAAGGGCGATTAAATTCAATGAATCCAGCAGTTATACAGATCACATCTACAGACAACTAATGGAAACTCAGTTCCCGAAATCAAAATGGGTCAACTAATCTACATGATCAAGCAGAGTAAGCCCTACTATCCAGGATTTCATTTCGAAGTAACCCTATTACCCAGGTTCCTTCTCACAAGCCCTACTATCCAGGCTTTCATTTCAAAGTAACCCTACTACCCAGGTTCCTTCTCACAAGCCCTACTATCCAGGCTTTCATCTCGAAGTAACCCTACTACTCAGGTTCCTTCCCACAAGTCCTACTATTCAGGCTTTCATCTTGAAGTAACCCTACTACCCAGGTTCCTTCCCACAAGCCCTACTATCCAGGCTTTCATCTCGAAGTAACCCTACTACCCAGGTTCCTTCCCACAAGCCCTACTATCCAAGCTTTCATTTCGAAGTAACCCTACTACCCAGGTTCCTTCTCACAAGCCCTACTATCCAGGCTTTCATTTAGAAGTAACCCTACTACCCAGGTTCCTTCACCAAGCCCTACTATCCAGGCTTTCATCTCGAAGTAACCCTACTACCCAGGTTCCTTCCCACAAGCCCTACTATCCAGGCTTTCATCTCGAAGTAACCCTACTACCCAGGTTCCTTCCCACAAGCCCTACTATCCAGGCTTTCATCTCGAAGTAACCCTACTTCCCAGGTTCCTTCCCACAAGCCCTACTATCCAGGCTTTCATCTCGAAGTAACCCTACTACCCAGGTTCCTTCCCACAAGCCCTACTATCCAGTCTTTCATTTCTAAGTAACCCTACTACCCAGGTTCCTTCTCACAAGCCCTACTATCCAGGCTTTCATCTCGAAGTAACCCTACTACCCAGGTTCCTTCACCAAGCCCTACTATCCAGGCTTTCATAACGAAGTAACCCTACTACCCAGGTTCCTTCTCCCTTATCTCCAGACAATAGTTTACAACACTGTAAGGCCTAGACTCGACCAGATACGGTCGATTTCACATTTCCCCAGCGAGTCGCTGTATAGCCTGGACCCTGACCAGGTATACGTTCTACTTTCACCTCCTCAGTCAGGAGATAATTCCCCAGTAGAGTAAAAGACAATCGAAGCTCCTAGACTTTACTCCCCAGTGCATAATTCAACATTTTCCGACAAAGTTCCTCCCTCGAAAGCAGGTACAGGAATTCTCACCCAGAAATCCCTTATGCAACCAATATTTTCTGGATGGCATCTTTGAAGCCCATCTCCGATGATTCTCCGTCGCCTTCCAAATGGAATCTGTAAGCCCATTCCCGACATCACCAATCATCAATCCTGCATGCGAGTGCAAATTTTTGGACACTCTAGTGTTCAATCATCTTCCACCTTAAGATCATGAAAGGCAGAACAACCAATCTACATCCTCAGGCTTAAGAAGATTGAACATGGGCAGTTGTTGTACCCCAAAATTAGCCCTCTCATTTCTCAAAGGATCAACCTGGACCCTCAGGTTTGCTTCCATCCAATTGCAAATCTTGAATTACAAATTTTTCAAGAAAATCGTTCACAAGGGTAAAATGGTCATTTACACACCAAAGGAGTCAAACTATGACTTTTGAATTAAAAATCAAGTTCCAAGAATCATATTTCATTAAGGCATGAAATTGGTTCATCAAAAATCAAAAGTCAGAAGTTACTTTGAAAATCAAATTTTCTAAACATTTAGAAAATTTTCTAAGTGTCTAGAGAATATGATACTTCAAAACTTCTGAGCCAGCCTCTATGCAAGTGCAGTAAGAAGTTGCAAACACGGTTCAGAACATGACGCTTCAATCAGAACATGCAGAAGCGATGCTCTTTGGTCAGAACATGATGCTTCAGTCAGAACATGATTCTTCAGCATATGGAGGCTATGTTCAACACTCCGGTCAGAACATGCCCCTTCAGCATTTGGAGGTTACGTGTCTGATCTTCTACAATCAGAACATCACCAAATCCCAAGACCTCATTTAAACAACCTGATGCACTGCTACAGTACAGTACTCTAACCAGCAGTTAATCAAGTCCACGCCTGCATTTTCCTAAATCTTGTATTTGCACCAAATACAAAAAGCTGTGATCAAAAAGCAATGGAACAGTGTGCCACAAGTTCAAATCCCATTTGTTCCCCCCCCCCCCCCCAAACCACAACAAATTCATCTATAAATAAGTGGCTCCATCACACTTGCAAGGGGCTGGCTTTTGGAGAGAGAATCGTCAAAAAGAGAGAAAAGAAAGTTGTGATACCTTTATAAAAATCCAGAAATCCCAAACAGAAAACAAAAAAACCTTGTTCTTCCCTTGAAGTAAAAGAACTTGGAATTTTCTCTTTCGTTGCTCTTACTGACTCCAGAATATATGAAGGCAGCAACTCAAGTCCCAAACACACATTCCAAGTTCAAGGTAAGTCTTTCTGACTCTACACCTTTTCACTCAGAACATCATTAAACATGTAGATATCATAGTATTGATGTTGTCTATATCATTGTGTAAGTAGAAAAACTGAGGATCAGAACTTCCTGATTAAGGCTAGACTCAAGACCATGATCAGAACTTCCATAAACCGTTGTGTTGTTTATCCTTCTGGTTTGTTGTTTGCTGAAAACTGAATAAGTTATCATTGTGCTGATTGATATAAGGAAAGAGTTGAAATGCAACACAGAACTTCTGTTTTTCACTCACCATTCTAACACATAGAACTTCCATGATTCACTCATTATTCCAACACAGCACATAACTTCTGGGTTCTCCATACATGTCAAACATACTGAACTTTTGATGTTTCCACTCGCTATTTTCTTACACAATCAGAGTTTATGATTTTTACATGCTGACAATACACTGAATTTCTGGGGTTTTACCCACTGTTTTAGTGTAATACATAACTTCTGACTTGTGGTTCAGTTCTGAATACCACCCAGAACTTTTGTGTTTCCCCTCTAAATTTCCTTGCAGGACCTCAGAGTTTACCAACTCAGAACTTCTGATACCCACTGACGCTTCCTTCTGAGTCACCACGCGCCTGACTTTAGAACTTCTGATCCTTGTTGTTTTTCTTGCAGTAGCACGTTGTTCCTATCTTTCATTTATTTTTCTTTTTATCATTTTTAATATTAACTCTTCTTTTATTAACATAAAAAGACATAAAAATATTTTCTTTCTTTTATTAATTTATTTCTTTTTCATTGAGACAAAAACATTTTTCTAAACAAATCCTTTTTCTTTCTTATACTGTACATTTCAATATGATTGTAATAGTAATTTAGGATTTAGTTTTATTTGCAACCCCCATTCATAAATATGTACCCCCATCCGTAAAATATTGTAATAACGTAGGACTTTACATTTCCGCAATTTATCACTTTCATATATAAATGCTAGTAATTAAGGTGTGTATGGCAAGACATGAAATTGACAAATAGATCACCCTAAGCAAGACTAAATACATGCAATCAAACACTCTTTTCACATATGCACCCTTAGGGTAATCTCACTTATTGCCTATCGAAAAAATAGTCATGTCACTCGAACATGAGCGTTTTAGCAAAGACCGTCGATAAAAGATCGTAGTCCCTCGATGACCCTCGATGTTGCCTTCGGTAAACGATCTAGTCCCTAAACGACATTGCTAAAATGTCGCATAGGTTTCCTTTTATGACTATACAAACGTCCCACACCAGTCCCTTCACATCCAACGATGGGGCTTCTTACCAAAATAATGGTAAGATAGCAACGTCTAAAAGGAGGAGGAAAAGAACAATTAAGACCTTTTGAGTAGGTAGATTCGCTCTTAGTTGCTCGCTTGCTCATAACAAAAACATTTTATACACCAACACTCTCACTTTGAAACATTTTTGAAAGACAACACTTTGTACGCGTTCTTATAGAAACGAGAGCCATTACAAAGGAAACCCTTTTCAAAATCACTTTCAAAAAACACATCTCACGAACACCTCTTTGAACTATTTTCATAACAACACTTTGTACGCATTCTTATGGAGACGAGAATCATTAAAAAGTCACATTTTCAAAATACTTTCAAAACCTACATCCCAAGCACACATTCAAACAAAAGCAGGTGATCTAGCAAGTAACTAAGAGCCCATGGAAAACCATGGATGAAAAGGGTTCTAATACCTTCCCTTTTCATAATCTACCCCCCGAACTCAAGAAAACATCTCTTTAAAGGTCTTTCCTTTGCTTTTTCACCTTTCCTTTTGGATAAAAGAAAAGTCGGTGGTGACTCTTGCTAACTGTAACATTTGTGAACACAAACGCAAAACACCCAAGTCAGTTCTCCCACTGCATTACAAATATGAATATAGCACTGACGAACTAGCAGCTTTGTTGGGTATTCCTCATGGTGATGGCGCTATTTGTAAGATCCCTTTGGATTCTGAATGGTCCACTTATGCATTTTCCTTCTGGCGTCAATTGTCAAACTCTTCTATAAATTCTTTTGAAGGAATTTTAGCATCATTGATCCATAACCCGACTATTCAAATTTTTCGATATATGCTCGCCTGTACTATTTTTGGCCGGGAGAATCCAAACAAGGTAAATGCTAGAGAAAATCTATTTTTGCAATGTAGTCTTACTAATAGAAGAATTAATTCAATCCCATTTATGATTGCTCACATGATTTTTGTCCTGAGACACACAGGGACCATAGCTTTTGGAGGACTAGTTACATCTATTGCTAGAGCTCTGCACCTCGGCACTGAAATAGCTACCCTAGCACCCCTGCATCCCCGCACAATTAATTAGAAATTTCCAAAAGATATGAAATTGTGCAAGGTGAGGAGAGCAGATGGATTTGAACTTATGGTTCGGGGTGTCGCTATCCCATCAGTCGTTTTGCCTTGCACTAGACGTACTGATGTATGAATTGCAAGGAACTGGACCTACAACCTAGATGCTTCCCCTTTTACAGGTCCATTACCTTCTAATGTTCCACTTGGGGACAGACACGAGACTGATGAATAATACGAGCAGAGGGATGAACCTCATGCCCTACCTGTGTCCCCCCACCATGCTTCACCCGCACACACTGCACCTTCTAATTCTAACACTTTTTCAGGTATGGCTCTTGGCTTCTACATCACTGAAGAGATGTGGTATGACCAGATAGCCCGGGAGGATAGAAGAGGTGGTTTACTTTCTTCCATCCAACAGCAGCTGGAAGATAACATGAGTTTTATGGAGGCATCACGACAGCAGACGGACCGATCTTTTCAAAGTCTTATGGAATCTTAATTGGCGATATCCTGTGAGAAACATAGGCAATAAGCCCAGTTTCATAGGCACTCTGCCCTCATGGAGGCCACTCAAGTTTCCCTTTTAGGCAACCTTCGCGAGATTCAGAAATCACAGATTGCCTTGTCCGCCAGATTCGACCAGTTCGAGGCTTCTCAGAGCAGTCGTCATTGCAGCCGATCCCGTCATCCTAGACATTCACCGCAGGATGGCAAGGGACCCAGCCAGCCTTAGTACTTTACCAGGTGACTCTTTCCTTATCTTATTTCATAACATTGGGGACAATGTTCAATTTAAGTGTGGGAGGATATTTACTCGCTTTATTTTTCTCACTTTATTTTTTCTCGCTTTATTTTTCATTTCCTGCATTTTACTTCTTGTTATTTTACTTTTTATTTGCTTAATTTACTTGTTTGCTTTCTTTTCAAAATAATACATGTGTTTGACGAGTCATTTATATCTGTATGGTCTAGTGTATGTCCACTCCCCCATTTCTTGAGCCTAACCGAAAAAATTTTCTAAGAAAAACACTGTTTTGAACTTAGTTGGGCTATAAGACCTGGTTGAGATAGGATGTAGTATGACTTGGGAAAGCCCTTTTGAAGCATCGACGTCATTTTTACATCTTAAGCTTCATAAATTTAGGAATTCGATCCCGATACCCCCTATGTCGTGGCCTTAAAATTTTCATTCTCAAATCCTTGAATAGTTTATCCTAGCAGTCAGCTCCGGTCTAAGCATGCTCTATGTAGGTGTGATCGGTGGAAATAGAACTGACTATTTTGGAATGCTGGTTCGCGAAATGTCGCGGTAAGCAAGAGTCACCACCGTCTTTTATTTTCTCCAACAAGGAAAGGACAAAAGCACAGCAAAATACCTTTTCGAGATGTTTCTCGGTTCGGGAGGTAGATTATAGAAAGGGAAGGTGTTAGCACCCTTTCTATCTGTGGTTATCCACGGGCTCTTAGGTACTTGCTCACTATGTTTTCAAAATGTTTTGCTTTTCTTGTGTTTGTGGGTTTTGAAAAAGTTTGTTTGTTTGAAAACTTCGATTTAACTCTTGTATCTGTCCTCAAGAGTGTATGAAGTGTTTGTTTGAAAACTTTTGTCAGAAAATTGTAAGTGTGAAAAGTTGTTTTTCTTTCGAAAGAGCAAGTACCTGAGAACCTCTACCTACTCAAAAGAAATTAAGCTGTGTAAATGTCCTTTAGACAGTACTATCCCACTATTGAGAAGTAGGTAGCACCGTCGTTGGAGTTTTTCGGGTCAATTCGATTATAGGGACATATGGTCACCAAAGCAATAGTAGGACGCCTTAGCGGTAACCCTAATATCCTAGATCCTTTTTATCCGAGGAAACCGTTTCGAGGCAACTTGGATCTTTAGACAAGAGGGCGACCTCTAAAACACCCTATACTCCATGACCACGTCGAGGCAACCAAGTGAGGCGTACCCTAGGAGTGGCATGTGCACGTGTGTCATGTTTCAGTTAAGTTATCTTTGTACATGTTATGGTGAGCTACGAGTTGATTTTAATTTCAGAGATAAGTCTTGTCATGCATAGCCTAATTAACATACATCTAACAGTTAAATATTTGCGGAAAATAAATCTACGCTATTACAAGGCGTCGGGTATTTACATCGCCAAAAACAAACCCTTGAAAAGTAAATTGCGGAAAAATAAATAAAAGCGATAAAAAGTCCTAATTAAAGCTATTACGTCCTCGGAACAATTACATAAATATGGATAAAAAATTAATAAAACAAACATACGCGCGAGAGAAAATTGAGTCGGAGAAGTCCTTAGGGTTTTGACCCTTTTTTGAGAAAGAAAGAGTTTTTTTGTTATTTGGCATTTAATTAAATTAATCCTAAAACTAATTAATTAATAAAAAGAAATATTTTTGGTTTTTTAATGTCTCAAGGAAATAAATAAAAAATAGTCAAAAGTTAGTAAAAACCCTAATTCTATGTTAATTTTATTTATTGTAAAAAAAGTTAAAATTAACCCTAATTAAACTAAATTAATGATGTTAGTATTTATTTACAAAAAATAATAAAGGGTGAATTTAATAAATAATAATAATAAAATATTATATTTTAGTTTTTCTGATTTTATTATGAAAAAAAAATTAATTAAGTTGATTAAGTAATAATAATAATAATAATAATTAACAGTAAAATAATTAAATGGAAAATATAAAGAGAAAAAAGAATAACCCAGGGGGTGTTGGCCCAAGTTAGGAGGTATCTTTGGCAATTTGTGGCCCAACAAGCTGCAAGCCTCTTTGACTTTTTGGATTGTCCACACATGCATTGACCAGGGACTATGGTAGTCACTCCATCCTGGCCATTGGATTTGAGTTTGAGGCCACTTGGCGCGCTGGCATGTGAAGCACATGGTGGACATCACTTTGGAATCTGCATAGGAACACACAAAGAAAAATAGGAATAAATGTTTTGGGGGACCTGGGATTCGAACCCAGGTCCCAATGGTTCCAAGCCAACGCACTCACCACTCAACCACACTGCTTTTCTTGTTATTGAAACAAGTGACAATTATTATATTTAGAAATTAATCAATATGCTGTAGCACAAAAAGATTCGCGCGCGTTTTCAATCACACCAATGAGACGTTAACACCTCATCGTCTTCTTCATTATTCCTGCAAAAACAACATTAGATAGCGGGGGTTTTTAACCCCCACAAACTATGGCGATGAAAAATAGCGATTAGAGCTACAACAAGCATAAATATTTCGCGATGGGTTGGTCTTATTCGTCTTGTCCTCACGAATTCAGTCATAAGTCTTATAAGTCCTAATTTTTCCTGGTTTGCAAAGCCCCAATTCAAAGCTCACGAACCCTAAAAATTCAACTATTGCATCTTTGGATTCAGGGCATTATAATCCAATTCAGTTATACCATTGGCTTCGTATGGTCCCTATTAACACAAACCAATCAATAAAATATGTTAAATATGCATGAATTCAACAATACGATTTTGGAAAATAAGTGCAAACCGTGATTCTGTTTTCAACGATTTCTTGAGCTTTAAGGTCTGAATTTGATTGCAAAACCTTCCTGGGATCTCCTGCAATGTATTGGAATCAATAAAAACTCTTAAATCGTCCTAGAATACAAAAACCAGTTTTCAACTTTCTTGGAATTTTTCAATATGCTATGGCTTTGTCTCTGCAGCTTTTTCACGTCCATTGATCAGGGTTTGCTTGCATATATATAGAGGAATGGAATTAGGTCAAAAACTTGGCAAAAATCCATGTGCAATGGTGATTGAATCTTTGATTGGAAATCAAATCTTTTTGATTTTTCATGATTGAACAAAGTTGCCAATTTTGGAGATTTTGCATCTTTGACTTTGAGCACGAAATTTCCAGCATATCTTGACCATATTTGCTACACAAATTGATTGAAAAAATCAAATCTTGTATTTTCCTACAATTTAAATTAATTAAATGAATTAATATTAATAAAAAATCCAATTAATCAATAAAAATAAGAAAATAAATTCAATTAAGCTTGATGGGTCGTGCATAGGCCATGGATGAAGTTTCAAGAAGATATTTGAGGCCCATTAGCAAAAACAAGGTGTTTTGAGCAAAGTTGACTTTTGCAAATTCATAAAAATTTCCCAACTTCTCCAATGCATATCTTGCTCAATTTTGATCATATGAACATGTTCTTGGACATTTTGGAAAGGCCTTTAAGTCCTCTAACCAATGCCTTTGGTCCCATGTAATTTGGATATATCAATCTCAAGTTATGGCCTTTGACTCAAAGTGTACTTTTGTTGACTTTTGAATTTAACCTATAATGTAGAAATTGATAACTTTTTGTGAGAGTATTTCTTGGACTTGGAGTGTGAAGATGGATTATAGGAAATTGCATCCTCTTCAAAATGAGCATTGGATGGAATTTTTCTGATGAACCATGAAAAAGTTATGCCCTGGTCAAGATACAGTTGACTTTTCTACTGTCCAAAAATAGTAACTTTTTGCATCTTGATGATTTTTGAGCTATTCTTGAGGAATCATGATCAAGACTTGATCAAATGATGATTGTGGACTCAAAATAAGATGTTGACCAAAAATTCTGACTTTTGACTGCAAAATGACCATTTTGCCCTTACAGTTGACTGTGGATTAAATGGAGCTTTTGACTGTGCAAATTGACACTGTGAGTCTTGAAACTTGGCATGTAGATGCTTGAGAATGTTTATAGGCATATGAGACTTGATTGAACCATTGAAAACCCCAAATTCCTTGAAAGAACCAAAACCCTAATTTCAGCTGGCTTAGGAGGTGTTTGGACTGTGCAATCCTTGAGCAATCTTGAGCAATTTGAGAATTATTCTTGTCAAATCTTGAGGAATATGGGAGGGAAAATTTTGGGGTACAACAGTTGCCCCTGTTCAATCTTCTTAAACCTGAGGATGTAGATTGGCTTGTGTGCCTTTCGTGATCCAAAGGTGGAAGATGATTGAACACTAAAGTGCCCAGAAATTTGCACTCGCATGGTGTAGTATCAGCAATGTGATGTCGGGAATGGGCTTACAGATGCCATTTGTAGATATGATGGATAGGAGGATGGGCTTATAGATGCCACCTGGAGATTGTTTGTTGAATTGTAACTTGGTAGGTTGAAAAGAGGAACCTGTGTAGGGTTGCCTGATGATGAGTCCGTGTAAAAACTGCATCTGAAAGAGAAGGAACCGGTGTAAGGTTGCTTCATGATGGTCAAGTAGATAGTTGTCCTGTCTGGTTTCAGGTATTAATCTCTGACCTAAGAAAGAAAGATAGTTTTCCTGGCTTGCTACAGGTATTAATCCGGAACTTAAGAAGGCTGGCCGATGAGATAGTTTTCCTGTCTCGTTTCAGGTATTAATCTCTGACTTGAGAAAGAAAGATAGTTTTCCTGTCTGGTTTCAGGTATTAATCTTCAATCTCTTCAATGTAGATAACTTTCCTGCCTGGTTTCAGGTATAGATCTACAATCAGTTCATATAGGTGGTTTTCCTGTCTGGCTTCAGGTGTTAACCTATAATCAGTCGTCCATAGATATTTCCTGGCTAGTTACAGGTGTTGATCTGGAACTTAAGAAAGGTTGATGGTAATCATCTTTTGATTGACCTTTTCCTGAAAAGGCAAAACATTAGTTGCATGCAATGTCATGATGTATAAAATGCATGATGTTCTCAAAATGAATGAGATCGTGTCGTATGCACTTCATCATGTGAAATGTTTATGAATGTATTTTCGTCTGGGAAAATAAATCCTTGACAAATTTCGGGGAGTTTGTTAAATCCTGGGCTGATGTTGAAGAGTAAAGTTCTTCGTTTCCGCTGGGGATGACGAACGAAGATGATTGCAGGAATAACCGGTAGGAGAAGATGACTCTGTTGGGGGATAAACCTGGTGAAATAGATTACTCTGCGGGGAATTACTCTGTGGGGAAGAGATGTTCTGCTGAGAGTTTTAATGATAACTCCACTGGGGATTCCGTCGATAAGCTTTATTGGGAATTTTGATGATGAACTCCGCTGGGGATAGAAAGAACTTCGCTGAGGATGATCTTTCCATTGCAACTTGCTGAGGATAACCCAGTTAGACTCTGGTGGGGATAACCTTTGAATTTGGCTGGGGAGACTTATTTGTACTCTGCAGGGGACAAGCTTCTAGAATCTACTGGGGATATGATTCAACTCAGGTGGGGAAGCTTTTTTAGACTGCGCTGGGAAAATGGCTCCACTAGGGGTATCTTATATTCCGTCGGGGAACATTCTTATATTCTATCGAGGAATATTAAGACTGCCGGGGATGCTTGTTGAGGAATATCTGTATACTCTGCTGGGGAATATGAAGACTTACTGGGGATATCCAAGTTCTTTAGGGCTGATGGTAGACCAACTCTGCTTGGGGGAGAGTATTGCTGATTCGTTCGTAGTTTCCAGTCTCAGTGGGGAGAGCTACCATTATTGTCTTACTCTTGGGGAGTGAAGGTATCTTGGTTCTATTCTTCAGCTGAATCTACCTTGGTACCTGGTGAACAGAGCAACTTGTACAGTTCGGACAGTTCTTATTGCCCCAGCTTCTGTGGGAGAAGGTACCTGTGGAGGTGCTTGATAACTGCCGATTGACAAATCTTCTTCTGGTAGGCAAGTGACGAGATGACGGGACATAGTCGTACGCTTTTGATCCCTAACTTTTTCCTGGACCGCCCTTTCGGGTTTTCAGTCCATCGGGATACCCTTTTTTTCCCAAGCCGCCTTTTCAGGTTTTCGACTTGCCGGGTGTACAGATTTTTCATTTTCGTCCCTTATTTTTGCCCGAACCCTTTTGGTTCGCCGGGAAGCCCTTATTTTTGCCTAGGCCAGTCGACCTAGCGGGTCTTTGATTATGCGTAGTACTTTTTTGACTATGTCCATGCTCTCAGAGTGTAGGGAGTTGTCACTGTCAGTAGTGTTGTGTTGCTATACCACCAGAAGATGTTTGATCATGCAAGATTCGTTGCTGGAATTCATGTCCAATTCCCCAATTGATTCAGATGGAGATTTGCCCCTGGCTATTTGGCATTTTGAGAGATTCCTTGAATCTTGACTTAACTGCCCCAGGTGATGGACAATGCTCATGTCGTGCCCCTGGATTGGAAGGGTTTTTCCACTTGATGTGATCCTTTTTATTGAGAAGGTTTTTGTTCACAAGATATTCGTCGTGCGAATTTCTCTGCTGTTGAACAAATAGTCATATGCAAACAATGTTATTTTAAGAATGCAAAGCTTATGTCTGTCTTGAATTTTTTTTTGAAAATGCAGTTTTCAATAAAACAAGTGAATTTTGTAAAATGTGATGTCAACTCAAGATTTTACAGCAAGCCCTGCGGGAGTAAGGATACCTTTGGTAACAGTATGCTTTCGAACTAACCCATGCTTCAGCTAGGACTTTTAAGGGTTATAACGTGGCCTGGTTCACGGTTTAAGAAACAAAGGATAAAGGCTCAAAGTATATTTGTACCCACCCGCTCTTCGTGATGTTCTTCAAACCTAAACTCAGCTAATCGTGCATTAGATTTTGTTTGAGTCTTTGCTCTGATATACCAGCGATGGTTCGGATACTGAAAGTTTATTTTGAACAGGCAGTCATTTTGCTGAGAGTCTGTAGGACCTCTTTCTTTTTGATTTTATTATCCCTGTTTTTTTTGCCTGAACTGTTCTTTTGTGATTACAGTCAGTGGGATACCCCAGTTTTTGTAAGTCTCCTTCATAGGTTTTGACTTATTGGGCTTTTATTTTGAGAGATAATGACTGCCTGTCTTTACGATTATAGGGAACCATCACCGTTTTTTGTTTTGGAAGGACTTCTTTGGTACCATTCATTTTGCACCTGGATCAGCTGAGAAAACTATCCTGCCCCAGGTTTTAATTTTTGTGAAAAGAAAAACTCCAACTTCTTTGGCTCGAAGGGGTTGACTAGGGATTATCTTCCTTATAACTCCACTGTTTAGGATTTGAAACAATGCTTGTACCTCATCAGCGGGGTCTGTTCAAAAGCATACTGTAAAGATCATGGTATCGTTTTCGTCATCCTCCCTCAAAAGGCTTAGAATTTTTAATCGAGAGTTGATCATCAAAAAAATGAAAGCAATTTGAATATAGTGAATATGAATGGATTGATTCAAAACAGACATATACGATGCATTAATGAAATAAAAAAGTTTGCCATGACAATAATTGTTTGAATAAGTAAAGAAAAATTCAACTTGAAAATTCAAATAAAACAAAAGCCTTCAATGATTTGGCATAGGAGCAGTGATTATGTTTGGAGTCTCTGGAGGGTCAAACTGGATTTCTTTGGCATCAATCATGTCTTGGACCTTGTTCTTCAGGGCCCAACAGTTGTTTGTGTCATGTACCGGACTGTCAGAGTGGTATACACACCTTTCATTGGGATGATAGGTAGGAGCGGAAGTGTTTGGATTCCGGAGAGGAGCCCTTAATGTAATCAGCCCTGCCTTCAACATTTGCTGTAGCGCTTGAGTCAGTGACATGTTGATCTAAGTGAATTGTCTTTTAGGTGCGACCTCCTTACATTGATGCCCCTGTCTTTGTTGAGCAGGCGTAGGATTAGAGATCAAGATTTCTCCTACGCGTTGGTCATGACGACTCTTTTGACCATACACAACATTGGACTCTTTCTTCCTATTGTAGGGCTTTTTCTGGGCATCGGAAGGTGTAGCTTCTTGAATCTTCCCACTTTTGATGCCAGCTTCAATTCTCTCCCCAGTCAAGATAAGGTCTGTAAACCCGGCTGAAGAGTTTCCAATCAAATGGTTAAAGAATGGACCAGACAGGGTCCCTAAGAACACATCCACAAGTACACGATCAGTTAAAGGTGGCTGCACCCTTCCAGCAAGGTCTCTCCACTTTTGAGCATACTCTTTAAATCCTTCACCCGTCCCTATTGACATACCCTGGAGTTGGGTACGCGTAGGAGCGAGGTCGGAATTATATTGATACTGCTTATAGAACGTAGTAGCCAAATCTTCCCAATTGCGGATACTGGCCCCATCCAGCTGATAGAACCATTCGAGTTGAGTCCCTGAAAGACTATCCTGAAAGAAATGGATCCACAAATTCTTATCAGCGGTGTAAGGTTGGATCTTCCTTACATACGACCGGAGGTGCAGCTTTGGGCAGGAGGCTCCGTCATATTGGGCAAAGGCATGTGCCTTGAATTTATGGGGAATCACCACCCCAGAGGATAAACCTAGGTCTCCGAAGTCCAACCCGGGCACATTCTGTATCTCCATAGCACTTAAGCAGTCCTCCAGCTGTTTGTACTTATCCTCAGCAGGAGGGTATTATTCTTCATCATAATCTGTCTCGTTGTCGGAGACCACGGGACTAGGAACCCTTCTCTCTTGTGGGTTGTCTTTGCCTACAGATGAGGTAGTCAGCTCAATCTCATTCTACAGTCCATTCCCAAATTTGCGTCTAGTGTTGAACAAGACGGTACTCTTATTCTTCTTCTTCCTCTCTTTCAGAATCAGAGTCTTCAAATCCTGTTGACCCTGGGCTAGGCTCATAACCAACTCTTGGAACTGGGCATTCTGGGCCTGGAGGGCCTTGATAGCTTGTTCAGCGGAAGGTTCAGTGGACATGATGATTGTTGAAATAAACAGCGAAGAAGATAAGTGACCTGTAAAAGGGTACCTGTAATGCAATGATATGTATGATATGCATGCAATGTATTCAAGGATCTCGCGGGGTAAACAGAGAAACTTGTTAGAATTTGAATTTCGCAGCTTTGATTGAAGAAACTTCATGTTGTTAAGAGTCCTTCTTTAAGAGTCAAGCTCACCATATCAAGTGGGTCATAGCCCCTGACTCAAGTTATCATGTTTTGATCTCCGAACAACCTTGGCTAGAGGAAAATAAATCCCCTTTGCCCCTTGCTAGACAGTTGGTTCATCATGACCTGCATCACAAACCCTTGAGATCCTTGAAATGGATTAGTCCTTATGCGGGATGTATGCAATGTTATGATGTATGATGTTATGGTAAAGGCACACCACAAGTATTCACAAAAGGCAAACATGGTAAGGCACATAAGTCACACAAGAGCCCTTAGATTTCAGGCCGGCATGAAGTTTAGGTACTACCCTCTTTCATTTTCAGTTGGTTAAGACCTGTCCTAGAAATAGTAACCGGGTTCTAGAGGATCTCAATATCACTGACTACCCTCAATCGGTCATAACTCCAGCTTAGCAACCTTTTCTTGCGGCCGGAACCATCGCGAGAGTTTAGCCTCAATGAGTGTAGCATACTGCTACTGTTCTATGGCCAAGTTGGTCAATTTAAGGTTCTAAGGTCACTTGGTGCTTAACGACTCCTCAGAAGACCCATATTCTCCTCGTTCCAACACAAGGGATATCGGTACAGACCAAGGTGTCACACCAACATAGCTACTGCTTCACCTGTGTCGGTCTACGCCGGACATGTCCCTCACAGTTTATTGCTACTTACCTAAAGGGTATTCCCCAGATCCGGGTTAGGATCTATGAAACTCCGATACAAGCCCACAATATTAAAGCAAACAAGGCATACAATTGAAAACATAAGTGTTCTGATCCTAAGGTACACCTCACTTATTAAGACTCCCCAGCAGAGTCGCCAGTTCTGTGATCGGTGGAAATAGAACTGATTGTTTTGGAATGTTGGTTCGCGAAATGTCGCGGTAAGCAAGAGTCGCCACCGTCTTTTATTTTCTCCAACAAGGAAAGGACAAAAGCACAGCAAAATTCCTTTTCGAGATGTTTCTCGGTTCGGGAGGTAGATTATAGAAAGGGAAGGTGTTAGCACCCTTTCTATCCGTGGTTATCCACGGGCTCTTAGGTACTTGCTCACTATGTTTTCAAAATGTTTTGCTTTTCTTGTGTTTGTGGGTTTTGAAAAAGTTTGTTTGTTTGAAAACTTCGATTTAACTCTTGTATCTGTCCTCAAGAGTGTATGAAGTATTTGTTTGAAAACTTTTGTCAGAAAAGTGTAAGTGCGAAAAGTTGTTTTTGTTTCGAAAGAGCAAGTACCTGAGAACCTCTACCTACTCAAAAGAAATTAAGCTGTGTAAATGTCCTTTAGACAGTAATATCCCACTATTGAGAAGTAGGTAGCACCGTCGTTGGAGTTTTTCGGGTCAATTCGATTATAGGGACATGTGGTCACCAAAGCAATAGTAGGACGCCTTAGCGGTAACCCTAATGTCCTAGATACTTTTTATCCGAGGCAACCGTTTCGAGGCAACTTGGATCTTTAGACAAGAGGGCGACCTCTAAAACACCCTATACTCCATGACCACGTCGAGGCAACCAAGTGAGGCGTACCCTAGAAGTGGCATGTGCACGTGTGTCAGGTTTCAGTTAAGTTATCTTTGTACATGTTATGGTGAGCTACGGGTTGATTTTAATTTCAGAGATAAGTCTTGTCATGCATAGCCTAATTAACATACATCTAACAGTTAAATATTTGCAAAAAATAAATCTACGCTATTACAAGGCGTCGGGTATTTACATCACCAAAAACAAACCCTTGAAAAGTAAATTGCGGAAAAATAAATAAAAGTGATAAAAAGTCCTAATTAAAGCTATTACATCCTCGGAACAATTACATAAATATGGATAAAAAATTAATAAAACAAACATACGCGCGAGAGAAAATTGAATCGGAGAAGTCCTTAGGGTTTTGACCCTTTTTTGAGAAAGAAAGAGTTTTTTTGTTATTTGGCATTTAATTAAATTAATCCTAAAACTAATTAATTAATAAAAAGAAATATTTTTGGTTTTTTAATGTCTCAAGGAAATAAATAAAAAATAGTCAAAAGTTAGTAAAAACCCTAATTCTATGTTAATTTTATTTATTGTAAAAAAAAGTTAAAATTAACCCTAATTAAACTAAATTAATGATGTTAGTATTTATTTACAAAAAATAATAAAGGGTGAATTTAATAAATAATGATAATAAAATATTATATTTTAGTTTTTCTGATTTTATTATGAAAAAAAAATTAATTAAGTTGATTAAGTAATAATAATAATAATAATTAATAGTAAAATAATTAAATGGAAAATATAAAGAGAAAAAAAGAATAACCCAGGGGGGTGTTGGCCCAAGTTAGGAGGTATCTTTGGCAATTTGTGGCCCAACAAGCTGCAAGCCTCTTTGAATTTTTGGATCGTCCACACATGCATTGACAAGGACTATGGTAGTCACTCCATCCTGGCCATTGGATTTGAGTTTGAGGCCACTTGGCGCGCTGGGATGTGAAGCACATGGTGGATATCACTTTGGAATCTGCATAGGAACACACAAAGGAAAATAGGAATAAATGTTTTGGGGGACCTGGGATTCGAACCCAGGTCCCAATGGTTCCAAGCCAACGCACTCACCACTCAACCACGCTGCTTTTCTTGTTATTGAAACAAGTGACAATTATTATATTTAGAAATTAATCAATATGTTGTAGCACAAAAAGATTCACGCGCGTTTTCAAACACACCAATGAGACGTTAACACTTCATCGTCTTCTTCATTATTCTTGCAAAAACAACATTAGATAGCGGGGGTTTTTAACCCCCACAAACTATGGCGACGAAAAATAGCGATTAGAGCTACAGCAAGCATAAATATTTCGCAATGGGTTGGTCTTATTCGTCTTGTCCTCACGAATTCAGTCATAAGTCTTATAAGTCCTAATTTTTTCTGGTTTGCAAAGCCCCAATTCAAAGCTCACGAACCCTAAAAATTCAACTATGGCATCTTTGGATTCAGGGCATTATAATCCAATTCAGTTATACCATTGGCTTCGTATGGTCCCTATTAACATAAACCAATCAATAAAATATGTTAAATATGCAAGAATTCAACAATACGATTTTGGAAAATAAGTGCAAACCGTGATTCTGTTTTCAACGATTTCTTGAGCTTTAAGGTCTGAATTTGATTGCAAAACCTTCCTGGGATCTCCTGCAATGTATTGGAATCAATAAAAACTCTTAAATCATCCTAGAATACAAAAACCAGTTTTCAATTTTCTTGGAATTTTTCAATATGCTATGGCTTTGTTTCTGCAGCTTTTTCAAGTCCATTGATCAGGGTTTGCTTGCATATATATAGAGGAATGGAATTAGGTCAAAAACTTGGCAAAAATCCATGTGCAATGTGTTTCCAGTGATTTCTGGTAAACAACCGCTAGTCTTCCAAACCATCGAATAATCTTTCTGACTGTTATTCAATTCCTCTGGTAACTCACAGGATCGACTAGATTGATCATAGGACTCCTTGGATATTAATGTTACTCTCACGATCGAACAGATATTCATGGTTGATATTGTATATGTGTTTGGCTTATTTCGATTTCTCTCTCTAAAAATCTAAAGATGTAATCAAAATGTGTGTGTGAAACTAAGTTACACGAATAAATGATAATTGTAAAGACATGTAAAGTTGCATAAAAGTGAAGTAAATGGTTTCGACTTACAAAACAGTTAATATAAAGGATTTCTGGAACGTAAAAGGTTTGAAATATGAAGAAAGCGTTTAATGCAAGAAATCTTTAAATGACTTTAAGTAAAAATATGCGTTCGAAGGATAAGACTTGAAGGTAAAGGCATGGAAAATATGACAGTTTTCTGAGATATAAAGTGCTTGAAATATGAAGAAAACATTAAAATGTAAAACTTTGAAGAAGAGATTTCGAAGTGAAAAGACTGTAAATGAGAAAACTTGTAAATGTTATTTGACAAAAGGATAAAGGAAAGTGCTGGAAATGGTAAAAGGTTTTCATTAAATCAGAAATACATGGTGCTATCATACATACATTTCTCTTGTATTCGTTTCCCTTGCCATGTGGTAGTTTGAATGTTACTGAGTATTTTGTATAATAGATATGACACACGAAATCCTAATACTAAGACTTCTATTTATACTAATTCGACCATAACGGTCTTGCTATAGGATTATGCCACGTCTAGAACATGCAGGACAATGCTTCTTTCGTCTTTCCACGTGTCCCCAAATGCTCCAGCACATAACTTTCAAACTTCGAAAGTCCCACTTCCATTTGAATTTCAAATGCTTTGGTACTTCTCCGTTTCGAACGCTCTTCCCAGAAACAGCCTTGTTGTTATTTCGAGGCTTCTTTAGATATGTTCCCATAATTGCCACTCGAAGCTCCAAGCTTTGACATACTTATTCGAAACACTGCTTCTGCTACTTCGAAACATGACGCTTTACCTCATTTCGATCAAAACGTTTAATTCATTTGGCTTCTAATAACATTATCAAAATCTTCAGCCAACAAATTGCCCCTTTAAAATATGTATTTCGATTCCTCTGAGAAATACCTATTTTAAACACCTACACAAGATTTTGATGGGACTTTCGAATCATCATAACATTTAATGCATTTGACTCCAGTCACGTCAATCATAGCACCTTTTGGATTCCTTAACCGCCTGGAGCCACTTCACAGCATGGTGCAGTTACAAATAATGATTATCTTTAAATCACGCCTATTACCCATGTTAACTTTACGCCACCTCTTCATCACACCAACCCATGATCTCCACGTATCACACCTTTATTCGGTGGATGCTTAAACTTCCCCATTACAAAACATCACCAACTTAATCTTTTTCTTTTCTTTTCACACTCTAAATCTTTTACCCTCCTTCTCTCGTAAGAAAAAATCCAAGCTTTCAACATCTTTCAAAAATGTCTTCTTCTACTTCATCCCAACTCAAGAAAGTCTCCAAGAAGAAAGGAAAAACTGTAGGAGCTACCATGGAAAGTAAAATCATCACTCACCAAGGTCAATCCGTACTTGCCCTTCAGATGATTTCAAAAGAAAAAGAAATGATGTATGCGTCACAGGTACTCATTCCTACCAACGTTGCTGGTAAGAGGTTAGCTTTAAATGGCCCTCTTACGGTTTTTGAAATATTAAAAGACACCAGGACGATTTTCCCAGTTTGTTATAGCTTCAAACCCTTATTTAACAAAATGGACACCCCTAAGGCAGTAGAATCCCCTAGTTCAAATACCATAGAAACCCCAACTGTTCCTCCTAAGGACCCCTTTGTTTTGGATTATGTAAAAAGTAATTTTAAGCCATTTCGATCTTGCCCCACCTCTGATATTGCCTATCAAAATTGGTTCACGAAAGTAGAAGCTAAGAAATCCCAGCAATGGGAAGAATTAGGCATCTATAACCTGATTAAGCTATCGAAGCCTGGTTTCACCTACAGCCACCCTCTTCTATTCGCGTCCCTTTATTTCTGGGACAGTATCTATAACACTTTCCATCTCCCAGGTGGAATGATCACCCCAACCTTCTTCGATATAGTGGCCATCACTGGGCTATCGCCAGTGGGAGAAACTTATATACCCGACAACGAAGAACACTCAAGCATAATTGACTTCGAAGTCAAGCTAGCCAGTTTTTCCAAATTTATCAGTCATTACCATGCTGAGGGGGACAATGTGTCTGACGTAGAGCACATTGCTTTCTTAACCCTGTGGCTGTCAAGATACGTTTTCTGTAGTAGATCCCTACAGGTAGCCAGTAGGTTCATTCCTCTAGCCAGGGACTTGCATGAAAATCGAAAAGTGTGCCTAAGTGAACTGCTCTTAGTTGACCTCTATGAAAGCCTGAGGTCAGCTGTTTCGAGCCTCAAATCCCACACCTCAAAAAATATTTTATTGGCTGGCCCTTTTTGGTTACTCCAACTATGGCTAAATGCCATGTTCGAACCCTCCTTATCAACCGCCAACACCATTGATGAGCAAGATTCTGAGATAAATGATAGGATAGTCGAAGGCACTAGGCTTCGAAGATTAACTCCCAATGACGACAAAGATGACTTCAAAGTTCAATTCTCGAAGTACATCATGATATTCTCCAAAAGGCACAAGTTCGAAGAGAGCATGGCGCCTTTTGCTTCGAGGGCTCATGGACCTTCTTGGTTCACCATGGCTCTCTCAGAAGCTATCAAGAGCAAGGAGATTCAGGATTTATGGAGAGCCTTTTTGCTGCCTAGACTCATTTCCTCAAGAATAACCCCAGCCAAGAACCAAATTTTTCTCTTTGCCTACCAACCAAACTTCGTTTCGAGGCAGTTTGGCTTATGCCAACTGATTCCTGAACCTTTATTTCACACTGAGAGCGCCATTACTTCTGGACGAACTTTCAAGGCACGGGAAGCCAAAATACAGCAAGAACAATATCAAGGCTTTGCCCAATTTGAGCTGATAACCTTCGAACCTACCCATCTCACGGCTAAAGGATTTCTGGAATGGTGGACCAAGTTTTATCAAACTTATATGTTCGATACACTTACAATTCAACAGAAACTAATTGATGCCTTCGATGTGCAGGTACCAACAAAGAAAGGTATGTTTACTCATGCCAAAGAGATTAAAGCTTTCCAAAATTATTTTGAAACTACTTATGACCCCACGCGCTTGGAATCCACTGTGCATCAAGCAACTGAGACCTTGAAGGAAAAATTTAAACAAAAAGTTTCTAAGTTAAAACTTCCTTCAGGGCTGTCACCTGAGGATAGGTATAGGTTGGCATTCGAAATGCATCCACCTAAATTTCCCAGATTACCTACCTCAGAACTGGCTCTGGCTTGGTTTCCCCCATATCCATGGTGGTTTACTTGCAAAGAGATGTTCAAATATCTTCAAAGGAAACCAAAGCCATCTGAGACTGTGACATGGGCTCGATACTAGCTTCATGATTTCCCAGGACACCTTCGATACGACCTTTCTGCCATGTCAATCAAATCTGATCAAGGCACAGGTGCGAATGCTTGGGAAAATCCCAAATGTCTTCTACTTTCCATGTCTTTAACCTTTGCTTTAATTGTTTCGATTTTCAGCCATCAGGATAAAGACAGCTGCCTCGAAGTCGAAAGAAGGGAGTGCCTCTCAAGCCTCCACCGAAACTACTGACAAAGTGACTCCACCCGAAACAACCACTATTGCTGCAACCATAACAACAACAATAATACCAACAACAACCAGTGTTCCAATTCCAACGGTAATCACTTAGCCTTGATGTTTCGAATTCACTCATGCTTTATGGTTTGCATCTAATCTCTTCGTTTAAAATTCTTTCAGACCAACAAGCTTCCTCCTACTACTCCCAAGAAGCGGAAATCAAGCACCACTGGGGAAGACCCCAAGGCTGGAGGAAACTTAAATACTGCTTCGAAGAAGAAGCCAAAGAAAGATATTTCGAAAAGCACCGTTCCAACTAGTGTCTCTGGACTTGATTCCAGGGATGCTGCTCCCTCACCCAAATCCAAAAATCCACCTTCGACCTCCAACCCAACGTTGGAACGCATAGCTAGTAACCTCTCCTCTGAGAGTCCACAGGTAAATTGAACCTTAAAATTTTTTACAATACTAACTTCTTATTACCTTGGTGAATGTTTTTCCTTAACATTCTGTTGTTCCTTGCAGAACATCTTGAATCCAGCTTCCACTATTTCGAACTCACCATCCAGAGCTGCTGCTCCGCTCAACTCCTCTCCTCAAGGAGATTCCAGAAACCTGGTTCAAAATAAAGGTTCCTCCAATATGGCGGTTCCGGCTGGAACTTCTGAACAGCAGGATGATCAAGGTACCTCCATTCCTCTGAAAGAGATAAACGAAACAACACTTCAAACGTCTGCAGAGGATTTGCAAAGGGCTTCTCTTCAAAAGTCCCCTCTTGAAACCCTTCAAGAGGACCCAAAGGACACTCAAACTGAAGAAGAGAAAGCTGATTCTGGGCAAAGAGCCGAAGAATCTGCAGACGAAGAATCTGAGGAGGAGAATGCCAATGACGGTTCGACTGTTGGGACGGAATCCAACGCAAATAGAAGTGAAAGGGATGGTATCGAAGTGGTGGACTTGGATGAGGATGAAGAAGACCAAGAGCACGAAACGAATGAAGGGGATGGTAATGCAACCAACGAACCCATAGCGGTTGAAATGGACGTGGCTCCCCTACGTGTGGAACTCCCTCAATCCTCTCTGTCTCGAATGACTGACGAGGAACTGGCACTTCTGAGACGAAATGACCCTATTGGGTACATGAAGGCAAAGTTGGCTCAGAGGGACGTCCCACTTGCTAGGGCTGGCACAAGTTCGACCAGCTATCCTCTTCCCACAGATGAGAGAATTGTTCTTCTTAATAAAATTAGGAAAACCATTCTCAATGTGGATATATTCGAAGTGCTTAAGCAAGATAGTACTGCTTGCTATACTATGAAGGAGCTACTCACAAAGGTCAATCTTTCCACCTGCTCCTTGCCAGTTAGTACTCTCTTGTTCGATCTTCAGAATTTGCTGGACAACGTAACTGGTTACCTTCTCCAAGATGAATCTGCTGCCAAGAAGGTTCAAGAGAAACGCATTGCCATGGATGCCGCTTATGAACAAGCTTCGAAACTCTCTCAAGAAGCTGAGGATCAAGCTATGCATCTGAAGCAGGCGAAAACTGATTATGAGGCTCGAGCTGAGTCCATCCTTCTTTGGGAAAGGCAGATTCTGGAACTTCAACAGAAGGTTAAGGAGGCTAAAGAACAACAACTAGCCTTCGAAACCAATTCTGCTGGTAACCAATTCGAAGAGCTTCTCAACCAGGGGCTTGCGGAAATGGAGACTGCAGAACAACTTAAAGGAGAAGTGGCAACCTTGGAAGGAGCCAGGCGGTTCGCTCAGCAGAAACTTGAATCATTTCGAAGCACTTTTAATCGATTGAAAAATAATTCTTACTTCTAGATTTTGATGTTTATTTGACTATAATTTTGGTTTCTTACATGTAATATTCGAACAACGCCATTTTGGCATTTTATCTTGCCATCTTGGCTTTTTATAACATCTTGTTTACGTTGTTACTATTTGAATCTCCTGCAGGCTTGGCTTATATTTCTTTAAATATTTCCCATTAACCTTTAGGACACGTTTATCATCCATGAGTTCTTCGATTTCGTATGCATTGTTTGAGAATACTTTTAATATTCGAAAAGGTCCTTCCCAATGAGGTGACCATTTACCTAACGCTTTATTCTTCTTGTCCATAGGCAATATGACTCTCCAAACCAAGTCATTAATAATGAATACTTTTTTCTTCACCCTTTTATTGTATGTTCTGGCCACTCTTTCTTTTTGCCTCATCAAAATTTCCAATGCATGTAATCTAATTTCGTCCAACTCAACTAATTCATTCATCATCATTTCCCAATATAATGCAGTTGGGATTTCGTTTTGTCTCTGAATTCGAACTGATTGTAGATGAATTTCTACTGGCAACACTGCGTCATGACCAAATGTGAGTTGGAAAGGCGTAGTGTTAGTAGCTTCCTTAGGAGATGTTCTACAAGCCCATAATATTTGGTCCAGAGTTTTGTGCCAGTTTCTTGGCTTTTTGCCAATATGCTTCTTGATTAATCCTATTATTACTTTATTTGCTGCTTCGACTTGTCCGTTTGCTTGAGCATAATATGGCGTTGATGTTAGCAATCTAAACCCCATTTCTTGGGCAAATCCTTGCATCTTTCTACCAATAAACACAGAGCCTTGGTCTGTAGTTATGCTCTCTGGCAATCCGAACCTATAGATAATGTGCTTTTGTATAAATTCAATAATAGCCTCTTGATCAGCAACTATCAGTGGTATGGCTTCGATCCATTTGGTAAAATAATCTATTCCCACCAAGATGTATTTATGTCCTTTGGACGAAGCAGGATTTATTTCTCCTATCAAATCCAATGCCCATCCTCTAAATGGCCATGGTTTGATGATCGAATGCAACTCACTTGCAGGGGCATGTTGAATTCCTGCATGTTTCTGACATTCCTCACATCCTTTAGCAAAGTCTATGCAATCTTTGAGCATGCTAGGCCAATACAAGCCGTATCGAAATAACAACCATTTCATTTTATGGCCTGCTTGATGTGCCCCACATGCCCCATTATGGACTTCAGACAACGCTAAGTATGCCTCACTTTCTCCTAGGCATTTCAATAATACACCCTCTTGGGTCTTTTTAAACAATTCGTTCCCCATGAGGAGATATGACAATGCTCTATATTTTGTTTTTCTATCCACCTTTAGAGTTGGGTCTGCTAAATAACTCTTCAATGGACTTCGCCATTCTGCATCTGACAAAGTATTTATGGCTAATATTTCGAATCCCTGTTTCTCAGCATATCCCAATCTCATACTTTCCAGATCCGATGGTGTGAATCTAGTAGCCATAACTCTTCCCCTTAATTCGACCAAATCCTTGAAGTTCTTGGTAGACACTTTATAACCTGAAGCCAACTGCGCTAAGTCATTTGCTTCTTGGTTCTCTATTCTTGGTATGTGTTGAATATCCATGTATTCAAATTTCCTCAATAACCTATTGACTATGACGAAGTATACCATTAAATTTTCCTTTATGCACTTGTATTCCTTTGTGATTTGTTTGACCACTAATTCAGAGTCTCCTTTAATTTCGACTCTGGTTGCCCCCAATTCCAACAAAGCTTCAAGTCCAACAATGAGCGCTTCATACTCAGCTTCGTTGTTAGAACAACAAGGACCATCTAATTTATACTTGAATTTTGTTGGAATTCCTTCAGGAGAAATCAGAAGGACTCCAACACCACTTCCATTCCTGTGGGTTGAACCATCAAAGTACAATTTCCATGGTTGCATTTCGACGTAACTCATGACCGTCTGCTCAACCAAAGAATGGTCCACAATGAAGTCAGGAATCACTTGACCTTTCATAGCTTTTAAAGGCATGAAAGTCAACGAATATTCTGTTAAGGCTAAAGCCCACTTGCCAACTCTGTTATTGGTTTTGAAAGCATATGTTTAATGACATCGAAATGAGATGAAACATAAACATCAACAGGTTTTATATAATACTTGAGTTTCATACAAGAGAAATACAAACAGAGACATAGCTTTTCTAAATTGCTATATCTGGTCTCTGCATCATTTAGCACTCTACTTAAATAGTATATGGCTCTTTCGACGCCATTGCTATCTTCTTGTGCTAGCATACTACCTATACTAACTTCAGAGGCAGATATGTACAATCTCATGGGCTTCCCCCATGAAGGTGGAGACAAAATAGGAGGCTGAGAAAGGTATTCTTTTATTCTGTCAAACGCCTCCTGGTGAGCTTCGTTCCATTCGAAGACTTGACCTTGCTTTAGACGAAGTAACAAAGAGAAATCTTGGGTTCTTCCACTTAGGTTTGAGATGAATCTTCTGAGGAAGTTAATTTTCCCTAGCAGAGATTGCAACTCCCTTTTTGACGCAGGTGCTTTCGTCTCCATTATGGCTTTGGTTTTGTTCTGGTTGATTTCAATTCCTTTCTTGTGAACCACAAAACCAAGAAAATCTCCAGCCTGCACAAAAAATGCACATTTAAGGGGATTCATCTTTAAGCCATGTTTTCTCATTCGCTCGAATGATTGGCTTAAATGATGAAAATGTGTTTCTGCAGATATAGATTTGATGACTATATCGTCAATATACACCTGCATGAAGGTTTCAATGAAATCATGAAAAATTGAATTCATTGCCCGTTGATAAGTTTCCCCATCATTCTTTAAACCAAAAGGCATCACCACCCATTCGTAGGTGCCTAAGGCTCCTGGGCAACGAAATGTTGTCTTTGCAACATCTTCTTCAGCAATGAGAATCTGGTTATACCCAGAGTATCCATCTAACATACTCAAGTATTCGAACCCTGCAGCAGAATCTACTAGCATTTATGCCACAAGCATGGAATATTCATCTTTAGGGGTTGCAGTGTTTAAATCCCTAAAATCTATGCAAATTCTTAAAGAACCATTTTTCTTAATAACAGGTACTATGTTTGCTAACCATTCAACGTACCTTGTTGTTCTGATGAATTTGCAACGCAACAACCTTTCGAAATCAGCTTTAATTTTTGTGAGAACCGCTGGTGCGAATCTTCTGGGAGTTTGTTTGATGGGCCTCTTGCCATCTTTGATTGGCAGTCTATGTTCGACCAACTCCCTCTTTAAACCAGGCATCTCGTCATAATCCCATGCGAAGCAATCTTTGTTTTCCTTAAGGACTTCGATCACTTCCTTCTTAAGGCCTGGGCTAAGTTTAGCACTTATGTAGGTTACTCTTTTCGTTTTTTCATCCCCTAAGTTGACTTCTTCGAGTGGATCCTGTGCCAACATTTTGGCACCTGAGTTTATGGGGTCCCTTTCGAAGCCTAAGGGTTCTTTATCATAGATGGAATCCAACCTTTGATCCATCTCAAACTCTTTGAAGGGTGAGCATTTTGAACCATCCCCACTTACTTCGTCCGTCTTTATAGTTGATTTCTTTATTTCAGCCTCTAAGGCCGCTTTTGATTCGTTCTCAGCCATATAGGCCGAAATCCTTTCGAAAAAGGGAGACTCAGTCATGGCTAAGGTTGTCGAAGTCCCAGCCTGCTGGCCGTTTTTCTATAGTGCTTTCGACTCCCTCTTCTTCACTGATTATTGTTCTATCCCAGTAAAGGCCATCATGATGAAGGGTCATGTAGTAGTGGGCGTTTCTAGTTTCATTAATCTCATCATTTGGAACACACGGAGCAATTTTTGCCAGATTTTTATCATAATCCCTCTTGTCAACTAAATTGACAGTTGACATAAAGTAACTCTGGTCTGCTTCGATGTTTTCCACGATTCCATCATCTCTCCACAGAACTAGTCATTGATGCATTGACGAAGGAACTGCCCCCACGCCATGGATCCACTCTCTTCCCAGCAGTAAGTTATAGTTGGCCTTGGCTTCGATCACCATAAACATGGTGGGCCTACAGCTTGAGCCTATTGTCAATTCCAACTGGACCACTCCCAGTGTTTTGCCCACTTTTCCCTCATAATTGGACAGAACCATATTATGGGGCTTGATGTCTCCTTCGCGGATCTCTAATATTTTTAGCATGAAATGGGGTATCAAATTGACTGCAGCACCCCCATCCACTAGAACTTTGTTCACACCATGGACACCAACTTTCGCCCGAATGAAAAGTGGCTTGAGATGGTTCTTCATTGCAGGTTCTGGACGTTCGAAGAACGCATTTTGTTCCTCAACAGCCCCATTGTCCATCACATAGTAGCATACGGGCCTATGTTTCATCAAATTTGTGGTGTCTTCCTCCTCATATTCATCGATTTCGGTTTCCTGCCCAAATTCGCAGGGAAGCACAGACACCACGTTACAGTTCATGTTAAATGAAGACTCCCCCTCCGATTCGAAGTTATCTGTTATCATATCTTCGTCCTCTTCCGGGCCTGGAGTGTATTCCTTTGGTTCATCGCGTTGTTCTTCAGAGAAGAGCCTCCTATTGACTGGAGGTTTGTCTTCAGTTTGATTTTTTGGTTTATTGGTGCTAGATTCACCTTGGTTTTTCGTTGAAGTAACCCCTTTGTTTGCCACAGCTTCTCTCTCAGCCTTTCGAATCATTTGCTGTCTGCGCCACTGGGATCTTGACATGGGGTTCCTTCCTTTGTAATTTTCTAATCTCACCTCCTCCCTTTTTGCTGTGTTGAATTGCCTCCTGTATGTCACAGCATGGCGTGCATTTCGTTCAGCGTTTCTCCATCTATCTTTGCCTTTGTCATTTCTGACCTGTAACCATCTATCGGTTGGCACTTCAGCAGGGAGTTTGAAAGTCACTCTTCGAGCAGCCTTGGGGTGAGGGCTATCAGGCCTTCGCTGTTTATGTCTGCTGTCGAAACATGGGCCCATCTGGGCAGTTTCTTGATGGTTCCAGCAAGGGGCGAAGGGAATCGTTTCGAAGGCCCTGGCCATGCTTTGGTCATACACAGCAGAACACCTTGGGCAAATCAAGCACTTGGTTGCCCCTTTGTAGCAGCGAAACACAAATTCCAGCAAACTTTCTCCAGCCTTGGGATAACACCTAAAAAGCTGGTTATCCTGGCGCCAATTGTTGCCAGTTCGAGTCCTCTGTACCCTTTCGAAATTCGCAGCGATTCTTTGATTGCAGAGGATGCTGCACCTAGGGCACAATATCATGCCTGAATCTCCTTTGTGGCATGTCATGAGATAATCCTTGAGACTAGCATCTCCAGTGTGATTATCCCCCATTCTATACTTTTCTTTTTCTAAGTATTTTTCCACTTCCTCCATCTCAGAGCGAGGTCTTTCCATATCCACCATATTTATTTCAACATCTCCCCCTTTAGCTTCATCATCACCCCATCCTGTGGGCTTTATATCCTCAATCTGAACCTTCAAACTCTCTGGGGCAGAATATTTGACCAAATAGTCAAATTTTCCACTGGGTTCCCCTAGAGTGTCCCATATTTCCTTCTGAAGGGAAATTGGCTGCGTGATTTGGACTTTCTCCAATTCCAGCCTCAAGCCTTCAGTGACTTGTGTTAATTCTTGGTTTTGATTTCCCTGGCCTTCAGTAGCCTGGGTTTCTCTTGCAACAGCTACAGGTGCGGCAATCGGAGTCTCTGGCGTATTCTGGATGTCTTCAGTGACCTCCTCGCTGACTTCGACCATCACCCAGTTTTCAACTCCAGTACCCTTCTCTCCTGTTAGGGCGTCGCTTTGATCAGTTTCCACCATGTTGACCTCTCCAATGCACGCAGGCTCGGAGTAGTTGGTGTCTGCGACGTCCAAGGGATCTTCGTCCACTTTCATCTTCACCTTATCAGCAAACTTTAGTCTGCGATCTTTGATTGCGTTTTGAATCAGGTCCCTGAAAAGAAAACATTGTGAGGTTTTGTGGCCTAGGAAACTATGATATTTGCAAAATCCTCTCTTCTTCCTCTGATCCAAAGGAGGTATTTTGACATTTGATGGCACAATTAGTTGTCCATCTTTGACAAGTAAGTCAAAAATCTCGTCACATTTAGTGACATCGAAGGTATAAACCTTCTTTGGAAATTTGTCACTTTTTTCATTTTCAACAATGTCTTTCCCTTTTGTGGGAACTAACAATTTGCAGGAATAAGGCGGGGCCTGTTTTAATTCAGCGAGGTCGATTTCGACCTCTTCGAATTCGAATTCAGGATATTCTTCTGCTTCCTCAGTCCCAACATAGGAAATCCTTTCTTTCTTGCTATTCTTAAAGACTCTGGCTTTTTCGGCCTTTAGTCTTTCGACCTGTCGAACCCTATCGGCTAACTGAGCCATATCCCTCAAATACTGAGTGTCTAGTTTCTTTCGAATAGAATAATCCAAGCCACCAGCGGCCATTTCGACTAACTCATGTTCAGGCACTACTGTGTAACATCTGGATTTCAAAAGCCTAAATCTATTCAGATAATCATCTATGGGTTCGGTGAATTTTCTCTTAACACTGGCCAATTCCTTCAAACTTATTTTCGACTGTCCCATGTAAAATTGTTCATGGAATAATCTCTCTAAGAGAGCCCAAGTGTCAATGGACCCAGGAGGCAAAGTGGTAAACCATGTGAAGGCGTTTTTTGTCAAGGAACTTGGGAAGTATTTGATCCTGAGATCTTCATTATTGGCTATATCTCCCGCTTCGGTTAGATATCTCGCTATGTGTTCGACTGTTGACTCATTGGTATCCCCAGCGAACTTTGTAAATTTAGGGACTTTATATCCCCTTGGTAAATCAGTATGCATTATGCAATCCAATATAGGAGAAGCGTAATTTGGCCTTCTCATTCCTGTGTTGAGGCCATTCTGGGCCATGACTCTCTCTATCATGGTGGTTAGGTTGTTTTCTGCCAAGATGTTATCGTTTCGAATTCTATGAACGACAGCATCGGCATCTTGATTTCGACCAACCAAAACAACTCCCCTAGGTTGTTCTTCTCGAAACTCTGGGGCTTCTAGCCTTTCGACCCTTGCCCCTGGTTCCATAATTTCCCTCTGTGGGCCTGGGATTATTGGGGCTTCTAACCTTGGTGCCCTGGCCCCTAAGTTAACTTCTTCTCTGGGTGGTCTATAAATTGGGTCGTTAGCAATTTGTTCTATAACAGGCATGTTTGCTCGAAATCCTGCCTGATTCTGCCTACGCCTTTCTGGGGGAGCAAAGAAATCTGCTATTCGACTCATATTGTCAGTGTTTTCTCTGTTTGTCACAGTCACATTTTTCACTATTGGGGCAAATATCTCCTGCATGGTTTGTGCTAACACCCCTATCATATTATGGTTACTGTCATCCATCAATTGCCTAAAAGCCAACTGGTTGTCTGTGGTTGAGATAGGCATTGTGCTATAACCCACCGACCCTTGGTTATTTGTCATAAACTGATTCGCCCCAGACCCAGACCCTAGTTGTGGAGATGAATTCGATGTGGAATTGTGTAAACCTGCCATAAAAGATGTTGGCATTCCATAAGAGGAATTTCTGGTTCTATTCCCATCGAAACCGGGTGGTCTAGTTAATGGAGTGGCGAAATGGGATTGTGTCCCTGATGGTGGAACGAATCCCCCAGGGTAGCCAATGGCTCCAGTATTTCCTAAGATCGAACTATTAGTTGATATTCCACTTACTCCATTGGTGGCTATGTTACTGGTCGAAGATGCAACAGACTGTGCATTCGAAGGGATTACATTAGATGTTCCGATCGAAGTGGACGCATTAGTGCCTGTTGTATGTGGGCCATTTTGGTCCCCTTGTTGATTGTCTGAATTAGACATTTTGTCCAAACGTTTTCTTCTGGATAAAGGTTGGTTGCTGTTGGTTATCTTACCACTTCTCAGGTTCATAAAACAGCAAACTTCTTAGGTTCCAACGTTTTTGTAATGGTTATGTCTCAACAATCCAATTTCTAATATCCAATTATTGGTCCCACCAGGTGTGCCAATTTGTTTCCAGTGATTTCTGGTAAACAACCGCTAGTCTTCCAAACTATCGAATAATCTTTCTGACTGTTATTCAATTCCTCTGGTAACTCACAGGATCGACTAGATTGATCCTAGGACTCCTTGGATATTAATGTTACTCTCACGATCGAACAGATATTCATGGTTGATATTGTATATGTGTTTGGCTTATTTCTATTTCTCTCTCTAAAAATCTAAAGATGTAATCAAAATGTGTGTGTGAAACTAAGTTACACGAATAAATGCTAATTGTAAAGACATGTAAAGTTGCATAAAAGTGAAGTAAATGGTTTCGACTTACAAAACAGTTAATATAAAGGATTTCTGGAACGTAAAAGGTTTGAAATATGAAGAAAGCGTTTAATGCAAGAAATCTTTAAATGACTTTAAGTAAAAATATGCGTTCGAAGGATAAGACTTGAAGGTAAAGGCATGGAAAATATGACAGTTTTCTGAGATATAAAGTGCTTGAAATATGAAGAAAACATTAAAATGTAAAACTTTGAAGAAGAGATTTCGAAGTGAAAAGACTGTAAATGAGAAAACTTGTAAATGTTATTTGACAAAAGGATAAAGGAAAGTGCTGGAAATGGTAAAAGGTTTTCATTAAATCAGAAATACATGGTGCTATCATACATACATTTCTCTTGCATTCGTTTCCCTTGCCATGTGGTAGTTTGAATGTTACTGAGTATTTTGTATAATAGATATGACACACGAAATCCTAATACTAAGACTTCTATTTATACTAATTCGACCATAACAGTCTTGCTATAGGATTATGCCACGTCTAGAACATGCAGGACAATGCTTCTTTCGTCTTTCCACGTGTCCCCAAATGCTCCAGCACATAACTTTCAAACTTCGAAAGTCCCGCTTCCATTTGAATTTCAAATGCTTTGGTACTTCTCCGTTTCGAACGCTCTTCCCAGACACAACCTTGTTGTTATTTCGAGGCTTCTTTAGATATGTTCCCATAATTTCCACTCGAAGCTCCAAGCTTTGACATACTTATTCGAAACACTGCTTCTGCTACTTCGAAACATGACGCTTTACCTCATTTCGATCAAAACGTTTAATTCATTTGGCTTCTAATAACATTATCAAAATCTCCAGCCAACACAATGGTGATTGAATCTTTGATTGGAAATCAAATCTTTTTGATTTTTCATGATTGAACAAAGTTGCCAATTTTGGAGATTTTGCATCTTTGACTTTGAGCACGAAATTGCCAGCATATCTTGACCATATTTGCTTCACAAATTGATTGAAAAAATCAAATCTTGTATTTTCCTACAATTTAAATTAATTAAATGAATTAATATTAATAAAAAATCCAATTAATCAATAAAAATAAGAAAATAAACTCAATTAAGCTTGATGGGTCGTGCATAGGCCATGGATGAAGTTTCAAGAAGAGATTTGAGGCTCATTAGCAAAAACAAGGTGTTTTGAGCAAAGTTGACTTTTGCAAATTCATAAACATTTTCCAACTTCTCCAATGCATATCTTGCTCAATTTTGATCTTATTAACATGTTCTTGGACATTTTGGAAAGGTCTTGAAGTCCTCTAACCAATGCCTTTGGTCCCATGTCATTTGGATATATCAATCTCAAGTTATGGCCTTTGACTCAAAGTGTACTTTTGTTGACTTTTGAATTTGACCTATAATGTAGAAATTGATAACTTTTTGTGAGAGCATTTCTTGGACTTGGAGTGTGAAGATGGATTATAGGAAATTGCATCCTATTCAAAATGAGCATTGGATGGAATTTTTTTGATGAACCATGAAAAAGTTATGCCCTGGTCAAGATACAGTTGACTTTTCTACTGTCCAAAAATAGTAACTTTTTGCATCTTGATGATTTTTGAGCTATTCTTGAGGAATCATGATCAAGACTTGATCAAATGATGATTGTGGACTCAAAATAAGATGTTGACCAAAAATTCTGACTTTTGACTGCAAAATGACCATTTTGCCCTTACAGTTGACTGTGGATCAAATGGAGCTTTTTACTGTGCAAATTGACACTGTGAGTCTTGAAACTTGGCATGTAGATGCTTGAGAATGTTTATAGGCATATGAGACTTGATTGAACCATTGAAAACCCCAAATTCCTTGAAAGAACCAAAACCCTAATTTCAGCTGGCTTAGGAGGTGTTTGGACTGTGCAATCCTTGAGCAATCTTGAGCAATTTGAGAATTATTCTTGTCAAATCTTGAGGAATATGGGAGGGAAAATTTGGGGGTACAACAGTAGGGGACCGAAGAGAAGTGAATGATCTATATGCTATGTTCTTATTATAAACTACAACCCCGGGATAGGTGACCCTCACAAAGTCATTTAACTCAACAAAAGTTGTATGTTGAAAAATAAAGCAAAAGCAAAAGAAAAAGAAGAAGAAAAAGAAAAAGAATTTTTTTTTACCCATCTTTAGTTGGTTCTGAGGTATCTGGTGCTGAACATGGTAGGGAGGATTACGATCCGATCCCCCGCAACTATAAATGGGTCAATAAAAGGGGTTACACTAACTTTTTGTACCAGAGCCCTGCGTTTTATGATCAGAATCACTATCCGGTCACTTTACAATGAGCATGTACGAATAACGGGCTTAATGTCATTGCGCCTGAATGAAAAAGGATTTGAAAAAAAGGAAAAATATAGGCCTAAGCATAGTGGCATGATATGGATTGGTTCGTAAAAGAACGAAGCTTATGTCCGTTTTACGGAAGAGTGTCACTACGATATCCTTGGTTTGAATCAGTCAGTACCTATCAATACATCCCTATTTTAATTCCAGAGGCCCCTTGCAGCCCAACTTGTTCACTAACACCGTTTTTCCTCTTAATCTATTTAGAGTTTTTACTTGAGGACAAGCAAAGGTTTAAGTGTGGGAGAATTTGATAACACTTACTTTACACATGTTTTTGACTTTGATTTCACATGTTATTTAGGTTTTTTATTATTATTTTCTCGCATTATTCCTATCTTTTATTTCCTTTTCAGGTATTTCAATTACCCAGAGCTCCCCTGAAGAAATGAAGGAAAACAGGCGGAAAACCAGGAGTTTAGGTCAAATTTTCACTCATGGCATCCACCATGGTGCCAACCATAGGGTAGGCCATGACGTGGACCACCTCCTGCTGACCTCAACTGCCATGTTCCCCACTTCCTTTCATTTACACTCATGGCGGGCGCCATGGTCTCCATGGCGGGCGCCACCTTTGGACGATGTTTCCCCCCCCCCAAAAGGAGTTGGGGGACATTCCTGTGATTTCCTACATTATTCATCCTCTATAAATAGAAGTTCCTGATTTCATTTCAATTCACCCAAGCTTAGTTGCAAACTTGATCCAACCATAGTTGCGAACTTAAGCCATATAATTTCACCATTGTAAAGAGATAATTCTTCACATCGGGGAATTATTGCACTGTTGATTGAGTCTGTGATCGAGTTCGTAGATTGAGTCTGTAATCGAGTTTGGAGCACTTCGGCAGAAGTTTATCCTGGCACATTTATTTTCAACTGCTGTTTATTTCCAGTCGCATTTTACTTCCAGTTTGTACCAGATTTAAAACCTCCCTGTTTGGAGCGGGTTTCTATTTATATTTCCCGCACCTGCTTTTACTTTGTTTATTTCCCGCACCTGCTTTTACTTTGTTTATTTCCCGCACCTGCTTTTACTTTGTCTATTTTCTGCACTGCTTTTACTTTGTTTATTTCCTGCACCGGCTTCTACTTTGTTTATTTTCTGCACTGCTTTTACTTTGTTTATTTCCCGCACCGCACTTTAAATTATTTACTTTCTCGCATGATTTATTTTAACATGTCTCTTTACATTCCCATGTCAGGATGAACCTTACTGGGCTAGAATGTAAGGAATGTAGTTAGATCGATATTCCAAATAATGTGTCAATAGAAATGCTTATGGGCTATTTTGGTTTTTAATACGAGTTTTTTGTACTTTATTGTTGTTGGGTAAGATCGAAATTCGTCCAACCCTTTGTTAAATTCGGTTAGTTCTAACTGGTCAAAGGAAGCGAAAGCGCTTTGTCCGGTTAGTTAGGGATTTTTATTATCAAAGAAATCAATTTTGAAACTATTTACGGACGCGTTTATACGGTTAAAGTTAGGTCCCCTTTTTATTAGAAATTCCAGATCAAAATACTTTTCAACTTGGTCAAGTACTTTATTTTTTAAAAATAGGTTTATTACTTTAACGCAATGCGCGCCTTTTTATAAGTGACGATAAGAAGGTCTGATTAGAGAGTAAACTCGGTTCTGATTACGCGAAAGTGACAGTTCCTGTTAAATTAGTTCTTTTCTTTAGTAGAAAATATTACCCTATAAGTAGTTCTATTCCGAAGCATTGCGAATATCATCTGACTATGTGAATTACATTCGACCCTGCTTTTATATCTGAATTTTATTTTGCTGCACTTTACTTTCTTGCATGCTCAATTCCCTATTTAATATTGACTTAGCTAAACATCGTAACAATAGGAAACGATAGATTGACGATTGGTCTCTGGATCGATAATATTTTATATTACTCTGACACGATTCGTAAACTTGCGAATACACCACATTAAGTTTTTGGCACCATTTTCGGGGATCAATTTTGTCTAATTTCGCACCCTATAGTCGCACCGTCTAGACTAAGTTTTACAGTCCGGTTAATGCGAAGATCTCGCAGCACCAGAACCTTATTCAATCCTTTAGCAGAACCTGAACGTTACATCCATTTTCTCCGTAGAATTAAAAAAACTATGGCCGATGTTGTACCCCAAAATTTGCCCTCTTATATTTCCCAAGACATTGCAAGAAAAATCTCCAAGTGGCTCAAGATTGCTCAAGAATTGGACAGTCAAGCTATCTCCTAAGGCAGTCAATCTCAAATTAGGGTTTTGTGTTGCATCAAGGTCCTTGCATCCAAATGACCTCAAGTTCTCCCCAATGTCTTAATATGTTCTCAAGATCATCCATGTAAAATTTCAAGCCTTGCAGAGGAAGTTTGGTCAGTCAATTGCTCAAGAGGTCCAAAAATCGACTGTGTTAGGGCAAAAGTCAACTGTGACCTATAAACAGTCAAACTTCAATATTTTTTGTCAACATTCTAATTTTGAAGGATATTTCATCATTTTATCAAGGGTTGATCATGATTCATCAAGGATTTCTCAAAATTCATCAAGACTCAAAAGTTGCTAAATTAGGGTTTTGTAGGAAAAGTCAACTCAACTTTGACCAAGCATAAATTTCTCATGATTTATGAGAAATGACATATCCAAAGCTCATTTTGAATAGGATGCAATTTCATACAATCCATCTTCATACCACAAGATCAAGAAATTCACTCACAAAAAGTTACAAATTTGGACATTATAGGTCATTTTTGAAAGTCAACAAAAACACCTTTTTTTACAAAGCTTATAACTTGAGCATGGAATATCAAAATGCGATGAGACCAAAAGGGTTGGTTAGAGGACATCTCAAGATTTCTAGAAAGTCTAAGAACACCTCCAAAAGTTCAAAATTGAAGAAGTTATGCATTGTTGAAGTTGGGAATTTTTGCAAAATTGCCAAAAGTTAACTATCCCCAAAACTTCAAATTTTGTCAAATGGGCCCATTCTTTTTCACTTGATTTGATCTTTTCACACTACACCCGTGTCCTAGCTTCAGCCTCATGACCATTTATCAATTTTATTATTTAATTTGATTTTTTAATGAATTATTGCATTTTAAATCAATTTAAATCATATAAAATCCAAACATTGATTATTGGATCTCCTTTTGGCTATTTCAGGACCTAATCATCATCATAAAGTTGATCAAATTCGGATCTCACCGTATCATGAACAAAAAGATAGATTTTGGACAAAATTGGAAGCTTTTTAATGGAGGATCAAATCAAATCTCCAAGCCATAATGCACAAAGATTCAGTCCATAAAACTTGACCTAATGCATTGCTTTATACATATACAAGTGAGAAGCACGAGTTTTAGAGGTTGGAGGCTGCAAAATCACAAGAACAAAACTTGAGAAAATTGGCAAAAAGCTTGAAACTGAAATCACTCCTAGAGGCGAATTCAAGGTCAAATCTCATCACTAATCAATTGTAGGACCATCCTTGAAGTGAAATCAATCCAGAACCAGTCTCCATACGCGTCCAGGAGCTTTGTAAGTGTTTTGAAAAACCACCTTTCATTCGAATTCATATATCATTATTCTTGCATCTTTTTGACAAAATCTTTGCATATTCATGATCCTTGTTCAATTTGCAAGCTTTCTGCATTAGCCAATTGTATTTATATGGTCTATAACCCCTAGCCGAATCTAGGGTTCTTGGTTTGTATTTTTGGGCATTTCTTGTACATATGAAATCAAGGCCATTAATGGATATAGACGTGCTCAGGATGTCCATAAGAACATGTCTATGGTCTTGGATTGTGTTTTTATAGCCTAGAACTAATTTTAGGATGCAGATACGGATTTAGCTGCGGATGTAAATCCGCAGGTAAATATCCAGGTTCCAGCGAAGAAGATGAAGACGTGCCTCCCTCCTATTGGACAGTTCAAATATTCGCGATTCTTTTTTATTTATTTTTTTGGTATATTACCATGTTTCCTTATAATTATTGATGTCAATTATGATAACAACTAAAATGCGTTGGTGCAGTGGTAGTGGCGTGCGTTAGTGACTCACAGGACCTGGGTTCGAATCCCAGGTCCCCCAAAAGCTTTGTATTATTTTTCTTCAGGTTATTCCATGCAATACCCAGGGTGCAGCACATCATACACCATCACCTAATCATTTTCCAGATGGGCCCAGGCCAGATCTGGTGGTCAAGAATGGATGTCCATCATGCTCTCAAGTCAACCAATGTGTGGAGAATCCAAAAGTCAACCAGGCTTGCAGCGAAATTGGGCCATCAAATTGCAATTTTCACTCCTTTTCCAGGCCCACACCCCCTAAGTCATTCTATTTCTTTATTTTTATTCATTTTATTTATTTATTTGATTAATTATATTTATTATCTAAATAACCAATCAAGACTTTTTCCTCATAAAATCAAAAACCAAAAAATATATTTTATTTATTAAAATTAAATTCAGCACTTTATTTTTGTAAATAAGTATTAATTTAATTAATTTAGTTTAATTAGGAAATAATTTTAATATCTTTTGCAATAATTAAAATTAATTTAGATAATTAGGTTTTACTAACTTTGTCCAAATTTATTTTTCTTTCTTTAAATACTCAAAAATCCAAAAATATCTTTTTTTATTAATTAATTGATTTGTTTATTAATTTAGTAATTAACCTAATTTAATTTCTTTCTTAATTCAAAAATAACAAAAAAATATACTTTCTTTCAAAAAAGGGTCAAAACCCTAAACTTGCACCCGATTTAATTTCCGCACGCGATTTACTTTCTTTTATCCAATATTGTATTTGTTCCCGGAATGTAATAGATAATTAGGACCATTTAATTATTTTATCGCTTTATTTATTTTCCGCATTTAAATTTCAAAGGGTTGCTTTTGGCGATGTAAATACCCGACGCCTTGTAATAGTTAGTTAAATTTCCGCAATTTAATTTCTGCAACTTATATAACTGTTAGATGATTGATAATAGGTATGCATGACAAGATTGAATGTTTAACCTAAAATCAACTTAGATCACCATTAACATGTACAAAGACAAAATTAACTGAAAACGACACACTCGCACATGCGCACTCTTAGGGTACACCCCACTTGGTTGCCTTCGTACGCGGTCATTAAGTATAGGTCACTTTAGAGGTCGCCCTCTTGTCCAAAGATCATAGTTGCCTCGAAACGGTTGCCTCGGATATTGTTGCCTCAAAACAAATGATCTAAGACATTGGGGTTACCGCTAAGGCGTCCTAACATTGCTTTGGTGACCGTAAGTCCCTAAATTCGAATTGACCCTTAAACTCCAACGGCGATGCTACCTACTCATCAATAGTAGGATAGCATTGTCTAAAGGAAAATTGCATAGAACGATTCCTTTTTCGAGTAGGTAGATGGTTCTTAGATACTTGCTCTTTCAAAACAAAACAAAATTTTCACACTTACACTCCTTTTCAAACAAAGACTTTTTTCAAACCCACAATCACAAAGAAAGCAAAAATTGGAAAACAATATGAGCAAGTACCTAAGAGCCCGTGGATAACCACGAATAGAAAGGGTGCTAACACCTTGCCTTTCTATAATCTACCCCCCGAACCCGAGAAATATCTCGAAAAAGGAATTTTTCTGTGCTTTTTTCCTTTCCTTGTTGGATAAAATAAAAGACGGTGGCGACTCTTGCTTACCGCGACATTTTGCGAATACAAACGCAAAACGCAAACCAGCATTCCAAAAAACAGTCAGTTCTCTCCCACCGTATCCCAGAACTGGCGACTCTGCTGGGGAATATTAATAAGTGGGGTGTACCTTAGGAATAATTCATATTGTTTTCAATTGCTTGACTTGTATGCTTTAACTTTGTGGGCTTGTATCGGAGTTACTATAGATCCTAACCCAGATCTGGGGGATACCCTTTAGGTAAGTAGCAATAAACTGTGAGGGAACTGTACAGCGTAGACCGATACGGTTGAAGCAGTAGCTACGTTGGTGTGGCACTTTAGATTGTACCGATATCCCTTGTGTTGGAACGAGGAGAATATGGGTCATCTAAGGGGTCATTAAGCACCAACTGACCTTAGAACCTTTAAATTGACCAACTTGGCCATAGAAGTGGAGCAAAGGGCTTTCTGACTAAGTTTTTGGTTGGTAAAGCTAATTACTTCTGGGATAGTCTAGACTTCAAGGCATTTGAGGATGTTCTAGCTCTTCTGATATATGGCTTGGTATTGTTTCCGAACTCTGACTCCTTTGTTGATGTGAATGCGGTAAAAATCTTCATCTCTCGTAATCCTGTACCCACTCTCTTTGGTGACATTCTTCATTAGCTTTATGCTCGTACCGCCTGAAAGCGGGGAACCTTGATGTGCTGTACGCCATTATTGGCGAGGTGGTTTATTTCGCACCTCCCCAAATCAGTGCTGAAGAACAAAGAAGGCATGGGCTGGGCCTATAGGGTTATGTCTCTCTCTCATAATGACATCATTTGGACTCTCAAGGGTATGGATGAGGTGGCTATTATTGATCGATGTGGGGAATACCCCAATGTTCCACTGATAGGAACCAATGGAGGAATTTCTTACAATCCGTGCTTGGCCTTGCGTCAGTTTGGGAGAGCCAAAAGAGAAGGACCTCATGAGCTGCTAATGCCTAGTATCATCTTTGATTTTCAAGGGGATAACAACGAGCAACGTCGCAGATTCATAAGGGCTTGGGATAGAGTTCACAGATCTAATCCACATGAACTAGGTCCAAAGACTTCTCTCCCAATGGAGCCATATCTCAGATGGGTTCGTATCCGTGCCCAAAAGCTAGGTATGCCGTATGAAGCTGTCTGGCCTATCATTGTTGAAGTTGCTAATGAAGAGGGGGGTCTTCCTACCATCCTCCACCCTTACATGCCCACTGACATTGGGGCACTGAAAAGGTCTTGGATGCAGCTGAGAGAAGAACGGGATGCTTACCGAGAAAAATTCAACGAGCAAGAGCAGAAGATCTAAAAGTTTACTAGGCAGCTGGAGAACGAGCGGATTCTCAATGACTATGTCCGCACCGACAAGAAGAGACCATGGGAGCACTGATCGTCCTTTGTTTATTTCCTTTCCAGTTATTATTTCCTTTTCAGTATTTTCATTCTTGTAACGCCTTAAGGGAAACTTGTTGAACAATTTGAATTTCAAAAGTTTATCTAATAAAAGTGTGTTTCCTTTTTGTTTACAAATTTTAATCTCTCGATTGTCTTTGAAATCATATCATACGCATTTCATCCCATGCACTTCATAACAGGTACCCATTACAGGTCTCTTATCTTCTTCGCTGTTTATTTTAGCACTCATCATGTCTGCTGAACCATCAACCGAGCAAGCGATCAAGGCCCTACAGGCCCAGAATGCCCAATTCCAAGAGCTGTTCATGAATCTAGCTAGGGGTCAGCAAGATCTGAAGACCCTGATTCTGAAAGAGAAGAAGAAGAAGAAGAAGAAGAGGACAGTCCTGTTTAACACGGGTCACAGGTTTGGGAACAGGATACAGAATGAAGTTAATTTTACCACCTCATATGGAGGGAAAGATAGTCAACAGGAAAGGAGGGCTCTTAGCCCTGTGGTCACCGACAACGAGACGGACTTCGACGAAGACCAATATCCTCCTGCTGAGGATAGATACAAACAACTGGAATACCGGTTGAGTGCTATGGAAGTTCAGGAAGTGCCTGGTCTGGACTTTGGTGATCTGGGTCTATCATTCGGGGTAGTGATTCCCCACAAGTTCAAGGCACCAGCCTTCGCTAAGTATGACGGAGTTTCTTGTCTGAAGCTACACCTCCGGTCATATGTAAGGAAGATTCAGTCGTACACCGCTGATAAGAACTTATGGATCCACTTCTTTCAAGACAGTCTCTCAGGGACTCAACTTGAGTGGTTCTACCAGTTGGACGGAGCCAGTATCCGCAGTTGGGAAGATTTGGCTACTACTTTCTACAGGCAGTACCAATACAACTCCGACCTTGCTCCCACGCATACCCAACTCCAGGGTATGTCAATGGGAACGGGTGAAGGTTTCAAAGATTATGCTCAGAAATGGAGGGACCTCGCCGGAAGAGTACAACCACCCTTGGTTGATCGGGAGCTTGTTGATATGTTTCTGGGGACCCTGTCTAGTCCATTTTTCAACCATCTGATTGGAAGCTCTTCGTCCGGGTTTACAGAGCTAATTATGACCGGCGAGAGGATTGAGGTTGGTATTAAGGCTGGTAAGATACAGAAGGGTGCCTCATCAAGCACCGAGAAGAAGCCCTTTAAGAAAGAGTCAAGTGTTGTCTACAATTCAAAAAGACAGAACAGACCTGAACACCGCCAAGCTATTAATGCAGTTGTTATTTCAAAACCTGCTGGTGCTCCTCAGCACAACAATCAACAAAAGGACGAGAGACCTCGAACGCAATTCACCCGTCTCAACATGACCTTATCTCAGATTCTGCCACAGTTGCTGAAAACTAATCTGGTGCTTCCAAGGGAAGCCCCAAAGAATCCAAATATAACATCACTGAAGTATAACCCTAATGCCCGCTGTGCTTATCACTCTGATAGCCCGGGGCATAATACAGATGATTGTTGGACTTTGAAGAATAAGATACAGGACTTAATTGATGCTAAGGAGATTGAGTTTGAGGCGCCGGAAAGACCTAATGTTGTGACTGCTCCTATGCCCAAGCATGGAGTGAATGCTATAGATGAAGACTCGTTTGTGGTTTCTGTGAATGACATTGTTACCCCTTTGATGACTGTGAAGAAGAACCTTTTTCTATCCGGTTTATTTCTGGGTTGTGACGAAGATTGCCGTATGTGTTCTATTCTACCTACCGGTTGCCATCTTTTGAAATCAGGTGTCCAACACCTGATGGATAGTAAAGAAATTCTGTTTGAGAAGACTGTTGTTCCTCTAGTTCATACTGAAGAAGTTGCCATCATTACCATTTTCGACAATTCTTCCAAGGATCCCTCGAGGAAGCCTGTTAGAATTACATCTGTTCCAAGAATCACACCTGTGATCATCACTGTTCCGGGGCCCATCCCTTATACCTCTGATAAAGCTGTCCCTTGGCACTACGAGGATGATGTTTATTTTAATGGAGTTAAACAAGAGTTGGATGCTGATACTGACGTCAACAATATTGTTGGACCTGTTAAACTCACCCGCAGCGGAAGACTTTTCTCACCTGATATCTCTCCACCAACTGCCTGAAAACCTGTTGTTATTACACCTGCCAGTGTACCTGATACTATTCCTGTTCAAGTTCTTACCCCTGTCACCGAGTCATCTGACACTCGGGGCAAAGGGACCACCAGTGAGCCTGCCCAGACGGAGGCACCAAAGACAATTACTGTTGAAGCTTCTAAACAAGAGATGGAAGAAATTCTGAAATCATCAAAAAGAGTGACTACAATGTAGTTGAACAGCTGGGGAAAACCCCGTCCAAGATTTCTATGTTGTCACTATTGTTATGCTCAGAGGCCCATGCCAAGGCTCTGATTACATTTCTGAAGACTGCACACGTACCACAAGAGACATCAGCTGATCATTTTAAAGATTGCATGGCCAATCTGACTGTTGATAATGGGTTGGGTTTCTCTGACACCGACTTTACTGCTAAGGGGAAGAATCACAATGATGCCCTGCATGTCTCCATTGAATGCAGAGGCACTACTCTTGCTCATGTATTAGTGGATACTAGTTCCTCATTGAACATCTTGCCTAAGAAATCTCTAGACCGGTTGGACTGTGAAGGGTTGGAGCTGAAACCAAGCAACATCGTTGTCAGGGCCTTTGATGGGTCTAAGAGAATGGTGCATGGAGAAGTTGATATTCCGATTAAGGTTGGTTCTCAGGTTTTCAATTCTACATTCTATGTGATGGACATTCGGCCATCTTATTCTTGTTTGCTGGGTCGTCCATGGATCCATAAAGCTGGGGCCGTAACCTCAACACTCCATCAGAAGTTGAAGTTCCCGGTCAAAGGGAAGATTGTGACAGTAAAAGGAGAGGAAGAGTACATGGTGAGCCACCTCAACTCTTTCCGATATATAGAGATGAATGGGGAGTTCATTGAGACCCCATTTCAGCATTTTGAAGAGGTTCCCCGGACACTGGCGTCAGCTGAGACTGTTGTTGAAGACTCTCCTATGAAGATGACTTCCTTTAAGGATGCCCGGGCTGTTGTTGAGAAAGGTGGGTGTGCAAATTGGGGCCGACTCCCTGATTTTACACAGAAGACTAACAAGTTTGGTTTGGGTTTCACTGCAGAAGCTCAAAGGGTTGTTCGGAATGCACGGATCGGAAGACCTCCTGTGTTCATCAGCAACTCGGGAGTGAATGCCATTGAAGACGATGTGGAAGAGTCTGAGTTCGACAGCTGGATCTATCCTACGACCAACAGTGGACCAAGCAACTGGACAGCACCGTGGCTCCATTTGTGAGGGCTTTATGTGTGTCATTTTCATATATCATTAATAAAAGCATTGGACGTTCTTGCATTTCAAATTTTGTGCTCCTTGTTTTTCTTTATTATATATTGCAAAATAGCTATTTTACACACACTCACATATACAGGTCTACATCCACTCTGGATCTCACTGGTAACAACTCTGCTACTGCCAGTTATGACTTTGAAAATCCGATCAACTTAGCCGAAGACGAAGGTGAAGATGATTGCGAAGTGCCTAGTGAACTTGCAAGACTGCTACTCCAAGAAGAGAGGGCCATACAGCCGCACGAAGAGCTGGTGGAATCCGTGAATCTGGGTACTGAGATAGACAAGAAAGAGGTCAAGATCGGTGCAAATCTGGATCTTAGTGTGAAGCAACGTTTGGTTCAGATGCTGCTTGACAACATTGAGATCTTTGCCTGGTCTTACGAAGATATGCCTAGTTTGGATACTGATATTGTGGTTCATCGCCTGCCTACCAAGGAAGACTGTCCTCCAGTGAAACAGAAGGTCCGCCGAATGCGCCTAGAGATGTCTGAGAAGATCAAAGCTGAAGTTATGAAACAGTTTGACGTCGGTTTTCTAGTAGTTACTTCTTACCCTCAGTGGGTGGCCAATGTGGTTCCTGTACCGAAGAAGGACAGTAAGGTTCGAATGTGTGTTGACTACAGGGATCTGAACAGGGCGAGTCCCAAGGATGATTTCCCTCTACCTCATATTGACGTTCTGGTTGACAACACTGCTCAGCATAAGGCCTTCTCCTTTATGGATGGTTTCTCCGGTTATAATCAGATTAAAATGGCTCCCGAAGACATGGAGAAGACGACCTTTGTTACTCAGTGGGGTACCTTTTGCTACAAGGTCATGCCCTTTGGATTGAAGAATGTTGGGGAAACGTATCAGCGTGCCATGGTTGCTTTGTTTCATGACATGATCCATCATGAGATTGAGGTATACGTCGACGATATGATTGCAAGGTCCCAGACTGAGGAAGAACACCTTGACCATCTACAGAAGATGTTTGACAAGTTGAAGTTGTATAAGCTGAGGTTAAACCCGAACAAGTGCACCTTCGGGGTGAGATCTGGTAAACTGCTGGGTTTCATCGTAAGCGACAAAGGTATTCTCGCGAAGGTGAAAGCTATACAGGAGATGCCAACTCCCAGAACAGAGAAAGAAGTCAGAGGTTTTCTGGGACGTTTGAATTACATAGCCCAATTCATCTCGCACCTGACTACTACTTGTGAGCCAATCTTCAAGCTACTGAAGAAAGATCAAGTAGTACGTTGGAACGATGAATGACAGGCCGCTTTCGAAAGGATCAAAGAGTATCTCCAAGAGCCACCTATTATGATGCCACCAATTGAAGGGAGACCTTTGATCTTATACTTGACAGTACTCGATAACTCAATGGGGTGTGTGCTGGGTCAACATGACGAGTCTGGCCGAAAAGAGCATGCTATTTATTACCTTAGCAAAAAATTTACCGACTGTGAGACCCGATACTCACTGCTTGAGAAAACTTGTTGCGCTTTGGCATGGGCTGCTCGCGGGCTGAGACAATATATGCTGACTCACACTAATCTGTTGATATCAAAGATGGATCCAATCAAGTATATCTTCGAAAAGCCTGCCTTGTCTGGAAGAATAGCAAGATGGCAGATGATATTGACTTAGTATGACATTCAATACACGACTCAAAAGGCAATCAAAGAAAGTGTGTTGGCAGACCATTTGGCACATCAAGCAGTGGATGATTACCAGTCTATGAACTTTGAATTCCCGGACGAGAATATCATGTTGGTAACTAATTGTGAGACACCTGGACCGGATGAAGGACCTGAGGAAGGATCCCGATGGTCTATGTACTTTGATGGAGCTTCAAACGCTTTGGGTAACAACATTGGCGTTGTGATCATATCTCCTAAAGGCTCTCACACTCCGTTTACCGCCCGACTATGTTTCAGCTGCACCGACAATATGGCGGAATATGAGGCGTGTATCATGGGTCTTCGAGCAGCAATTGACCTAAGTATTAAGTTTCTAAGTGTCTTCGGAGATTCCGCTCTCGTGATCAGTCATATCAAAGGCGAGTGGGATACGAAACACCCAAATCTTATTCCTTACAAGGAGTATGTATTGATGTTGCTCCCCCATTTCGAGGAGATAACCTTTGAACACTTCCCTAGAGAGGAGAATCAGTTGGCGGACGCGCTAGCTACGATGTCTTCTATGTTCAAAGTCAATTGGGACAATGAAGCTCCCCGGATCATCATTGAAAAACTGGACGAACCTGCACATTATTGTGTGTGATACGGTGAGAGAACTGACTTGAGGTTTTGCGTTTGTTTTTGCAAATGTTCGGTTGAGCAAGAGTCGCCACCGACTTTTTATTTTATCCTAAGGAAAGGTTAAAAAGCACAGGAAAAACCTTTGAGATGTTTTCTTGGGTTCGGGGAGTAGATTATAGAAAGGGAAGGTATTATCACCCTTTATATCCATGGTTATCCATGGGCTCTTAGTTACTTGCTTAGATCACTTGCCTTTGCTTTTCAATTGTTTGAAATGGTGCTTTGTGTGTGTGGTTTTGAAAATGTTTTGAAAAAGATGCCTTGTCTAGGCAACCATTGTAACAATTCTTTACTCGAATGTTTTACAAAGGTGTTTGTCTTTTTGAAAAGATGTTTCAATGTTTTTTGAAAGTTTGTTTTGAAGTTGTGTTGTGATGTGTGTTTTGAAAAATGGCAAGGATTATTTTGCAAGATTGATCAAGTAACCAAGAGCTATCTACCCTAAATTTCTCAAAGATCTTTCTCATGTTTTAACCCTTTTAACAGTGTTGTTTCACCATTGTATTTGATGAACAACCTTGTGTTAGGATGTTAACGGGACGGGCGCGGGTCATTGTTTAGACCATGAATGCAATAATGTCAAGTATTTTGGAAATTTTCTTGAGGGACTATGATCATTTTGTTTAGGCAACAAGATAGCGTCATCGAGGGACTATGATCATTTGATTTGTTTTTGTTTTGTGATGATGTTATCTTCTGAAAACAACGCTTCTGGATCTTCTTTTCTTCTTCTGAATACTTGCTTCTGTGATGCTTTTAATGATTATGTGATGAGCTGCTTGTTCTGAGAATGCTTACGTGTTAACTTCTGACTTTATTCCTCTCTTTGGCTTGGTTAGTTTGATCCTGTGATGAACTTCTTGTTCTGAGGATGCTTGGATTTGTTTTCAATGATGAATTTGATTCTGAGGGTTTTTGGTATGTATTTGATGCTGAGTTTTGCAATAGTTGATGCTTGGATTTCCTATGATGAACTTGGTTCTGAGGCGTTTGTTGGTGTTTGGATTTTGAAATGAAGGCAGGCCTATGTTTGAACAAAGGTTTGTTTGAGTTTGGTTTGGATTGAAGGCCGTTTTGAGGCTTGTTTGGGGTTTAGGTTTTGACAGGCTCTTGATTTCAGGCTTCAAGGCTTCTAGAGGTTTGCTATGCTTGTTATGCTTGGCTTGAGGCAGGCTTGTTGTGCAGGCAGGTTTCTGGATACTGAGTTTGTTCAGGTTTTAGGCAGGCTGGAGCTTATGCAGGTTGACATGTTTTGAGTTTATGCAGGTTGATATGTTTTGAGTTTATGCAGGTTGATATGTTTGCTTCAAGGCTTGTGTTATGCTTGATTTGTGTTTGACAGGCTTGAGGCAAGTTTGGAGATTTGTTTTAGGCTTTTGTAACTGGTACAGGCTTGTAGCTTATGCAGGCAAGCTTGGTTTGCTTGCTTGAAAGCAGGCTTGGAGGTTACAGGCTTGTTGGCTTGCTTCTGTAACAGTTTTGTAGGTTTGAAGGCAGTTTTGAGGCTACAGGCTTGTTGGCTTGTGTTATGTGTTTACAGCTTTGTGGTATATTTTTTTCGATGTGTTCTGCCCCCCCCCCCCTTTTACAGTGTTGGATATCTTGTTATATTTATTGTCCTCTAAGCCTGCAAAACTGTAAGCCTCTACTTTTCTTTTCTCTTTCTCTCTCTCCAGAAAGCATATCTTATTGCTTTAGAATATCTCCTTTTTTCTGAAAAGGTGTTGGCCTAGGGGAAATGATGAAAAATGTACTTTTACAAGCTTGCTTGCATCTTGGTTTTGCTTTTGCATACTTCCAGATTTTCTGCATTTGCTTTTTGTGTACTTGTATGCAGCTTTGTTGACAGCTCTTGGACAGTTTTGTTGACAGCTCTTTTTGACAGTTTGGAACTTGTGACTTAGTTTATCCCTTTGACAATTTGGTTTGCCTAGTTTGATAATGCAATTCAATTTGGATTTATGCAGCTTTGTGCATTTTGCTTAATTGATTCATATGCTTGCAAACATTTTACTTCCCTCTTTGTGAACCAAGAAGAGACATCTTCTTGCGATTTGCAGAGAGGACGAACAAACTGATTCCGGCCAACACCTTTAATGATGAGTTTTTGATTAATTGTCTGAAAAATACTTTTCCAAATTCATCTGTGTTTGACTTCTCTTTTTCTGGCTTTGCATATAAATATCAATTGGGGGCAAGGGAAGCAGCAGTAGAAGATGAAGATTTTAAGAAACTTAGGATGTAGATTTAATTTATTTTTAATCATTGTAATAAACGTCATTGTAACACTGTAAATAAATTTACTGTATCAAATAAACATTTGTAACAACAATTGAAAATGAATAAAAATCTTTTTTGTTAGATATCTCTTTTAATTCTTCTGCACTTGTTTATTTAATTACTTAAATTTCTTGAATTATAATAATTGGAAGTTATCCCAATAATTTTAACTTAGAAATTATAAATAATCAACAAACGTCCGGCGTTCCAAATAACCAAAAGCATTGCACAGTTAAATAAACAAACGTCCATACGCCTTTTACCTTACTGATTAAACCAACACTTCAATCTTTCAATCAGAAGCCTCAGCTTCTATCCCAGATGTTTAGACTTTGAGAAACAAACAGGAATCTTGAACAAGCGTCAAAACCATGTGACAGTCAAATGAAATATTGTGGATTCAATTCCTTCTGAGAATGCATGCGCAAACCCTAATGTTGGATTTACTGTCAAAGAAACGTCCGCCTGATCAAACCCTGAGCCAAACTCAACCAAATCAATAAAAACCCTAATAATCTGCTTGGACTGATTCAAAAGTCAATGGAAACCCTAATTTTGTTTGACTATTAAGAAAAGTCGGTTTGACCGATTCTTGAGCCAATCTGAAAAAATCAGGAAAAGCCCGAAGCTATGGTTTTTTTGTGAAAAAGGGAGGGCAAATTTTGGGGTACAACAGTTGCCCCTGTTCAATCTTCTTGAACCTGAAGAGTTAGATTGGCAAGTTTTCCGTTCGCGATTCGAAGGTAAAAGGAGATTGGACACTAGAGTGCCCAAAAAATCTGCACTCGTCAAAGCGTAGTTTGAGGGAATGGGCTTAAAGATGCCATTTGGAGACGGGCTTAAATATGCCATCTGGAAAGTGACAGAATCTTGTCGGGGATGGGCTTAAAGATGCCATCTGGAGATTGTTTGTTGAACTGTATGTCGTAGGTGAATGAGTGAGTATCAGAAAGGTATCCATGTTTGGAACCTCTCTGGACTGGGGGTCTGAATAAGCAATAGATTGACATCCATGTTTGGAGAATCCGTAAACTGTTTTCAGAAGTCTTGGATCTGAACAAGCGATAGGTTAACATCCGTATCTGGAGAACCCGTAAACTGTTTTCAGAAGTCTTGAAGTTGAATAAACATGAGTTGGTCGAGTAGATATTTGTCCTGTTTGGTTTCAGGTATTAATCTCTAACCTGAGAAAGAAAGATAGTTTTCCTGGCTTGTTACAGGTATTGATCTTCAATCCCTCGTCCACAGATGGTTTTCCTGGCTTGCTACAGGTATTGATCTGGAACTTGAAAAGGTTGATGGTAGCTATCTGTTGATTGACCTTTTTCTGGAAAAGGTAAAACGTTAGTTGTATGCAATGTCATGATGTATGAAATGCATAATGCAATATATGTGTTTATGATATATGAATGTAATGGATGTGCATGCAAGCTGAGTAGCTGTCTTGCTGAGGATAGATGAATCCTGGATAGCTGGAGATAATAGAATCTTGACTACTGCCGGGGAAAGTGAATCTTTGACTGCTGCAGGGGATTGCAAGAATCTTTTGATTGCTGCATGTATTTATCTGGAATCTTGAAAAGGTTGGTCGGTGAGATAGTTGTCCTGGCTGGTTTCAGGTATTAATCTCTGGCCTGAGAAAGAAAGATAGTTTTCCTGGCTTGTTACAGGTGTTAATCTTCAATCTCTTTACGTAGATAGTTTTCCTGGCTTGCTACAGGTATTGTGATGTCGGGAATGGGCTTACAGATGCCATTTGGAGATATGATGGATAGTTGATGGAGATGGGCTTAAAGATGCCATCCAGAAATGATTGTTGAATTGTTTGAGTTGGTCGAGTAGATAGTTATCCTGGCTGGTTTCAGGTGTTAATCTCTGACCTGAGAAAGAAAGATAGTTTTCCTGGCTTGTTACAGGTATTGATCTTCAATCCCTTGTCCACAGATGGTTTTCCTGGCTTGCTACAGGTATTGATCTGGAACTTGAAAAGGTTGGTCGGTGAGATAGTTGTCCTGGCTGGTTTTAGGTACTAATCTCTGACCTGAGAAAGAAAGATAGTTCTCCTGGCTTGTTTCAGGTATTACTCTTCAATCTCTTCATGTAGATACTTTTCCTGGATTGTTTCAGGTATCAGTCTACAATCAGTCGTCCACGGATATTTTCCTGGCTTGCTACAGGTATTAAACTGGAACTTGAAAAGGTTGGTCAAGGAGATACTGTCCTGGCTGGTTTCAGGTATTGATCTCTGACCTGAGAAAGAAAGGCTTCCTGGCTTGTTTCAGGTATTACTCTTCAATCTCTTCATGTAGATAATTTCCTGGCTTGTTACAGGTATCAATCCACAATCAGTCGTCCACAGATATTTTCCTGGCTTGCTACAGGTATTAAACCGGAACTTGAAAAGGTTGGTCAAGGAGATACTGTCCTGGCTGGTTTCAGGTATTGATCTCTGACCTGAGAAAGAAAGGCTTCCTGGTTTGTTTCAGGTATTCATCTTCAATCTCTTCATGTAGATAATTTCCTGGCTTGTTTCAGGTATTAATCCACAATCAATCATCCACAGATATTTTCCTGGCTTGCTACAGGTATTGATCTAGAACTTAGAAAGGTTGGTCAAGGAGATACTGTCCTGGCTGGTTTCAGGTATTTATCTCTGACCTGAGAAAGAAAGGCTTCCTGGCTTGTTTCAGGTATTACTCTTCAATCTCTTAATGTAGATAATTTCCTGGCTTGTTATAGGTATCAATCCATAATCAGTCGTCCACAGATAGTTTTCCTGGCTTGCTACAGGTATTAATCTGGAACTTGAAAAGGTTGGTTAAGGAGATACTGTTCTGGCTGGTTTCAGGTATTGATCTCTGACCTGAGAAAGAAAGATAGTTTTCCTAGCTTGTTCCAGGTATTAATCTTCAATCTCTTCATGTAGATACTTTTCCTGGCTTGTTTCAGGTATCAGTCTACAATCAGTCGTCCACAGATAGTTTTCCTGGCTTGCTACAGGTATTAAACTGGAACTTGAAAAGGTTACAGAATGGCAACCGTGTCTGGAGCATATCTGGACCGTATCTTCCAACAGGTGATGAAGGAATTTTTGATGATGACCGCAACTTCCAGCAGGTGATGAAGGAAATTTTTGAACGCTCTTGAATTCCAGCAGGTGATGAATGAATTCTTTATGATGACCGCAAATTCCAGCAGGTGATGAAGGAAATTTTTGAACGCTCTTGAAACTTGAAATGTAATTTGTTTTGGAAAATAAATCCTTGACAAATGTTGGGGAAATAAACCCATGACTGCTGGTCTGCTAGAGAGGTGATGAACTCCTCGAGGATGCTTGAATTTCTTTTCAGAAAGATTTCGGAGAGGTTTCATCACTGCCCCTAGCACCGGATGCTTGTGATATTGCCAGGTCACTTGGACTGCACGTAACCCTTTGATGAGATTGACGTTTAAATGCCCCAAGTGATGGTGACGGAGACTTGCCCCAGGTTAATCTGTAATTGAGAGATTTGTTGAAATCTTGACTGGACTGCCCTAGGTTCACTAAACTTTGAAAGATCTGTTGAAATCTTGACTGGACTGCCCCAGGTTAATTGAACATTGAAAGATTTGTTGAAATCTTGACTGGACTGCCCCAGGTTAATTGAACTTTGAAAGATTTGTTGAAATCTTGACTGGACTGCCCCAGGTTAACTGGATAGTGACATGTCATGCCCCCTTGTTGATAGGAGATTTGTCAATGGAAGTGTCATCCTTTTTGAAGTGATTTTGCTCACTGAGAGGGCTTTCGTTCATCGGATATTCATTGTATGAATTTCTCCGTTGTCAAACAAATAGCCAAATGCAAACAGTGATATTCAAGTAATGCAAAGTTTATGTCTATCTCGAAGTTTTGAAAAAATGCACTTTTAGCAAGTAAACTTTTTATAAGACAAATTCAACACAAGATTTAGGGCAAAGCCTTACAGGAGTCAGGATACCTTTTGTAACAGTATGCTTTCAAACTAACCCATGCTTCAATTAGGACTTTTGAAGGGTTGTAACGTGGCTTGGTTCACGGTTTAAGAAACAAAGGATAAAGGCTCAAAGCATATTTGTACCCACCCGCTCTTCGTAATGTCCTTCAGTCCTAAACTCAGTTAATTGTACGTCGAACTCTATTCGAGTTTGGAACGACTTTTTGGTGATGGTTCACACCAGTTGAATTTGTTGGAAGGCAGTCATTTTTGCAAAAAATTTCATGTTATTTGAGGATTTGTAATGACCTCTTTCTTTTGATTCGTTATCCCTAACTTTTTCCTGACTGTTCCTATTTTCGAGATTACAGTCAGCGGGATGCCCCAGCTTTCTTAAGCTGTTTTTTGTTGGCTCAGTGGGCTTTTTTTTTTGAGAGAGAGATAATGACTGCCTATGAGATAAGGAACCATCACTGTCTTTTGGTTCCAAAGGAAATTTTTTGATGTCATTCGTTTGTATTACGAACTGAGAGTTTGCGACTTCAATGCACATCTTTTTTTTGAATTAACTGAGAGACTACCCTGCCCCAGGTTCAAATCAAAGGTTTCAATTTGTTTAGAACAGAAAACTCCTACTTCTTTGGCTCGAAGGGGTTGACTAGGGATTATCTTCCTTATAACTCTGGTGTTTGGGATTTGAAAGAAATGCATGTACATCATCAGCGAGGTCTGTTCAAAAACATACTGTATGAGATTATGGCATTGTTTTGTCATCCTCCCTCTAAAGGCTTGTAGCTTTTTATCAAGAGTTAAATATCATGAAGAAAGTAGAAAGCATAGTTTAAGAATAGTGAAAACGAATGGATGAATTCAAGACAAACATATGCAATGCATTAATGAAACAGAGTTTGACATCAACAGATAATTGTTTGAATAACAAAAGAGATTACAACTTGAAAATTCAAATGGAACAAAAGTCTCTCAGTTCGAGCTTTGTCATTTCAAGTGGAGGACCTTCATTATGGCTATCTCAGTTTGTAGCCACTCCAACTGGTCATCTCTGTCGTCCCCAGGATTTCCCACTATCATGCCCCTGGTGAGGAGCGCCTTGACCTCTTCTTGTACTTTGGATAGGTTCAAGAACATCTCTTGAAGTTGAGAGTTTTGATCCTGGATATCCTTGACAGTCCTCTCTAGAGCCATCTCTACTGAAATAAACAGTAGGAGAATAAGGAAACCTGAAAAGGAAAAACTGTTATGATGTAATGCATGATATGTGAATGCATGTTTTCAAGGATCTCTCAGGGTAAACATAAGAAAATGTTAGAGGTTGAATCAACATCTTTGATTGGATAACTTTGTATCGGTGGATGTCTTTCCACGAGAATCAAGCTCACCATGTCAAGTGGGTCATAGCCCCTGATTCAAGTTGTTGCACTTGATCTTTGATGGCATTTGTTTAGAGGAGAACCCTTTTGCCCTTTGGTAGACGTCTGGTTCAACGTGACCCTGCATCAACAGACCCTCGAGATCCTTGAAATGGTTATTGAAAATGCTATGGTATGATGTTATGATGTTATGTACATGTGTGAAAAAGCAAGTAAGTGTATATACAGGTAATCATATTCACACAAAGCAAACAAGTCCTTAGGTTTAGGCTTGCATGGGGTTCGTAGGTAAGTACCCTCTTGAAGTTAGTTGGCTCATCCTGTCCTAAAATAGAAATCGGGTTCTAAGGAGCTCAATATCACTGGATTATTTTCTGTGTTCATTGTTTTGGTTTATCCACTTAACTGGCGACCAAAATATTCCAAGAAAACAATCCTCAATGAGTGTAGTATCGAGTATCTACCAACTTCGGACTGCACCAAAGTCGGTCATCTCACTACCCCTAAAAAGGCCAAGATGGTCAAGTAAGGTTCTAAGAGTTTGTTAGTGCTTCATGACATCACTTAGCGGCCCCGTATTCTCCTTGACTACTCGAGGGCTACCGGTACTCACAAATATGTCACACTAACATAGCTACTGCTTCAACCATGTCGGTATACCCCGCACAGTTCCCTCACAGTTTATTGCTATTTACCTAAAAAAGGTGCCCCCAAATCCGGGTGTAGGATTTAAACAAACCCAAACAAGGAACCCAAAAAAGTAAAGCAATCAAAGCAAGCATGTATAGGTGATCTAAAACCCTAAGGTAACCCCACTTTTAGAAATTTCCCCAGCAGAGTCGCCAGTTCTGTGATACAGTGAGAGAACTGACTTGAGGTTTTGCGTTTGTTTTCGCAAATGTTCGGTTGAGCAAGAGTCGCCACCGACTTTTTATTTTATCCTAAGGAAAGGTTAAAAAGCACAGGAAAAACCTTTGAGATGTTTTCTTGGGTTCGGGGAGTAGATTATAGAAAGGGAAGGTATTAGCACCCTTTCTATCCATGGGCTCTTAGTTACTTGCTTAGATCACTTGCCTTTGCTTTTCAATTGTTTGAAATGGTGCTTTGTGTGTGTGGTTTTGAAAATGTTTTGAAAAAGATGCCTTGTCTAGGCAACCATTGTAACAATTCTTTACTCGAATGTTTTACAAAGGTGTTTGTCTTTTTGAAAAGATGTTTCAATGTTTTTTGAAAGTTTGTTTTGAAGTTGTGTTGTGATGTGTGTTTTGAAAAATGGCAAGGATTGTTTTGCAAGATTGATCAAGTAACCAAGAGCTATCTACCCTAAATTTCTCAAAGATCTTTCTCAAGTTTTAACCCTTTTAACAGTGTTGTTTCACCATTGTATTTGATGAACAACCTTGTGTTAGGATGTTAACGGGACGGGCGCGGGTCATCGTTTAGACCATGAATGCAATAGTGTCAAGTATTTTGGAAATTTTCTTGAGGGACTATGATCATTTTGTTTAGGAAACAAGATAGCGTCATCGAGAGACTATGATCATTTGATTTGTTTTTGTTTTGTGATGATGTTATCTTCTGAAAACAACGCTTCTGGATCTTCTTTTCTTCTTCTGAATACTTGCTTCTGTGATGCTTTTAATGATTATGTGATGAGCTGCTTGTTCTGAGAATGCTTACGTGTTAACTTCTGACTTTATTCCTCTCTTTGGCTTGGTTGGTTTGATCCTGTGATGAACTTCTTGTTTTTAGGATGCTTGGATTTGTTTTCAATGATGAATTTGATTCTGAGGGTTTTTGGTATGTATTTGATGCTGAGTTTTGCAATAGTTGATGCTTGGATTGCCTATGATGAACTTGGTTCTGAGGCGTTTGTTGGTGTTTGGATTTTGAAATGAAGGCAGGCCTATGTTTGAACAAAGGTTTGTTTGAGTTTGGTTTGGATTGAAGGCCGTTTTGAGGCTTGTTTGGGGTTTAGGTTTTGACAGGCTCTTGATTTCAGGCTTCAAGGCTTCTAGAGATTTGCTATGCTTGTTATGCTTGGCTTGAGGCAGGCTTGTTGTGCAGGCAGGTTTCTGGATACTGAGTTTGTTCAGGTTTTAGGCAGGCTGGAGCTTATGCAGGTTGATATGTTTTGAGTTTATGCAGGTTGATATGTTTTGAGTTTATGCAGGTTGATATGTTTGCTTCAAGGCTTATGTTATGCTTGATTTGTGTTTGACAGGCTTGAGGCAAGTTTGGAGATTTGTTTTAGGCTTTTGTAACTGGTACAGGCTTGTAGCTTATGCAGGCAAGCTTGGTTTGCTTGCTTGAAAGCAGGCTTGGAGGTTACAGGCTTGTTGGCTTGCTTCTGTAACAGTTTTGTAGGTTTGAAGGCAGTTTTGAGGCTACAGGCTTGTTGGCTTGTGTTATGTGTTTACAGCTTTGTGGTATATTTTTTCTATGTGTTCTGCCCCCCCCCCCCCTTTACAGTGTTGGATATCTTGAGCCAATCTGAAAAAATCAGGAAAAGCCCAAAGTCGTGGTTTCTTTGTGAAAAAGGGAGGGCAAATTTTGGGGTACAACACTGTGATATTGAGACTGAAGAGGTAGCGGATAAACCCTGGTTTCATGAGGTGAAGAGATACCTTGAGGCTCAAGAATACCCTGAGGGTGCATCTATTAATGACAAGAAGTTTCTGAGGAGGTTCGCGGCGAAGTTCTTCATCAGCAATGGCATGCTTTACAAGCGTAACCATGATTCGACCTTACTGCGATGTGTGGATAAGACCGAGGTAGAAAGGATCATGGCGGAGTTACATGAAGGTACTTTCGGAACCCATTCCAGTGGACACACCATAGCAAAGAAAATCCTTCGGGCAGGATATTATTGGTCCACAATGGAAGCTGACTGTTATTAACATTCTCGGACATGTCACAAGTGCCAAGTCTATGCTGATAAGGTGCACATCCCTCCAGTTCCTCTGAACGTCTTGACGGCACCTTGGCCTTTTGCAATGTGGGGCATTGATATGATCGGTGAGATCAGACCTACGGCATCCAACGGGCATTGTTTCATCCAGGTAGCTATTGATTACTTTACGAAGTGGGTTGAAGCAGCGTCCATTGCTACTGTAACCAAGAACGTCGTGGCACGGTTCATTCGGCACAATCTGATCTGTTGATACAGTGTACCAGAAAGGATCATTATAGACAATGGTACCAATCTCAATAACAAGATGATCACTGAGCTCTGCGAGCAATTCAAGATACAGCATCACAACTCTTCTCCCTACCGGCCTAAGATGAATGGAGTTGTCGAAGCGGCTAATAAGAACATTAAGAAGATTGTGCAGAAGATGACAGTGACATACAAAGACTAGCACGAGATGTTACCGTTTGCTCTTCATGGGTACCACACCTCCGCGCGGACGTCAACAGGGGCAACACCCTACTCCTTGGTATATGGCATGGAGGCAGTCTTGCCCATCGAAGTTCAGATACCCTCTCTTCAGATCATGAAGGACGCAGGTTTGAGCGAAGATGACTGGATTCAGACCCGGCTTGATCAGCTGAACTTAATCGATGAAAAGAGACTTACTGCTATTTGTCATGGTCAGACGTACCAAAAACGGATGATCAAGGCATTCAACAAGAAAGTTAGACGACAAGAGTATCAAGTTGGGGATCTGGTGATCAAGCGCATTATTCTACCTCAAGGTGATCCCAGGGGCAAATGGACCCCTACTTACGAAGGGCCATTTGTGGTTAAGAACATTTTCTCAAGAGGAGCTATGATTCTAACCACCATGGATGGTGACGACCTTCCTCACCCCGTCAATGCAGACATAGTGAAAAGATACTACGCATAATCAAAGACCCGCTAGGTTGGCTGGCCTAGGCAAAAATAAGGGCTTCCCGGTGAACCAAAAGAGTTCAGGCAAAAATAAGGGATGAAAATAAAAAATTTGTACACCCGGCAAGTCGAAAACCTAGAAAGGCGGCTTGGGCAAAAATGGGTATCCTGGTGGACTGAAAACCCGAAAGGGCGGTCCAGGCAAAAATTAGGGATCAAAGCGTAACACTATGTCTCATTGGATCACCTTGCATCCAGACTCCGGTATCGACTATCAAGCTCGAACGACACTAATCAATCTGATTCATCTTCAACGAAGTAGCAAAGTGATGAGATGCTCGAAGACATAAAGACAATAGCAGAGTTGGAACCCAGTGAGATTATTCACATAGCTGTTTTGTTTTCTTTTCACAAATTGTGTAAATTCTATTATTCGACGGCGTTCTCTTACTAGGATGTCAGCCTCTTGTACAAAAACGCCTATTTACAGGCCAAACTTCAAAATCAATACAATTCATTTTCAAAGAAATTTCAAACTGTTTTTTCTTTATCTATTTTGTTTTGCAAAGAACATCCAATGTTCATTTTTGATATATGCATTTGACATTAATCGCTGCTCATAAATATTTACCTGCGAAACAAAAGACGATTACTGGTAATATCAGAAACAGGGGCAAATAAGAATTGTCTGAACTGTACAGTTGCCCTGTCCACCAGGAACAAAGGTAGATTCAGCTGAAGAATATGGCTAAGATACTTTCACTCCCCGCAGAGTAAGACAGTAATGGTAGCTCTCCCCCAGCTGAGACTCGCAACTGTGAATGAATGGATCGGTAATATTCTCCCCAAGCAGAGTTTATCTACCATCAGCACTAAAAAGGCTTGATATCCCCGGCAGTCTTAATATTCCCCAACGGAGTATAAGAATGTTCCCCGGCAGAATACAGGATACCCCCAGTGGAGTTAAAATTTTCCCAGCACGGTCTAAAAAAAAAAAGCTTCCCCAACAGAGTTGAAGCATCATCCCCAGTAGACTCTGGAAGTTTATCCCCAGCGGAGTACAAAATAAATCTCCCCAGCCAAGTTCAAAGGATCATTCCCACCAGAGTTCAGAGGATTATCCCCACAAATGTCTAACAAGTTTATCCTCAGCAAGTCGTAAATAAAATATCATCCCCAGCGAAGTTCTTTCCTTTCACAAACAGGAATTCAATCCTCAACAGATTCAGTATCACCAACAACGGTAATTTATCCCCAGTGGAGCTCATCAGTGGAATCCTCCGCAGAGCATCTCTTCCCCACAGAGTAACCTCATCATCAGCTTATTCCCCAACAGAGTTCTCTTCTCCTGCAGGTTTATTACCTTCGTTCATCATCCCCAGCGGAAACGAAGAATTTAACTCTACTCTCCAGCAGCTATCCGGGATTTATTTTCCCCAGCTAAAACATTACATTTCCATACATCATGATACATGCATAAACGCATCATACCATACAATCTCATTTATGTTGAGAACATCATTGCTTGATCCATGTCATGCATTGCATATGACTGACCTTTACCTTTCAGGAAAGATCCAGTTAAGTTCTCAGCTATGTCAAAGACCTTCTCTGGTCCAGTTAAATTGATTCCTAAAGATTTTTCTGATGCCGATCCAGTTGAAGTTATTCCAAGACCTTGTCTGGTCCAGTTAAATCGATTTCTAAAGATTTTTCTGATGCCGATCCAGACAAAGTTATTCCAAGACCTTGTCTGGTCCAGTTAAATCGATTCCTAAAGATTTTTCTGATGCCGATCCAGTCAAAGTTAATCCAAGACCTTCTCTGGTCCAGTTAAATTGATTCCTAAAGATTTTTCTGATGCCGATCCAGTTGAAGTTATTCCAAGACCTTGTCTGGTCCAGTTAAATCAATTCCTAAAGATTTTTCTGATGCCGATCCAGTCAAAGTAATCCAAGACCTTGCCTGGTCTAGTTAAATCGATTCCTAAAGATTTTTCTGATGCCGATCCAGTCAAAGTAATCCAAGACCTTGCCTGGTCCAGTTAAATCGATTCCTAAAGATTTTTCTGATGCCGATCCAGTCAAAGTAATCCAAGACCTTGCCTGGTCCAGTTAAATCGATTCCTAAAGATTTTTCTGATACCGATCCAGTCAAAGTAATCCAAGACCTTGCCTGGTCCAGTTAAATCGATTCCTAAAGATTTTTCAGATCCCGATCCAATCAAAGTTAATCCAAGACCTTGCCTGGTCCAGTTAAATCGATTCCTAAAGATTTTTCTGATACCGATCCAGTCAAAGGGAATCCAAAGACCTTGTCTGGTCTAGTTAAATTGATTCCTAAAGATTTTTCTGATGCCGATCCAGCCAAAGTTATTCCAAGACCTTCCCTGGTCCAGTTAAATCGATTCCTAAATATTTTTCTGATGCCGATCCAGTCAAAGTTAATCCAAGACCTTGCCTGGTCCAGTTAAATCAATTCCTAAAGATTGTTCTGATGCCGATTCAGTCAAAGTTATTCCAAGACCTTCTCTGGTCCAGTTAAATCGATTCCTAAAGATTTTTCTGATGTCGATCCAGTCAAAGTTATTCCAAGACCTTATCTGGTCCAGTTAAATCGATTCCTAAAGATTTTTCTAATGCCGATCCAGTCAAAGTTAATCCAAGACCTTCTCTGGTCCAGTTAAATCAATTCCTAAAGATTTTTCTGATGTCGATCCAGTCAAAGTTAATCCAAGACCTTCTCTAGTCCAGTTAAATCGATTCCTAAAGATTTTTCTGATGTCGATCCAGCCAAAGGGAATCCAAGACCTTCTCTGGTTCAGTCAGATCACCGATAAGATCTCCCGGATTCCTATTCCAGCCGAAGTTCAGACCACCTATCAACAGTCTCCAAATGGCATCTGTAAGCCCATTCCCGACATCACAATGCTGATACCACTTCATGCGAGTGCAAATTTCTGGGCACTCTAGTGTTCAATCATCTCCCACCTTCGGATCACGAAAGGCCCGAAAGCCAATCTATACCCTCAGGTTTAAGAAGATTGAACAGGGGCAGCTATTGTACCCCAAAATTTTCCCTCTCATATTTCCCCATACATTGCAAGAAAAATCTCCAAGTGGCTCAAGATTGCTCAAGAATTGGACAGTCAAGCTATCTCCTAAGGCAGTCAATCTCAAATTAGGGTTTTGTGTTGCATCAAGGTCCTTGCATCCAAATGACCTCAAGTTCTCCCCAATGTCTTAATATGTTTTCAAGATCATCCATGTCAAATTTCAAGCCTTGCGGAGGAAGTTTGGTCAGTCAATTGCTCAAGAGGTCCAAAAATCGACTGTGCTAGGGCAAAAGTCAACTGTGACCTATAAACAGTCAAACTTCAAGATTTTTTGTCAACATTCTCATTTTGAAGGATATTTCATCATTTGATCAAGGGTTGATCATGATTCATCAAGGATTGCTCAAAATTCATCAAGACTCAAAAGTTGCTAAATTAGGGTTTTGTAGGAAAAGTCAACTCAACTTTGACCAAGCATAACTTTCTCATGCTTTATGATAAATGATCCATACAAAGCTAATTTTTAAGAGGATGCAATTTCCTAAAATCCATATTCATACCCCAAGATCAAGAAATGCACTCACAAAAAGTTACAAATTTGGACATTATAGGTCATTTTGGAAAGTCAACAAAAACACCTTTTTTTTCCAAAGCTTATAACTTGAGCATGGAATATCAAAATGAGATGATACCAAAAGGGTTGGTTAGAGGACATCTCAAGATTTCTAGAAAGTCCAAGAACACCTCCAAAAGTTCAAAATTGAAGAAGTTATTCATTGTTGAAGTTGGGCATTTTTGCAAAATTGCCAAAAGTCAACTATCCCCAAAACTTCAAATTTTGTCAAATGGGCCCATTCTTTTCCACTTGATTTGATCTTGTCACACTACACGCGTGTCCTAGCTTTAGCCTCATGACCATTTATTAATTTTATTATTTGATTTGATTTTTTAATGAATTATTGCATTTTAAATCAATTTAAATTATATAAAATCCAAACATTGATTATTGGATCTCCTTTTGGCTATTTCAGGACCTAATAATCATCATAAAGTTGATCAAATTCGTATCTCACCATATCATGAACAAAAAGATAGATTTTGGACAAAATTGGAAGCTTTTTAATGGAGGATCAAATCAAATCTCCAAGCCATAATGCACAAAGATTCAGTCCACAAAACTTGACCTAATACATTGCTTTATACATATACAAGTGAGAAGCACGAGTTTTAGAGGTTGGAGGCTGCAAAATCACAAGAACAAAACTTGAGAAAATTGGCAAAAAGCTTGAAACTGAAATCACTCCTAGAGGCGAATTCAAGGTCAAATCTCATCACTAATCAATTGTTGGACCATCCTTGAAACGAAATCAATCCAGAACCAGTCTCCATACGCGTCCAGGAGCTTTGTAAGTGTTTTGAAAAACCACCTTTCAGTCGAATTCATATATCATTATTCTTGCATCTTTTTGACAAAATCTTTGCATATTCATGATCCTTGTTCAATTTGCAAGCTTTCTGCATTAGCCAATTGTATTTATATGGCCTATAACCCCCTAGCCGAATCTAGGGTTCTTGGTTTGTATTTTTGGGCATTTCTTGTACAAGTGAAATCAAGGCCATTAATGGACATAGACGTGCTCAGGATGTCCAGACGAACATGTCTATGGTCTTGGGTTGTGTTTTTATAGCCTAGAACTAATTTTAGGATGCAAATACGGATTTAGCTGCGGATGTAAATCCGCAGGTAAATATCCAAGTTCCAGCGAAGAAGATGAAGACGTGCCTCCCTCCTATTGGACAGTTCAAATATTCGCGCTTCTTTTTTTTATATTTCTGGCATATTATCATGTTTTCCATATAATTATTGTTGTCCATTATGATAACAACTAAAATGCGTTGGTGCAGTGGTAGTGGCGTGCGTTAGTGACTCACAGGACCTGGGTTCGAATCCCAGGTCCCCCAAAAGCTTTGTATTATTTTTCTTCAGGTTATTCCATGCAATACCCAGGGCGCAGTACATCATACACCATCACCTAATCATTTTCCAGATGGCCTCAGGCCAGATCTGGTGGTCAAGAATGGATGTCCATCATGCTCTCAAGTCAACCAATGTGTGGAGAATCCAAAAGTCAACCAGGCTTGCAACGAAATTGGGCCATCAAATTGCAATTCTCACTCCTTTTCCAGGCCCACACCCCCCTAAGTCATTCTATTTCTTTATTTTTATTCATTTTATTTATTTATTTGATTAATTATATTTATTATCTAAATAACCAATCAAGACTTTTTCCTCATAAAATCAAAAACCAAAAAATATATTTTATTTATTAAAATTAAATTCAGCACTTTATTTTTGTAAATAAGTATTATTTAATTAATTTAGTTTAATTAGGAAATAATTTTAATATCTTTTGCAATAATTAAAATTAATTTAGATAATTAGGTTTTACTATGACCAAATTTATTTTTCTTTCTTTAAATACTCAAAAATCCAAAAATATCTTTTTTTATTAATTAATTGATTTGTTTATTAATTTAGTAATTAACCTAATTTAATTTCTTTCTTAATTCAAAAATAACATAAAAAGATACTTTCTTTCAAAAAAGGGTCAAAACCCTAAACTTGCACCCGATTTAATTTCCGCGCGCGATTTACTTTCTTTTATCCAATATTGTATTTGTTTCCGAAATGTAATAGATGATTAGGATCATTTAATTATTTTATCGCTTTATTTATTTTCCGCATTTAAATTTCAAAGGGTTGCTTTTGACGATGTAAATACCTGACGCCTTGTAATAGTTAGTTAAATTTCCGCAATTTAATTTCCGCAACTTATATAACTGTTAGATGATTGATAATATGTATGCATGACAAGATTGAATGTTTAACCTAAAATCAACTTAGATCACCATTAACATGTACAAAGACAAAATTAACTGAAAACGACACACTCGCACATGCGCACTCTTAGGGTACACCCCCACTTGGTTGCCTTCGTACGCGGTCATTAAGTATAGGTCACTTTAGAGGTCGCCCTCTTGTCCGAAGATCATAGTCGCCTCGAAACGGTTGCCTCGGATATTGTTGCCTCAAAACAAATGATCTAAGATAGTAGGGTTACCGCTAAGGCGTCCTAACATTGCTTTGGTGACCGTAAGTCCCTAAATTCGAATTGACCATTAAACTCCAACGGCGATGCTACCTACTCATCAATAGTAGGAGAGCATTGTCTAAAGGAAAATTGCATAGAACGATTCCTTTTTCGAGTAGGTAGATGGTTCTTAGATACTTGTTCTTTCAAAACAAAACAAAATTTTCACACTTACACTCCTTTTCAAACAAAGATTTTTTTCAAACCCACAATCACAAAGAAAGCAAAATTTGGAAAACAATATGAGCAAGTACCTAAGAGCCCGTGGATAACCACGGATAGAAAGGGTGCTGACACCTTCCCTTTCTATAATCTACCCCCCGAACCCGAGAAATATCTCGAAAAAGGAATTTTTTTGTGCTTTTTTCCTTTCCTTGTTGGATAAAATAAAAGACGATGGCGACTCTTACTTACTGCGACATTTTGCGAATACAAACGCAAAATGCAAACCAGCATTCCAAAAAACAGTCAGTTCTCTCCCACCGTATCACAACCGAGAATCGTAACCAAAGACCCCTTAAGGAATTTGCCCAACCGTCAGATGAGGAACCTAGTTCAAGTATCATAAACCCAGCTATAACCACAAATAATTTCAAACTAAAACCCTCATTGCTATAATTGGTGCAACAAAACCAATTCGGTGGTCTCGCTACTGAGAACCCGAATCAACAATTAAAAACTTTTATACAATTATCAGACACTTTAAAATGCAATGGTGCTTCGCCTGATGTAATACGACTAAGATTATTCCCTTTTTCCCTCAGAGATAAAGCACGAGATTGGTTGGATTCCCTTCCACCCAATTTAATAACATCCTGGGAAGACCTTAGGAGAGTATTTCTCGCAAGATGTTTTCTGCCCAGCAAAACTGCTGTCCTTAGAAACCAAATCACTAAATTTAACCAAAACCTGGGAGAATCACTTTTTGAAGCATGGGAGAGATATAAGGACCTGTTAAGAGCATGTCCACACCATGTCCTAGAACAATGGCTAATTATTCACACCTTATATAATGGACTTCATTACAACACAAAGATGTCTATCGATGCTGCCTCTGGTGGCGCATTGATGAATAAACCTTACCTAGAAGCCTGTGTTCTCATTGAGGACATGGCCCAAAACCATTACCAATGGGGAACAGAACGAGCTACGGTAGAGAAAAAGGAGACCCAAGGTGGAAAACATGAGATAAGTTCTCTAAACATGATGCAAGTTAAAATGGACGCTCTTGCCTTAAAAGTTCAAAACATGTCTCAAAACCCTAATATTGTAGCCACAGTAGCTTCAGAATGCGAACTCTGTGGGACCCAAGGACATCAACCTGCGGAATTTAACTTGTTGAATGAGCCTTGCTCAGACCAAGTAAACTACACCCAAGGAAACCCATTTTCAAACACTTACAACCCCGAATGGAGGAATCACCCAAAATTTTCTTATAAAAACAATAGCCCAATACAAAACTCTGCACCTCCGAGACCTACAGGTTTCCAAGCCCAAACACCAAATCAACCTATGCAAGTTGTGGCACCAAAACCAAACCTTGAGAAAATCATGGAAAATTTCATTTCAGCTCAAACCCAGCAAAACAAAGAGTTCCTAAATCAGAATATTCATGTAAACGAACTAATCACACAATTAGGAACTAAGGTTGATCAGATGATTATGCATAACAAGATACTTGAAACCCAGATCTCGCAGATAGCCCAAACACAAGCCCCACAAACTACACCTGGAGGAAAATTCCCTAGACAACCTCAACCAAATCCTAAAGGGCAAGCTAATGCCATTTCCTTACAAAGTGGGACTACTTACAATGGACCCAAGAATCCAGCCATGAGTACACCCTCACAACCTAAGACAAATGTTTTGCCTACAGACCAAGTGGAGGAACCAGAGGAACCCGAAAAGCAATAAAAACCAGAATTAAAAGATAAAACTAATAAATCACCACCCCCGTACAAACCCCCGGTCCCATTTCCACAAAGACTTAAACAAACTAAACTTGACAATCAACACCAGAGATTCGTTAAAGTTATAGAAAAACTCCATGTATAGATTCCTTTCACCGAAGCCATCACTCAGATACCATCTTATGCTAAATTCCTAAAAGACATCCTGACCAACAAGCGTAGACTTGATGATCTTAAACCTATCGAATGCAATTTTATTTCAGAAAAAAACTTGCCAAGAAAGAAAAGGATCCAGGAATTTTTCCATTCCTTGTATCTTAGGAAATCATACTATTGACAAAGCCTTCTTAGATCTAGGAGCTAGCATCAGCCTTATGCCTTTAGCAGTTTGTAGAAGGTTAAACTTAGGAGAATTGTAGCCGACTAAAATGTCTCTCCAGCTGGTTGATAGATCAGTTAAGTATCCTATAAGCATACTTGAAGACATACCAGTTAAGATCGGTCATCTATATATCCTAACTGATTTCATGGTTATGGATATTAAAGAAAACGAAGAAATTCCAATCCTCTTAGGTAGACCATTCCTATCAACAGCCAGAGACATAATTGACGTTAAGAAAGGAAAATTAACATTTGATGTGGGTGATGAAAAGATAGAATTTATTCTTTCAAAGTTCTTAATAGGACCAGTCATAGGAGATGCCTGTTATGCTATCAACGTCATTGATGAGTGTATATTATAACTTAAGCGAGAGGAATATAACAAAAATATCAAGTTACCTTCGACCCCCATTATGGAGGTCGATGGATTTAAAAGTTTAGAACCTTACATCGATGATGACCTCTATGAATGTTTATCGCTTACTCCTGATCCTATGTCTTTCCCTTTGAAACCATCTTTAGAACTGAAGGAACTTCCCAAGAACCTCAGATACGAATTCTTAGATAAAGAGATGAATCGTCCTATTATAGTTAACGTTATTTTAAGTCAAGACGAGACAACTCAACTCTTAGAGATCTTACGAAAATATCCCTCAGCTTTAGGGTATAACATCTCTGATTTAAAAGGAATAAGTCCATCGGTGTGGATGCACTGGATCATGTTAGAGGAAAACTCAAAACCCTCAAGAGAACATCAAAGAAGAATAAACCCTATAATGAGCGATGTTGTTAAAAGAGAAGTTCTTAAGTTACTAGAGGCTGGTATAATTTACCAAATATCATATAGTAATTGGGTGAGCCCTATGCATATGGTGCCAAAGAAAGGAGGCATCACAGTCATAGAAAATGAGAAAGGTGAGCATATTGCCAAACGAACATAAGGAGGTTGGCGTATGTGTATAGATTATAGAAAATTAAACAAAGCAACCAGGAAGGATCATTTCCCTCTTCCATTTATAGATCAAATGCTCGAACGTCTAGCCAGACACTCGCACTTTTGTTATCTAGATGGATACTCAGAATTTTTCCAAATACCTATTCACCCTGAGGATCAAGAGAAAACAATTTTCACATGTCCTTATGGAACGTTCGCCTATATACGAATGCCCTTCGGACTCTGTAATGCCCCTGCCACTTTTCAACGTTGTATGATGTCTATATTTGCAGATTACCTAGATGGAATAACGGAAGTTTTCATGGACGATTTCTCGGTGTGTGGATTCAATTTTAAAGATTGTCTCTCCAACCTCTAAAAAATCCTTGAAAGATGCGTAGAGGTGAACCTAGTGCTAAATTGGGAAAAATTTCATTTTATGGTTAATAAAGGTTTAGTATTAGGACACATTGTCTCCGAAAGAGGCATTTAGGTCGATAAAGCCAAAATTGAAGTTATAGAAAACCTCAGCCCACCTAAAACCATTAGAGAGATTAGAAGTTTTCTTGGACATGCTGGTTTTTATCGGCGTTTTATAAAAGACTTCTCTAAAATAACAAAAACTTTTACTTTCTAATGAAGGACGTTGAATTTGTTTTTGACGAGAAATGTCTCAAAGCTTTTAAATTTTTGAAACAAACACTGATTTCAGCTCTGATCATGCAACCCCCAGATTGGACACAACCTTTTGAAATCATGTGCGATGCCAGCGATTATGCAGTTGGTGCTGTTCTAGGACAACGAAAAGACAAGGAATTACATGTTATATATTATGCTAGTAGAACCCTAGATACCGCCCAACTCAACTATGCAACAACAGAGAAAGAATTACTGGCAGTAATTTTTGCGATAGATAAGTTTAGGTCCTACCTAATTGGAGCAAAGATCATTGTTTACATTGATCATGCTGCCATAAGTTATCTATTAAATAAAAAGGACGCTAAACCTAGATTACTTAGATGGATCCTGTTACTCCAAGAGTTTGATCTATACATTAAGGATAAGAAAGGCACAGAGAATGTTGTCGCTGACCACCTCTCTAGATTAGAACACTTAAAACCTGACTTATTACCTATAAATGATGTTTCACCTATGACAGACTTATAGCTAAGACTGATGATTTAAAGCCTTACAGAGATAAAGATTTTGAAAAAATTTCAGTAATGAAGAGCGTACCTTGGTACGCTGATTTTGTAAACTACCTAGATGCAGATATTATACCCCTGATCTAAATTACCAACAAAAAAAGAAGTTCTTAAAAGATGTTAAACATTTCTACTGGGATGAACCACTCCTATTCAAGAGAGGAATAGATAATATTTTCAGGCGTTGCATCCCAGATGAGGAAATAAAAGACATCATCAGACACTGTCATTCTGCACCTTATGGTGGACATGCAGGTATATCTAAAACGCACGTCAAGATTCTTCAAGCATGCCTCTATTGGCCAACTTTATGGCGTGATGTTCATGCCTACATTGTCAAGTGCGACCGATGCCAACGCACCGGGAACATATCAAGACGTGACGAGATGCCAATGAGGAATATACAGGAAGTTGAACTATTTGATGTTTGGGGTATAGACTCTATGGGACCATTTCCACCTTCAATGAGAAATAGGTACATTTTGGTAGCTGTGGACTAGGTGTCTAAATGGATTCAGGCTATTTCATCACCCACAAATGACACAAGAGTGGTAGTCAAGTTATTTAAGAATATCATTTTTCCGAGGTTTGGAACACCCCGTCTCGTTATAAGTGATGGAGGATCACATTTCATATCCAGAATCTTTGATAAGCTCTTGAGTAAGTATGGAGTAAAGCACAGAGTAGCAACACCTTATCATCCACAGACTTATGGCCAAGTAGAAGTGTCTAACAGGGAGATTAAATAAATCTTAGAAAAAACCGTTTCAATTTCCAGAAAAGATTGGTCTCAGAAGCTACATGAAGCACTATGGTCCTACAGAACAGCTTTTAAAACCCCTATTGGAACAACCCCTTACCAATTAGTCTATGGAAAATCTTGTCATTTACCCTTCGAGTTAGAGCATAAAGCCTATTGGGCCATTAAGACCCTGAATTTGGAATATTTGACTGCTGGTGAAAAGCGCATCCTTGACATTAATAAATTGGAGGAATTTCGCTAGTCTGCCTAAGAGAATGCTATAATATATAAAGAAAGAACCAAAACATGGCATGACAGAAGAATTGTAAAGAAAGTTTTCAATATAGGTGACCTTGTTCTCCTTTTTAATTCCAGGTTGCGACTTTTTCCTGGCAAGCTACATTCAAGATGGACTGGTCCTTTTGAGGTCTCTAGAATCCTAAGATCTGGAGCAGTCGAGATCAAGAACAATTCTAGTAGCCCATTCATCGTCAATGGGTAGAGGTTGAAGCACTACGAAGGAGGTGACATTTCCACCAACTACTCCAGCCACACTCTGATTGATCCACCAGTACCAATTTCCGATATATGAAGTTTACTCGTCAAGCTAACGACGTTAAAAAAGCGCTGCATGGGAGGCAACCCATGGATTTATTTTTATTTTTTGCATTTATTTACTTTTTACTTTATCAAATTTTATTTTTATCTTTATACTAACAGTTGCAAAATTTATGATTTCAGGCATCACCTGCTAACCGTCTTTGCTAACTACATTTTTCAGGATGGAGCATTTCGATGACATGCATGTTTCCTTCCGAGATGACACTCAGAGACAACCCTATGCGGTCCTTTCACAGCGACCCATGGCACCGACTAGATATCAAGACCAGATTTGCATGGAAGCTCTTGGCTTTGAAGCCAGTATCAAGTATCTATGCAACCAGCTAAAGTGGGACGAGTATGAAGATGACCTAAATGTGACCTATAGGAACCTCACCTTAGAATTCCTTAGTTCATTCGAGTTTGAGCCCTATAATGGCCAGGATGGATATCTCACTTTCAGACTATTCGGGATAGAATATTGTTTTACCCAGGGGGAGTTTGGCGACTTTCTAGGCTTCCATACCACATCCGATGCTATGCCTGAGCTACTAGTTGGCTATTCCATGACTAGGGACATAGAGAAATTCTGGAGAGATATTGCTGCTGGAGGGAGCCTTGATCCTTCCACTCAGTTATCCCATGTTATTCACAACCCCACTTTCAGGTATTTTCAGATGGTTATTGCTCACACTTTCCTAGGGAAGGCCGACACTGATACCCATGTTAGCGAGGAGGAGATCTTTTTCCTCTACTATGCGACCCAGTCTCATCCTGTAGCCTGTGGAAATTTTCTATTGTGGAATATCATGATGACTTCTAAGTCTGCTGAAGGTATCCTCCATGTGGGAGGGATGGTGACTCAGATTGCTTCTGCTTTGGGTCATACAAGTAAGTTATCTCACCTTACCTCCTACTGTGGATATACTACAATGGATATTGATTTTTGTTTGGATCGTGGGCTGATGAGAAGAGTCTACTTTAATCCCTACCAGTATAGACTTCTGATTGATAATGAAACCGTTCACTATTTTACCTTGCCTGGTCCCATGATGACCAATGTCTACAACCCTGCCAATTGGACATATTCCTTAGAAGGTCTTGGAGAGACCGTGGAAGAGCGAAAATCACATATGGTACCTGATTATCATCTATGTCCATCGCCAGAAAGGACCACTGTATTCTCTAATAATTTCTCTTTGCAGCAACCCGACATTTATGCACATGTTGCTAAGCTACATAGAGAGGTGGCCCAACTTCGTTAGACAGTTGAAGACCTCTCTCTTCAGGTTATGGTTTCCGATGCTACTCACTCTACTGAGCCAGACCTCCTACAACAGGAAATTGATGATCTTCGCAGTAAGTTAGCTGCAGCTCATGGTTCTGAGTCGACCAAGAACCATACTACTCCTTGATGATCTTGATTCATATCTGCATTGTTTTTCTGTTTTGTTGTTTCTTTTATCATGTTGTTTCCCTTTTCAGACTTATCTATTTTTATGCCTAACTCTTACATTCTACTTTCTTTTTATTTTTATTTTTCGTGACTTACCATAATTAAGTATATTTCTATTTTTTTAAAAAAAATTTCTTCTCTTTAATTAATTGTTTATTTTGTTTTTATGAGTTTATTATTTTCAAGTTATAAACATAAAATAAAAAAAATTCAATACACCAATCCTTGAAAGCGCCAAATGAAGAATTGTTGTTTGCACCTACGAGAAGAAATTGGAATAAGAAGCCCAAACCAACAAAACAAAGAAATTTGAGCCCAGCCCAAATTCCAAGCATGGCGCCCGCCACCAAGACCACGGCGTCTGCCATGGGGTCGGGGACTATAACGGGCAAATTTTCAAAAACCTCTCACTTTCTCCATTTTCAACCCCAAAACCACCCAAAAACTCTCATTTTATCAACCACCTACTACCCCATTAACCACTCAAATATCCATTTTTATAACCTTCATAAAAATTCAAACTTCCTCCTCCCAATCTCCAACACCCATTTTGAAACCCTTTTTTTTTTCAATTTTCTTCCAAAGGATCAACAATGGAGTTCAACGGATATGTTCTTCGTGAAGGCAAACTCGGAGACCGAGAACGGAAAATCCTTGAAAAATTGCAAGGACGAGAAATTGTCTCAACCAGGTATGTCGATGAAGACTATCTGTATACTTTAGGACTTTATCATAGTTTTTTTTCATTTAGCTGACATCCTAGGATTGCACGAGATTTTTACTAGAAAAGAGCCCACCTTTGAGAGGCTAACTCAGGAATTCTTAAGTTCCCTAATTTATTTGGTTCACCCCGACACTACTAGTACCTTCGGTACGGTTAAATTCCGTTTGTTTAACGTTGAATATGAATATAGCACTGACGAACTAGCAGCTCTGTTGGGTATTCCTCATGGTGATGGCTCTATTTGTGAGACCCCTTTGGATTCTGAATGGTCCGCTGATGCATTTTCCTTCTGGCGTCAATTGTCAAACTCTTCTATAAATTCTTTTGAAGGAATTTTAGCATCATTGATCGATAACTCGGCTATTCGAATTTTTCGATATATGCTCGCCTGTACTATTTTTGGCCGAGAGAATCCAAACAAGGTAAATGCTAGAGAACTTCTATTTTTGCAAGGTAGTCTCACTAATAGAAGAATTAATTCAGTCCCATTTATGATTGCTCACATGATTGTTGTCCTGAGACACACAGGGACCATAACTTTTGGAGGACTAGTTACATCTATTGCTAGAGCTATGCACCTCGACACTGAGATAGCTACCCTAGCACCCCTGCCTCCCTGCACAATTAATTTGAAATTTCTAAAAGATATGAAATTGTGCAAGGTGAGGAGAGCAGTTGTCTTTGAACTTATGGTTTGGGGTGTCGCTATCCCATCAGTCGTTCTGCTTTGCACTAGACATACAGATGTACGAATTGCGAGGAACTGGACCTATGATCTAGATGCTCCACCTTTTACGGTTCCATTACCTCCTAATGTTCCACTTGGGGACAGACACGAGACTGGTGAAGAATACGAGCAGAGGGATGAACCTCATGCCCCACCTGTGTCCCCACACCATGCTTTACCCGCACACACTGCACCTTCTACTTCTAACACTTTTTCAGGTACGGCTCCTGGCTTCTACATCACTGAAGAGATGTGGCGTGACCAGCTAGCCTGGGAGGAGAGAAGAGATGGTTTACTTTTTGCCATCCAACATCAGCTGGTAGATAACATGAGTTTTATGGAGGCATCACGACAGCAGACGGACCACTCTTTTCAAAGTCTTAAGGAATCTCAATTGGCGATATCCCATGAGCAACATAGGCAACAAGCCCAGTTTCAGAGGAACTCCTCCCTCATGGAGGCCACTCAAGGTTCCCTTTTAGGCAACCTTCGCGAGATTCAGAGTTCACAGATTTCCTTGTCCGCCAGATTCGACCAGTTCGAGGCTTCTCAGAGCAGTCGCCGTCGCAGCCGATCCCGTCATCCTAGACATTCACCGCAGGATGGCGAGGGACTCATCCAGACTTAGTACTTTACTAGGTGACTCTTTCCTTATCTTATTTCGTAACATTGGGGATAATGTTCGATTTAAGTGTGAGAGGAGATTTACTCGCTTTATTTTTCTCGCTTTATTTTTTCTCGCTTTATTTTTCCTTTCCTGCATTTTCCTTCTCGTTATTTTACTTCTTTATTTGCTTTAGTTTTCTTGTTTGCTTTACTTTCAAAATAATACATGTGTTTGACGAGTCATCTATATCTGTATGATATAGTGTATGTCCACTCCCCCATTTCTTGAGCCTAACCGATAAAAATTTATAAGAAAAACATTGTGTTTTGAACTTAGTTAGGCTATAAGACCTGGTTGAGATAGGATGTAGTATGACTTGGGAAATCCCTTTTGAAGCATCGGCATCGTTTTTACACCTTAAGCTTCGTAAATTTAGGAATTCGATCCCGATACCCCCTATGTCGTGGCCTTAAAATTTTCATTCTTAAATCCTTGAATAGTTTATCCTAGAAGTTAGCCCCGGTTTAAGCATGCTCTACGTAGGGGACCAAAGAGAAGTGAATGATCTATATGCTATGTTCTTATTATAAACTACAACCCCGAGATAGGTGACCCTCACAAAGTCATTTAACTCAACAAAAGTTGTATGTTGAAAAATAAAGCAAAAGCAAAAGAAGAAGAAAAAGAAAAAGAAATTTTTTTTACCCATCTTTAGTTGGTTTAGAGGTATCTGGTGCTGAACTTGGTAGGGAGGATTACGATCCGATCCCCCACAACTATAAATGGGTCAATAAAAGGGGTTACACGAACTTTTTGTACCAGAGCCCAGTGTTTTATGATCAGAATCACTACCCGGTCACTTTACTATGAGCATGTACGAATAACGAGCTTAATGTGATTGCGCTTGAATGAAAAAGGATTTGAAAAAAGGAAAAATATAGGCCTAAGCATAGTGGCATGATATGGATTGGTTTGTAAAAGAATGAAGCTTATGTCTGTTTTACGGAAGAGTGTCACTACGATATCCTTGGTTTGAATCAGTCAGTACCTATCAATACATCCCTGTTTTAATTCCAGAGGCCCCTTGCAGCCCAACTTGTTCACTAACACCGTTTTTCTTCTTAATCTATTTAGAGTTTTTGCTTGAGGACAAGCAAAGGTTTAAGTGTGGGATAATTTGATAACACTTACTTTACACTTGTTTTTGACTCTGATTTCACATGTTATTTAGGTTTTTTATTATTGTTTTCTCGTATTATGCCTATCTTTTGTTTCCTTTTCAGGTATTTCAATTACCCGGAGCTCCCCTGAAGAAATGAAGGAAAACAGGCTGAAAAATAGGAGTTTAGGTCAAATTTGCACTCATGGCATCCACCATGGCGCTAGCCATAGGGTAGGCCATGACGTGGACCACCTCATGCAGACCCTAAAAGCCACGTTCCCCACTTCCTTTCATTTACACTCATGGTGGGTGCCATGGCCTCCGTGGCGGGCGCCACCTTTGGACGATGTTTTCCCCCCAAAAGGAGTTGGGGGGCATTCCTGTGATTTCTTGCATTCTTCATCCGCTATAAATAGAAGTTCCTGATTTCATTTCAATTCACCCAAGCTTAGTTGCAAACTTGATCCAACCATAGTTGCTAACTTAAGCCATATAATTTCACCATTATAAAGCGATGATTCTTCACATCGGGTGTGATCGGTGGAAATAGAACTGACTGTTTTGGAATGCTGGTTGGCGAAATGTCGCGGTAAGCAAGAGTCGCCACCGTCTTTTATGTTCTCCAACATGGAAAGGACAAAAGCACAGCAAAATTCCTTTTTGAGATGTTTCTCGGTTCGGGAGGTAGATTTATAGAAAGGGAAGGTGTTAGCACCCTTTCTATCCGTGGTTATCCACGTACTCTTAGGTACTTTCTCTTATGTTTTCAAAAATTTGTTTGCTTTTCAAGTGTGTGTGGGTTTTGAAAAAGTTTTGTTTGAAAAATTTCTAAGTAACTCTTGTATCTGTCCTCAAGAGTGTATGAAAAATTTGTTTGAAAACTTTTGAAAGTGTCAGTGTGAAAAGATTGTTTTTTTTTTGTTTTTGAGAGAGAGCAAGTGCCCATGAGAAATCTACCTACTCTAAGGAATTAGGTTGTGTAAGAGTCCTTTAGATAGTGCTATCCCACCATTGAGAGGTAGGTAGCACCATCGTTGGAGTTATTCGGGTCAATTAGATTATTAGGGACAGTGTGGTCACCAAAGCAATGGTAGGACACCTTAGAAGTAACCCTAATGTCCTAGATCCTTTTTATCCGTGGCAACCGTTTCGAGGCAACTGGATCTTAGACAGGAGGGCGACCTCTAAAACACCCTATACTTGACGACCACGTCCGAGGCAACCAGTGAGGCGTACCCTAGGAGTGGCATGTGCATGTGTGTTGTTTCAGTTTATGTTTATCTTTGAACATGTTATTTGTGAGCTACGGATTGATTTTATTTGTCATTCATTCTTGCATGCATATTAACAGTTAAGAGTGCGGAGAATAAAATGCGAAAATTTGAATCTACGCTATTACAAGGCGCGGGTCTATACATCGCCAAAAACATAACCCGTTTTGGAAAATAAATGAAAAAGGTAAAAGAAAGCGGTAAAATCCTAATTACTATTACATCCCTTGAGCAGATACATAAATAATCAAAATAAAAATAATGCGCGAAAGAATTAAATTGGAACGTCCTAGGGTTTTTAACCCTTTTGAGAAAATACGAGTTTTTTGTCCTTTGCATTTAATTAAAATTAACCCTAGTTTACTAATCAATTATTTAATTAAAAGAAAAAAATGCTTTTTGTGTTTTTTTTAATATTTTAATGAAAAATAAAAAGAAAAAGGAAATTAAAAATCAAGAAAACCCTAGTTCTAAGTTTATTTTAATTATTAATAAAAAATGTCAAAGTTAACCTAATTAACTAAATTAATTAATTTACATTTTATTTACGAAGATAATAATTAATAAATAAGAATAATGATAATTAATAAAATATGATTGAAAATACCAAACCCTAATTCTACATAATTTTTATTTATTGAGAAAAGGATTAAAATTGACCTATATTAAACTAATTTATTGGTTAGTATTTTATTTACAAAAATAATAATTAGTGAATTTAATAAATAATAAAAGTATTTACATTTTGTGATCTCTGATTTTATTATGAAAATTAATTTATTGGTTAACAATAATAATTAATAATGATTAAAAGGAATTAAAAAGAGAAAGAAAATAAATAGAAAAAAATAGTAAACCAGGGGGGTTTGATGGCCCAAGGGAGGTGTTGTTCTAGAATTCAGGCCCATGAATACCAAGCCTTTATTGACTTTCCATAATCATGTGCGTGCTCATTGACTTGGAGCATGGTATGGAGCCATCTCTGGCCTTTGGATTGAGCTTCAGGGCCACTTGGCAGGCTGGTTTGTGAGGTTGCATGGTAGACTGTTTTTGTGAAGCTGCATAGGAAGATGTTAGAAAAAATAACATTGAGGTTTGGGTGGACCTGGGAATCGAACCCAGGTCCCAACAATTGCCAAGCACGTCACCAGCCACTACACCATTTGAGCGCGTTTGTTAATACAATAATAAGTGAGAATAATATATGGAAATAATCACATGTGCTGGAAACTTAAAAAAACGCGCGCTATATTCAAACCCACCAACCACACGTCAACACGCAGTCACCTTCTTCGTTTCACCTGCAAAAATAAAACAAGATAGCGGGGGTTTTTAACCCCCATAATGCAAAACTGCCAATAATAGCGATTAAGCGTACAGGTCATATAAAAAGGGCGCGATGGTTGCAATGAATTCGTCTTGTCCTGACGAATTTAACCATATGTGTCTTGAGGTCTAATTTTACAGTATGTGAAAAGCCCTAATATGAGAGCTCTGAAACCCTAGCATTCAACAATGGTATCTTTTGATTCATGGCTCTATAATTCAATTCACCTATACCATCAGCTTCAAAATGATGTTAGCAATGCAAAGCAACAATTATGTCATGTCAAATATGCAAGATTTATGAGTTTCGATTTTGGAAAAGAATGCTAAACCGTGTGACTGAAGTGAGTGATTCCTTGAGTGTTAGGACTTGTTCTTGATGGCAATAGGTTCCTGGCAATGTCAGCAATGCGTTTGAATCACTTTTAGGCTTTGAATTGTGCTTGAATAATGAATTCAGTTTTCAAATTTTTTCCTCCTATTTTTGAATTTTGTTTTTGGCTTTGTAGCAGCTTTTGCACGTGTCCTCAATTAGGTTTAGACTGTGTGTATATATGAGAAAGGAATTAGGTCATTAGCTGGCCTTGATCCATGCCCATGAGAGAATTAGTCTTGGGTTTTTTATCATTAACAAACTTTCCTTTTTTTAAGCAAAACCAAGACTTGGTGTACAATATAACCCTAGCATGAGTTTGTGAGCTGGCACATGATGTATGAAAGCTATTCAAATCCAAAAGACACTATTCCATTTATTTTTAAATTTTATTTGAATTATTATGGATTTAAAGTGAATTAAATCAATAAAAATTAAATAAAATAGAAAAATAAATGTTTGATCTTGGAAATTAATCATGGGACACATGTGTGGCATGACAAGGTTGAATCAAGTGGAAGAAAGTGGGCCCTTTTGTCAAAAATTGAAGTTTCAAGGATAGTTGACTTTTGCACATTCCCAACAATTTCCCAACTTCTCCAATGCACATCTTGCTCAATTTTGATCATATGAACATGTTCTTGGACATTTTGGAAAGGTCTTGAAGTCCTCTAACCAATGACTTTGGTCCCATGTCATTTTGATTTACCAATCTCAAATTATGGTCTTTGACTTAAAATGCCTTTTTGTTGACTTTTAAAAATGACCTATAATGTAGAAATTGATAACTTTTTGTGAGAGCATTTCTTGGACTTGGAATGTGAAGATGAGTTATAGTAAATGTCATCCCCTTCAAAATGAGCGTTGGATGGGATTTTTCTGATGAACCATGAAAAAGTTATGCCTTGGTCAAGTTACAGTTGACTTTTCAGCTGTCCAAAAATGGAAACTTTTGCATCTTGATGAATTTTGAGCCATTCTTATGGAATCATGATCAAGACTTGATAAAATGATGATTGTGGCTTCAAAATAAGATGTTGACCAAAAAAATTTGACTTTTGACTGTCAAATGACCATTTTACCCCTACAGTTGATTGTGAAGCAATTAGGGCTTTTGACTGTGCAACTTGATGCTGTGAGTCTTGAAACTTGACATGTAGATGCTTGGCAATGTGTATAGGCATATGAGGCTTGATTGAGCCTTTGAAAACCTCAACTTCCTTGCAAGAAACAAAACCCTAATTTTGACTGGCTTAGGAGGATGTTTGACTGTGCAACCCCTTGAGAAGTTTTGAACCATTTGATGATGATTCTTGACAAACCTTGAAGAATATGTGTTGTACCCCAAAATTTGCCCTCGCATTTTTCCACAAGAAATCGCAGCTTCGGGCGTTGCCTGATTTCTTTCAAACTGGCTCAAGAATCGGTCAAACAGACTTTTCTCGTCAGTCAGGACACAATTAGGGTTTTATTGATTTTTCAGGGCTCTGGAATGTTTCACACAATCGGCTTAGGGTTTTGTTTGATTTTGGCTCAATTTTGATCAGGCGAACGTTCTTTGGCATTTAATCAGGAATTAGGGTTTTTGTGGCGTTCTCAAAAGGATTTAAATTCTACAGCACTTTGCAAGTGATTCCGAGATTTGGTTTGAATTCGCATTGTTTGATTTAATCAGTAAAAGAAGGCAGTTGTTTGAATTCACGTTTGTTTGATTGAACCAGTCAAAAGGTACATTCAGTTGGGATTTGCAGTATTGGGTAAAAATCAGTGAAAAGGGAATGCGCCTGATCAGTTGTTTTGATTAACTGTTGCTTTGCTTTGGATGTTAGAAATACCAGGTTTAACTGATCAATTTGCTAAAGCTTTGTTTATTTAAATTATTTATTATTCTAAGATTAAGTGATTGGAATTTATTTTTCAATTATTTTAATTCAAAGAATTTTAAATAATAAATAAACAATAAAGGATAAAATAGAATTAATTGGATAGTGAAAACTTTTATTTATTCTTAAATTATTTGTACAATTATTGTTTATAATTTAATTACAAGCAATGATTTTACATTTAAATAAAAAGAAAACTATCCTATTTTTTCTAATTCTTCATTCTTCATTTAGTGCCCCTCTCCATTCAAATATTCATCTGCAAGAGAAAAGAAGAAAAGTCAAAAAGCAGATAAATAAATAATGACAGATAAATAAAAGACAGTTCAGCATTAAGGGCCACTGATTGGGATCAGTTAACCCTCTCTGCAAATCACGGGATTTCTCCTGGTTCACAAAGAGGGAAGAATTTTTATTTGCTAATCATGAATGCACAAAGTTGAAAAAATGCAAAGTTTGTCAACATACTGCATAGTTCAAGTCTCAAACAAACTGCACAGTTCAAATCAAACTAAAAATCCAAATTCCAACTTTCTGTCAAAAATGCCAAAAAAGTACAAGTTGCTGTCACAAGTACAAGAAGCTGTCAAAAGAAGATTTTGGAAAGATATCAAAGACTAGAAGCTGTCAAAAAGAAGAGATAAAATATGCAGAGGAAAAGTGATATGCAAGCAAGCTATTTCATCATTTCCCAACTAGGTGGCCCTTTCATAAAAAAAGAAGTACAGCACAAACATAGCTTAATATATTAACTGTACTGAGAGAAAGAGAGAAGAAAAAAAAAGCAGGTTTAGGCTTTAGGCAGGAAGATAATATAAAACAAAAACTGAACACAGTGGATAAGGGCAGGAGGGCAAACCAATACAAAGAATATACACAAAACTGTATAAGCATAATAACCATTGCCAAAACACAGAACTGCCCATATCCAAACAGCATAACCTGTGTCAAACATCCACAAACCAAAGAATCTGCAAGCAAGGCCAAGCCTGGGCCTCAAAGCCAAAAACCTGCTAATAACCACAAAATCATCACCAAACCTGTTCATCAAACCTTCCACCCACTGTCAAAGGCCTAACCTGAGAGAAGAGCCCCAAGGCCATCAACCTGAAGCGTCAAACCTTAAGCAAAAACCTGCCTAAGCATCCAACCTGTCTAAGCATCAAACCTGCTAAGCCATTAAACCACAAGCCATACCAGCATATACCTAAAACCTGCCTGAAGCAAGCAAGGCCAAACCAGATGAAATCACAAAAGGCCTTAAACCTGCCTGAAAGGCATCAAACCTCAAGCAAAAACCTGTTAAAGCCATAGACCAGTTAACCTGCACAAAACCTCAAGAGGCCATAACCAAAAAACCTGTACCATTCAACTCACATACAAGCCTAATCCAAATACATCCAAACAAAGACCCTCAGAATTTCTTCATCATTGGGCGTAAAAAAAAGGGCATACCAACATCAATCTCAGCATATTCAAAGCATCATATTTCAACCAGCATTCGAAAGGCAACAAGACTGTTGAAGCTATTCAAGCATATGCAAGCCTACTCAAGCACTCAGTGGTAAATCCTAAGCCTCGGAAATTTTTCATCACAGGCGACAAACAACTCAAAGGCAAATCGTTCAGAAGCAACATCAAAGGCATCACATTTCAAAAGGCAACTCAAAGGCAAATCATTCAAAAGCAAACATTTGAGGCGACATAAACAGAAGGCAACACAAGAAGGAGAAGAAGAAAAGAAGACATGTGTATCAAGCTTTCAGGCAAACATCATAAAGCCTAAAGAAGAGTATAGAAATACCAGGGTCACCAAAAAGCCAATCTCATCGTGCAAACCCTCCGCTCGTCAAGACCTCCAAGTGCCTCCTTCCTCCTCCTTCGCAAAGGTAAAATCTTTTTCATTCTTTCTTCAAAACCTCGCGTAAATCAGTAAACAAAAATCAAATAAATGAGAAACCTTAGCATGCAAGACGAAAAGAAATTCTGAACGAGACTGAAAACAAACTTCTGTACCTAACGTGAATGACCCATGGAGGAGGGTAGGCGGAGGAGGATATGGCATGGTGGCTCTAGGCGGAGGTTTGCATTTCAGCATTGAGGACGAAGAAGATGAGGCAAGAACGATGAACGAACGGCGCACGAACCCTAAGCGTAATCCCAACTGAAACAAAACCTTCAAACCCTAAAAAATGCTTTGTGTCAACTTGGGCCTAACCCGTTTCAACCACGCCCAAGCCTTTTTGTTTTCTAATTCGCACTCCCTCCTTACCCACCTCTGAAGCGCCTAAAGCCCATTTCTGATTTTTTTTTTGTTTCCAATTCTTTTTAAACATCATTTTCTTTTCTTATACATTTAAATTAACAAAACCCTTTTTCTTTTATTATTTGTTGACATCAAAATATTTTTATTTTTTAATAATTGAAATACATTTTTTATTACACAATACAATTAAAATATAAAACCCTTTTTCTTTTAACTAAAATGCCATTCTTTGTATATAATATGATTTAAGGTATTTAAGGAAAATTTTCTATTTATACATAAATATATAACTTTTCTTAAGATTAATACAACAATGCATTAATATTTTAACACTTTTAAAATATATTTTTCAATATACATAAACCTTTTTCTTTTAAACACTTTTTGTGCATAACCAATAAAAATACATTTTTTCTAATATACATAATTTAATTCTTGATATTTAATCAAAACATTCTTTTTTGTACATATAAAGAATATACAAGATTACAAGAATAATTAAGTAAATAAACATTTAATTCTTTAGGTCAAAACAATACTTAATAATACGCATTCAAATTCACATCTCTAACCTGTAAATAGTTACATACATAAACACCTACACTTACACAATACATTCACATTGCCCCTATACACATTTTCTTATCTTATACATTGATATTCGTTACATTTACATTTGATCGCAAATTCGATTTGGTTGTAACTTATTGGACATTACATTCCTAAGTCTCATCCCCATTTGTAAATTTGTACCCCCACTCCCGGATACTTATTTTGTAATAGCGTAGATTTTACATTTTCGCAATTTACCGCTTTCAATTATACCATGGTTAGACCTAGGGTTTGCATGTACATAAAATCAAATGCTAGATAACCTAATACAAGACAAATACATGAAATCAATACACAATCACACTTGCACCCTCTAGGGTAATCCCACATGTTGCCTTCCAAAATGGGCCATGCTTGCACGTCGAGTATCTTTGGCAAAACAAATTCAAATGATCATAAGTCCCTCGATGACGCTTTCGAATGTTGCCTAAATGGAATGATCATAGTCCCTTAAAAGCAAATTGCCAAAGACCCTTGGCATCATTGCATTCATGGTCCATACGATGACCCACGCTCGTCCCGAACAAACATCCTAAACGTAAGATTGTCCACCAAATTCAATGGTGGAACAAAATTATTAAAAAGGGTTGAAAACATAGAGAAAACCTTTGAGTACAATAGGGTAGACAAAACTCTTAGTTACTTGAGATCAACTTGCAAAAACACTTGCCTTCTTTTCAAAAACCACATTCCACAAACACTTTCAAAACAAACTCTCAAAAACACTTTGAAACATCTTTTCGAAAAGATACACACTTTTGTAAAATATTCGAGTAAAGAATTGTTACAAGGGTAGCCTAAGACAAGGCATCTTCTTCAAAAAAACATTTTCAAAACACACACACACACACCACAATTTCAAGCAATCGAAAATCAAGGCAAGTGATCTAAAAAACCAAGTAACTAAGAGCCCATGGATAGCCATGGATGAAAAGGGTGCTAATACCTTCCCTTTTCATAATCTACCCCCCGAACCCAAGAAAACATCTCAAAAGGTTTTTGCTGTGCTTTTTAACCTTTCCTTAGGATAAAATAAAAAGTCGGTGGCGACTCTTGCTCAACCGAACAAGTGCGAATACAAACGCAAAACTCACAATCAGTTCTCCTACCGTATCACAGAACTGGCGACTCTGCTGGGGAGGATAATTAAAAGTGGGGTTACCTTAGGGCTTAGATCACCTTTACCTTCTTGCTTTGATTGACTTGATTGCTTTATCTTTTGGGTTCTTGTTTGGGTTTGTTGTAAATCCTACACCCGGATTTGGGGCACCTTCTTAGGTAAATAGCAAAAAACTGCGAGGGAACTGTGTGGGGTATACCGACACGGTTGAAGCAGTAAGCTATGTTAGTGTGACATATTTGTGAGTACCGGTAACCCTTGAGTAGTCAAGGAGAGTACGGGGCCGCTGTGTGATGTCATGAAGCACTAACGAACTCTTAGAACCTTAATTGACCATCTTAGCCTTTTTAGGGGTAGTGAGATGACCGACTTTGGTGCAGTCCGAAGTTGGTAGATACTCGATACTACACTCATTTGAGGATTGTTTTCTTGGAATATTTTGGTCGCCAGTAAGTGGCTAAACCGAAATGATGAACAAATAAAACAATCCAACGATATTGAGCTCCTTAGAACCCGGTTTCTATTTTAGGACAGGATGAGCCAACTAACTTCAAGAGGGTACTTACCTAAACCCCATGCAAGTCTAAACCTAAGGACTTGTTTGCTTGGTGTGAATATATTTGTATATACCCTTACTTGCTTGTGCATACATGTACATAACATCATGACATCATACCATAGCATTTTCAATAACCATTTCAAGGATCTCGAGGGTTCTTTTGATGCAGGGTTACGTTGAACCAGACGTCTACCAAGGGGCAAGAGGTTTCTCCTCTAAACCAATACCAATCAAAGATCAAGTACAATAACTTGAATCAGTGGCTGTGACCCACTCGACATGGTGAGCTTGATTCTCGTGGAAAGACATCCACCGATACAAAGTTCTCCAGTCAAAGTTCAAGTACAACAACTTGAATCAGTGGCGATGACCCACTTGACATGGTGAGCTTGATTCTAGTGGAAAGACATCCACCGGTGCGGAGATCTCCAATCCAAGAGCAAAGTTCAACCTCTAACATTTTTTTGTGTTTACCCCAAGAGATCCTTGAAAGCATGCATCCACATATCATGCATCGCATTTTGACAGTCTTTCCTTTTTCAGGTTTCCTTACTCTCCTGCTGTTTATTTCAGCAAGAGATGGCTCTAGAAAGGTCTGTCAAAGACATCCAAGACCAGACTGCTCAGCTGCAGGAGATGTTCCTGAACTTATATCTGGGGCAAGAAGAGATGAAAGCTCTCCTCACAAAGGGCTTGGAGAATTCCAACAATGCCAGGAGTGATCAGCTGGCGGAGCTACAGTTTGATCTGACAACCTTGAGGACCCAAGTGATGGGACAGTTGGTGGGCCAGATGGCTCTCATCCAAGACCTATCTCAAAGACAAGAGGAACTCAGAGTTCTTGTCCGCCAACTGCTTCCAAGTAACCAATTGGGGCAAACATCTGAGGTTGAAGAGCAAGTCACCGCTCAGCCTCCATCCACTCAAGAAGACAAGGGGAAGGCTCCTTTGCTTGCTTCAGGGTCACAACCTCGCCAGCGTCAACGGGGTAATCGGCGTAAGCAAGAAACGTCGGGAAGACAGTTCACGGAGACTGAAATACCATCATTCTTCATACTGAAGCGCCTGTTGGAGGTGAACCTGCTTACCCTAAAGGACCCTCCTCAGAAGCCCAATATCTCCTCTCCTCACTATCATCCCGACGCATTTTGTGTTTACCACTCCTACAGCCCGGGACACGACACCAACGACTGTTGGGCCTTGAAGAATAAGATTCAAGATCTGATCGACATTGGGGTGCTGGAATTCATGCCAGACGGCGAGATGAAAATATTCCGTTAAGGAGTGCTCCACCTGAAGTGACGAAGCTCAAGCTGAAAGACTTTTGCTTCTTTTTGAATTTTCAAAGTTGTAATTTCTTTTGCTGTCAAACAATTATCTGTTGATGTTAAACTCTGTTTTCATTAATGCATTGCATATGTTTGTCTTGAATTCATCCATTCGTTTCACTACTCTTATGCTTTTCTTTATGATATTCGACTCTTGATAAAAAGCTGCAAGCCTTTAGAGGGAGGATGACGAAACAATACCATGATCTTATACAGTATGCTTTTGAACAGACCTTGCTGATGATGTACAAGCATTTCTTTCAATTCCCAAACACTGGAGTTATAAGGAAGTTAATCCCTAGTCAACCCCTTCGAGCCAAAGAAGTAGGAGTTCTCTGTTCTAAACGATCAAAACCTTTGATATAAACCTGGGACAGGGTAGTCTCTCAGTTAATTCAAAGAAAATGCGCATTGAAGTCGCAAGCTCTCAATTCGTAACACAACGAATGACGTCAAAGAAAAAGAAAAGCGTTCCTTTGGAAACAAAAGACAAGGATGGTTCCCTATCACATAGACAGTCAATCTCTCAAAAGAGAAAAGCCCACCAAGCCAAAATCTATAAAGGAGGCTTAAGAAAGCTGGGGCATCCCGCTGACTGTAATCGCGAAAATGGGAACAGTCAGGCAAAAGTTAGGGATAACAAATCAAAATCAAAATAGTGAGGTCATTACAAAATCCTCAACAACATGAAAAATGTTGAAAAAGAAAAAGGAGATGATGACTGTATCCCCAAATTCAACTGGTGAATCATCGCCCAAAAGTCGTTCCAAACTCAAAACAGAGTGAGACGCACAATTAACTGAGCTTAGGTATGAAGGACATCACGAAGAGCGGGTGGGTACAAATATATTTTGAGCCTTTATCCTTTGTTTCTTAAACCGTGAACCAAGCCACGTTACAACCCTTCAAAAGTCCTAATTGAAGCATGGGTTAGTTCGAAAGCATACTGTTACAAAAGGTATCCTGACTCCTGTAGGGCTTTACTCTAAATCTTGTGTTGACTTGTCTTATGAAAAGTTCTGCTAAAAATGCATTTTTCAAAACTTCGAGACAAACATAAACTTTGCATTGCTTGAATATCACTGTCTGCATTTGGCTTTTTGTTTGACAGCGAAGAAATTCATACAGCGAATGTTCGGAGGAACGAAAGCTCTCTCAGTAAGTAAAAATCACTTCAAGAGGATAACACTTCCATTGCAAATCTCCTATCAGCAGGGGGCATGACATGTCACAATCCAATTAACCTGGGGCAGTCCAGTCAAGATTTCAAGAAATCTCTCAATATGTAGAGTAATCTGATTCAAGACTCCTCCATCACCACTTGGGGCATTCGAATGTCAAAAGTGTTCAAAAAAAACCGATGCAGCTTTACACGAGCTCATCATCAGGAAGCCCTACACCGGTTCCTCCTCAAGATTTCTGAAAACAGTTCACGGGTTCTCCAGTAACGGATGTTAACCTATCGCTTGTTCAGTTTTCTTTTCAAGACTTCTGAAAACAGTTTATGGATTCTTCCCAACAACGGATGTTAATCTATCAGCTTGTTCAGATGCAATTTTTGAAAACAGTTTACGGATGCTTCCCAACAACGGATGCTGCTCTATTGCTTATTCAACCTCAAGACTTCTGAAAACAGTTTATGGATTCTTCCCAACAACGGATGTTAATCTATTAGCTTGTTCAGATGCAACCTTTGAAAACAGTTTACGGACGCTTCCCAATAACGGATGCTGCTCTATTGCTTATTCAATCTCAAGATTTCTGAAAATAGTTCACGGGTTCTCCAGTAACGGATGTTAACCTATCGCTTGTTCAGACACTTCTCAACATTCTGAAAACAGTTTACGAATTCTCCAGTAACGAATGTCAATCTATCGCTTGTTCAGATTCCGAGCCTTCACCTGCAACAATCAGAGGACTCTCGCAATCCCCAGCCAGAGAACCTTCCAGAAGCTAACTCCACTCAGAGTCAAGTTTCGTTATCCCCAGCGAAGCTAAAACTTCAAATTATCAATCCCTAGCGGAGCCAGACTAATGAACCTTCTCCCCACAGAATTTTGGGAGGGCAAATCTTGAGTTCCCCAGTGAAGTCGCCAGATACTTCCCACCAGACTGAGGATTCTTAGTCTTACATCCCCAGCATGAGTCTATTAGATTGGAACTCCCCAGTAGAGGTCATCAGGAATTCTCTTCCACAGCAGCAGCCAAAGAATTATTCTCCCAGGCAACAGTCAAGATTCTTTTATCTGCAACCAATTCAGGATTCATTTATCCTCAGCAAGATAGCTCATCAGCTTACATGCGCATTCATCATGTTCATGTTATAAATATTAATGTCACATACATTGCATCACGCATCATAACATTGCATGCAACTAACCCTTTACCTTTTCAGGAAAGATCAGTCGACAGACAAAGATCATCTTCCGAGATTCATCCAGAAATAGTTCAGATGTGACCCGGACACGGCGACATTCTGATACTTATTCCAGATTCATCCAGATGCAGTTTTACACGAGCTCATCCTCAGGAAACCCTACACCGGTTCCTCTTCAAGACTTCTGAAAACAGTTTACGGATTCTTCCCAACAACGGATGTTAATCTACCAACTTGTTCAGATGCAACTTTTGAGAACAGTTTACGGACGCTTCCCAACAACGGATGCTGCTCTATTGCTTATTTAACCTCAAGACGTCTGAAAATAGTTTACGGATTCTTCCCAACATTGGATGTTACCCTACCAACTTGTTCAGATGCAACTTTTGAAAACAGTTTACGGACGCTTCCCAACAACGGATGCTGCTCTATTGCTTATTCAACCTCAAGACGTCTGAAAACAGTTTACGGATTCTTCCCAACAACGGATGTTAATCTACCAATTTGTTCAGATGCAACTTTTGAAAACAGTTTACGGACGCTTCCCAACAACGGATGCTGCTCTATTGCTTATTCAATCTCAACTCCTGAAAATAGTTTACGGATTCTCCAAAACGTGGATGTCAATCTAATGCTTGCTCGGACCCCCAATTCAGAGATGTTCCAAAACATGGGTTCCTTTCTGATACTCGTCCACTCATCATTGACATACAGTTCAACATTTCCAAATGGCATCTTTAAGCCCATTTCCAGATGGCATCTATAAGCCCATCCTCCTATCAGCAGTCGCCAAATGGCATCTTTAAGCCCATTCCTAGATGGAATCTCTAAGCCCATCCCCCGACAAGATTCTATCGCACCAGGTGGCATCTTTAAGCCCATCACCAAATGGCATCTGTAAGCCCATTCACCTCTACCATCACATCAACGAGTGCAAATTTTCTGGGTACTTTAGTGTCCAATCTTCTTTTACCTTCAAGTCGCGAAAGGCAAACTTGCCAATCTAACTCTTCAGGTTCAAGAAGATTGAACAGGGGCAACTGTTGTACCCCAAAATTTGCCCTCGCATTTTTCCACAAGAAATCGCAGCTTCAGGCGTTGCCTGATTTCTTTCAAACTGGCTCAAGAATCGGTTAAACAGACTTTTCGCGTCACTCAGGACACAATTAGGGTTTTATTGATTTTTCAGGGCTCTGGAATGTTTCACACAATCGGCTTAGGGTTTTGTTTGATTTTGGCTCAATTTTGATCAGGCGAACGTTCTTTGGCATTTAATCAGGAATTAGGGTTTTTGTGGGCGTTCTCAAAAGGATTTAAATTCTACAGCACTTTGCAAGTGATTCCGAGATTTGGTTTGAATTCGCATTGTTTGATTTAATCAGTAAAAGAAGGCAGTTGGTTTGAATTCAAGTTTGTTTGATTGAACCAGTCAAAAGGTACATTCAGTTGGGATTTGCAGTATTGGGTAAAAATCAGTGAAAAGGGAATGCGCATGATCAGTTGTTTTGATTAACTGTTGCTTTGCTTTGGATGTTAGAAATACCAGGTTTAACTGATCAATTTGCTAAAGCTTTGTTTATTTAAATTATTTATTATTCTAAGATTAAGTGATTGGAATTTATTTTTCAATTATTTTAATTCAAAGAATTTTAAATAATAAATAAACAATAAAGGATAAAATAGAATTAATTGGATAGTGAAAACTTTTATTTATTCTTAAATTATTTGTACAATTATTGTTTATAATCTAATTACAAGCAATGATTTTACATTTAAATAAAAAGAAAACTATCATATTTTTTCTAATTCTTCATTCTTCATTTAGTACCCCTCTCCATTCAAATATTCATCTGCAAGAGAAAAGAAGAAAAGTCAAAAAGCAGATAAATAAATAATGACAGATAAATAAAAGACAGTTCATCATTAAGGGCCACTGATTGGGATCAGTTAACCCTCTCTGCAAATCACAGGATTTCTCCCGGTTCACAAAGAGGGAAGAATTTTTATTTGCTAATCATGAATGCACAAAGTTGAAAAAATGCAAAGTTTGTCAACATACTGCATAGTTCAAGTCTCAAACAAACTGCACAGTTCAAATCAAACTAAAAATCCAAATTCCAACTTTCTGTCAAAAATGCCAAAAAGTACAAGTTGCTGTCACAAGTACAAGAAGCTGTCAAAAGAAGATTTTGGAAAGATATCAAAGACTAGAAGCTGTCAAAAAGAAGAGATAAAATATGCAGAGGAAAAGTGATATGCAAGCAAGCTATTTCATCATTTCCCAACTAGGTGGCCCTTTCAGAAAAAAAGAAGTACAGCACAAACATAGCTTAATATATTAACTGTACTGAGAGAAAGAGAGAAGAAAAAAAAAGAAAGCAGGTTTAGGCTTTAGGCAGGAAGATAATATAAAACAAAAACTGAACACAGTGGATAAGGGCAGGAGGGCAAACCAATACAAAGAATATACACAAAACTGTATAAGCATAATAACCATTGCCAAAACACAGAACTGCCCATATTCAAACAGCATAACCTGTGTCAAACATCCACAAACCAAAGAATCTGCAAGCAAGGCCAGGCCTGGGCTTCAAAGCCAAAAACCTGCTAATAACCACAAAATCATCACCAAACCTGTTCATCAAACCTTCCACCCACTGTCAAAGGCCTAACCTGAGAGAAGAGCCCCAAGGCCATCAACCTGAAGCGTCAAACCTTAAGCAAAAACCTGCCTAAGCATCCAACCTGTCTAAGCATCAAACCTGCTAAGCCATTAAACCACAAGTCATACCAGCATATACCTAAAACCTGCCTGAAGCAAGCAAGGCCAAACCAGATGAAATCACAAAAGGCCTTAAACCTGCCTGAAAGCCATCAAACCTCAAGCAAAAACCTGTTAAAGCCATAGACCAGTTAACCTGCACAAAACCTCAAGAGGCCATAACCAAAAAACCTGTACCATTCAACTCACATACAAGCCTAATCCAAATACATCCAAACAAAGACCCTCAGAATTTCTTCATCATTGGGCGTAAAAATAGGGCATACCAACATCAATCTCAGCATATTCAAAGCATCATATTTCAACCAGCATTCGAAAGGCAACAAGACTGTTGAAGCTATTCAAGCATATGCAAGCCTACTCAAGCACTCAGTGGTAAATCCTAAGCCTCGGAAAATTTTCATCACAGGCGACAAACAACTCAAAGGCAAATCGTTCAGAAGCAACATCAAAGGCATCACATTTCAAAAGGCAACTCAAAGGCAAATCATTCAAAAGCAAATATTTGAGGCGACATAAACAGAAGGCAACACAAGAAGGAGAAGAAGAAAAGAAGACATGTGTATCAAGCTTTCAGGCAAACATCATAAAGCCTAGAGAAGAGTATAGAAATACCAGGGTCACCAAAAAGCCAATCTCATCGCGCAAACCCTCCGTTTGTCAAGACCTCTAAGTGCCTCCTTCCTCCTCCTTCGCAAAGGTAAAATCTTTTTCATTCTTTCTTCAAAACCTCGCGTAAATCAGTAAACAAAAATCAAATAAATGAGAAACCTTAGCATGCAAGACGAAAAGAAATTCTGAACGAGACTGAAAACAAACTTATGTACCTAACGTGAATGACCCATGGAGGAGGGTAGGCGGAGGAGGAGATGGCATGGTGGCTCTGGGCGGAGGTTTGCATTTCAGCATTGAGGACGAAGAAGATGAGGCAAGAACGATGAACGAACGGCGCACGAACCCTAAGCGTAATCCCAACTGAAACAAAACCTTCAAACCCTAAAAAATGCTTTGTGTCAACTTGGGCCTAACCCGTTTCAACCACGCCCAAGCCTTTTTGTTTTCCAATTCGCACCCCCTCCTTACCCACCTCTGAAGCGCCTAAAGCCCATTTCTAATTTTTTTTGTTTCCAATTCTTTTTAAACATCATTTTCTTTTCTTATACATTTAAATTAACAAAACCCTTTTTCTTTTATTATTTGTTGACATCAAAATATTTTTATTTTTTAATAATTGAAATACATTTTTTATTACACAATACAATTAAAATATAAAACCCTTTTTCTTTTAACTAAAATGCCATTCTTTGTATATAATATGATTTAAGGTATTTAAGGAAAATTTTCTATTTATACATAAATATATAACTTTTCTTAAGATTAATACAACAATGCATTAATATTTTAACACTTTTAAAATATATTTTTCAATATACATAAACCTTTTTCTTTTAAACACTTTTTGTGCATAACCAATAAAAATACATTTTTTCTAATATACATAATTTAATTCTTGATATTTAATAAAAACATTCTTTTTTGTACATATAAAGAATATACAAGATTACAAGACTAATTAAGTAAATAAACATTTAATTCTTTAGGTCAAAACAATACTTAATAATACGCATTCAAATTCACATCTCTAACCTGTAAATAATTACATACATAAACACCTACACTTACACAATACATTCACATTGCCCCTATACACATTTGCTTATCTTATACATTGATATTCGTTACATTTACATTTGATCGCAAATTCGATTTGGTTGTAACTTATTGGACATTACATTCCTAAGTCTCATCCCCATTTGTAAATTTGTACCCCCACTCCCGGATACTTATTTTGTAATAGCGTAGATTTTACATTTTCGCAATTTACCGCTTTCAATTATACCATGGTTAGACCTAGGGTTTGCATGTACATAAAATCAAATGCTAGATAACCTAATACAAGACAAATACATGAAATCAATACACAATCACACTTGCACCCTCTAGGGTAATCCCACATGTTGCCTTCCAAAATGGGCCATGCTTGCACGTCGAGTATCTTTGGCAAAACAAATTCAAATGATCATAAGTCCCTCGATGACGCTTTCGAATGTTGCCTAAATGGAATGATCATAGTCCCTTCAAAGCAAATTGCCAAAGACCCTTGGCATCATTGCATTCATGGTCCATACGATGACCCACGCTCGTCCCGAACAAACATCCTAAACGCAAGATTGTCCACCAAATTCAATGGTGGAACAAAATTGTTAAAAAGGGTTGAAAACATAGATAAAACCTTTGAGTACAATAGGGTAGACAAAACTCTTAGTTACTTGAGATCAACTTGCAAAAACACTTGCCTTCTTTTCAAAAACCACATTCCACAAACACTTTCAAAACAAACTCTCAAAAACACTTTGAAACATCTTTTCGAAAAGATACACACTTTTGTAAAATATTCGAGTAAAGAATTGTTACAAGGGTAGCCTAAGACAAGGCATCTTCTTCAAAAAAAACATTTTCAAAACACACACACACACACACACCACAATTTCAAGCAATCGAAAATCAAGGCAAGTGATCTAAAAAACCAAGTAACTAAGAGCCCATGGATAACCATGGATGAGAAGGGTGCTAATACCTTCCCTTTTCATAATCTACCCCCCGAACCCAAGAAAACATCTCAAAAGGTTTTTGCTGTGCTTTTTAACCTTTCCTTAGGATAAAATAAAAAGTCGGTGGTGACTCTTGCTCAACCGAACAAGTGCGAATACAAACGCAAAACTCACAGTCAGTTCTCCCACCGTATCATAATATGGGAGAGCAAATTTGGGGGTACAACATCGGGGAATTATTTCACTCTTGATTGAGTCTGTGATCGAGTTCATAGATTGAGTCTATAATCGAGTTTGGAGCACTTCGGCGGAAGTTTATCCTGCCACATTTATTTTCAACTGATGTTTATTTCTAGTCGCATTTTACTTCCAGTTTGTACCAGATTTAAAACCTCCCCATTTTGAGCAGGTTTCTATTTATATTTCCCACACCTGCTTTTACTTTGTTTATTTCCCGCACCTGCTTTTACTTTGTTTATTTCTCGCACCTGCTTTTACTTTGTCTATTTTCTGCACTGCTTTTACTATGTTTATTTCCCGCACCGGCTTCTACTTTTTTTATTTTCTACACTGCTTTTACTTTGTTTATTTCCCGCACCGCACTTTAAATTATTTACTTTCTCGCATGATTTATTTTAACATGTCTGTTTACATTCTCATGTCAGGCTGAACCTTACTGGGCTAGAATGTAAGGAATCTAGTTAAATAGATATTCCAAATAATGTGTCAATAGAAATGCTTATGGGCTATTTTGGTTTTTAATACGAGTTTTATGTACTTTATTGTTGTTGGGTAAGATCGAAAGCCATCCAACCCTTTGTTAAACTCGGTTAGTTCAAGCTGGTCAAAGGAAGCGAAAGCGCTTTGTCCGGTTAGTTAGGGATTTTTATTATCAAAGAAATCAATTTTGAAACTATCTTTGGACGCGTTTATAGGGTTAAAGTTAGGTCCCCTTTTTATTAGAAATTCCAGATCAAAATACTTTTCAACTTGGCCAAGTACTTTATTTCTTAAAAATAGGTTTATTACTTTAACACAATGCGCGCCTTTTTATAAGTGACGATAAGAAGGTCTGATTAGAGAGTAAACTCGGTTCTGATTACGCGAAAGCGACATTTCCTGTTAAATTATTTATTTTCTTTAGTAGAAAATATTTCCCTATAAGTAGTTATATTCTGAAGCATTGCGAATATCATCTGACTATGTGAATTACATTTGACCCTACTTTTATATCTGAAGTTTATTTCGCCGCACTTTAATTTCTTGCATGCTCAATTCCATGTTTAATATTGACTTAGCTAAACACCATAACAATAGGAAACAATAGATTGACGATTGGTCTCTGTGGATCGATAATCTTTTATATTACTCTGACGCGATTCGTACACTTGCAAATACACGGCATCACTTGACACCGTGGTAGTAGACGTCAACCCCATAGTTCCAGGGAACAACCTTGTTTGAGGAGTATGGGATTGGCCCTGGCATGATGATAATCAGTAGAGCCAACTTCAGAGCAGATGTAATCCTGATGGGTGTTTTGGTAGAGACCCTGGGAGGATTGGAGGAAATGGTTATGATTGAAACATCCTTGCAAGAAACAGTCGGAACTGGAGTCTTCTCAAACAAAATCTCTCTATCATCATTCAGGTGCTGAACACCTGCCTTCAACAAATGACAACCAGTCGGTAAAGATAAACATAAGTGGCAACCTTCGCCACAGCCCTGAAGTAAACCTGCTTTCAGTAAGTTCCACTTGACGGTCATGAGAGGAGTAACAAGTTCCTCCACAAAAGTAACGAACATATCATCTTCAATAGCATTAACACCACGGTCATGCTTATGCATAAGAGCAGTGATAACATTGGGAATCTCAGGGGCGTCAAATTCAATTTCCTTCTCCTCGAGAAAGTCTCGCACCTTGTTTTTCAAAGCCCAACAATCATTTGTATCATGACCTGGACTTTTTGAATGGTAAGCACAACGAGCGTTTGGATTGTAGCTGGCAGATGCAGTGTTGGGGTTCTTCGGAGCTTCCTGCAAAGTTACCATATTAGATTTCTGCAAATGTGGCAAGACTTGATACAAAGTCATATTTATTCGGGTAAACTGTCTTACCGACCTTTCTGCTCTAGGCTGATTATTCCTTTATTGAGTAGGTGCATGCTTAGAGATCATATCAGCCCCTACCGTTGGACGGCATTCAGTTTTGTCCTGATTCCTTTGGTTGTAAGTGGCACTGACTTCCTTCTTCCCAGAAAATAACTACCTTATTGTACTGGAGGATGCATCCTTTTGGATCTTACCACTCCTAATCCCAGCTTCCACTCTTTCTCCCGTCAAAATCAATTCAGTAAAGTCGGCTGAGGAGCCTCCAATTAGGTGATTGAAAAATGGACCAGATAGGGTACCCAAAAACATATCCACTAGCTCCCTATCAGACAGGGGAGGTTGGGCTCTTCCTTCTAAGTCCCTCCACTTCTGAGCATAGTCTTTAAAACATTCACTCGAGCCTATAGAAAGACTTTGGAGTTGTGTATGGGTAGGAGCAGGGTCTGTGTTATACTGATACTGCTTGTAGAAAGTAGCAACCAGGTCTTCCCAATTACGAATGTTGGTCCTTTCCAGCTGGTAGAACCACTCTAATTGAGTTTCGGATAGATTATCTTGACAGAAGTGGACCCATAAGTCCTTGTCAGCGGTGTGAGGCTGGATCTTCCTTTCATAAGATCGGAGGTGCATCTTGGGACATGAAACCCCATCATATTTGGCGAACACCGACACCTTGAACTTCTGCGAGATAACAACCCCAGAAACCAAACCCAGCTCTTCAAAATCCAGCCCAAGCACCTTCTGGATTTCCATTGCACTCAGACGTTCTTCCAGCTATTTGTATTTTTCATCGGCCGGAGGGTACTGCTCTTCATTGTAATCAGTCTCATTATCAGATTCCCTTGGACTGGGGTCTTCCTCTCTTGGCTCCCCTTCTTGATTATCTCCTTCTTTTGATGAAGATGTCAGCTCAACCACTTTCCTTAGCGGTCCTTTGAACCTCCTTCCCAAGTTCACCATACCAACTGTCTTCCTTGGCTTCTTAGTCTTTTCTTTGACAATCAGGGCTTTCAGTTCCTCTTGCCCCTTGGCCAGAGCCATGATCATCTGTTGAAACTGAGTATTCTGAGTCTGTAGATCTTTCACTGATTGTTCTAGAGCCATTGCTGAAATAAACAGCGAAGAGGATGAGAATCTTGCTTTAAAACATGCTTATGCAATGATATGTATGATATATATATATATGCAATGTTTTCAAGGATTTCTAAGACTCAAATTTTCTTAAACAAAAAAAGAACAACCGTTTATTGCATTAAGAAGTTTTAACAATCACAACGATGCCTTTTGGGCTTACAAGGGAAATAACAAAGCAAAATTAAAATCCCAAAGCAAAGATACTCAAGCTTCCCACTGACGCATCTTCTTTGGTTCAATGTAAGCATTTATACTCTTCTCCTCGTGAAGTAACCTGGTGAGCTCTAAAACCTTCTTCTCGCTGGCGTAGAATTGGGTTTCAAAGGTATCTCGTTCCTCTTTGATTTGGATCTAGGATTTCCGTAGCTCCTCAAAATCAGTGGGCATGTAAGGATAAAGAATAATATAAGGAATGTCTCCCTCAGCAACTGGCTCCATAATCACAGGTAAGATGGTAGGGTAAGGCATCATAAGACATTGAGCACGAGCTCGCACCCATTTGAGGTAAGGCTTAAGAGGGATGGAATTCTTGTGCCTTAGTGTCTTGCTATCAACTCTATTTATCATGCCCCCAAGCTCGAATGAACCTCTTACGATAACCCTGAACATCATTCTCATAGTCAAATGTGATTTCTTGGATGAATGTGTCACGAGGACCATCCCTTCTATCATAACCAAACTGTCGAAACACCAAACAAGGATTATAAGTAATTCCTCCCCTAATGCCTAAGAGAGGGACATTAGGGAATTCCCCACAGCGATCAATGATGGTAACATTCTCTGAGGATCGCGAACACCAATGAATATCTAAATGTGTAAGGGACATCAGCCTATGAGACCATCTCATACCCTGCTCATTTCTCAAGACAGACCGGGGTAGGTGCGAAATAAACCACCTAGAGAATAGAGGGGTGAAACACAGAAGGGTCCCTCTTCTCTTTAGAGTACGAGTATGCAGAGAGTGTATAATATCCCCAAGTAAAGTAGGCACTGGATTATGAGACAAAAATCTTAATCGTATTCACATTTATGAGTTGGTCTGTTTTTGGGAATGGTAACGTCCCATAGATGAGAAGGGCCAACACTTCTTCAAAAGCTTGTAAATCCAGGCTATCCCAAAAATGGTAAGCTTTCTTGAATAGAAACTTAGCTGGAAATCCTTGGACACTTCTTCTGGTTTCCCAATTTTCCACTACATCAGATCGTTGCAAAGACAGAGCTTGAGCAATCTCTTCAGGTTTTGGGTCCCTTTCCATACTGTTGAATGGCAATTGATTAAGGATATGCACCCCTAATAACTGAGAAAACTCCTCTATAGTAGGCACTAACTGGTAATCAGGAAAAGTGAAGCAGTGATGTAACGGGTCAAAGAACTGAACGAGCACCTTTAACATTTCTTCAATCAGGGTTTGAAGTGACCAAGTTGAGAAGTTGACCATGTTTTTCAGTGGATGGAGAGCTTTCAGGAATCCTTGATGCTAATTCCTTGAGTTAAGGAGGTACCTTCACAAGGTTGACTTGGATAGTGTTCCTGCTAGCGGATGTCATGTCCTACAAAACAAGACAAAGATAAGCCCTAGAAAATCCTTGAAATGGTTAGTATGATATGCCATGTTATGATGTCATGATTATGTTAAGTAATCACATATATAGCAAGCACAAGCAAATCACACAAAAGACCTTAGGTTTAAGGCTTGCATGGGTTTTAAGGTAATACCCTCTTGAAGTTTGGATTGGTTAAACTTGTCCTATAAATAGTAACCGAGTTCTAAGGTATCTCAATATCACTGATCTTTACCACAAGTTTCGTTTCGATAGGCGACTGACTCGCAACCAAACAAAACTCGGGAGTCAAATCTTAATGAGGGTAGCATCGAGTATCTGCCGACTTTGGGAATACACCAAAGACGGCCATCTCACTACGTCCTAATGGCCAAATTGTTCAATTAAAGGTTTTAAGGTCAGTTGACGCTTTATGACACCATGCAGCATCCCCGTATTATCCTTGATTAATTCAAGGGCTACCGATACCAACCAAAGTGTCGCATCAACTTAGACATCGCTTCAACCGTGTCGGTATACCTTGCACAGTTTCCACGATCTATTGCTACTTACCTAAAATGTTTCCCCAGATGCGGGTGTAGGATCTATAGTAACCCAAACAAGACCCTTAAAAGTAAAGCAAACAAGTAGACAAAGAATCAAAATGATCTAGACCCTAAGGTAAACCCCACTTTATTATATCCCCAGTAGAGTCGCTAGTTTTGTGATACGGTGGCAGAACTGACTGTTAATATTGGTTTGCATTTTTTGTTTGCAAATGTCGCAGTAAAGAAAGAGTCGCCACCGACTTTTATTTTATCCAACAAAGAAAAGAGTGAAAAGAACAGAAAAAGACCCTTTTTCGAGATTTTCTGAGTAAGGGGGTAGATTATGGAAAGGGAAGGTGTTAGCACCCTTTCCATCTGTGGTTTTCCACGGGCTCTTAGGTACTTGCTCATTTTTGAAAATGGTTCATGTTTGTGTGTTTTGAAAGATTTTGTTTGCTTTATGATAACTCTTGTATCAGTCCTCAAGAGTGTGATAAAGCATTTTTGAAAAGAAGTTTGAAAGTGTGTAAGTGTAAAAAATCAGATTTTGAGCAAGCAATTAAGAACTCTCTACCTACTCGAAAAAGGATGTTCTTTTCCTCCTTTCCTTTAGATAGTGTTATCCTACTATTAGTGAGTAGGTTGCCCTATCGTTGGATATTAAGGGACTATCGAAAGGGACACTTATGGTCATTGAAGGCAACATGTAAGGATACCTTAGCATTTCGAAGGGACTGTCATCATATAGGCAACATCGAGGGACAAGATCATTTCTCGTAGGCAACTAGAGGGACATTAAGGGACTATGATCTTTATGATGACTTTTAGATTGAGGGTCTTTGCTAGGATATCCCTGCGTTCGAGGGACATGACCATTGTTTTTCGAGGCAACCAAGTGAGGAGTACCCTAAGGATGCAATTATGCGACAGTGTGCTTTTTCAGATATTTATCTTGAAGTTAGTGACCTACTGATTAATTGATTTAATCTTGTCATGCACGCCTAATTTACTAGCAATTTATATACAAGCATATAAGAAAATATAAAGCGAGAAATAAAGTCCTACCGTTATTACAAGGCTTTGGTGTAGGTACATAAATGATGACTGAAAAAGTAAAATGCGAGAATTGAAAACCCTAATTAACTATTACAAACCGGGCGCAGTTACATAAATGATAAAAAATAACTGTAGGGAAAAATAATAGCACGTGAAAATTAAGACTGAAATAAATTCTAAACCCTAAAAAATCTAATTGTCTATTGAAAATATTTTTTGGTATTTTATGGAAAAAATGTGGAATTTAACCTAATTCTCTAATTAATTTTAATTAATGAAATAGGTCAAAATAATTAAATCAAATTAATTTATTTATCAAAAATTAAATTTAATTAGAAAAAACCTAAGTCTATTAATTTTTGTGATTTTCTGATTTTTTTTATGATTTTGAAAGAAAAAAAATAAACAAACAAATATAAAATAAAAAAAGAATAGAGAATTAGAAAAAAAATGGGCCTGAGGGGGTAAGAAAGCAAAACTGGGGGTATGTTGTTGAAATTTGTCAAGGCCCAGATCTGGTTGGCCCACAACTGCGCTGAATCCAATGGGAGGCATGTTTGGAGGTCCATCATGGGGACTGCATGCTGGGTGTTAGATCTGGAGGATGATTGATCTGATGGTGATGTCCTGATGACACATTGTAAGCGTGAATGGCCTGGCTGCACTGGACCTGGAGAAAAATCATTAGAAAAAAATAACGTTCAAGACCTGGGAATCGAACCCGGGTCTCTTCCCTTTGCAAGCGTCCCTTCTACCACCAAGCCACTTTTTCCATTCATTATATAAAGTAAACAATAATAATATCTGCAAAATGGAATTGGATTCCAGGTCATCAAAGTAAGCACGTACAATGGTCCCACTGAAATTTAAATAAACCAATCAAAACATATGAAACTGCCACGCATGGTCTTCGCCTGGGTCAAGTCAACAACGTCGGAGCTTCACTTCGGTCGTCTTCTCCGGCCAAGCAAAAATTGGATCTGCAAAAATACGCATAATCAAAGCCCTAAACTTAGGCTACCCCCCCTATTTTGGGGTCTACGAGTTCAATGGTGATGGCCATTTGGCCTGAGGAAGCCTGTATCATCATGTTTGTCCCTTGGTCATTTCCAAACCCTAACCATGGCAACCTGCATTCTAAGCTTCTAGCTTTTCATGTAGCACGTTAGAATAATTCAAAACAATCATATGAACACAAATGTATGCTTTAGATTCATTTAAATCGCATGTGTTAAGAGATTCAAATACAAAATTTTTACCAAAAGGTTGTGATTTGGTTGGATGGTTTCAGGCTGCTTCAGTCGTGGATGAAGGTTGATATGGCTTCCTGGGACCTTCAGGAGGAAGATTGGCTCCTTTGTTTTGATCAACAAAGGCTGAAACTAGTGCTTTTGATTTTCACGATTTCTTGAAATTTTGCAAATTCTCTAGGGTTCTTTTTGTGGCTGATGCACGTATCCATTAGGTTTGGACTTGTTATGCTTATGTAGTGAATCAGAATAGGTTAACAATTGTGGAAAAAATCCAATGCTTTGATGAGAAAATATCCTTCTTTAAATTATTTGATTTTTGGATTTTTTAGAACAAATCCAATCCTTTCTTTCCTCCACGATTCTTCTTTGATTTTCCAGCATGTTTTGTCCATCATCTGAATAGAAAAAGATTCTCAATCAAATCTTCCATTGTTTCTATTATTTACCTTATTTAATTTTGCATTTTAATGGATAAAATATCAAAATAAATAGTATAAATAATAAAATAATGTATTATTGAGCTCAAGGGTCGTGGGCCATGTTAAGAACAAGTTTCAAGCATGAAAACATGGGCCCATTTGGAAAAAATTCAAGTTAGATCAATATTGGCTTCATGCACATTTCCAAAAATTGGTCAACTTTAGAAATGCATATATCTCTAATTTTAAACCCTAAGATGGTGTTCTTGGACTTTTTAGAGAGATTAGGATGTCCTCTAAACAACCTTTTTGGTTTCATCTCAATTGGATCTTCCATGTTCATGTAAGGAGCTTTGACCCAAAAGGTGTTTTTGTTGACTTTTTAAAAGGACCTATAATGTATGAACTTGTATCTTTCTAATGGTGCATTTATTGAACTTGAGGGATGAATAGAAGTTTTAGGTAATTGGACTCTCTTAAAAATGAGCCTTGGTGGAAATTTTTTTGATAAAGTATGAGAAAGTTATGCTTGGTCAAAGTTTGGTTAACTTTTCCTATAGAAACCCTAATTTGCCTTTTTTGACTTTTGATGAGTTAGGAGCATTTCTTGGGGAATCATGATGAATCCTTGATCAAATGATGTATATTACTTAAAAATGTTGATGTTGACCAAAAATCTTGAAGTTTGACTGTATTTGGGCCACAGTTGACTTTTGACCTAGTATAGTTGATCTTCAAGCATTTGAGTAGTTGACTGAGCACACTTGTTGTTCAAGGCATAAAATTTGGCATGGATGATCTTGAGGACATATTAGGACAATGGAGAACATTTGGAATCCTTGGGACTTACACATATTGCTTAAAATTGAAACCCTAGTTGAGGTTCATTGTCTTAGGAGGAGAATTTGTCTAGTCAATTCTTAGTCATCCTAGGGCAAGTTGGGGACCTCTAGAGACATGTCTTTAGTGAAAACGGGAGGGGAAATTTTGGGGTACAACACCACGTATACACTCAAGAACTTGATTCTCAGGTCAATAGAAGCTTTAACACCCATGATGCACGCTTCGTATTCAGCCATGTTATTGGGACAATCAAAGTATAATCTGGTGGTGAATGGCGTATGGAAACCCTGAGGAGAGGTAATTACAACATCGATTCTGTTGCCAAGTGCATTATAAGCTCTGTCGAACACCATAGTCCATTAGGATCCTGGCTCAGTTCCTTCATACGGTCCAGGTTCTTCTTAATCTATAACTAGCATAATGTTCTCGTCCGGGAACTCAAAATTCATAGACTGGTAGTCGTCTATAGCTTGATGAGTCAAATGATCTGCCAGTACACTTCCTTTGATTGCCTTTTAAGTGATGTACTGAATATCGTATTCTATTAAGACCATTTTCCATTGGGATATTCATCCGGAGAGAGTTGGCTTCTCGAATATGTATTTGATGAGATCCATTTTAGAGATCAATAGAGTAGTATGAGTCCATATATACTGTCTTAGTCGATGAGCAACCCAAGCCAAAGCGCAATAAGTTTTCTCGAGCAGTGAGTATCTTGTTTCACAGTTGGTAAACTTTTTGCTAAGGTAGTATATTGCATGCCCTTTTCGACCAGACTCGTCATGTTGGCCCAGTACACACCTCATTGAGTTCTCTAGCACTGTTAGGTACATGATTAAAGGTCTTCTGTAACACCCCAATTTTTAGAAGTTATTTATTTAATGAATTATTAGGAGTATTTGTGAATAATTGATGTTTTATATGATTATATGTGTGATGTGCTTGTATGAGATTGTGCATGATGTGAATTATGATGATTAGAATTATTAGAATGGTTAAATAATTATTTAATAATTATTTGGATTATTATTGAGAATATAATAATAGGAATAATTATTTAAAGGATTATTTTAATTAGAGTTATATGTTGGTAATTAGTAGGAAGAGTGAGGACGTGATGGTAAATAGAGGTTGACTAAGTGAGGGCAATTGAGGAAGATATTAGGGGTCCTTTGTGATAGCAGAGAAGAGATAGTTGTTATTCTTACAATTAATCGTGAAAGTTGGAGAAGAGAGGCTAGGGCACGAAGGCTTTGGAGAGAATCATCATAAGAGGAACGAAGAACATAATCAATCACTCGAAACAATAAGGTAATGGGTGTTTATATGATTATTATATTTGATTTAAGTGGTAGATAGAGGTAGGGTTTTCCTTAGGTTTCATAGATGGTGATTCAATGTTGTTTGATGGAGAATTGATAGATTAGTAATGAATAATAACCCATAAATGTTTTCCAATTGATGTAGTATATTAAGTTGTTGATAGATGATGAATCCCTATGATTAGATGATGTTTTAGGACCTATAAGGTAGTGAAATTGCAGAAAAATTTAGCACAAAACAACATGCGTTGACTCAAAGAGGTCATGCATCGAATCATGCAGGTTCAAGACTCAATATGCGTCGAATCATTGGGTCGATCTGAGCACACCCGAAACAGACAGAATACCTATGCGTCGACTCAAGCAATCCAATTTTTGACAGATTTTTCTAAAGGTCGTAACTTGAGTTTCCGGACTCCGTTTGAGGTGTCGTTCGAAGTGTTGGATAACTAACACGATGAACTATATTTATAAGGAGTAAAATGAAGAATAATAAGGGTAATTCTAGTACCCAAGTTAGGATAGAATTAGTTTCTCCGTGTTGAATCGCTATGATGTTTTGTGGTAATGAAGTATGATGATGATATATTGCTAATATGATGATTCTGTTTTATATGATGATATGATAATGATGCTTTGCTCATATGAGTACATATGATGAGGTTTATATGATGATGTTGGTGAATACATGAATGATGACGCGTATGACTAGTTGTGGTCGTTTATATTGTTGTTGCGCATCATGCATTCATTGGACAACTTTGGTTTGTTTTGATGATTTAAGACGTTGGTCCAGTGATTTGGTCTCAATCACATTGTATGGATTTGGGATGTCTATGATTTTATCCAGTTCCAGGTGGTAATCAATCCTATGATTGGGGTCTTTGGAGGGTGACAACTCAGTGTCCATCAAATGAATTGGTATCACATGCATGAGTCTATGTCCTTGCACTACATTTTATGTGGCATTGCATGGTTCTTAAATTGATGATGTTGTATTGTGTTGTTGAATTTGTGTGATTGTTGAGGTACTTGGAATATAACAATGCCAAGTTTATGTTGTGATACTTTTGGTTTATTCATTTATGTCTATTACTTATATCTTATATAATGATTGTGATAGACTCACCCTTTCTGCTTGAATGTTGCCTCTACGTGGGTAACGTGCAGGTAATCAGGATTAGTCCCTAAAGGATTAGAAGAATAGCTTGGAGCGCGTGTTTTATTTTCGTTGAGTCTAGAAGGTATTGCTCTGATATGTAACATCGGGGATGAGAATGCTTTATTTTGAAAACTATTTTTTTCTTGTTTTGTTATGACATTTAAATTGTTTCCACGGAGTTTAAATTATTTTGAATTGTGAACCATGAATCACGGGGCACTATGAAGTGTTTTAACAGACTTGTTTGAACTATGATTCCACTGCAAGTATGTGAAACCTTGATAATGGACTTGTCGTGAATAATTTTGAAAACCCGTGTTACAGAGTAAGACTAGTACGTATGATTATTTCACGAATAAAATTTGACGCCATTTTGTTGTATTACTCTGATATTATTTTATATAATTATGAATATTTTGTGGGGTTTAGAAGGGTGTCACATTAGTCATACCTTAGCAGGTCGGTCTGTCCGGCCAGGTTGTCTAATGTTATTTGTTCCTTAGTGTGCGACATATGTGTGAAACACTGTCGGTACTTGCTTATTTTTCCAAATATTTATCTGCAAGGGTTGGTTTGAAACAAGTGGATGAGAAGATTTTGCATCCCTGAGATGTTTCAGGTATGGGAGTTGGTGCAATACATTGGTAAGTTACAAAGAACACAAGTATTATTGGAGCTATGTTGTTTCTGGAAACTGAAGAGAGTACAGATTCATGATTTTATCAGCAAGTCAAGTTGGGATGTCTTTAGAGAGAACGATCAGGTATTTTTGATGTTTTCTTCTCGGAGAATAGAGAGCAGTGTGACGGCTAGTGATATGCCAGTGTTGTGTGATTCTTGATGTTTTTCCTAAAGATATTTGCAACTTGCCTCCAGAGTGTGGATCTGAGTTCGGTGACAGTAGAGAACTTGTGTTGGTATCTGCTAAGAAAATAGGATAACCCTTGGTATATGAGGCTTAGAGGTTTGCATGTTTGTGACAACAATTGAATGAGGCAGTGTATGGATTACCGACCATTGAGTAAGGTAATGATTGAGATAAAATATCCATTTTAAAAGGATTGACGATTTGATGGAGCAATTGTTAGGCGAGTATGTCTATAGTATAATCAAATTAAGGAGGGTTACCTTCGGATTTGGATGAAGGGTGAGGATATTTAGGGGGGAAATTTAGAACTTGTGTAGGCATTACAAATATTTGGGTTAGTTTGTTGCGGTGTTTATTGAGGACATTATGAGTTAATCTATGTAAGAATAAGGAATGTCGAACGTTGTGATTTGAATTACAATGTTGGAAAGGAAGGGACTTTATGCTAAGTTGTCAAGGTGTAGATCATGGTATGAGGAGAGATTAATTGGACCATGGTGCTTTAGGTAACTTTGAGAATAAGTTCTAAAGAAACACTCTTCCAATTTAGTAACGATGGTTTATATGCCATCATGATTTTCGGCTACCTATTGACAAATTAAGGAACTGATCACCCTTAATCTCTTGTTGATAATAGACGGGATCGTGTTGGATGGGATAGACTTGTCTTGTTAGCTTGATGGTGTGTAAAGTGATTGATGTTCTATCGAAAGGATAGTCGTTCATCATTTCAAGTATAGGATGTTGCATGTGAAGAAAGTTTTGTAGAACTAAAGAAAAGATTGACGACTACTCCGGTATTGGTTTTTCCTAATCCGAGTGAGTCAATTGTAGTGTATTATGAATGCTTCTAAGATGGGACTTAGTGGCGTGCTAATGCTGGATGGACAAGTTGTTTCTTGTGCTTCTAGACAACTCAAAGTTCATGAGAGGAATTATCCTACGCGTGACTTAGAATTGGCGGCTGTGGTGTTCGTGCTAAAAATTTGGAGACATTATCTTTTTGGATCTAAATTTGAAGTGTTCGGTGATCATAAGAGTTTAAAATACTTATTTGATCAAAAGGAGTTAAACATGAGGTAGAGAAGATGGCTCGAATTATTGAAGGATTATGATTTTGATTTGAGTTACCATCCTGGTAAAGCAAATGTAGTAGTTGATGATTTGAGTAGGAAATCTTTGCATATGTCAACGCTTATGGTTCAAGAGTTATAGATGATCGAACAGTTTAAAGATATGAGCTTGGTATGCAAAGAGACATCCAACAACGTGAAGATGGGAATGTTAAAACTGACTAGTGAGATTCTTGAAGAGATCCGAGAAGGCCAGAAGTCTGATTTAAGTTTGGTGGATCGACTAACGTTGATTAACCAAGGAAACTGAGTTGAATTTCGAGTGGATGAGAATGGTGTGGTGAGACTTGGTGATATAGTATGTGTTCCTAATATTACATAACTTAAGAAAAGCATTCTTGAGGAAGGGCATCGAAGCGATTTGAGTATTCATCCAGTGCTACAAAAATGTATTAGGATTTAAAGAAAATGTTTTAGTGGCCAGGTATGAAGAAAGTAATTGCTAAGTTTTTGTATGCTTGCTTGACTTGCCAGAAGTCGGAGATTGAACATCAGAAGCATACAGGTCTTATGCAACCTTTGAGTATTCCAGAGTGGAAATGGGACAATGTTTTTATGGATTTCATGTCGGGGTTATCGAAGACTACTAGAGGTGATGATTCAATTTGGGTAATAGCGGATAGGTTGACTAAGTTGGCTCATTTCTCGCCGATGAAGATCAATCATCCTATAAAAAAGCTGGCTAAGATGTATGTTGATGAGATTGTAAAGTTGCGTGGGATACCTTCGAGTATCGTGTCAGATAGAGACCCGAGGTTTACATTGAAATTCTGGACAAGTTTGCATAATGCTTTCGGTACCAAGTTGAAGTTGAGTTCTGTATATCATCCGCAGACGTACGGTCAAATAGAGAGGACTATCCAGTCTTTGGAGGGTATGCTGAGGGCTTGTGTGCTATAACAAGGAGGATCTTGGGATAGTCACTTTCCGTTGATTGAATTTACATACAATAATAGTTTCCATTCAAGTATTGGAATGGCATCGTACAAAGCATTGTATGGTAGGAGGTGTAGAACTCCATTATGTTGGTATGAGTCGGGCGAGAGTGTTGTACTCGGACCCGAGATTATGCAAGAAATAACTAAGAAGATTAAGATGATCCAAGAGAGGATGAAGTCTTCTCAGAGTCGTCAGAAAAGCTATCATGATAAGAGAAGGAAGGCCTTGGAATTTCAGAAAGATGATAATGTGTTTTTGAGAGTTACTCCGGTAACTGGTATTGGTAGGGCTCTGAAATCAAGGAAGCTTACGTCGCGTTTCATTGGTCCATGTTAGATATCTGAGAAGATAGGTGAGGTAGCCTATCAGATTACTTTACCTCCATCACTTGTGAATCTTCATGATGTGTTTCATATATCTCAATTGAGAAAGTACATTCCAGATCCCTCACATGTAATTCAAATGGATGATATACATGTGAGAGATAACCTGACTGTTGAAGCATTACCATTGAGAATAGAAGGTCGTGAAGTGAAGCAATTGAGAGGTAAGGATATTTCCTTAGTAAAGGTGTTGTGAGGTGGATCAGCCGGTGAAAGTTTGACTTGGGATCGTGAGGATTGAAGCTACCGACAAAAAATACAGAGCCGCCACCGAACTTTATTTATCCCGAAGGAAGGGGGAATATCGAGAATACCACAAAAGGATGGATAAGATGGTCTTACGACCAAGAGAGAAGGTAAGGAAGTCGATTATGAAAGGGGAAGGTATTAGCACCCCTCACATCTGTTGTACTCAACGGGGTTCATTTTGTTTGTTTGCTTTTAAGGGTGTGTTTATCTATAACTATACTTGCTTAAGGGGAAAGGAAATGGTTTTTTTATTAGTGCGTTTGTGAGGTTCTCGCCACCCTTTGCCTACATATCCAGTGAAGGAATCAGAACACCATAGTTCTTCTAAAAAATATTGGTTTTTTGGTGTTTTTTAGTGGGCGGCATTAACGCACACATTCTAGCAATAGACACGGCATGTATCGCAGTAGAACGGAGATAACATGCCCCTTTGGGGAGGTTTTGATTGGTTGAGTGTTTTGCGAGTTTTAAAATTAATTTGAATAATGATTAAATGTTTTTTGATTTTTTGATTTGTGAATGAAAATTTTTAATTTTAATTACAAAATAAAAATCTAAAGGGGGAAGTTTACCCTAATGTTATTATGTACTTGTTGGGCTAAAAGTTTACCTCGACATAAGACGATCGAAACGAGATTTAATCACCTCATGGAGTTACCTAAGGGAGTATGGTATCAAGATTTAAACAAATAAAGAAAATTTAAATTCTAAATATTTTTTTATGATTTTCATCAAATTAAATAAATAATGAAATCAAAAGTAAATTAAAACCTACTTCTAGAATATTCTAATATTTTTTGTGATTTTTAAGTAATAATAATTATAATATATATTTTTTGTGGTTTTATATTATAACTTAATTAAGAAAATAATGATCATTTTTGTTTTTGTATCAAATAAATAAGAGATAAAATTAAGAAGTAAAAAGAAAATAAACATATGAAAATTGAGCTTGGGGGTGTTGTTGGAAAAATGGTGGGCTTGTGGTGTTTGGGGAAAAGCCCAAAACATTTTATTTAGCAAATAAAAAAAACAGATAAAAGGTGATGGTGCTACTGATTTCGAATGGGCTGCTAGATGGGTAAGGCCCGATGAATTATTGTTTTACTTTGCAAACCAAAAAAATAAATGGCGGTGTAGTGAAGCAGTTCATATATGGGCTTAAGTGTTTCAAATGAGGGCAAATTTAGACTAAAACACAAAGAAAACCCTAGTACTAAGTGGCAGTCGTTCACTCTTTCTCTCCTCCGTCGCTACAACTTCGACACCTTCCAATCTCTCGGTTCCGACTTCTCTCACGGTCATCTCTCTCAATCCTCTCATGGCTTCATCCCTTCTCTCTTCACAAAACAGAACAAAACTCTCAATCTCAACTTCTCAATCCCTCAATCTTTCATCTCAGTTCTAATTCTCTATTTCTCTCTATCCGAAAACAACAACAACTACAAACTTTAATTTTCACCATAAATCCTTTTGTCTCTTCTCTGTATTCCTACTACTACTCACTTTCATTTATTCAACGAATTGGTTTCGTCAAGAACAACACAGTGCATACAATAACGAGATTGACACCAAAAGGGCGAAGAAATTGAAGGAGATTGGAGTGTTACCTGCGGAGCAGAGAATGTCTCCAGCGAGTTGTTGCAAAGAAGTCGAAGATGATGACAAGAAATCCAGAGGTGAAGATTAAAACCCAAGTAAGTGCTCCTGATTCTCTTTGCGTATGATGTCTCTGTCTACTTCCTCTTTATTCTCGTTTGTGTTTTGGTGGTGTTGTCCTATTATGCTTTTGTTATTGTTTTTCATTTGAATCTGTGTTTCTATCGTACTGCATGGGTTGTTGGTAGGTACAGTTTGGTTAATGTGTGAAGTTTGTCAGGGCTTGTATGAAAATTCAGGTGGATGATGTTAGTGGGGTTATGTTGGGTACAAATTTGCAGGGAGGTATCATTGTGGGTTTTCAATTTCTGTCGGACGTTATTGGTTTATGAGAGCATAGGTTTGGTTGATGAAGAAATAATGGTGGCAGTTTTGGATTGCAGTAGGTTGAAGGAATTGGTTGCAAAGTTGTTGTTAGTGTTGTTACAATTTCTTGGAGAGAGGTTTTGAGGGTGATGAAACAGTGGTTTTGGTTGAAGTTTTTTCTGCTGAATTTTTCTCCCTCTTACCTTAATATTTCTATCGTATCTCCCCCATTTCTCTGCCCATTCTATTGTTTTATAGCAGCTGAGAGGTGGAAAATTGGGGGGAAAGGTCATATGGTTTAAACACTTGGGTAGGCTGATTTGCTGCTTTCCTTTGTACAGGTTATGTTTGGTTAGCCTTTATGTAATGTTACAGGTTTTTAGAGGCTTGTGACAGCATAATAGGGATAATATCAGAGTTGTTTGGGCAACAATGTTTGGACATAATCGCAGCAAATTGATGCAGTCTTGTTCTTGCCATTTTGAGTAATTATTAGACTGGTTTGTTACAACAGATTTTGGATTATTCTGCAGGGTATGTAGCAGGTTTGGGCACAGATTTGTGCAGGCTATTTGTGCAGGTCTTTTTGGACTGTTTTATTTGTTTTGCAGTGTGATACAGGTTTTGGTTTCAGCATGTTTTGTTTTGGTGCAGGGTTGGACAATATAGCAGCTTGTTTGATGGTTTTGCTTTGGTGATGCCTTTCTAATCTTAATTTTTTCCTCTTTTTTGTCTGTGATGCAGAAATGTTGTTCTACTTTTCTCACATACTTTCTGAAGGGTTTATGCTTTTAGGAAAATGATGAACAAAACTTAGAGTTTTGGGGCTGTTTATGAACGATAGTTTCCTCTTTTTTTTGTGTGAATAATTCTTTATTGTTGGGAGAAAAAAATAGTTGAAAACATTGAGCGGATCAAAGCTGGTTTTGCTTTTTGATGCAGGTTTTTTTATTTGGCTGTTTTGTACAAAAGTTAAAGAAATTTGCATCAGGTTTTGACTAGTTATACGGGTCTATGGCAGGGCAACAATACGCCTATAGCAGGGCTGGATTTTTGAAATTGTTTTATTGGTTGACTTTGTTGCTGCAATAACGGGTTTTTGAATTTCTTTTCTGATTTGCAAAACTTTCTTTTTGCACCTCTTTCTTTTTGTGAACCAAAATTTACTTTTGTGATTTGCAATTGGAACATGGCCCATGATTTAAAATTTTGAAATCTGATTTGTATGAGGCTTTGAATTGGGCTTAGCATATGATTGAAAACACCCTCTAAATTTTTTATTCCAAGCATAAACCCTCATGATGAGTCTAAAAGAAAACTTCGCTTGCAAACCTCTTGTTCAAATTACGATGGAACTAACCAATTTCTTGTTTGTTTTTCTTTTTCATGTGAGGGTTGATGGAAGGTAAAGAAGGCAAGGCAAAGTAAGGTTGAAGACTTGAAGAAGAAGTCCTGGCAAGGTGTGAGGACAAGAATAATGAAAGTATGGACATGAAGTTCCTTAGACTTAGGATAAAGTCTTGTATAACTCCTTTTGTGTAATGTGACCTTGTATGACATTGTAATGGTAATCCAAATTGAATATGTTCTTCAAAAGTCCTTTTTATCTTCTAAGTTTCCAATCCTTTTTTCTTTTGATTTTGTAATCCAAAGTTGTGATATCACTTAGTATGAGGTTATGAAACCTTGATGGATGTTTGAATGATGTATGACCCTTAATCATTATGAATGCTTAATTATTATAACTTGAATATCAAGAAATCCACCTTCAAATTTGTATGCTTAGAACCTTGACAACTTTGAACCAATTTGAACCCAATTTGAATTCAATGATATTTTTTGGATGCAATTTCAAATCAACTCAATGAAACTCCTCATATCACTTGCATCATGGCTCAAACTTCTAACAATTCAAACTCTCAACTTGTTATTATCGGGTATTGAAAGCAACAAGTAAAAACCTTGATCACAACTTCATCTCTCGGGCCATGGTTTGGTCTTTGCAGTTCAGACCAACAACCCTTGAAATAATGATCAATGATCTCAAAATGTATCTTCAAGATGTATAAGATTTGTCATTGAAACTCTAATCATTATTTCATTGAGAAACACTAACAAAATCCCACACCAAGGACAAGAAACCATAATCATGAAGTACACTGACACAAGAAAACCCTTTATGCTGAGAGAAACCCCAAAACCCTAATTCACTCCAAACTTAAAATATTTCAACCCCGATCTTCTGAGAAATACAGAGAAGTACACTCTGATCCAAGACCTTGGTGAATGTGGGTAGAGAAAGAAGTGCATAATAATGAATCAAAATCCTAGCTCATAATCCATTGCTCAAACAAGAAAAAGTAGAAGAACCAGTCTTATTGATGTAGAATCCTTAAAACCAATGTGAAGCCCTAGTCTTGCACAAATACCGCTTATTGAACCAAAGTGCTTTATTCAATGAAATGCATGATATGCAAATGAACTAGTGAAGACGATGTAGATGAATGTGAAGTCTAAGCCAGACAAAAGTAAGAGGTAGGACAAATTTGGGATATGACAACTGCCCCTATTTAATCGTCTTAAACCTGAAGGTGAGATTGGCGCCAGCCTTTCGAAAGTTCAAGGTAGAAGATGATTAAATACCAGGACCTGAAATTTGTCCTGGAGAGATGGTGTAAGTGTTATTATTTGTGATGTCTGCTGGGGATGAAAAATGAACTTTTTGGTGAACTAGTCGTGATAGATAAATGTGGTTGAGTAATGATAGCTTGTATTGGGGTCACGGTGCCAATACAAGCTTCTCAAGGAAGTGGGTGTTAAAGTGATTGAAAAGATATGGTACATGATGTCGTGGTGACTGAAAGTAGGATTAATGACATCATGATAACTTAAAGATGATGGGTAGAACTCGACGATAATAGGGAATCTACCGTGTAGGATTCACGACCCAAAAAGAAAGGTAAAGACAACGGGTAAAGATTGGCGTATGATCTATGACCCAAGAAAAGATAATCATGAGGGTAAGACCTGCAAACTAATGGGCATTTCTAAATCAAAAAAGGCCCATATAAATTGTTGAAGCTCATCCGAGTTCTCTTGCAAGGGGGTGTATTAGTTAAGTTATTGGCCCATTTAGAGTTCTATAGAAGGGAGGTATGCAGATTACATGAGGGGTTTTTGTTAATCAGGACCGGCCCACTAAGGTATTAAGGTATGTTTTAAATAAGAAGGGTGTATGTTTTAATCAAGGAGGCCCATGAGCAATTCATTTTTCTAAAGGGCCAATAATTGATACAATTTAGCCCGTTATCAGTTTTTTTTTAGAATTTGTTTGTTAAATGTATAGCTGACATTATTAAAATTATTATTATTAACATTATTATTATGAACATAATTAAGTTGTGTTTGTTTTATTAATTGAAAAAAAAAAACGTTAACTAAAAAAAGGGCCTTCTAATCTTTAATAGTCTGGCCCTTCACCTTTTTTTCAGCCCAAGCCCAATAAAAAAAAAAGAACATGCACAATCTATATTAGAAGAAAAAAACGCATGTTTCAAAACCAGAATAATTACTGTTCGAATCATTGAAGAAAAATGCATGTTTTATTACTAAAAACAGATACTATTCAAATCCAAGACAAAATCAAAACAAATTTTTACATTGAATTGTCTGGAACTTTACAACACAATCAAACTCAATACAAAATCAAACTAAATCATAACAGAATTAAAACTTTATATAAATCCGTATCAAATTACAACCAAATCACAAACAAATCCATAAATCCCTATTTCTGCTATCAATCTTAAGCAGTAACGACAATTATAAAAAACCTTCCTAATATATCTAAATCAAAACGCTATAAAAACCTAAGATTTTAAGACAGAAAAGGAGGAAAATTTTACAGAGAAGAGAAAGCCTGAGAGAAGAAGGAGATTCAAGCTCTTCTCTATTGCACTGCCGTAAACTTTTGCTCACCGTTGCTCCGTGCAAGCTTAGGGTTTCAACATCTGAAACCCTAGATCTCCTCTATTGCTTTGCTACTACGTCCTCCACCACCACCGTCTAGTACCTGTCAAACACGAAAGAAAAAAAGGATCAGAAGGAGTTACGCAGAGGAGGCGCAAAAACAATCACGATCGGAGGAAAGGACTTAGCTCGTGTTTTTTTTTTCTGTTTTGTTTTGCGATTTGGGTTGTGGGATAAGGTTGGATTTGGGGGTAAGAGAACTATCACCGCCGATTAGGGTTTGGGAGGAGCGGCTGTGATTTAGAGTTTCTGTGATGATGGTTTGGTGAGAGAAGAGAGAACGAGAGATAAATCAGAGAGAGAGAGAGAGAGGGACGAAAATGACAAAGTGTTTTATAAAACAGAAAATATAATGGTTCATAATCCTATGCATCGCGTGTTACCATGCTCGCTCCATCATGACCGTGCGATTTCAATCAAGCGTTCCAGAAACGCGCGCCTATTGCATTCCGTCTGCATGGAGTCCAAATGAACTCCCAAATATCATTTGGGCCAAGCCCAATTGCTAAAACTTCCCCCTCTATTTTTGTTTTACTAACCAATGCAAATCCTCACCCCCCCTCAGCCTAATGGGCCAAGTCCAATATCTGGACTTGGACCCTTACTCCTTACACCCGCAAATTTTGCTACATAATTCAAATTCAAACCCCTCCTGTGTTGGGCCTGAATTCAACATCTGAATTCAGGGCCCTACTACATATACCCCCCTGTTTTGCTAGCCCAACATAATTTACACCCCCTTGTGTTTTTCTTGTTTTCTCTTATTATTTTATTATAATTATTTTTTTATATTTTAATAAATTTATAAATTTTAATATATTTTATTATTATTATAAATCAAATATTATTTTTCAACTCATCCAAATATTTATTTATTGTATTAAAATTATTTTAATCATGCATTATAAGATATTTTTATAATTAATACATTAAAAAATATTTAACCAACACTAAACTTTTTTTCATAATAAATTAAACTCAACAATAAATTTTCAAAAAAGATTATGAAAATATTTTAATCGACTGCGCACTTCGTCTAACAACTCTGTTATTCACACACCCAGACTAAGTACAAGGGGAATTCAAATATCTTCGTAATACATGAAAAACACCAACCCAACGTAAACTAAAAATTGGGATTTTAATTCCTCATAAGAGGATACGTAGGCATACGACTAAAATTTTAGCGAGTTCCCCTAATAAAAATTAAAACCCTATTTCTTAAAGATTGCGTTTCTAAACCCTAGTATCCTTGTGAACAAGGTAGATGAGGGGTGCCTAACACATTCCCTTCGTCTAAGAACGAGTCCAACAACTTAGAATCTCTGACCAAATTAGGATTATCCTTTATATTCCCTTCCTAAAGATAAAAATTAAGGGTGGCGACTCTCAATTTAAAATCGGTTACAACAACTTGTATGATGCCAAAGGCTAGAATGAGGAAAATAGAGAACTAAATATCTTGCAACATACTTATTATGGCCTAGAGCAATTTAGGATAACTTAGATTATTTCTAAAAATTGGTTTCCATAATTCCTTATGGATAAACATTAGTCAAAAGTAAGTGGAAAACAATCCCACCAGGGCAAAGGTATATCTATTTCACTATAAGAATTAAGCTCAATATAAATTGATATTTGTAATATGTATGATAATTAATTTCAACAAAATGACTAAAATCAAATAGTAGTTGGACCCATATGATGCATGAGAAGTCATTTATTTTAGTGACTTGAGTTTAATTGACTGTTATGTCAACTTTCCATTTTTCTTATCTATTTATGCTAAACTATTAAACTGACTTAATTGTCTCCATCTTTGATTCCCCCTCGCAATATTTGATCCCACCCTCCCTTTTCTTCCTAATCTCTTCCATAGATTCCCCAATCTCACCTATCTCCACCTCACGTGCATCACTAAACAAACTGATCTCCACGCGCTTCTCTGCCAAATCTCCAATTTTGAGAGGCAAATTGCAAATGTTATTAACAAATATAACTCAATATAAACGATAAGGGAAAAGGTATATCTATTTCACTCTAAGAATTAAGTTGTCAACATGTTACCAGCAGACTAGACTGAAAAAGAATAATAGTGATGAGACGTTTCTATGCAGCGCAAATATCAGTCAATATAATATTCTGATTTGGAGTTAATCTAACATTCAAATAATACTTCTCAATAACCTCCCTCAATGTCATTTTTATTTTTCTAGCAATACGAGCATTGTCAACATGAAGCCTACATATAAACCACCATCACCCTGGAAAATAAAACTCAATGAGCCAACATACATAAATTCATGGAGCTATAACTTAGCCAAAGACAATATCATCAAAGAATGAGCTACCTGCATGTTACTTATCCACCACACCCTCTTTTTTCATAACTTCATCCCACCATTGTTTCATTTCTTTCAAACAATCGTTCATCCTTTTAAGCCTCTGCAATCGATCACAAAACAGAATTCAATGGCTTTTTCAAACACATTGACTTTCGAATACAATAGATTTGAATTCTTAGGTTTCTACTCAAATTTGAAACCATTATTTAAATTTTAGTTCAAGATTGAATAACATATCACAAATACAAAAAGAGACAAAAAAAGAGAAATTAAATTACCTCAGCATGAGATTGCTGCTGTGAACCAGCAACTTTCGCAGCAAACCTCCTGATTAACAATACATCAACATAAAGTTTCATCAACTTAAAGAAACCAAAAACCAAAAACCAAAATCACAAAAAAAACAAGAATAAGAAAAAGAGAATTACTCAGAAACCAACGATATTTCTTCCACTACCTAAAATTAAAAAAAAAATAAACTTTCAAAAACCTATTTCAAATCTTTAACTTTACACAAAACCCATTTCAAATCTTTATCTTTATACAAAACCCAATCTTTAATTCAAACCAAAACCACCTCAAAATCATAACTCGGACTAAAAAAATAGAATCCACAACCGGAAAAACCATACTCACCGCCATCAACGATACAACTCGGACCACCATAAAATTCTCTAGCAATAATCAGATCTACATATAAAATAGAAAAAATGGAAACAAATCAAAAAACATGACAACAAATCTAACAAATCTACTATGAACACAAGAAGAAGAAGAAGAAGAAGAAGACATGAATGAAAGAACAATGCCTTTTGAGAGTAGCAGAGGTAGGAGAAATGAAGACGAAGGAGAAATGGGGGATGACAGATTTAAGCTTTGAAGAGAATTGAAAGCAAGAGATAGAAGAGACAAAGAGAAATAAATTTTGAACATGAAGTATAAATTTTGAAAATGTGATGGATGAGAGAGAAACAGAAGTGTAAAAATGAGAGTAGTAGAAGTGAAAATATTAGGTACCACTTGGATGAAAGGAAGAATTTGATTAGATAATACAATTTTATTCATTGAATTACGAAAAAAGGTATTTTGTAGTGTAAAATTAAAATTGTTTAAAGAGTAGAATTGGAAGTGCATAAGCATCTCCAATTCTTAGTTAGGTAGTAGATCAATTTTCTTTGGAAAATAAAAAAAAAAAACATTTTTTTAAATAAAAAAAGTTGACTAACTTTTATCAAAAATTAAAAAAACGAATTTTTCCAAAATAAAAAAAAAGTTGATTTTTTTAAAATAAAGAAAAGTCAGTTTTTTCCTAAAAAAAAGTCTATTTTTTTTCCAAAAATAATAAAAAAGTCATTTTTTTTCCGAAAAAAAAGTCATTTTTTTTAGAAAATAAAAAAATGCCGATTTTTTCCGAAAATAAAAAAAGTCAGCTTTTTATGAAAAAACAAAAGCCGATTTTTTCCCAAAATTAAGAAGTCTATTTTTTCAAAAATAAAAAAGTCCGTTTTTTCCGAAAATAAAAAAATTATTTTTTTCCTAAAATTAGAAAAGTCAGTTTTTTATTTCAAAAATAAAAATATCAATTTTTAGTGAAAATAAAAAAGTCAATTATTCCGTAAAAAATGATTTTTCCCAAAAAAAGTTTTTTTTGGTGAAAACAAAAATGCCGATTTTTTTTGAAAAATAAAAAAGTTGATTTTTGGCGTAAATAAAAAAAGTCGATTTTTTCTTAAAAAAATCTAGATTTTTTTCAAAAAAGAAGAAGCCGATCTAACAAAATCAAGTATAACATTTCAGTTATTTAAAAAATAGTTCGGTTTTGAAAATATTGTCTTATAATAATTTGGAATAGTTCTGAATTCTGAACTGTTGTACCAACTAAAACTTTTGGTTCAATTCGGATTTAGAAAAAATGAAATAGTTCGATTTGGTTCAGATGACTATTATAATAGTTTGATTTGATTTGATTCAGTTTTTTAATAAAATTGTACCATGAACAATCCTAATTAATATAAATTCGACGACTTAAATTAAATAGAATATATTAAAATATTAGATATAATATCAAATATAATCTATATTATATATTACATATATTAATATATTAAATATAATATCAAATATAATTCAAATCAATAAGCCCAAACCCAAACTCAATTAAAATGATATATAAATACTCATAATTTATATCTGAACAATATAATCCTTATTTCTTTATTGATCTTGACGGCGGCGTTAGTAATCAGTGACTCCCATTATATTAACAATTCACAAAACTTGTTTTTCCTTTCATTCCATTCATATTCGGCCAATTAAATGGTTCTTTCTCAAAAGCTTCACCAAGCTTTCAAAGACACCGTAGAGAGAATCACAGGTCCAAGAACGGTTTCCGCTCTGAAAGAAAAAGGAGTTCTTAGCGTCTCCGAATTCATCATCACCGGTGATAATCTCGTTGCTAAATGCCCCACTTGGTCATGGTAATTTCCAAGTGTTTCCAAATAGTAAAGAAACCGTTTTTGATTCATGTGGTAATGTTTTTCACTTCGAATGACATAGGGAATCGGGTGAGCCAAGCAAGAGGAAGCCATATTTACCGTCTGAGAAGCAATTCTTGATTACTAGAAAGGGTAAGATTATGGATTTGAGAGTGTTTGTGTTTTAAACCTTTCCTATTTAATGGCTGATTTTTGAAGTTGTTTTGTACAAACAGTCCCTTGTCTGCGGAGAGCTGCGTCTCTTGAAGAAGAATATGAAGCTGCCGGAGGGGAATTTCTACTTGATGATGGAGATAATGATGGATGGCTAGCAACTCATGGAAAACCTAAAGGTTAGGCATGCAACTTTAATCCTTTGATCTTTATACCCTTGTGATTGTGATTTTGAATTTACCTTCTATGGAAAGTATAGAAATCAGCCAAAAGAGTTCTATTATGCCAACATCTTTTTACGACGATGAAGATATTCCTGATATGCCAGAGTTTTTAGAATATGACAACATTATTTTGACAGATCCGGTAAGTTGATACTACATATCCATATTAAGAAGCACAATCACTTAAGACGTTAATTTGAATGTAATTGTGTCATTTATTTTTCCTTTTGCTTATTGGTGGCCATTCTTCAGTCCACATGTCTAGTAGCTCATGAACCTGATGATGATAATATTCTACGTACCCGAAGCTATGATATCAGCATCACGTAAGAAGAACTTTTGTATATATTTTAAACATAAGCCTACTTCATTTCAGAAACAATTATTTATTTGACAATGAATTTAAAAGGTTGGCTTTGCTTTTTTATTTTTGGCAGGTATGATCAGTATTATCACACACCTCGTGTGTGGCTTACTGGATACGATGAGGTTTGTTTTATTTACTTGATCCTTCTAAAACATAATAAGCCACTTTTGACTTACTTACATGACTATGGCGAACCTACTAGCATTATAATTAGCATTATGAGTTCTAACTAATTAACATTACACGATGTATCCTTCTTATTTTGATGAATAAGGATGAAATCATCTTCACTATTACCCTGCCATTTATGAATAGCACATGGACTGCAAAATTAAAGTATTGTGACATTAGTGTCGGGACATGAAAATTGTGAATTTGTATGGCTTGATGCTTTTACAATTTAGGTTAAATGGTTGTGAGAAACATAAACCCTCTCGTTATTTGAAACTATATACCTTGGAAAACTAGTGTTTTGGTTCAGTGATTTCTTCTCTTGTCCTGTGGCAGTTAGGGTTGCTGTTGCAACCAGAACTTGTCTTTGAAGACGTTAGTCAAGACCATGCACACAAAACGGTGAGATGTTGATTATCAACACACATAACACACACTTATAGGGCTACTATTTATGTCAAAACAATGTTATTTTCTATCTTATGAAAAATGTTGCAGGTGACAATGGGGGACCATCCTCACTTGCTTGGAAAACATGCATCTATTCATCCTTGCCGACATGGAGCAGTGATGAAGAAAATCATTGATGTATTGATGTCACGTGGAGTTGGGCTTGAAGTTGACAAGTAAACCCTTTGTTTCTAATATCATATTATTTTCATTTCGGATATACAAGTGATTCATTTAACGTAAACTTCTATTTAAACGTCTATTTCTCTTATTAGATGAGTTCTTCTGGTAACACCATCCATATTTTCTTCTTTATTTTCTCTTATTGTATGTTTCTAATACCTGCCATATACGAGGTGCATAATTCCATAAACTTATTTATGCAGGTATCTATTTTTATTTTTGAAATTTATGGCTTCTGTAATTCCAACTATCGAGTATGATTACACCATGGACTTTGATTTCAGTAGCTCCAACAATTGACTAAGGTAATTTGGATCATGAGCTGAACTGAATAGGAATTCATGATGCATTCTTCTCTTTTTAATACTATGAGGTGAACTAAACTTGTGATGTTATGACTATGGTACCAGAATGGGAATTCGCAATACATCTTCTCTTGTTACCACTATGAGGTGAACTGAACTTGTGATGTTATGATTCTATTGATGATTTATACTTTTTGTTTTTCTTTAAAGAAGGTAGTTGCATGTTCAAGTAAAACATGAGCATGATCTCTCTTACCAAATCTTTCTTTGTTTTTGCGCGCACATTAAATCTGCCTATAATCTGTGACTTTTGTGTCGTACTCCCTCTATTATCTTTTATAAGCAAATTTTTTTAATTGAATAAATAATGTATTTGAACTTCATATCGATTAGATACATCTCAATTATTTAATGAATCTAAAAAAATGATTTGAACTACGTATAGATTAAATATATCTCAATTATTTAATTTAATGAATTTAAAAAGTAAAAATTACTCAGTGCAAATTTCCTTTTGAGACATGTACATATTTGATATATCACATTCTTATGACTATGTTGCACCTTGCAATTTAAATTTCATTGGATTCGTAAGTATGTTTTAAATTCTAGTATCAAACACTTAAAAATATGTTATATGTTCTAGATCTTAGAATTTAAAGAATATTTTTTTGAATTTTTAAAAACTTTTTAAGAGGATTGAGTAGTAAAAAAAAAAGTTTACGATATTGGTTATTTTAACTCAATCATAAAAATCACATTTCTTCTTAGTTTACCCCAAGTCAATTCCATAACAACTTTCAAACCACACCAAAGGAATCAAATCTATGATATATCTATAATATAAGAAAAAAATTAGTTTTTTTTTAAAACTACTAGTCTCTCTTATTCTTTTGTGCTGCCACGACATCAAACTACGGATAAATCATGTCTAAATATTATTTTTATAACTAATGATGTGACTTTGTTGTATTTCAACTATATGTTTTTTGTCATGAGATGCTACTTTTTATGCTATTTCAATTTCTTTTGTCTCTACTTGCAGTACTATTGAAACCGCATAATATCAATTATGAGTTAAATCATATATCTTTTGCCTTTTCATATTTTCTCCTTCCTTTTTTCATGTAAATGATTCAACTTCACTCTTCGCCCGATGTTGCAACTGTTTGCAAAATGACCATCACCTTGCTTTTCTTTTATAATATATAATATAGTAAAGAAATCCGTGCTATGGCACCTCACGAGTCTTATCCGAATTCATATTTCATATAACTAAATCATCTTTTATAAAGTTTATCTTTGTTTATTCAATTAATTAACATCTCCATAAACACAAATATAAAATAATAATATGCATAAAGTTTTAAACATTAATCCGTAATTATAATAAACCTTATACGTTTATCAAATCATCATTTATAAAATTTGTCTTAATCAGTTAGTTAACATTCACATGGTAATAATATACATCAACTTTTAAGCATTGCTCATTAATTATAATAAGCTTTATACATCTACTGAACCATCATTTGTAAAATTCGTCTTTGTTTATTCAGTTAATTAACATCTACAATTATTCATATTATTAATAAATATTCTTGCGTGGATACACTTCACAATCAACAATTTATATCTCATTGATGCGTTTACATATACCCGTGGATCTATGTTTGCAAGAACCTTTACAAAAATTATAATTCTAAATAGGAAAATCAAGAAATAAATCAAAAATAATATTTAAGTAAACTAAAAAAAAACACATTGCAGTAAAAAAAAACATTTGACAAGAATAAAATATCTCAATATACAAGTGTTAACAATTTGGTATTAAAGGTCTCCCTTCTTCAATATCTTCAATATGCAGGGAACAACACAAGCAATGGTCTACACTTCCACTTAAGCCAACAATAGTCTACAACTCTACTTAAGCCAACAATAGTATGCAATCCATGCACTTAATTATGTTTGAGATCTCTTTGCAATCCAACTGCAGGGAATCCTTTCTTTTTTATAACTTTCTCATAATTTTGCAGTCGGTGTTAACATGATCTCTCATGTTACATTTATACGTATTATGTCAATACTTTCAAATTTAATTACTTCTACAAATCTGAGTTGGACATCAGCCTACAAAAAATGAAATAATTATAAATATCATTACAAAATATATATTGTAGAATGAAATTCATTGTTATTCCTCAACTCAATAGCACATGCAACTAATTCTTTTCTATTGAGCATTTGTCGTTGATATCGCTTACAACTTCTTTCATGAAATTTTTGTACATGATCAACCAAAAGGAAATCTTGACACCATATTAAGAGAATTGCTCCACTTGACCACTTTTATTGCTCTTTCTTCCAACATCACTTGATGTCCCTCAAACTTGATTAATTTCGTCACTCAACTTTGACATTCCAGCCTCAGTTGAAACTCGAACGTTAAGAATAGCATTAAGAATGTTCGTTGTCCAGTCTCTTAATCATATCTAAATTGAAATTAGTAGAACAAAACCTAAATCGTGGCATGATACTAATCCATATAGCAAGTGCTCATATCTAAATTGAAATTAGTAGAACAAAACCTAAATTGTGGCATGATACTAATCCATATAGCAAGTGCTCAATATAGACAAATATGGAGACCGGAGAGAAATAGACTCCACTAATTTTATAGAAATTATTTGTTGAGTGTGGTTTCTAGATATTAAAGATCTTTTACGATGCATTTATTCACAAAATTGTAAATTTTCCATCTTTATCTTAAAAATGTAAAAATATGACTATACCAAAGAAAATTGATATGATTAATAGCCATACACCTCCTTTCCTAAACTTCACCACCATCACTCCATGCGCAACACCATTATTATGACCAGATCCTCCGATAACATTCCGTTAATATATTTAATCTTTGTAATTTTGTTATGATGTTATTTTGATTGTAAACGTTGTTTTTGAATTTTTTGGAAGAGAGATGAAAGAACAAAAAAATGGAAAAAGAGAATGGGATCGAAACGAAAAAGAGAAAGGAAGTTTGTTGTTTTGTTTGAGTCAGGTGAGAGAGATAAATTTATGAACTCAGATTCACTTTCAGGAAGAAAAAGGGGATTTGATCTAAATTCTAATTTCTCTTCATTTTATTTTTAATTAATTAGTTTTTTTATTAGGTGTGAGTAGGTCAACTTTAGATGTTACTATTTTTTTTATCTTCAATGTGACTTTTGAGTCCTCGTACCTTAAAGATAGTGATAATTCAAATTTTATAGAAAATCGAAAAGTTTTGCGTAGAGAATTTGATTTATAATTATTGTATGATAAAAAATAATGGTAATTCACGGGTAAATAGTAAAATGCTTCATTAAATTTTTAATTAGACATTTAAATTTAAAATAAAATAAAAATTAGTAAATATTTATATATTACTATTTCATATATTAAATATTTGTATATTCAACGGGGGCTTCGCCAAGGAGACCCCATCTCGCCTCTGCTATTCATGATCATCATGGAATATTTGTACCGAGTGCTTCGGGGGCTGAAACAGAATCATAATTTCAATTTCCACCTGAAGTGTGGTAAAATGCGCATAATCAATATTTGTTTTGCAGACAACATCCTTCTATTTGCAAGGGGTGATGTGGAGTCCATAAAGATTGTGATGCAAGCTGTCAAAGCGTTCTCAAATGCTACAGGCTTGTATATCAGTGAGCAGAAGAGCAAAGTATTCTTTGGAGGGGGTGGATGAGATGACTAAACAGGAGATCCAACTTGCTACCGGTTTTGAGAGAGGAAAACTTCCTTTCAAATACTTGGGTGTGCCCCTGGACAGTAAGAAGTTAACCATTCTTAATTGTATGCTGCTTATTGATAGAATGTTGTGTCGTATTAATCATTGGAGCTCTAACCTGTTATCTTATGCTGGTAGGTTCCTCCTCGTCAAAAGCGTTTTGTTTGCTATCGCTAACTATTGGATGCGGATTTTTCCTCTTCCTAAGAAAATCATTCAGCACATTGAGGGAGTTTGCAGGAAATTCCTTTGGTCCGGCAGAGTAGGTAGCAGCAGAAAAGCCCCTGTTTCTTGGGACCAAATTTGTAGACCTAAGGTGGAGGGAGGCCTTAACATGATTGCGCTTTATGAATGGAACAAAGCCTCGATAGATAAATTGCTTTGGGACTTGAATGCTAAGAAAGATAGAATGTGGATAACATGGATTCACCATTTTTATATGAAAGGTACGGATTATATTGATTATATCCCTCCTACCCATACCTCTTGGATTGTGAAAGCGATATTTAAACACAAGGAGGAATTGATGAACTCGACGGTTTGGGATGAATTCCGTAGTAGGGGCGGTTATTGTACAAGAGATATGTACAAGTTGCTTAGGGGGTGAAACCCAAAGTTAGGTGGAAAAAGGTTATCCTGGGTAATTGTGCTCGTCCTAGGGCCACTTTAATCACTTGGATGGCAATCCTAGGTAGACTGCCTACTAAGGATAGGTTGCGCAGGTTTGGTATCCAAAATGATGGTTTGTGCGTGTTTTGCGGAACGAATGAGGATATTCAACATGCCCTTTTTGAATGTGACTTTGCGATAAACATTTGGAACCAAGTTTTAGATAGAGATGAGAAGTACTGTTGGGCTACCAATGGGGGTGATGGGGATGAATTGGATCATTAGCAATACTAAAGGCAAAAGTATGAAGTGTAAGAAAGCTAAATTGATTGTTGCGGAAACCATCTATAGTATTTGGACTACCCGGAATATGATTATATTTCAGAATCATACTAAAGATTTTTTCCAATTGGGAGAGTTAAAGTATAGAATAGAAATGTGTATGGAAAAAATTAATACTAGTCCTTATTGTGGTTTGAGTCTAGTTGTCTAGTCTTTTAGTCATTGTTGGATGTTGTTGACTTGGGCCTGGATCTTTGGATCGACTTTGTATTAACTGTTTTTGGATTAATATATTTCCGTTTCTTCAAAAAAAAATATTTGTATATTCACGGGTAATTACACAAAACAATGTTCTAATTTATATATTAAATATTTGTATATTTTTATTTCATAAAATGAAATATTTATATATTCTTATTTCATACAACTAAATACATTACATATCATTCATTTTATTATGTTTATATATATTCCTATATAACATTTTAGTAGTTATAATTTGAAGTTATTAAAATTTTAAAAATTAATTCAACTGTCTCATCAATATTTAACATTCGTACTTTACAATGATTTTTTTATTTGTTTTATCATTTAATCTATTTAAACTACATTATTTAATCTATTCCAAATCAATTAAACTTACTACATTCAAAATAAAATCTTAGAATACAAAAACATCATTTTTGTTTTTTCTTTTTAAGAGGATGATATTTATTGTGAAACTAATGAGTAATGAATAGTTGTACTTATCATTAATTACAACATTAAAAGTAATTTAATTATTATTATATTAGTTATCATTAGAGAAATTGAAAAATCAAATTTAACAATACCAAAAAATCAAAATAAATTACCTTAAATTTTATTAACAAAAAACCAATAATACATTATCTTAAATTTTTATAAACAAAATATTTGATAAAATTTGTTAAATAACATACTCACCAATTAATTGCACTATTTAGTATTAAAAAACATGGCTACTAAGTAATATAAAAAATATTAAAACAAAATCTTCCAAATATACACTATACACATTATTGTTATTGTAACTTTAAAAAAAAACATGATCCATATTTTCTATTGATTAATATAAAAAATATAATAAAACTTGCTATTAATAAATATTTAAAAAATATGGGATAAATATTCATTATGGATGCATACTTAAAAAATATGAATAAATATTTATTTTTAATTTATCTTTTTTTATAAGGATTACAGTAAATTTTTAAGTTTTCTCTTGTAGAAAAAAAAGATTAAAGTAAATCATAAAATTAAATCCACTTAAAATAAACAAAAGTTACTTCTAATGATTGAATGCATATATTTAAAATTAAACTATAATGTCTATATCTATTTCATTTAATATATTAGAAATGATTATTTCATTTAATCACATTAGAATGTCTTAAGTATTGTATAAAATCAAATATTTATTAATTATGTTATTTAATTTGAATTATAATTAAATCACGAAAATTATATTTCTAAAAGGCTATAACTCATAAATATGAAGCAAATAGTATGCTGGTAGAAGTATTGGATGTGCCTAGACACAATATAGAAGGTGAACATAAACTAAACTCAGCTTCATGTTAGGAAAATTTATAGTTTAAATTTTTAGCTTCAAGTTTGAATGTTTGACTCTACAGGGTAGAGTATCTGTTATATAAATGCAATATGACACTCCAACCTAGGGGTGTTCGCGGTACGGTTTGGACGGTTTTGAAGCAAAAAAACATCCGAACCGCAAGAGAAAAAAATATGCGATTCGGTTTGGTTCGGTTGATTTTTAAAAATAAATCCGAACCAAACCAAACCAAACTAATACGGTTTGGATTGGTTCGGTTGTTTCGATTTTTTACAAAAATAATTATTATGTCATACATACAAATATATAGGAAAATATAATTTTATATTTAATTGTTCATACATTACCATAAAAAATTTATAATTGTCAAAATAAATTTATAATTTGATACATAAAATTGCGTATTATAATTTTATCTAAATCTAAATAATGATATCAACAAGATTGCATTCTTAAATAAATATTATACAAAGAATATGATAAAATATATTTTGTGAAAATAGTATTTATAAATGAATAATATTTTATTTTTTATGATTTGTAAATTAAAATGAATATAATACAAAGTATGATAAAATATACACATAATACATGTTGATTTCTCTAAAGAATTATAGAAATATATATTGGTTAGTAAGATTTTATAACATAATGCAGTTTTGTTCGGTTTGGTTTGGTTTGTAAAATACAAACCGCAAACTGAACCGAACCATGCGGTTCCACGAAAAAATGACCCAAACACATTCGAACCAAATGCGATTTTTTGCGGTTTCAATTTGGTTCGGTTCGGTTTTACGGTTTTCTATTGGGCCGGTTTGGTTTTGAACACCCCTACTTATTACAAAATATATCGTTTTTGCTAGAATTCCAATAGTTGGCCGATTTAAGTTGCATATGTAGTGAATCTCAAAGACTATGTTTATGTTCTTCATCTGATTGGCTAAGCTTTTTCCAATCTTGCTACACAAGATACATCATGGATTTTATGGAATTCATAATAAGGGCCCAATAAATTAAACTGATATGATGAATACAAATATGATGAATGGTAATAATGAAATGGAATGATTCTATAATAAAAACAATACCAATCTTAAAACAAAACTATCTTTAACATAAAGCAATTGTAAATATACACGTTTAAACTTTTGAAGCACATTTAAACTTCTTTCTCTTACTAATATTTATATGTTTAAACTTTCGGAGCACTAATAATTATCACCCTAAAATTTTAGTAGGTTGATACTTTTGCATCTCAATGCCATTTATTTCAACACCTTCAATCACTATTGTCTTCTTTGCTTTTCCTCCACAGAACAAAGTAAAATCTTGTTACGTTCAAAATTACTCCAAGTCCTATTATGATCAAAATTGCTCCAATATCACTGCAACCACAAACTAAATAAAATCAATAGATAATGAAATCAAATTGTCTTTAATGCATAATTTTGTTTCTTTTTTAATGCGTCATTTTGTTTTCAGTTTTAAGATTAAAAAATTATACAAAGTATTAAGAACAAACAACATAAAAGTATATTTCCCATTATAAATTGATATATTCATAGTTTATTGGATTTAATTAAATTAGTGGTTCACTTGTAATGCAATATTAAAGTATCATATAATTGTTGCTGCATTTTTCACAATTGGAATCATCTTTTTTCTTTCAAAAATATTTGCAGCAATAATAACTTTCCGTAGTTTTCAAAAAATCAGAAGAGATAAAAAGAAAAAGTATCATGATATCTTCGTTAAAACAAACTTGTCCAATTTAGTTCAGAATTTTTTCAAATCCTCCAAATCCAAATTCATCCAAAAAAATCGACATCACATTAATCTAAAGCCTGAACAAATCAAAGTTGTAGAGATTCACGTTGATGATAATACATTTACATTGTTAAGAGCCCAAAAAAACGTGAGAATCAATACATATGTAATCTGAAACAAATTTCAATCTCTTTCCAAAATAACACACCATCTATAAATCAGAATTGATTTCCAAGACCTAATTTCTAACTATATAAGAAAACAAAATTCACAGAAGAGAGAACGGAAAATCTAAATTTGAAATCCTTTAAAGTTCTGCGATCTTGCAACCGTAAATCTTACACAAAGCTCTGTTTCGAAAAAGTTTTAGAATTTTCTCATCGAAATTTCTAAAGCTTTGAGCAAGACCACATATTTCACAAAGAAAAGAGTAAAAAAAATTTGGAACTCAGATCCATGCAGTTGAAATAACTCAACGAAACTCTTGCAAACAAAGGTATCCATCATTGCCAATTGAACCACCTGCCCAGCCACACGAATCTGACTGTGAAAATGCGACATCCTCGTCAACCACCATGACCGACCAAACACTCACCACTCCGCTTCTGTCAAGCTCTTCTCACGTTTTTTGATACCGACTCACAATTTTGGTCTCAATATTATGGTTTGTCTTCGAGTGTTGTTCTTGATATTGTTTATTTTGGTGGTCTTGGATTTTATTTTGAGGTTGAAGTAGTGAGAGATTTGAGAAAGAGTGGGTGATTTAATTTGTTTCTGGAAAATCGTATGGAGAAGAAGAGAGATATAATGTTGTGTCATTGAAAAAAATAAGCTTTTCACTCCAATTCTTAATGTGACTTTTTACTGCTCAATAAATTGAGAAGAGTGAAAAATCCATTGAGAAAAGAGAGAAATAATCTGACTTCTCACGTATTCAAGAAATTTAGTTAGATCTTAATAAAATAATAAAATAAACTAAAAATCAGTAAGAAAAAATGGAGAGATGAAACATTAACTATAATAAATGTCAAATGCATATAATTGAAACAAGGGTGTAATAAGACATTTTTAACCTTGAAACCAGAAAAATTAATACGTTAAATCAGAAGGGTACACTTGATTTTTCCAAATACTTTTATTTTTATAGATCTATAATAGATAATAGATACTAGACATCTACCCGTACGATACACGATAAATTTTATTATATTATTTTATTTTAATATAAAATCATATAAAATCATTACTAAAGATATATATTATAATTAGTAGATTGTATATAGGAGAAACATATAAATAAACAATAAAATACTTTAATAATAAAATATAAATTAATAAAATATAAAAAATAAATAACGTATTTTCAAATAACATATACTAAAATTATTTCAATTAAATAAATTTCCTAATAAAACACAGTCATGTATATTTTTAAAGAATTAAAAAAAGGGTTAATATGTAAACCAATGAGCCGAAGTTTTAAACCAATAGCCTAGTGGAGTAGGTTATTATAATTTATTGTAAATCCTTATTTTGAAGCCGTCAGTAAATATTTTTTTTGTCTTTTATCTTTCTTGTGCACCAACAATTGGTATCTAGAGCTCCGGTTCGAAATCCTCGGGAAAAAGAAGTATTGTCATTAAGAATTACAATATTCTGATTCTGGGGTTTTGAGAAATATTAATTTGGGAAACTCTGTAAATTGCTCAAAGGTAGAAGATGAACGAGAACGGCGGCGATACTCATTCCAAGCTTCTAGTATTTGATGGCAAAAACTGGAATCGTTGAAAGATCCAGATTGCGCGTGCTATTTGGTTCTCAAGATGTGTTAGATCTTGTCACCGATGGCTATAATCTGTTAGAAGAAGACGCAACAGAGGCACAAAAGGTAGCACAGAAGGCACTGAGGAAGAAAGACCAGAAGGCGTTGTTCTACATCCATCAATGTGTGGATGCAAATGTGTTTGAGAAGATTGTGGATTCTGAAACAGCAAAGGTTGCATGGGACACACTGGTCATATGTTACGGTGGTAACGCATCAGTGAAGAAGGTGAAGCTTCAGTCTTCCAGAAAGCAATATGAGAATATAAATATGAAGGACAACGAGAAGGTTTCTGAGTACGTCTCTAAAGTGATTCTGATCACTAATGAGATGAAAGCTTGTGGAGAAACCCTTTCTGAACAAACAATCATTGAGAAGATCTTGAGACCTTTAACTTTTCAGTTTGATTACATTGTGGTAGCAATTGAACATTCCAAAGATCTGAGCACCATGAGAGTTGAAGAGCTGCAAAGTAGTCTAGAAGCGCATGAGTTGCGTATGACTGCAAGAACTTTTGAGAGGAAAGTAGAGCAGCAGACTCTGAAAGTAACTTCTGCTAAGAAGCATCAGAAGAAGACTTGGTCAGAAGCCAGGAAGAAAACTAATAGTGGTCAAAAGTCAGAAGCTTCAAACTCTGATAGGAAGAAGAATGTCCAGAAGGGAAAGGAGAAGTCTGACAAGAAGAATATTCAGTGTTACTGTTGCAAGAACTTTGGTCATTATGCTAGATATTGTTGGTCCAACAAAGAAAGGAAGTCAGAAGAAGCAAATATAGAAAGAGGAGAGTCTGATGATGAACATGTGCTATTGTTGGCTTCTGAACTTGATAATCTGGATTTATTAGAATGGTGGTATATGGACACAGGGTGTTCAAACCATCTCACTGGAAACAAGAAATGGTTGGTTTATTTTGACTCTGGGAAGAGTACAAAGATCAGATGTGCTGATGATAAATACCTCAATGCAGAAGGTATGCGAAATGTCAGAATCATTCTAAACAATGAGAAAGCAGCAGTGATCCAGAATGTATGGTATGTACATGGAATGAAAAGCAATCTGATGAGTGTGGGACAACTGATTAAGAAAGTTTTTTCAGTTACCATGAAGGACAATCTTCTGAAGCTGTATGGCTATAATCAGAAGCTGATTATGGAGTCAGAACAGGGAAGGAACAAAACATTCAAGGTGAATGTTAGAACCACATACTCTGAATGTCTTAGTGCAACAAGTGTTGTCAAGGAGAGTGAGTTGTGGCACATAAGATTTGATCATCTGAATTTCAGAAGTTTAGGGAATTTGAAATCAAAGAATCTGGTACATGGAATTCCTATAATCAAGAAGCCTGAAAAGTCATGCAAGGTGTGCATGGAAGGGAAGCAACCAACATTACCATTTGCATCAGAAGTAGCTCCAGAAGCAAAGCAAGCCTTGGGAGTAGTACATTCTGATGTGTGCAGTCCGTTTCCAGTAGCATCAACTGGAGGGAATAAATATTTTGTGTCATTTGTTGATGAGTTCACCAGAATGACATGGGTATCTCTCATAAAGTTCAAACATTAGGTGTTTGCCGAATTCAAGAAGTTCATACTGAAGGCTGAGAATCAGAGTGGCCAGACTCTGAAGATTCTTAGAACTGATGGTGGTGGTGAGTATAACTCCACAGAATTCAGAAGTTTATGCGAGGAGAATATAATTGAGCATAATGTTACTGCTCATTATACTCCTCAACACAATGGTCTTGTTGAAAGAAGAAACTGTACTTTGCTTGATATGGTGAGAAGCATGCTGAAAGAGAATAATCTTCCTCATACTCTGTGGGGAGAAGCTATTTCCACTGCATGTTATGTGCTCAACAGATGTCCAATGAAGAAATTGAAGGAAATAGTTCCTATTCATAAGTGGACTGGAGATAAGCAAAGTGTTAGTCATCTGAAGGTGTTTGGTTATGTATGCTACTGTTGTACCCCAAAATTTGCCCTCCCATTTTTCTCAACATTTCTCATCACAAAGTCCTTGAAGCTCAAGATCCAGTTGGGGTTTCATCTGCTCAAGACTTCTCCTTGCACTGTTGACCCAAATTAGGGTTTGTGTTTGCACAAAGATGTTTTGACCTAAAATGCCTAAGATGACTTTCTTGCTTCATATTGGACTCCCAAGTTTATCCATATCAAGTTTCAAGCCTTGATTCCAAGTGTTGCCCAGTCAATTGGGCAGTTGACCTAAAAATCAACTGTATTGAGGAAAAAGTCAACTGTGGCCAATTGACAGTCAAATCTCATGAAAATTGACCCACATCAACATTATAAACTCACATGGACCATTTGATCAAGTTTGGATCATAATTCCACAAGAAATTTGATCAGATCACCAAAAGGGCAAAATGGTCATTTTTAGGGTTTTGATTGCACAAAGGCAATTTTTGACTGTTTGACCTAGCCAATGGCAAACCAAGCTCACATATGGATTCAAGGACCCCATGGAATCACCTTGACATGCTCAACAAGTTCAAAAGATCCCAAATGCACAAGATTGACAGTTGAATTTCCCAGTCAATTGATCAATTTTGACTGTATACTGAAAAGTCAAACTTTGACTTTTTGGTCAAAATCAAGAGTCAAGATTTATTTTTTATCAAAACATGCCAAATCATGAAACTTGTTCATCAAGAAATCAAAAAATACAAATTAGGGTTAGAAATGAGAATTTTTCATAGCTTAGAATTTTTCTAAGTTATGAAAAACCCTAATTTTTTCCCAACTTTGCCTCACTTTCTCACCAAGATTCATTTGGATTCAAGCAAAAGTCAAAACATGAAAGTTGTAGCTTGTTGCATAATCTACAACTTTGATTCACAAAGTTTTCCCAAAAGAGGCTTGTATCTCAAGTTACAATTTTTGGAATAAGGGTACTAAACCATTCTTAACTTAGTGAAATTTTAACCTATTTTGGCAAGGTTTTCTACCTAACTTCAAGACCATTTTCCATACACTTCCACTTGGAATTTCAATTTGCACTTCAAATATGGATTGTAGTACACATTCCAAGCTTCCCAAAATGTCCAAGAACTCATCAAACAACCTCATAACTTGAGAGAATCGAATTTTGCAATATGGCAAAAACTCACTTTTGAATTGGTCATGTACATGTTCATAACTTATGCCATTTTCAAGTCAGCTTGGTTTGTGCTACATTACAGGCCTCTAAACCATCCAACACTCAATAATTTAATGCATGTTCATTGTGCTAAGGCCTTGTTTCATGAGTTTATGCATTACATGTTGAATTAAGCCATTTATGGAAAAAGTGAAATAGCCATTTTTGCAAAAGCAAGCTTTATGTCAAAGTTGCAAATCCACAAGTACAGATCAAATCACTTTGGCACAAGATTATGAGCAAAACACACTGATCAAGACAAGGTTAGCAGCATGCTTAGGGGGCCTCTACCTGCCTAGAAACTCAAGTGGCCTTTGTTTGCTTAAGTGTTAAGAAACTTAGCATAACACAACATAACTTTGATCTCAGCATTAGAACACTTAAGAAAATATTGTACACATTTTCTAATCATCAAGCACAAGCTAGAACACGAGCAAACAAGGTCTCAAACACTCCCATTCCCAGAATCACTCTCAAACTGCAGAAACAGGGCAGGGTCTGCAGATTGGATCCCATCTCTCATTCCTTTCATGATTTCTTGCCCAAAGCTCATCAAACACATTCCCTAGCACCACTTGAAGCTAACCAAAACACAAAACACGACCTGTAACTCCTCTAACCAGTTCCACCATTTTCACTTTCTTGTTTTGCAGTTGAAAGTCCATAGCTCGATTCAAGGTGTCTCAAAGTAAAGTAAGCATTGGAATAGCATCACCACACTTCAGGCAAGCTATACAGATCATCATCTTGCCCTGAAAGCTCCCCCATTGCCAGATAGAACTTCAACTGAACAGGTATCTTCTTGAACTTCTAACTCTTAGTCTAGGCATCATTAGCTCTAAGTTTGTGAATAAGAAGTGTTCTACTCATGCCCCTGAATCTGTACATGCTTTTACTTTTCATTTATTTTGCTTGAGCTGTGAGAATTTAAGGTTTGAATATGGAAGAAAAGTTAGGTCATGATTTGGGATTGTCAAAATTCTCTCTCATTTCTGAGAGTTAGGATGAGTTCTTTATATATTTAGAATCGTGATTCAATGCTTAACATTTCTTATGTTGGAAGTTTGTGCAAAAGATCAAAGAATCCAGGTGTTTGAATGGAGGTTCAGGCGCGCGTTTTTTGAACGTTTTTGATGTCTGAAGGTTGAAGAAGAAGCCACGTGGGCTGGGCCTGTTTTGATTTTCCTTTTCACACCATATATTCATTTTCATACCCCCTGAGCCCATTTTATTTATTTGCTTGTTTTTTTGACTTTTCTTTTTTTATTCTGATTTATTTATTTTTGCTAATAATATTAAAAACTTCAAAAATTATTTTTACACCATTTTTGCATTTTTTATGTATTTATTTGTTTATATGGACATTTATACATAAATATATATATACACTATTATTTAGAAAAGACTAGAAAAAATAATGTAAATATATTTCATTTCTAATTTTTATTTCATTTTTCTTTTGAAAATAGTTTATGCAAAATATACTTTTTTTTATAAATATTAGATATTATTATTTTTATATATATAATACATATTTAGAAGTTAATACATATATATATATATATATATATATATATATATATATATATATATATATATATATATATATATATATATATATATATATATATATATATATATATATATATATATATATATATATATATATATATTTAGGTTAAAATACAAAAATACCTACATTTTTTATTTTATTAATGTTTGACCTTAAAAAATACTTTTTATAAATATATTTTATTTTATTTTATTTTTTGTACATAATAAATAAATACTTGTATAAATTAAATAATATATATATATATATATATATTTACTTAATAAAAATTAGGGTTTTACCCTTAAAATACAAAAAACTCCAAAAAATAATACTTTTTTTATTTTATTTATTTGACATAAACAATATTTTTTTTCATACATATGAAAACCTTTTTTGCATTTTTGCATCTTTATTTTTATTTTCCATTTAATTTATGCAATTAATTGTTTTGTAAATATTCCAAAATTGATGTAATAGCTAGGTTTAAATTCCTTGTCTAAATATCCCCCCATTTGAACATTTGTACCCCCCTTCCCATATTGTGTTGTAATAGTGTAGGAACTTTACTTTTCGCACTTTAACGCTTTCTAAATATACCATGCTAGAATTAGGGTTTGTATGCAAATAAAACGAACAAAAAATAGTTTGACCTAATCTCAAGATAAACAAGCATGAAAATGGACAACACTTATCACACTTGCACCCCTAGGATATTCCACTTGTTGCCTTCAATAATGGGCCATATTGTATGTTAGGTCTCTTTGGGCAAAAACAAATACAAATCAATTGATCATAGTCCCTCGATGACGCTTTCGAAAGTTGCCTAAAAAATGATCAAAGTCCCTTAAAAGAAAATTGCCCAAAGATACTTATCACTATTGTAATTATGGTCTAAAACGATGACCCGCGCCCGTCCCTTTCACCTCCTAACACAAGATTGTCCACCAAATGCAATGGTGGAACAAAAATTGTTAAAAGGGTTAAAACATAGTATAAATCTTTGAGAACTTTAGGGTAGATAGCTCTTAAGTACTTGTCAATTTGCAAAATAAAACACTTGCCTATTTTCAAACCACACTTCACAAACACTTTCAAAACAAACTTTCAAAAAAAAAAACCTTGGAATATCTTTTCAAAAAGACAAACACCTTTTGTAAAACATTCGAGTAAAGAATTGTTACAAGGGTAGCCTATACAAGGCATCTTTTTTTCAAAACATTTTCAAAACCACACACCAAGCACCATTTCAAACAATTGAAAACCAAGGCAAGTTGATCTAAGCAAGTACCTAAGAGCCCATGGATAACCATGGATAGAAAGGGTGCTAATACCTTCCCTTTCTATAATCTACTCCCCGAACCCAAGAAAAATCTCAAAGGTCTTTGCTGTGCTTTTTAAACCTTTCCTTAGGATAAAATAAAAAGTCGGTGACGACTCTTGCTCAACCGAAACATTTGCGAAAACAAACGCAAAACCATAGTCAGTTCTCCCACCGTATCACAGAACTGGCGACTCTGTTGGGGATAAATTTAAAAGTGGAGTAACCTTAGGGCTTAGATCACCCTCTTGCATGACTAATTGTTTGAATTGATTGCTTTATATCTTGGCTCTATTGTTTGGGTTTGCAATCCTACACCCAGATTTTGGGAAACATTTCATAGATAGCAATACATTGTGGAAACTGTGCGGGGTATACCGACACGGTCAAAGCAATAGCTATATTAGTGCGACATATTTGTGAGTACCGGTAACCCTTGAGTTCAATCAAGGAGAGTACGGGGCCGCTGAGTGATGTCACTAAGCACTAATGACCTAGAACCTTACTTGACCATCTTGGCCTTTTATTAGGGGTAGTGAGATGACCGGCTTTGGTGCAGTCCGAAGTTGGTAGATACTCGATACTACACTCATTGAGGGTTGTTTTCTTGGAATATTTTGGTCGCTAGTTAAGTGGCTAAACCAAAACAATGAACAATGAAAACAATCCCGTGATATTGAGCTCCTTAGAACCCGGTTACTATTTATAGGACAGGTTTTTAAGCCAACTACACTCAAGAGGGTACTTACCTATGAAACCCCATGCAAGCCTGAAACTAGGGTTTGGTGTGATTTGCTTGTACATATGTTTTGTGCATACATCATAAACATCATAAAACATCATATGCATTCACTAACCATTTCAAGGGTTTGGATCTTCATCTTTGTTCCTATTTTGTAGGTCATGGAAATTCCTCGCAGAAACACCATCCAAGTCAACCTCGTGAGAATCTCTCCTCAACTCAAGGAGCTCACCTCAAGAATTCCGGAAAACTCATCCTTCAGTGAAAGACATGGTAGACTGCTCAGCCTAGTCAACACCAACATTGAAGAAGACATGATGAAAGTGCTATTCCAGTTCTTTGACCCTCTTCACCACTGTTTCACTTTCCCTGATTATCAGTTGGTGCCCACTTTGGAGGAGTTTTCTCAACTCCTGAGAATTCCTATCCTTAATCAACTACCCTTCAACGGTATGGAAAAGGAACCAAAGCCGGAAGATGTTGCTCGAGCATTACATCTACAACCATCCGACATCAAGGGGCATTGGGAAACCAGAAGCGGCGTCAAAGGATTCTTAGCAAAATTCTTGTTTGAGAAGGCACAAGAATGTTGGAACTCATTGGACCTACAAGCCTTTGAAGAGATTGTGGCACTCCTTATCTACGGGTTGGTCTTGTTCCCAAATCCTGACCAATTGGTAGATGTCAACGCCGTCAAAATCTTCTTGTCCAGAAACCCAATACCAACATTGCTTGGAGACATTCTTCACTCATTTTACACACGAACAATGAGAAAGAGGGGTGTTCTCATGTGCTGTACTCCTCTCCTTGCAAGGTGGTTTATTTCGCACCTTCCACAATCTGTCTTGAAGAATGACCAAGGCTCAAGGTGGTCCCAACGGTTGATGACTCTTACTCACTCTGATGTACATTGGTGTTCTCGGTCCAGAGAAAATGTCATCATCGTCGATCGTTGTGGAGAGTTTCCTAATGTTCCTTTACTTGGAATCAGAGGAGGTATCACCTACAACCCTTGCCTAGCTTTGAGGCAATTTGGATATGCACGGAGGGATGGCCCTCATGACATGTTGATTCCTAGCCTAGTTTTTGACTTCGACAACGATGCGCAAGGACTTCGCCAAAGATTCATCAGAGCTTGGGGAAGACTCAACAAGGTTGATAGCAAGACTCTGGGACACAAGAACTCCATTCCTCTTGAGCCTTATCTCAAGTGGGTACGAGCCCGAGCCCAAAATCTGATGATGCCTTATCCTCATGTTCTCCCTGTGATTAAAGAGCCCGTCAAGGAAGGAGAGGTTCCATACACCATCCTACATCCAGACATGCCTACATCGTGGGAGGAAATGCAGAAAAGTTGGATTCAGCTCAAGGAGGAACGAAACACTTTTGAAGCTAGCTTCTACGCCAGTGAGAAAAAGGTTCTAGAGCTTACCCGCCGACTCCATGAGCAAGAGGCCCTCAACACCTACATCGCACCAAAGAGGATGCGCAATGTCTTTTTGCCTTGAGAAGTTATTTGGTAATATTTGGCCCATGGGGCATTTATGTACTAACAAATTTCTTCTTATTAATATGACGTGCGTTCTTCTTTGTCTGCAACAATTTTGAATGTTCTAAATCCTTGAATGCATTGCATACATAAGCATACCATTCATCATGTGCATAAGCAGGTCTCACGCCATGTTTCCTTATCTGTCTGCTGTTTATTTCAGTAGGGATGGATCTCGAGCAAACAGTCAAAGACCTACAAGCTCAGAATGCACAGTTCCAGCAACTCCTGATGACCTTGGCTAAGGGTCAGGAGGATATCAAGACCCAATTAGGAAGCAAAGACCCAGTGAAAAAGAAGAAAAAGAGACTCGGGGTGGCTACTCTGGGGAGAATATTTGACGGAGAAGCTCGGAGAGTGCTTGAATTTCCTCCTACTTCTGATGAAGGAACCAGCAAAGGAGGTGGGGCTGCGGTACCTTCCGAGTCTGATGCGGAAGAAGAGGAGGTCGAAGAGGATGAAGATTATTTTGATCAGCAATACCCTCCAGCTGATGATAAATACAAAGGTTTAGAAGACAGGTTGGCCTCCATGGAGCTACAAAGAGTACCGGGTTTGGACTTTGAAGACTTGGGTTTGGTTGTCGGGATTGTGATTCCCCCAAAGTTCAAGGTGCCAGTGTTTGTGAGGTATGATGGGCTGTCCTGTCCAAAAATGCATCTCAGGTCCTACGTAAGAAAGATTCAACCCTATACAGCAGATAAAAATCTTTGGATTCATTTCTTTCAAGACAGCCTTTCTGGAGCTCAATTGGAGTGGTTTTATCAGCTAGAGGGAACCAGCGTCCGAAATTGGGAAGATTTGGCTACCGCTTTTTACAAACAATATCAGTACAACTCTGACCTTGCTCCTACTCGTACCCAACTTCAGGGTATGTCACTAGGAACAGGCGAAGGATTCAAAGAATATGCACAGAAATAGAGGGATTTGGCTGGCAGGGTGCAGCCTCCTTTAACCGATCGTGAGCTTGTTGACATGTTTCTAGGGACCCTATCTGGGCCATTTTTCAATCATCTGATTGGTAACTCTTCCGCGGGGTTTACCGATTTGATCTTAACAGGCGAAAGAATAGAGGCTGGCATCAAGTCAGGAAAGATTCAGAAGGGTGTTGCTGCAAGTGTTGAGAAGAAACCTTTTAAGAAGGAAACGCTGTGGTATATTCTCAGAGAAGAGCAGGGAAGACTGAGCGCCGGCCGACCGTGGGGGCCGTAATGATTCAGAACTCTGCAAGTGAGCAGCCTCGCTATAACCAATCCAGACCAAATCAACAACGGGTGGAACGGCCACAACGGCAGTTCACCCGCATTAATATGACTCCAGCGCAAGTGCTTCCCCATCTGTTGAAGTTGAATCTCGCCACCATCAAAGAGGCACCAAAGAATGTGAATACGTCCTCTCCGCATTATCATCCTAATGCTAAATGCGCCTACCATTCAGACAGTGTTGGGCACGACACCAATGATTGTTGGGCACTCAAGCATAAAATCCAAGACCTGATAGAGGCGAAGGAGGTGGAGTTTGACGCTCCGGAGAAGCCTAATGTGATATCTGCACCCGTGCCGAAGCACGGCCAAAATGTCAATGCCATTGAAGAAGATTTGTATGTTGCTGATGTCAATGATCTGACTACTCCATTGTTAACCATCAAGTTGAATTTGTTAAGGGCCGGGATCCTCCCGGGATGTAAAGAAGACTGCTATTGTTGTTACTCTCTGCCGTTTGATTGTCCGTTATTGAAGAAAGGCATCCAAGGCCTTATGGATAGTCGACAAATTTTGTTTGAAAAAGTTTCTGCTGTTCCAACCCATATCGAAGATGTCTCAATCATAACCATTCACGCCAATCTTTCCAAGGCCGTTAGAAAGCCTGTTAAGATTACACCAGCTACGAAATCTGTTCCTTTGAAGATAACAATGCCAGGGCATGTCCCCTATGTTTATGAGAAGTCCATACCATGGAACTATGGCGGTGACGTTTACTACCATGGTATTAAACAAATCGAAATAACTGAAGAAAGTTCGGATGATGAAGAAGCCAGCATTAGTAACATTGCAGGCACTAGCAAAATCACCAGGAGCGGGAGAATATTTTCTCCAGAGATTGCCCCTCCAAGAGCAATCTTTGGACCCTCATCAGCTGATAAGGTCATCCCGGCACCAATAAAACTCTCTGCTAGAACCCCTTTGATTGAGGATGTTGTTGTTCCTAGTACTGTCTCTCCTACCGCTGCTGATAAAGGTAAGGGAATCCAAGATGAGCTCGTCAGGACGAGGGCTCAACCCTTGGTCATCCCGGAAACCTCCAAGAAGGAAATGGATGAGATTTTGAGGATAATCAAAAGGAGTGATTACGATGTGGTAGAACAGCTGGGGCAAACCCCCTCAAAGATCTCCATGCTGGCACTACTACTTTGCTCGGAAGCGCACGCTAAAGCTCTGATAAAATTCCTGAAGGCAGCCCATGTGCCCTAGGAAACCTCTGCGGATCAATTTCAGAATTGCGTGGCTAGCCTTACTACAGACAATGGATTAGGTTTCTCTGATGCCGACCTAACTCCTAAAGGTAGAAACCACAATGATGCTTTGCACATTTCAGTCGAGTGTCGAGGAACCACTCTCGCACATGTCTTGGTCGACACTGGTTCGTCGCTGAATGTACTGCCTAAGAAGGCCTTGGACCGACTAGATTGTGAAGGGCTGGAATTAAAGCCGAGTGATATTGTTGTCAGAGCTTTCGATGGTTCGAAGAGAATGGTCCATGGGGAGGTTGATATTCCCATCAAGATAGGCACTGAGGTGTTTAAGTCTACTTTCTATGTGATGGACATTCGTCCGTCATACTCTTGCTTGCTGGGTAGGCCTTGGATACACCATGCTGGGGCAGTCACCTCCTCCTTACATCAGATGTTGAAGTATCCTGTCAAGGGAAAGATCATTACTGTCCATGGCGAAGAGAAGTACATGATTAGCCACTTGAATTCTTTCCGGTACGTGGAGGTAGAAGGAGAGTTCATTGAGACGCCTTTTCAGCATTTCGAAGAAGTCCTTCCTGAGATAACAGTAGCAAAGTTGGCAGCTGAGACACCGAGGCAGATGGCCAGGATGGCATCTCTGGAAGACGCAAGGGCCGCAATAAAGGAAGGGAAGAATTCAGCATGGGGGCAGTTACCTGATATTCCGCATAAGACAGACAAATTCGGTTTAGGGTTCACTACCGCAGGCCAAAAAGCTATGCGCCGGTCGAAGATTGAAAGGGCGCCAGTCAAAATTTCTCCCTACGGAATCAATGCCTTAGAGGATGAAGACAAAGGGAGCAGCATCGAAGAGTGGATTTACCCAACTGTCAAAGGAGGATTGAGCAACTGGGAGGCAAAGGACTTTGTCCTCATCACTTTTATTCATCAGTAATTTATCTGTTAAACATTTCCTATTTGGTCTGTAATATTTATTTTCAAAATAATCCGTACACTATCCTTTCACCTCATGCCTTGCCCGGGGCATGTAGGTCCATTTGTAAGGGTTTTGATTATTTTTCATATCCATATGCCATGTTTAATGATTCATTGGACGTTTTTCATTTGATAAACTGCTTGTGTTCATTTTCTTTCCTTTTGCATTTTTTGTTTAAGGATGGCTATCCCTTACACACACCCACACTCACCAATGCAGGTACCCATCCACTCCGGATTCCATGGGTGACAATTCTGCTATATCCTTCAATAACTCTGAAGATCTGGTCAATCAAGCCGAGTATGAAGATGACGAAGGTTGTGAAGTACCAGGGGAACTATCCAGACTTCTACAACAAGAGGAAAGGGCCATCTTACCACACGAAGAGTCATTGGAAACTGTCAACTTGGGGACCGAAGAAGGCCGGAAGGAGGTACAAGTGGGTGCCAATCTGGAACCAAGAGTCAAGGAGCGCCTGATACAGTTGTTGAATGAGTATGTTGAAATCTTCGCTTGGTCTTATGAAGACATGCCGGGTTTAGACACAGATATCGTGGTTCATCGTCTCCCCACAAGAGAGGACTGTCCACCGATCAAGCAAAAAGTTCGCCGAATGAGGCCTGACATGTCTGAAAAGATCAAAGCAGAAGTAATGAAGCAATTCGACGCTGGCTTTCTGGCTGTTACGTCCTATCCTCAATGGGTCGCTAACATCGTGCCAGTACCTAAGAAAGATGGCAAAGTCAGGATGTGTGTGGACTACCGGGATTTGAATAGGGCCAGCCCCAAAGATGATTTTCCACTTCCACACATTGACATTTTGATCGACAATACAGCTCAGTACAAAGTGTTTTCCTTCATGGATGGATTCTCGGGCTACAATCAAATCAAAATGGCCCCCGAGGATATGGAGAAAACAACTTTTGTCACACAATGGGGCACTTTCTGTTACAAGGTGATGCCGTTCAGGCTGAAGAACACAGGGGCAACTTATCAACGCGCCATGGTAGCTTTATTTCATGATATGATACATCATGAGATTGAAGTTTACGTAGACGATATGATAGCTCGGTCACAAACGGAGGAAGAGCACCTTGAACATCTAGAAAAGTTGTTTGCCAGATTGAAAGAATACAAACTCAGGCTGAATCCAAGCAAGTGCACTTTTGGAGTTAGGTCTGGTAAACTCCTGGGATTCATTGTAAGCAACAAAGGCATTGAAGTCGATCCAGCAAAAGTGAAAGCAATACAAGAAATGCCTGCTCCCCGTACTGAAAAGGAGGTTAGAGGGTTCTTGGGGCGCTTGAACTATATTGCCAGATTCATCTCTCATCTGACTTCTACCTGTGAGCCAATTTTCAAACTCTTGAAGAAAGATCAGGTAGTCGAATGGAACGACGATTGCCAAGCTGCTTTTGATAGAATCAAGGAGTATTTGCTAGAACCTCCTATTCTGATGCCACCCGTCGAAGGAAGACCATTGATCATGTATTTGACCGTCTTGGATAACTCAATGGGGTGTGTTTTGGGCCAGCATGACGAGTCTGGTCGAAAAGAGCATGCTATTTATTACCTTAGCAAAAAGTTTACCGACTGTGAGACTCGCTACTCACTGCTCGAGAAAACTTGCTGCACTTTGGTATGGGCTGCTCGCCGACTAAGACAGTATATGTTGACTCATACTACCTTGTTGATTTCCAAAATGGATCCTATCAAGTATATCTTCGAAAAGCCCGCTTTATCTGGAAGGATAGCTAGATGGAAAATGATCCTAACTGAGTATGACATCCAGTACACCACCCAAAAAGCTATAAAAGGGAGTGTACTAGCTGACCATCTGGCTCATCAGGCTATCGAAGATTATCAACCCATGAGATTTGACTTCCTAGACGAGGACATCATGAATTTGGACAACATTGAAAGTAACGGACCATATGACGGACCCAGAAAGGGATCCCGATGGACCCTGTACTTTGATGGTGCTTCAAATGCACTTGGAAATGGTATCGGCGCAGTACTCATTTCTCCGGAAGGTTGTCACACTCCTTTCACGGCCCGACTTTGCTTCAGCTGCACAAACAACATGGCTGAATACGAAGCTTGCATCTTTGGTCTCAAGGCTGCTATAGACTTGGGGATCAAATCTTTGATCGTATTTGGGGATTCGACTTTGGTTATCAGTCAGATCAAAGGAGAATGGGATACCAAGCATCCTAATCTTATCCCATACAAAGAACATGTCCTGACATTGTTGCCTCATTTCGAGCAAATTACCTTCGAGCATTTCCCGCGAGAAGAGAATCAGCTAGCAGATGCTCTAGCCACAATGTCTTCCATGTTTAAACTCAACTGGGATAACGAGGCTCCCCAAATCACCATCGAGCGAATGGATGAACCTGCGCATTGTCACGAGATTAATACCGAAGAAATAGTGGAACAGCCTTGGTTCCATGAGATCAAAAGGTATCTCGAGATTAGAGATTATCTCGAAGGAGCTTCCGTAAATGACAAGAAGTTCTTAAGGAAATTCGCTGCTAAATTCTTCCTGAGCAACGACATCCTTTACAAACGAAGCCATGATTGTGTATTACTCCGATGCATAGACAAAGCTGAAGCAGAGTTGATCATGACTGATATACACAGCGGCACATTTGGCACTCACTTGAGCGGGCATACAATGGCTAAGAAGATCCTAAGGGCAGGCTATTACTGGTCTACCATGGAAGTTGACTGCCATCGACATTCCCGTACTTGCCATAAATGCCAAGTCTACGCTGATAAAGTTCATATCCCTCAGGTTCCTCTCAATGTTCTGACTGCTCCGTGGCCCTTTGCAATGTGGGGCATTGATATGATTGGAGAGATCAAGCCCACGGCTTCCAACGGACATCGCTTCATCCTGGTTTCCATTGACTATTTCACCAAATGGGTCGAAGCAGCTTCCTTCGCCTCTGTTACTAAAAATGTGGTTGCCCACTTTATCAAGCAAAATCTCATATGTCGGTATGGTGTTCCAGACAGGATCATCACAGACAACGGTACAAATCTAAATAACACAATGATCACCGCATTGTGCGAGCAGTTCAAGATTTATCATCACAATTCATCTCCCTATCGGCCGAAGATGAACGGTGCTGTTGAAGCTGCGAACAAAAACATTAAGAAGATCATTCAGAAAATGACAGTCACTTACAAAGACTGGCATGAGATGTTACCGTTCGCTCTGCATGGATACCGTACGACGGCACGTACTTCAACTGGGGCAACCCCATTTTCTTTGGTATATGGCATGGAAGATGTTTTGCCTATGGAAGTCCAGATTCCTTCTCTAAGGATTATGAAGGATGCAGGTTTGAATGAAGATGATTGGATGCAGACCCGACTTGATCAACTCAATCTGATCGACGAAAAGCGACTCGCTGCTATATGCCATGGTCAGGCGTATCAAAAGCGAATGATCAAGGCCTTCAATAAGAAAGTCAGACGTCAAGTGTATCAAGTCGGAGATCTCGTAATCAAGCGGATTATCTTGCCGCAAAGTGATCCCAGGGGCAAATGGACTCCTACATATGAAGGACCGTTTGTGATCAAGAGCATATTTTCTGGTGGTGCAATGATTCTGACCACCATGGACGGTGATGATTTGACGCACCCTGCGAACGCAGAGATAGTCAAAAGATACTACGCATAAAATCACCCGACAAGTTGAAAACCCGAAAGGGCGGCTTGGGCAAAAATGGGCATCCCGGTGAACCGAAAACCCGAAAGGGCGGTTCAGGCAAAAATTAGGGATAAAAACAAAAAAATCTGTACACCCGGCAAGTTGAAAACCCGAAAGGGCGGCTTGGGCAAAAAGGGGCATCCCGGTGAACCGAAAACCCGAAAGGGCGATTCAGGCAAAAGTTAGGGAATTAAAGCGTATGACTATGTCTCGTCGGATCACTTCAAAGATAATCTCTTCATCAACCAGTTCCAGGTTTCTGATCAATCCAGTCATCGGCAAACGAAGCATTGAATGGACAGATATTCAGAGTTGTGAAAGCTATAGCGGAATGGAATCCCATGGAATTATTTCACATAGCCATCTTTATTTTGTATAAATCTTTCAATATTTACGACAAAATCCTCTTACTAGGATGGTTGTCTCCTTTGTACAAATATACTCATAAAAAGTCAATACAAATACCTTTCCCAGAAATTTGTGTCTTTTCCGTTCTTTTGCACTAATTGTTTATTTTGAGAAACGTCCAATGTTTTGTTAAATAGGCATATGCATTTGAACATAATCATTTCCTTATGAATCAAGAAAGAGGATTACTGATAGGTTGAGGATACAGTTGGATATCTTGATACCCTTTCAAAGGAAACCCCCAAGAGATTTGGAATCCATATCCCCAACAAACCCTAAAGCTTATCCCCTGCAGAGTACGGACGTCTCTCCCGAGTTTTATTCAAAGTTATTCCTCACAAGGGCTTATAACTGGGTTATCCTCAGCTTATTGCCACGGAAGATCGCACTCGCCAAAATTCTTCCTACCTCCAGCGGAGTTCATCAGAGTTTCCCAACATAACTTATCAATACGATCCCCAGAGGAGTTTATCTTTGTTATCCCCAGCCAGAGAATCCTCCGGAATTCAATTCCCCTCAGAGTTTAAGTTTCAGTATCCCCAGCCGAGCTAAGGCTTCAAAATTATCACTCCCCAGCGAAGCCAGACTAGTGAACCTTCTCCCCACAGAGTTTTGAGGAGGGCAAATCTTGAGTTCCCCAGTGAAGTCGCCAGAGATACTTCCCGACAAACTGAAGATTCTCGGTCTTACCTCCCCAGCATGAGTCTATTAGATTGGAACTCCCCAGTAGAAGTCATCGGGAATTCCCCAGAATATTGGTATACAACCCAAGCTCCTTATTCTCCAACAGCAACCAGGAATTATTCTCTCCAACAGCAACCAAGAATTATTCTCTCTAATAACAACCAGGAATTATTCTCTCCGGCAGCAGTCAAGATACTTTTCAGCCATCTCGGATTCATCTATCCTTTGCAAGACAGCTCTCCAGCTTACATGCGCATCCATTTACATTCATATCACATAACATGCATTGTATCATGCATCATGACATTGCATACAACTAACTCTTTACCTTTTCAGGTAAGACCATTCGACAGACTAAAATCATTATCTCTCGAGATTCTTTCCAGGAATAGTTCAGATATGACCCAGACATGGCAACATTCTAACACTTATTCCGGATTCATCCAGATGCAGTTTACACGAGCTCATCATCAGGAAACCCTACACCGGTTCCTCTCCAACTCCAAGATTTCTGAAAACAGTTTACAGGTTCTCCAAGTAACGGATGTTAACCTACCGCTTGTTCAGTTTCTTCTCAAGACTTCTAAAAACAGTTATAGATTCTTCCCAACAACGGATGTTAATCTATCACTTGTTCAGATGCAACCTTTGAAAACAGTTTACGGACGCTTCCCAACAACGGATGCTGCTCTATTACTTATTCAACTCCAAGACTTATGAAAACAGTTTACGGGTTCTCCAAGTAACGGATGTTAACCTATCGCTTGTTCAGATTCTTCTCAAGACTTCTGAAAACAGTTTATGGATTCTTCCCAACAACGGATGTTAATCTATCACTTGTTCAGATGCAAACTTTGAAAACAGTTTACAGACGCTTCCCAACAACGGATGCTGCTCTATTACTTATTCAACTCCAAGACTTCTGAAAACAGTTTACGGGTTCTCCAAGTAACGGATGTTAACCTATCGCTTGTTCAGATTCTTCTCAAGACTTCTGAAAACAGTTTATGGATTCTTCCCAACAACGGATGTTAATCTATCACTTGTTCAGATGCAACCTTTGAAACCAGTTTACGGACGCTTCCCAACAACAGATGCTGCTCTATTACTTATTCAACTCCAAGACTTCTGAAAACAGTTTACGGGTTCTCCAAGTAACGGATGTTAACCTATCGCTTGTTCAGATTCTTCTCAAGACTTCTGAAAACAGTTTATGGATTCTTCCCAACAACGGATGCTAATCTATCACTTGTTCAGATGCAACCTTTGAAAACAGTTTACGGACGCTTCCCAACAACGAATGCTGCTCTATTGCTTATTCAACTTCAAGATTTCTGAAAACAGTTCACGGGTTCTCCAAGTAACGGATGTTAACCTATCACTTGTTCAGTTTCTTCGCAAGACTTTTGAAAACAGTTTACGGATTCCTCCCAACAACGGATGTCAATCTATTTCTTATTCAGACCCCCAGTTCAGAGATGGTCCCAAACATGGACGCCTTTCTGATACTTCTTCCAGATGGCATCTTTAAGCCCATTCCCGACAAGTTTCTGTCATTCTTCCAGATGGCATCGATAAGCCCATCTCCAAATGGCATCTCTAAGCCCATTCCCGCATCCATCACTTTGACGAGTGCAAATTTTCGGGCACTCTAGTGTCCAATCTCCTTTTACCCTCGAGTCACGAAAGGCAAACTTGCCAATCTAACTCTTCGGATTCAAGAAGATTGAACAGGGGCAACTGTTGTACCCCAAAATTTTCCCTCCCATTTTTCTCAACATTTCTCATCACAAAGCCCTTGAAGCTCAAGATCCAGTTGGGGTTTCATCTGCTCAAGACTTCTCCTTGCACTGTTGACCCAAATTAGGGTTTGTGTTTGCACAAAGATGTTTTGACCTAAAATGCCTAAGATGACTTTCTTGCTTCATATTGGACTCCCAAGTTTATCCATATCAAGTTTCAAGCCTTGATTCCAAGTGTTGCCCAGTCAATTGGGCAGTTGACCTAAAAATCAACTGTATTGAGGAAAAAGTCAACTGTGGCCAATTGACAGTCAAATCTCATGAAAATTGACCCACATCAACATTATAAACTCACATGGACCATTTGATCAAGTTTGGATCATAATTCCACAAGAAATTTGATCAGATCACCAAAAGGGCAAAATGGTCATTTTTAGGGTTTTGATTGCACAAAGGCAATTTTTGACTGTTTGACCTAGCCAATGGCAAACCAAGCTCACATATGGATTCAAGGACCCCATGGAATCACCTTGACATGCTCAACAAGTTCAAAAGATCCCAAATGCACAAGATTGACAGTTGAATTTCCCAGTCAATTGATCAATTTTGACTGTATACTGAAAAGTCAAACTTTGACTTTTTGGTCAAAATCAAGAGTCAAGATTTATTTTTTATCAAAACATGCCAAATCATGAAACTTGTTCATCAAGAAATCAAAAAATACAAATTAGGGTTAGAAATGAGAATTTTTCATAGCTTAGAATTTTTCTAAGTTATGAAAAACCCTAATTTTTTCCCAACTTTGCCTCACTTTCTCACCAAGATTCATTTGGATTCAAGCAAAAGTCAAAACATGAAAGTTGTAGCTTGTTGCATAATCTACAACTTTGATTCACAAAGTTTTCCCAAAAGAGGCTTGTATCTCAAGTTACAATTTTTGGAATAAGGGTACTAAACCATTCTTAACTTAGTGAAATTTTAACCTATTTTGGCAAGGTTTTCTACCTAACTTCAAGACCATTTTCCATACACTTCCACTTGGAATTTCAATTTGCACTTCAAATATGGATTGTAGTACACATTCCAAGCTTCCCAAAATGTCCAAGAACTCATCAAACAACCTCATAACTTGAGAGAATCGAATTTTGCAATATGGCAAAAACTCACTTTTGAATTGGTCATGTACATGTTCATAACTTATGCCATTTTCAAGTCAGCTTGGTTTGTGCTACATTACAGGCCTCTAAACCATCCAACACTCAATAATTTAATGCATGTTCATTGTGCTAAGGCCTTGTTTCATGAGTTTATGCATTACATGTTGAATTAAGCCATTTATGGAAAAAGTGAAATAGCCATTTTTGCAAAAGCAAGCTTTATGTCAAAGTTGCAAATCCACAAGTACAGATCAAATCACTTTGGCACAAGATTATGAGCAAAACACACTGATCAAGACAAGGTTAGCAGCATGCTTAGGGGGCCTCTACCTGCCTAGAAACTCAAGTGGCCTTTGTTTGCTTAAGTGTTAAGAAACTTAGCATAACACAACATAACTTTGATCTCAGCATTAGAACACTTAAGAAAATATTGTACACATTTTCTAATCATCAAGCACAAGCTAGAACACGAGCAAACAAGGTCTCAAACACTCCCATTCCCAGAATCACTCTCAAACTGCAGAAACAGGGCAGGGTCTGCAGATTGGATCCCATCTCTCATTCCTTTCATGATTTCTTGCCCAAAGCTCATCAAACACATTCCCTAGCACCACTTGAAGCTAACCAAAACACAAAACACGACCTGTAACTCCTCTAACCAGTTCCACCATTTTCACTTTCTTGTTTTGCAGTTGAAAGTCCATAGCTCGATTCAAGGTGTCTCAAAGTAAAGTAAGCATTGGAATAGCATCACCACACTTCAGGCAAGCTATACAGATCATCATCTTGCCCTGAAAGCTCCCCCATTGCCAGATAGAACTTCAACTGAACAGGTATCTTCTTGAACTTCTAACTCTTAGTCTAGGCATCATTAGCTCTAAGTTTGTGAATAAGAAGTGTTCTACTCATGCCCCTGAATCTGTACATGCTTTTACTTTTCATTTATTTTGCTTGAGCTGTGAGAATTTAAGGTTTGAATATGGAAGAAAAGTTAGGTCATGATTTGGGATTGTCAAAATTCTCTCTCATTTCTGAGAGTTAGGATGAGTTCTTTATATATTTAGAATCGTGATTCAATGCTTAACATTTCTTATGTTGGAAGTTTGTGCAAAAGATCAAAGAATCCAGGTGTTTGAATGGAGGTTCAGGCGCGCGTTTTTTGAACGTTTTTGATGTCTGAAGGTTGAAGAAGAAGCCACGTGGGCTGGGCCTGTTTTGATTTTCCTTTTCACACCATATATTCATTTTCATACCCCCTGAGCCCATTTTATTTATTTGCTTGTTTTTTTGACTTTTCTTTTTTTATTCTGATTTATTTATTTTTGCTAATAATATTAAAAACTTCAAAAATTATTTTTACACCATTTTTGCATTTTTTAGGTATTTATTTGTTTATATGGACATTTATACATAAATATATATATACACTATTATTTAGAAAAGACTAGAAAAATAATGTAAATATATTTCATTTCTGATTTTTATTTCATTTTTCTTTTGAAAATAGTTTATGCAAAATATACTTTTTTTATAAATATTAGATATTATTATTTTTATATATATAATACATATTTAGAAGTTAATACATATATATATATATATATATATATATATATATATATATATATATATATATATATATATATATATATATATATATATATATTAGTATATTTAGGTTAAAATACAAAAATACCTACATTTTTTATTTTATTAATGTTTGACCTTAAAAAATACTTTTTATAAATATATTTCATTTTATTTTATTTTTTGTACATAATAAATAAATACTTGTATAAATTAAATAATATATATATATTTACTTAATAAAAATTAGGGTTTTACCCTTAAAATACAAAAAACTCCAAAAAATAATACTTTTTTTATTTTATTTATTTGACATAAACAATATTTTTTTTCATACATATGAAAACCTTTTTTGCATTTTTGCATCTTTATTTTTATTTTCCATTTAATTTATGCAATTAATTGTTTTGTAAATATTCCAAAATTGATGTAATAGCTAGGTTTAAATTCCTTGTCTAAATATCCCCCCATTTGAACATTTGTACCCCCCTTCCCATATTGTGTTGTAATAGTGTAGGAACTTTACTTTTCGCACTTTAACGCTTTCTAAATATACCATGCTAGAATTAGGGTTTGTATGCAAATAAAACGAACAAAAAATAGTTTGACCTAATCTCAAGATAAACAAGCATGAAAATGGACAACACTTATCACACTTGCACCCCTAGGGTATTCCACTTGTTGCCTTCAATAATGGGCCATATTGTATGTTAGGTCTCTTTGGGCAAAAACAAATACAAATCAATTGATCATAGTCCCTCGATGACGCTTTCGAAAGTTGCCTAAAAATGATCAAAGTCCCTTAAAAGAAAATTGCCCAAAGATACTTAGCACTATTGCAATTATGGTCTAAAACGATGACCCGCGCCCGTCCCTTTCACCTCCTAACACAAGATTGTCCACCAAATGCAATGGTGGAACAAAAATTGTTAAAAGGGTTAAAACATAGTATAAATCTTTGAGAACTTTAGGGTAGATAGCTCTTAAGTACTTGTCAATTTGCAAAATAAAACACTTGCCTATTTTCAAACCACACTTCACAAACACTTTCAAAACAAACTTTCAAAAAAAAAACCTTGGAATATCTTTTCAAAAAGACAAACACCTTTTGTAAAACATTCGAGTAAAGAATTGTTACAAGGGTAGCCTATACAAGGCATCTTTTTTTCAAAACATTTTCAAAACCACACACCAAGCACCATTTCAAACAATTGAAAACCAAGGCAAGTTGATCTAAGCAAGTACCTAAGAGCCCATGGATAACCATGGATAGAAAGGGTGCTAATACCTTCCCTTTCTATAATCTACTCCCCGAACCCAAGAAAAATCTCAAAGGTTTTTGCTGTGCTTTTTAAACCTTTCCTTAGGATAAAATAAAAAGTCGGTGGCGACTCTTGCTCAACCGAAACATTTGCGAAAACAAACGCAAAACCATAGTCAGTTCTCCCACCGTATCACAGCTACAAACATGTCCCAGAAGCCAGAAGACAGAAGTTGGATGATAGAAGTAAAGTAATGTTACTGGCGAGGTACCACAGTATAGGTTCGTACAAACTTTATTGTCTAGAAACTAACAAAGTTGAGTTCAGCAGAGACATCATTGTAAAGGAATCAAAAGTTTGGAATTGGGAAAGGTCTCGTCTTGACTCTGATGAGAGAAATCTTGAAGAAAAGTCAGAAACCCGTGTTTCTGAAGCTGGTAAAGACTCTGACTCTGAGGAAGATACAAAAGGAGAAGATGATTCTGACTCTGACTCTGATGGTGATCCAGACTCTGAAGACAACCAAGGTTCTGGAGAAAGTCCAAATTCTGAAGCAAGTGTTTCTGAAGGGGAAAGTTCTGGTGTTTAAAGTTATGAAGCTCCAGTTCAGAGGAAACAAAGAGTCAGAAGCATCCCAAGAAGATTTATAGAGTTTGACATGTTGCAAGACACTAAAGTAGACTCTGAAGGAGAAGTTATTCAGTGTGCAATGTTAGTAGACTATGAACCTGTGAGTATGGAAGAGGCTCTTAAGCAGCAAGTTTGGTTACATGCAATGTGTTGTACCCCAAAATTTGCCCTCCCATTTTCCACTCAGGATTCTATCCCAGGGTTCCTCAAACACTCAATTTGGCTCAAAAGTTGATCAAGCGGATTCTCTTCCTAGGAAAATAATCCGCAATTAGGGTTTGGTGCTTCTCAAAGAAATTTGAGCCCTCGAGGTTTCAAATAATTTTCATAAGTCTTCATATCTCCTCAGAGTTGTTTAAACCAGTTTTCAGACCTCGCAGTACAAGTCTGCTCAACCAATGGTCCAGATAACTGAAAACAACTACAGCAACCCCAAAATCAACCCTTTTGTGAGAACAATTTCAAGTGCTTGTAAACTTCTTCATTATTCGATATTTTTGAATGGTTTTTCTTGCATACGATTCTCCTTGATGATATCGCGTAGAAGATCACCAACATTCGAGTGCGTTAGAAGTCGCATCTTGGATTTTGACCTAATTTCAAGTAACGGTCGTCTGATCGTTATTTCTTCAAATTACAAGACCTTGAGATGATTATTTGGCATACTGTCCTAAGTGATGTCATCGACAAATTCTCTTCAAGGATCTAGGCTGATTTGTGCTTAAAAGGCTATGGAAAATTGGTGAAAACGCTATGGGTCATTTTCTGACTTAGAATGTTCTTAACTCTTAAGTTTAGTTCATGTCCTAATTGTGTCCTCAAGACATTTTCTTTTGTGATGAGATCGTTCATGGTATAGAATGTTAGGTGCAGGATTTATCGGATGGTTTGTTGATTAGTTCAGGTCATGGGTGTTTGAAGCATTGGTGATTATTGGAATTAAAGTGGATTTTGATTGATGTTCTCGAAGAATTGTTGTTTCTTTCAAGATTGGTGCAAGGATTTAGTTGCATTCATAATTTTGAGATATTCGGGTTGATCACGTTGGAAATATCCGTTTTCAAAATCAAAATTCGTTCATGCGAACAACTTTGAACCATACAAATCATCATCATTTCAAATTCAAATTTATTTTCAATAAATGGTTTGTATCAAGTATTCCATAATCCGAAAGAATTTATCCGAAACTCAAAAATTCAATTCCAATTCAACGATCATTATCCAAGTTTTCAAATAAACTTCAAGGTTCCATTGATTTGTGTTACAAAAGAATAATTTCAGAATATACTTCAAAGAGCATTGCAATTTAAGATATAAATCACATTTTGTCTTGTTTACAAAAGGAAAAGGAAAGAAATAATGCTCCTTCATTCGTTTCACCTTCAAGAAACTCATTCGCACCTCGCTATAGCCTTTTTGTCTTTCAACCTTGATCGCCCAATTCTCAGTTGCACATGAAACAAGGAAAAGAAAATTAGAAAGTATATGAAAATTCAGGAACTATTTGTTTAGAATGAATTTCTTCTCATCATTAGGGTTTGCTCAAAGAATCAGTATACAGTTTAAGGAATTCATCACTTAATCATTCTTACAAAAAGAAAACCAACAAAGGCCTCATTCATCTTTTCCAATCAGTTTTTTTTTTATCATCGGCCCAAAGCATCATTTTCATTGCAAATCATAAAAAATATGTATGTTCTTTTGGTTCACAAAGAAAATGCTGCTAAAAGAGACAAGGAGAAAAACAGTTTGTGTCTCAAGAAAAAGGAAAAGGAAGAGAAATACAAGAAGCCAAATACTGTCAAGTGTAGGCTGCATAGCAGCCCTGCATTGCTGCCCAAACCTGTTAGCAAAAACAGCCTAGCAATTGCATTAATTAGGCAACATAAAAAAACTGTATCAAGACAGCCAGCAGATTGCACCATTTCGGCAAAAAAACAAAACTGACAGCAATAAAGACAACAACAGCATGCCCCAAATTTTTTCAAACTGGCCAAGTATTCCCCCCCCCCCCAAATGCTATCACTACTATGATAAAACAGTACAAAAGCATCAACTTTAGGGGCATAAAAAAAAAACCATCACAATCATCGCAAAGTGGATTGTTCTAACAGCAACATCACAAAAGAAAAGAAGTCAAAAACAAAATCATCAGAGAGATTTTTATTAATTCCATTTTTTCTGTTCATCACTTCCTTCAAGCCAGAACCCTTCAGAAAGACAGTTTATTCAGAAAGATAGAAAGATCAAAACAAGGAGTTCACAAAAACCTACTTCCCTGTCAAAGAAAGTTCGGAGTCTGAAAATCTCTGTAAGTCTTCCTCTCCTGCATCATGAATACATTGTTTTTGAACTCTGTCAAAATGAAATAAAATAGAAAATTAGCATACAAGAATAATCAATGGTATAGACATAGTTTTGTCTGTTTGATAACCAAGTAAAGTAATAAGGCAGTAAAAGAATTTTTTTCAAAGCACAGTATAACTGTTCCTGTGAACAAGCTCTTGCTTTTGTCACATGCAGCATCGACATCTCCGCACTCAGTTTCTCTTCATAAACCCTTAACTTCTGTTACCATCCCAAACCATCACCAACTCACAAAAACCGTAATACCCATTCCTCATACAACACCCATCTTGGAGGTGAGGATTTTTTTTATATAACAGAACGGTCTGAATCCAGAAGCGAAGAAGTAGAAAATGATTTTGCAAACGGATTTCTCCTTGGGATAGAAGATGGAACGGAATCATTGGCGATGGTGATGATTTGTCTAAGTGAAGAAAGGTGAAAAGATGGAATACAATTGAAGAAGAAGATGACGAAAATGTTGAGAGAGAGAAGAGGAAGATGACGAAACTGTAAGAGAGAGATGAAGAATCACGTCTTTTTTTTACAGTAACTTAAGCAAAGAAATCTTTTTTAACAATAATAGTGATTTCTCCCACGTTCCTTTTCTGTTCCCAACCAGCAATAACTTTGTTTATTTTTCGTTTCCCTTTTCGATAAAGCCAGCGGCGCCCCTGGTGTCTAGGGTTTCAAACCCTTTCTTTTCTTATGTCAAACCGGGTCGCCCCCTTTGGGTATGTTGGCCCAATTCGTTACCTTTTTACTCTTTTTATTTTAATTAAAACTTAATTGTAACAGACAATTAGCTTAGTTAAGTTGGCAAAATACACCACTAATAATCTTAAGGGACCCGAGTTCGACCCCTGTTGAGGTCTTTATCCTATTTTTCTTTTCTTTTCTTTTAGCCTTATCACCATTTTCGTTAATTCCTTTAACCTTATTTCCAATTTTGATAAATATTAGTTTAGGTCTATTTTTAATTTTAAAATTCAATTGAAAGTATAATCTCAATTTGTTTAAGTTTATTTTCTTAATTAATATAGTTAGGGATTTTTGTAAGTAATTTTACTAATTAACTTTTTTTAAAGTCTTAACTTGTTTGTCTAAATAAAAAAAAATATACCAAAGGATAAAATATACATACATTCGATCTAGTTTTTTTTGTAATAGCCTACTATCTTTAAATAGAATAGAATTTCATTTTTCAATCTTTTCTCACAAACAAAATATCAAAATATCATTTTCATACGTTGTTAATTAATTTTTACTTCATATGTTGTTGTAGTCTTAATTAATTTGTTCGATTTGGTTGTATTGATTGACTTTTAATCACATTGATTCATTCCTATTCGTTAATTTGTACCCCCATTCCCAAAAGCTTTGTAATAGCGTAGAATTTCAATTTTCGTAATTTACTGTTTTTCTTATATTGTATAGTAATTAGACATGCATGGCAAGACATAAAATCAATCGCTAGATAACCTAATTTCAACAAAATAACTTGAAATGAACACATTTTTCACACGCGCACCTCTAGGGTAACCTTGCTTGTTGCCTCGGAAACACAGTCATGTCCCTCGAATATGGGACGTTTTAGCAATGACCCTTCGATAAAAAGATCGTAGTCCCTCGATGACCCTCGACGTTGCCTTTGATAAAACGATCTTGTCCCTTACGAAAATTGCTAAAACGTCTCATAAGTTGCTTTCGATAACTGTAAAATCGACCCGCGCCCGTCCCTTCACATCCAACGATGGGGCTTCTTACCAAATTAATGGTAAGAAAGCAACATTAAAAGGAGGAAGAAAAGAACAATTGAAAATCTTTCGAGTAGATAGATTCGCTCCTAGTTACTCGTTTGCTCACGACAAAAACATTTTTACACCTACACTTTCATCTCAAAACATTTTCAAAAGACAAAATGTTTTGTATACGTTCTTATAGAGACGAGAACCATTGCAAAACATCTTTTTCAAAACCACTTTCGAAAACACGTTCCACAAACACATCTTTGAACCACTTTTCGAAACAAAATTTTGTACGCGTTCTTATAGAAATGAGAACCATTACAAAGAGATTTTCCAAAATACTTTCAAAGCCCACACCACAAGCACACTGTCAAATAAAAGCAAGTGATCTAAATGAGTAACTAAGAGCCCATGGAAAACCATGGATAAAAAGGGTGCTAATACCTTCCCTTTTCATAATCTACCCCCCGAACCCGAGAAATAATCTCGAAAGGTCTTTCCTGTGTTTTTTTACCTTTACTTTTGGATAAAAGAAAAGTCGGTGGTGACTCTTGCTATCCGTACAAATGGGATCAAAATGTAAAACAACACCAAGTCAGTTCTTCCACCGTATCACAGAACTGACGACTCTGCTGGGGAATATAAGTATAAAAGTGGGGTTACCTTAGGGTTAGATCACCTTTACTCGCTTTCATTATTTGATTTGTGTGCTTTATATTCAGTTCTTTGTTTTGGGCTTGCTTTGATCCTCCACCCGGATCTGGGACACCTTTTTAGGTAAATAGCAATAGATTGTGAAGACTGTACGGCGTAGACCGATATGGTTGAAACAATGCCTATGTTAGTGTGACGCATTTGTGGGTACTGGTATCCCTCGTGGTGAATCGAGGAGAATACGGGGCCGCTGAGTGGCGTCATGAAGCACTAATTGACTTTAGAACCCTAATTGAACAAACTTGGCCATTAGGACGTAGTGAGGTAGCCGGTTTCGGTGTAAAGCTGAAAATTGGTTGATACTCGATACTACACTCATTGAGGCTAGACTTTTGGGATATCTCGACCGCAAGAAAAGATTGTTGTGCTGAGACAATGCCTAAGAGAAAGGTCGGTGATATTGAGATCCTTTAGAACCCGGTCATTATTTCTAGGACAGGTTGAGCCAACTAGACTTCAAAAGGGTACTTACCTACAAAACTCATGCAAGTATAAAACATAGGGACTTGTTTGTTGTGTGTGTATATATTTGCTTGTACATAAACATCATAAACATCATCAACATCATATGCATACTCACTAACCATTTCAAGGATTTAGATATTTATCTTTGTTTTTGTTTTGTAGGACATGAATTCTCTCCGAAGAAACACCATCCGAATCAGCTTTGTAAAAGCACATCCTCAACTTCAAGAGCTAGCCTCAAGAGTGCCCAGGGATTCTCCTTTTACAAAGAAATATGGTCGACTCCTCAGTTTGGCTACATCCAACTTCCAAGAAGAGATGATGTGTGTACTATTCCAATTCTTTGATCCCGTACATCATTGTTTCACTTTTCCAGACTATCAATTGATACCTACACTGGAAGAGTTATCTCTACTCTTAGGGGTGCCCGTGCTTAATCAGATATCGTTCACCGGTCTAGAAGGGATTCCAAAACCTGAAGTCATCGCCGAAGCTTTACATGTGAAGAGGGCCGACGTCATAGCCAATTGGGAGACAAGAAGTGGGGTTAAAGGCTTTCTAGCTAAGTTTCTATTGGAAAAATCTCATTCATTCTGGGATGACATGGATTTTCAAGCTTTCAAAGACATACTAGCTCTCCTCATTTATGGTTTGGTTCTGTTTCCCAATTCGGACCAATTCATAGACGTTAATACCATCAAAGTCTTTCTCTCTCGCAATCCTATACCTACCTTACTAGGAGACATCTTGCATTGCCTTCATACCCGCACCATGAAGAAAAGAGGCACCTTTTTGTGTTGTATCCCCCTACTCACTAAGTGGTTCACTTCACACCTACCTCAGTCAACATTAAAGAACGAGCAAAGACTGACTTGGTCCCAAAGGATGATGTCTCTCACCCACTCTGATATTCGTTGGTGCTCAAGATCCTTGGAAGATATCTCTATCATTGACCGCTGGGGGAATTCCCTAATGTACCTCTGCTTGGTATTAGGGGAGGTATCACTTACAACCCATGCTTAGCTCTTCGACAGTTTGGGTATGCCCGAAGATACGAACCTCACGAGATGCTCACCCAAGGTCTGGTGTTCGACTACGACAAAGAAGACCAAGGTTACCGCTAGAGGTTTACACGTGCTTGGGGAATGGTGAACAAGGTGGACAGTAGGACTTTAGGACATAAAAACTCTATCCCTCTCGAGCCTTACCTTATTGAATAATTTTATTATCACATAAATTTTATACCTTCTCTATTCTCTCATCATGTCTCTAGTTACTTTCCATGGAGATGAGAGTCTTCTTGAAATCATAACTGAAAAACAAATTAAGCTTCGTCATCTTAGTAATAGACAAATTGATTGCAGTGTCACCTCAGTCATTTACTTTCAAGAATGGACAAATTACTTCACCATGTTGGATAAACTTTTCTACACAAACTTTGTCAAAGACTTCTAGAAACATGCCTACGTTGTGTGTGAAGGTTGTTCCATTGCTTCCTGTGTCTTCGGTGTTCCCATAACCATCACCCCCTTTTCAGTTTTGCTTGCTACTGGTTGTGATAATGTTGGCTTTACTGTTGAACATGTTAAGAGTCGATATCTTCTTGATTAAGAGCTCGCTACTCTCCAGAAATCAACATCCAGTTATGAGCCTAACAATCTCTAAACTCTCCTTCCCATTCCAAAAAGTTGATTAAAGTTTTTGCTAACCAATTTTCGTCCTAGAAGAGTTCACAAAGATATCATGTCTCATGACGATCGGCTTCTTCTATTTTTGTTGGTCAATGATATCTGGATAAGTTTGTCGCTGACTATCTTCAATTTTCTGCAAAAGTCCATCACGCTCTCCAGGAATGAATTTAAGTCCTTCATACCTTTTGGAAGAGTTCTCTCTGAGATCTTCTTTAGAGAAGGAATTGTTGAATTCATTCGGAGAACTGGTCCTGTAAATGGTCTGGTGAAGAAAAAGTGTGAAGTCTTTGATGGTTAAATGATGTTTGTTTATTGTCTAGGTTTCTTTGTGTTCTATCAAGTATGTACTCTTTTATTTTAAATCAATGAAATTTGTTTCATGTCTTAGTTATTATCAAAGTCGTTATTTTGTCTCTTTATTACCTTTTTTATTTCTGACAAAGGGGAAGAAATTAAAATGATTTTGATAATACTTATTCTCAGAATCTCAAACTCAAACATATAAAATGTTGTTGCTACTAACTGTTTGTTTGATGTTTCAATCTAGGAACTTTGAATAAGTTCACTGAGTATTCTAAGACAGGTTGAATATGAAGATCCTGATGACTAAGGTTGAGAACCTTATGGATAAAATCAACTATGATATAAGAAGTTGTACACTTTGTGAATATATATATATATATATATTCAAACAGATGTACCAAACACAATTCAGGAGTTATAAACTTACTGAAAGTAAGGTAATCTGACTTGATATTATATTATTTAGAAGTTGTGAACTTTATGGAAGTATGGAATTTGGACTTAAAGCTTCAGAAGTTGTGCTCTCCTGAAAGGAAGTCAAGTCAACATTCTGATGCATGCTCTGATACAGAGATGTCACTCAGAAGATATGATATGATATGTGTGCTTTTACAACGTATGTTCTATTCAGAAGTTGTGAACTGTCTGAGTGTGTGATATATTGGAATATATCATGTCAAATGCTAATGCTTAAGAAGTAGTTAACTTCTCCAGAAGTATAGTGTTTTGGTTGTGATATTAGAATCAAGAAATAGAAGTGTTGATACATAATACGTGGCATTATTCAATCAGGCTCAAAATCAAGTTTTGATTCTTCATCAAGTTCTGATAGTAACCAGGTTCTGAGATGAAGACCAGGTGTTCTAGTCAGACTCTAATGAGTTGTTGTAGAGAAGTCTTCCTTCTCTATTTTTATGTTCTAAAAACTCAAAATTTATTTTGTGAGTCTTGGGCTCAGGGGGGGGGGGGGGGAGGGGGCTCTGAACAAGCATAAATGAAATTTTGGGATTAACAGATTCGTGGGGAGCTGAGAGCTTAACTCTGAGTTTATCGGTTACGGTGATTACCCTGTATAAATTGTTCTATCAAAATACATGGTTTTGTCATCGTCAAAAGGGGGTATATTGTAAGAACAAGAAGTGTCTCTACACCTAGCCTTAAGATTTTAATGATAACTTTTCATGGTATCATAAAGAACAATTGTATAATCTAATAGTTTCGTTCTAGTGTGTAGTTGCTGCTGTAATGTTCTAACTCTGATATTAAGGCGTGTGATGTCATCAGGTTCTGAATATAAACACTACTGGAAGAAAATATTTGGTTATGTGTTACTGTTGAAGTCAAGATTCTAGAATTTGTCTTCTGCAATGGTTCTTAGGAACGTTCGTACCAAAGGTTATGAAGATTATGAAGACGAGGTTTTGCTGAACAAGTTTTGATGATCTGAAGAAAAATAAGTTCTTATGACCAAGTGTTGAAGACTCTGAAGACAAGATTCTGATGTGACAAGTTATGAAGACTCCAAGACTTAGGTTCTAATACTTATGAGTGATTCTTCTACGATAAGCTTCAAACATTCAAATTATCTGAAGCCTCTGAAGATTAGAAGAAGTTCAATATAGTTAATGTGTGATGGTGTATAAAAGGTACAAAAAGTGCTATATGACCTTTACCTTCTATGGTGGCGTAAGGACAGTCCTTTTGTACTATACTGTCCATCACTCTCATTGTGATCGTTGGGAACAAACAACTAGATTTCCGATTAACTTTCTACCCTTTCAACGGATTTCTTTTACAAGCTATAAAAGGAAGACTTGGAAGCTGGAAAAAATGTAAGAATCAACATTACAACGAAAAATTTATCGGATTAAATCAAACTCAAACAAAACTACACCAAAGCATTGTGCAACTCTTTAGAGAAATCTTCTGTGTATAGTTTTGTAAATAAGTAAGGAGTTGTTGCTCGTATCTTGTTGTAAAACAGTTAGGTGTTTTCTTTGTACTCAAATGTTTGTGTAATATGCTTAAATGAAGCAAATTATAATACACTAAAAGTGTTCAACGGTTGTTGATTGATTCCTTGAGTGACCGAGTGAAGGTCTGATCTTAAGAAGACTCTTATTGCGGTTTGAGTGTGAAATTCTGGCAACAGATACTTAATGTCACAGTGAATGTTATGACACCGTATCTGACACACTTCAAGACAGTAAATTTAAAAGCAGTAAAGAACACAATCAATTGTTTACCCGGTTCAGTGTGTAATAACACCTACTCTGGGGGCTACCAAGCCAGGGAGGAAATTCACTATAAGAGATATTAATTCAAGAATAAACCAACCAGTTTATCTCCTTCACTTAAGACCTACCCAATGCAACTTCAATCTAAGTTCAACTTAAACCTGAGTTCCTACTCACTCCCCCTCAATCACAGCAGTGATACTAAACTATTGATTAATGAGATTATGAAGACACTCTTCAGTACACACACACTTGATTTTGCTTCACAACTTTAATCAAGTGACAAACACTCGTGCTTCAAAGCTTTGAGTGATAAACAACCCTAACTTGAATTTGCTTCAAAGCTTTAATCAAGTGACACAAACACTCGTGCTTCAAAGCTTTGAGTGATACACAACCCTTACAATCAAATCCTACTCCAAGTCACTTATCACAATGATAATTGTTTGGCTCACAGTAGTTACAACTATACAATCCCTTATTGATCTTCTGTCAAAAAGTATCTTTCACCATTAATCTTCATGAGGAATATATAGGCCGACTATTCTTCAGTTAGGGCTTCCATGAAAATAGCTAGGGTTAACTAAAGTTAACCTAAAGACTTGGTCTTAGGCTTTCATCATACCAGATTAGGGTTAAGCAAGGTTAACCTAATGTCCACGTGAGCATCTGATCTGGACTGTAAACACCAACTCAGAGAAGCATATCAGATTCCTGAAAAATCTCAGGAATAACAAATCTGCACAAATGTTAGATCAGTACAGGATGTCTTAATATTGGTTATGACAACAAGGATCTTGTTCACTGATTTTGGTAGAATGTAATAAATATGATCATTGCTTAATGATCATGCTAAACACCCATATTGAATAGCTCCTGTATGACATTCTTTTTCTGCAGAATGTACCTTTATCCCAGAATGTTATGACATCAGTCATGACATTCACAAAACTGGTTTTACCAAAAAAAATGCCAACCAACAAACACTTACAAACTCCCCATTTGACAAATTTTTGGCTAAAACCCCTAAACAATCCTAAACAATCAGAGATTAGAATGCAGCAGAATTTTTAATAACAGCTACCAAGTCTAATTCTACCAAAATTACCACAAAATCTTCTCCCCCTTTTTAGCCATAAAGAGGCCAAAGATACTTGTACTTTTAAGTTATACAGTCATCCAAAAGGAATAGTAAAAACAACACAGAAATAATAAGAAGTCATTTGGCAGTAACAAGATCCAGCAACAATATTTTCAACAATACTGATCTTCAGGCAATGTCATCTCCCGAGGAAGCACTATCTTCAGCATTATGCTGGTCTTCATCAGCATTTTCTTCCTTTCTTTGTTCTTCATTCTCCTCCTGTTCTAGTCTAGCAATCAGCTCCTCAAGAGTCCTTTTTCTTGTATCAAGCTCTCTGCAGGTTTCTTTTAGCACAACTATAACATCAGTTTTCTTGGAATGAGATTTGACAGTTGATGTCTCAGCATATGTCATAACAATGTCAGAGACATGTGTTCCCTGAAATAGTTTATAGTGCAAACCAAGATCAGGGGCTCTTTTGCATATAGAGTCTTTTTCAGCCAGAATATCAGGATACTGAGCAATGATTATACCACACAGGAGAGAGGGAAAAGCAATAGGGCCTTTAATAGCACAGCTTCCAGCATGTTTCAATGTTTGATCAAAGATGTACTTGCAATAATCAAAGTTTGTCCTAGTTCCAACAGCATAGATAAATCTTCCCAAACCTGTGGAAATGGTGGATTTATGGTTGGTGGGAACCCAGTTAGCTGCACCAATTTTATGCAGTATGGCAAACTTCATGCTCAGCTTGCTTGCATTTAGCTTCCCTTTCAAGGGCCAGTTCTTGACTTGCTTTGCAGTGATGGTTTGACAAACTTGGTTGTCAGTAACTTCAAGCTCAGGACAAGCATCATCATGCCTTCCTAGGAATTTGTTTATTACAGAAGGAGAGAAATTTACCTTCCTTCCTCTCACATACACACTCTTAAAATCAGCTGACTTTCCATCAGCACAACCATCAGATAAATTTACTATGAATTCTTTGACAAGAATCTCATAGAAGTTGGTAAACTTAACCACAGTTTTCATTAGACCAACAGTTTTGATTAGATCCATGATTTCCTTACACTCAATAGTACTGTTGTTCAGCTCTCTCTCCAAGGCAATCCTTTTCAGAAACGCATACTTCCACCTGTTTGCATTTTCTGGATGGTGAAAGGAGATGTTGTCAATGGCAACTTCAGGGACTTTAGGCATTTTGCTAAAAGAGAGTTTCTTCCTGAGAGGAATGTTTGGAACATTGCTCTCAACATCAAACTCAAAGTCTGATTCCTCATCAAATTCAGAGGGTTCAGGGTCCTTCCTTTTCTTGGCTATTGGTTGTCTTAAAGGTTTTGAGAGACTACCAACAGGTACTCTAGTTTGCACCTTCCCCTTCCCCTTTGACAATCCAGCTTTTCGATCCTTCTCAGCTTCTACTCTAGTCTTGTTCTCAGATCTGGTTTTCTTATGAACAACTTCAGTAGCCTTCTCTTTGGAGGGGCTTTTGGCAGCATCCTGCTTTCCTTTTCTGCTCATCATCCTTCTAGCTATGCTAGGGTTGATGTTAGCAATTAAATCATTGTCAGAGTATTCTTCATCAACATCAATAACCGGGGGTTCAACGGCCTTGTCAGTAGGGTTCTGGTGATCATCATGTTTTTCTGGAGATTTCCTAATGTTGTCATCAGGTGTCTCAATATTCTGAGTGACATCTATATTAGGACTAGCAATTTCTTGGTCCAAAGGTACAGAAATGCCAGGTACAGAGTGATTCTCATTAAGAATCCTAGTGACTAGTCTAGCAATAGCTTGATGAACATAAGCAGAACCTTCCCTATTTGCTATTTCTAGAGGAACAGAAGATGATGGTTGAGAAGATTTACCAGATGGAGAGGCTTGAGATCTTCTTACATGTCTGGTTCGCAGCTTCTTGACCTTAGTGGGATCAGCTGCCAGTTCACGAAGAGGAGTTATCTCAAGAACATCAGTATCCATGCAGTTTGTGATTGCCCTAGGTTCGCTGTCAGAGGATGCGGAAGAAGCAGTCGCCTTTGAAGAGGATGATGACATGGATTGTTGAGACATTTTGAGTGATTTAGAAAACAAGTAACAGCGAGAGTGAAATCTTCGTTTGAGAGAATGGAGATTGTTGCAGAAACGCGAGAGGAGGGAGATATATGAATGTCTATTCAACTTCTTAAAAATTTGGAAAGAAATAGGGAAACAGATGATTAGCCCAATCAGAATAGACTTAACTAAAATATCTCTTTCATCCCTTGTTTTAAGCAAAATTAATTGCTACATCTCTTCATATTGGCAAATACTCAGCTTGCCCCTCAAATTTTCAAATTGACTAGCATCAAGTGCCTTGGTAAAAATGTCAGCCAGTTGTAGTTCAGTGGCAACATGTTCCAGTTTAATCACCTTTTCTTCCACAAGATCTCTGATGAAGTGATGTCTAATGTCAATATACTTGGTCTTGATGTGCTGTATAGGATTCTTGGAAATGTTGATAGTACTCAGATTGTCACAGTACAATGTCATGACATCTTGTGTGACATTATACTCCGTAAGCATCTGTTTCATCCAGATCATTTGAGAACAACTGCTACCAGCTGCTATGTATTCAGCTTCAGCAGTAGATAGAGACACACAGTTCTGTTTCTTGCTGAACCAAGAGACAAGATTATTTCCCAAAAAGAAGCATCCTCCAGAGGTGCTCTTTCTATCATCAGCACTTCCATCCCAATCAGCATCACAGTAACCAGACAGAATTGGTTCACATCCATGAGAGTACAGGAAGCCATAGTTGTAAGTTCCACTCACATACTTCAGAATTCTTCTCACTTGGTTGATATGACTTACTTTGGGTTCAGCCTGGTATCTTGCACATACTCCAACTACAAAAGCAATGTCTGGTCTGCTGGCTGTTAAGTATAGCAGACTTCCTATCATGCTTCTGTACAAGCTTTGATCCACATTAGCCCCACTTGTTTCTTTGAACAGCTTTAAATGAGTAGGTGTCGGAGTCCTTTTGTGACTGGCATTCTCCATTCCAAACTTCTTGACAATATTCTTTGCATACTTGCTTTGAGACAAAAATTGAGTCTTCCATCTGTGTGACTTGTAGTCCAAGAAAGTAGGTCAATTCTCCCATGAGGCTCATTTCAAATTCAGCTTGCATTTGGTCAGCAAAATGTTTAACCATTTTATCTGACATTCCTCCAAACACTATGTCATCAACATAAATTTGAGCTACCATTATCTTTCCTCCTTAATTTTTGACAAAAAGGGTTTTATCCAAGCCTCCTTTCCTGTATCCTTTGTCAGTGAGGAATTTTGTCAATCTGTCATACCAGGCTCTAGGAGCTTGTTTCAGGCCATATAGAGCTTTCCTCAATTTGTAGACATGATCAGGACAGTTTGGATCCACAAATCCTTTAGGTTGTTCCACATATACTTCCTCATTTAAGTACCTATTTAAGAAGACACTCTTTACATCCATCTGAAATAGCTTAAACTTAAGGAGACAAGCAACTCCCAAAAGAAGTCTAATTAATTCTAGTCTGGCTACAGGAGCAAAAGTTTCATCAAAATCAACCCCTTCAACTTGAGTGTAGCCTTGAGCAACAAGCCTTGCCTTATTCCTGGTGACAACTCCTTCAGCATCTGATTTGTTCTTGTAGATCCATTTTGTGCCAATAATGTTTGTTCCTTCTGGTCTAGGAACTAACTCCCATACTTCATGTTGCTTGAATTGGTTCAATTCATCTTGCATTGCTCCAATCCAGTATTCATCAGTCAAAGCCTCCTTAACATTTTTTGGTTCAATCTTAGAGACAAAGCAAGAGTTTGAGATGATTTCTCTAGATCTTGTAATGACTCCACTGTTTGGGTCTCATATGATGAGTTCCTTAGGATGATCTTTCTGAATTCTGATGGAAGGATCTTTGTTAGCTTCCTTTGATTCAGATTCTGATGAAGTAGTTTTAGGTACATCATCCTTTTTAGACACTTGAGTTGAAGTCTCAAAGAATGTCTCAACATCATATGGGACATCTGTTTCCTCATGATAATCATCAACTATGACATTTATAGATTCCATCATAGCTTTGGTCCTGGAATTGAATACCCTATATGCTCTGTTGTTGGTAGAGTATCCTAGGAATATTCCTTCATCACTTTTAGGATCCATCTTTCTCCTTTGTTCACGATCTATCAAAATATAGCATTTGCTTCCAAAGACATGGAAGTACTTTACTGTAGGCTTTCTTCCTTTCCATAGTTCATAAATGGTGGATGATGTTCCCTTTCTCAAGGTGACCCTATTATGGACATAACAGGTTGTATTCATAGCTTCAGCCCAAAAATGAATAGGAAGTCCTTTGACATGTATCATTGCTCTGGAAGATTCCTGTATAGTCCTGTTTTTCCTTTCCACAACTCCATTTTGTTGAGGAGTTATGGGTGAAGAGAATTCATGATTGATTCCTTCTGAGGAACATAACTCATCAAACTTACTGTTTTCAAACTCCTTGCCATGATCACTTCTGATTCTGACAATGCATCCTTCTTTTTCTCTTTGAATTCTTTTGCACAGTTCCTTAAATACATCAAATACATCAGACTTTTCCCTAATGAAGTTAATCCAGGTGAATCTGGAAAAATCATCCACAACAACATACGCATATCTCTTTCCTCCAAGACTTTCCACCTGCATTAGACCCATCAGATCCATATGTAGGAGTTCTAGCACCTTAGAGGTGGTCAGATGTCTCGTCTTTGGATGTGACATTCTAGTTTGCTTTCCAACCTGACATTCACCACAGACTCTCCCTTCATCAATTTGAAGCCTTGGAATCCCTCTGACTTCCTCCATGGATATGATCCTTTTCATCCCTCTTAGATGTAAATGACCAAGTTTTTGGTGCCACCGTTTCACTTCCTTTTCTTCTTTGGCTATAGAGCACACAGAAGAATAATTAGTGTTCTCAGACTCCCATAAGTAACAGTTGTCTTTTGATCTGACTCCTCTCATTATTACTTCTTGTTTTTTATTAGTTACAAGACATTCAGACTTGGTGAAGTTGACCTTGAATCCTAGATCACATAATTGACTGATACTTATGAGATTAGCAGTCAAGCCTTTTACCAGCAATACTTCATTTAGGTTTGGAACTCTAGGGCAGTCCAAGTTTCCAACTCCTTTGATTTCTCCTCTAGCACCATCTCCAAAAGTTACATAACTAGTAGTATGAGGTTTAACATTATTCAGAAGATTCTTGATTCCAGTCATGTGTTTAGAGCATCCACTGTCAAAGTACCAGTCTTCCTTTGCAGAGATTCTAAGGGAGGTGTGAGCTATCAGGGCTGCAGACTTTTTCTTCCACTGTTGAGTATATAGTGTCTTGTTAGACTTAGGTTTGACAACTTGGATCTGATTAGGATATCCATACAATCTGAAGCAGAATGGCTTTATGTGACCAAACCTTCCACAATGATGACATCTCCATCTTTGATACTTTTTCTTCATATTTCTCTGTTCTCGATGTTGAGTGCTATGTTGTGACATCTGCTTTGACATTTGTTTATCAGGCATGATCTTCTTCTTGTCTACAGTAGATTTTTTTGCTGCCACAAATCCTAGACCAGACTTGTTTCCCACATTTTGTCCATCCTGAAGGATTTCTTCTAAGTTGTCAGTTCCATTTGTCAGCATCTTGACAGACTTGGTCATCTGATCAAGTTTTGAGTTTAGTATTTGAACTTCACCTTCGAGATGACTTATAGTATCAGTGTTTGCCTTCTTCTCAGCCTCCAACTTTACTATGAGTTTTTTTTGTCTCTCATTTTGCTGACAGACTTCATCACTTCTGATACATAGCTTCTTGTAGGAGTCAGCTAGTTCTTCAAATGTCACTTCCTCATCACTAGAGTCACTATCAGAGTTACAAATACCAGCTAGTGCAGTAACTAGTTTGGCAGATTCTTCTTCAGAATTACTTTATGAGTCACAATCAGACCAAGTAACAGACATTCCTTTCTTTTGTTTCTTAAGAAAGGTAGGACATTCAGCTCGAATGTGCCCATATCCTTCACATCCATGGCATTAGATTACTTTTCTTTGATTTCCCTTTTCTTCAGACTTTGGTCTTCTGCTGGAGTCATAGGATCTGTTAATGTCAGAGGGAATGTTCTTGACATTTGACCTTGACTTTGGGTCCATTCTCTTGATGAGTTTGTTGAACTGCCTTCCAAGCATGGCTATAGCTTCTGAAATATTCTCTTCATCATCCTCCTTGTTTTCATCTTCAGTATTAGATACAAGTGTTATGCTCTTGTGTTTCTTGTCAACATTGTCACTGATCCCCATCTCAAAAGTCTGAAGTGACCCAATGAGTTCATCAACCTTCAAGTTGCAGATATCCTGAGCTTCCTCTATAGCAGTCACCTTCATTGCAAATCTTTTAGGCAAGGATCTGATAATCTTTCTCACCAGCTTTTCTTCTGACATCTTTTCTCCCAATGCTCCTGAGGTGTTGGCAATTTCCAAGATGTTCATGTGAAACTCATGAATGGTCTCATCTTCCATCATCCTTAGGTTCTCAAATTTGGTAGTCAGCATCTGAAGCCTTGACATTTTTACTTTGGATGTACCCTCATGGGTAGTTTTGAGAGTGTCCCAAACATCCTTGGCCAGTTCACATTGATGTACTAGTCTGAATATGTTTCTATCAATTCCATTGAACAAGGCATTTAATGTTTTGGAGTTACCCAGGGCTAACTCATCTTCTTCTTTGCTTCATTCTTCCTCAGGTTCAGACTGGTTGTCCCATCTTTCCCAGTTATGGTGGGATGGTTCCATCCTTTGTCAACAACTCTCCAAGCCTTTTTGTCCAGTGATTTTAAGAAGGCAATCATACGAGGTTTCCAGTAGTCATAATTTGATCCATCCAGAATGGGTGGTCTGTTCCCAAATCCTCCTTCTTTGTCCATAGCGCTAGAAAATAATATCCATAGATCTCACCCAGTAAGACAGGCAGGGTGCCTGCTCTGATGCCAATTGAAATTCTGGTAACAGATACTTAATGTCACAGTGAATGTTATGACACCGTATCTGACACACTTCAAGACAGTAAATTTAAAAGCAGTAAAGAACACAATCAATTGTTTACCCAATTCAGTGTGTAACAACACCTACTCTAGAGGCTACCAAGCCAGGGAGGAAATTCACTATAAGAGATATTAATTCAGGAATAAACCAACCAGTTTATCTCCTTCACTTAAGACCTACCCAATGCAACTTCAATCTAAGTTCAACTTAAACCTGAGTTCCTACTCACCCCCCCTCAATCACAGCAGTGATACTAAACTATTGATTAATGAGATTATAAAGACACTCTTCAGTACACACACTTGATTTTACTTCACAACTTTAATCAAGTGACAAACACTCGTGCTTCAAAGCTTTGAGTGATAAACAACCCTAACTTGAATTTGCTTCAAAGCTTTAATCAAGTGACACAAACACTCGTGCTTCAAAGCTTTGAGTGATACACAACCCTTACAATCAAATCCTACTCCAAGTCACTTATCACAATGATAATTGCTTGGCTCACAGTAGTTACAACTATACAATCCCTTATTGATCTTCTGTCAAAAAGTATCTTTCACCATTAATCTTCATGAAGAATATATAGGCCGATTATTCTTCAGTTAGGGCTTCCATGAAAATAGCTAGGGTTAACTAAAGTTAACCTAAAGACTTGGTCTTAGGCTTTCATCATACCAGACTAGGGTTAAACAAGGTTAACCTAATGTCCACGTGAGCATCTGATCTGGACTGTAAACACCAACTCAGAGAAGCATATCAGATTCCTGAAAAATCTCAGGAATAACAAATCTGCACAAATGTTAGATCAGTACAGGATGTCTTAACATTGGTTATGACAACAAGAATCCTGTTCACTGATTTTGGTAGAATGCAATAAATATGATCATTGCTTAATGATCATGCTAAACACTCATATTGAGTAGCTCCTGTATGACATTCTTTTTCTGCAGAATGTACCTTTATCCCAGAATGTTATGACATCAGTCATGACATTCACAAAACTAGTTTTACCAAAAAAAATGCCAACCAACAAACACTTACAGAGTGGATTCACAATAAGGATCGACTAACTTATTGGAGGGTGCCAATAAGGTTGATCTGACTTATTATGGGTTGGTTGTAATTGGTTTGGTTATAGTGGATTAAGTCCTTGTTGAAGGCAAATCACCTTGAGGGGTGGACTGGAGTAGCTTAGTTAACAGTGAACCAGGATAAAAATAATTGTGTTCATTTATTTTTATGTTCTAAGTTAACTTGGTCTTTCATCAACGAAAAGATTTAAAATTATTTTGGTGAAACCCAATTCAAACTCCCTTTCTTGTGTTTCTCACACGTGCAGGATCAACATAGCCTAAGTGTACATACTTCATAATCACTTACTTAGTCAAGTTGGTTCTAGGATTCACGTCGCGTACGATGAGTGTTCTAATATTCCCACTAGCACACCGTGGTCACACTCGGTGAGTATCCAAGTGGTTACACTATCACATTGTTAATCGATTCCTAGTAACCTAAGGTTCCTTACACATGGCAAAAAGGGAGTGTCAAGGTGTTCAATCTTCATCACACTAAGCGAGAACATTCTCTTAAGGATTCCTTTACTCGTAGCTATCCACTTGCTTGAACTCCTAAAATGTGTCTCTTTCGGACTCATACAACCTTAAATGATCCATAAAATTATTTTATGGATTAATGTATGAAAGTCGATCGAGTTGGGATCTGAAAAAGCTCACATTGTACGAAAATCGAGAACACGGTCTGGCCGTGTTGAGTAATATTTCCCGTGTTGCCACAAATCCAACACGCCCATGCCAAAAAACTGAGTTGAACACGAGTAGCCTGTGTCATCTTCTAGGGTTGGGTTTTTGGCCATTTTACGTTTTCTCGTCATTTGACCTGCATAAAACCAGTCCCAAGCATGTCCAAACATAAATCATGATTCCTAGACCTCTTGAAATCAAAGAATCACATTAATACATGCATTCCCATCATAATTTCCATGTTTCATGAGATCAAGTTATGATTCTTATTCAACAATCATGTATATACTTAAATGTATAAATTAACATCACAATCCAACTGCACCATTCACATGTGTAATAAACATGCTTGAAAAGAACAAGTAGCAAGGCATAGTATCATCACACCACGTGGACATATAAGCACATAATTGACATAAGAATATCATATGCAACGTAAGGTTGTATATGCAAGTAAGTAGGATTAAAACAAAGTCTTAACCCTTATGCATACTAATCCAAACCTCTAATTATATCCCAAGTGACTACCTAATGGAACCCACCTGATATGGCACTCCGATTCCGCTTCCTATGCTCTTACGACATCAAAGGCTACAAATCCTGTATGCAGATTTTCTGCATAACTCTGCATCAGACCTCTATCTTGAAACACACATTCTGACCTCATAACATATCCCACGAACATTAAATTAGTATCCAAAATAAAGGGAATTTTGTCTACTTTCTGAAAAATCAAGAATCATCTCGTTCTGAGTTACAAAGAGAAAGTTATTACCTTTTAAATGGAGATAGGTAAAAAAAATTAAATTCAGCATAACTCTTCAACTCTTGAACACCCATTCATACCTCTTGATCCTCAAAACCCTAGCTCTTCTTGGAGGATGATGGAAATAAATTGACAAATGATGATGATGCTTCACTTGGGGAATGAATGGCTTCAAGAATCCTCACTTGATTCTCACATGCAACCTTGATGATGAAAGTGGAACTCCAAAATCCTCATCTTCTCTTCCAAATTTCGTAGCGCTCTCTTTCTCTCCCACCAAAACTTCTCAAGATTATGATACGTAGAAAGTGTTATGAGAAATTATGAGAGAAATCCTCTTTTTGACCCTTGTAAAAACAATTTAGTGAAAATGACATCTTTGTTCTTGGTCATAACTCCTATTTACTAATCATGCCCTTTGTAATTGGATTACAAAGGTCATTAGTTCCACTAATTTGATAATTCACCTCATTAAATGGTTAAAGATAGGGTTAGAAGCTTAGGGTTATTACATACATAGATTTATTAATGCTTAATATATTAATTATGCCCTTGAATGATTACTTATTCAACTTGTAATTAAGTAGTTCAAATTATTGAAATAAATTAAAGAATGTAAATTCAGTTTTGTACATTTGACAAGTTATACTGAAAATAAACTGTTGGCATGGCGAAAATTAATAATTGCCCAGATTAGTTTATGTACAACGGAATAATTTTTCAGTTTCATATTTCAAAACAATCTTCTTCATCTTCACTATCTGTCTCCAATGAGAATTTGGTGGCTGATTTCATTAACTCAGTTAGTCCAGTTACATCTTCTAAGTAGGTAGGATGATTAATTGCTTCAAGTATGAACTCCATTCCACGGTTTCGATATTCCGATATAACCTGAATATTGCAGTTTTACAAAATAAAGAGGATTAGGAAAATGATAATCATAGGTTTAATAAATTTAAGTATCTTTGTTGTGAGCCTGGAAATTTAAGGCAACAAAGTAAGTTAATATCTAAATCATGACAGCTGGAGGCAATGTAAACAGTGAAGCATACAACCGCGAAAGCAGTACCAGACACAATTCATCATTCATACTTACTGTTTGACAACAGGCTGTGCAACTGGAGGAGGAGTGACCTATAAGGCTCATTTGAGAAAACTGAGAAAGGGAACCGCGAATCTGATGAGGTAAAATGCCAAGAGGGTTTTCGGTACCTCCAGAGACACTGTTGTTAATATCGGCTTCTGCAAATATCCTGAAAATGTATAGTCAATATCTGAATTTCATGCAGGATACATAAAGCAGGTCAAAGAATACTTTCAAGGTTGTTCCACATAAATCAATGTTGGAAGAATTACCCTTGAGGATGATGCAAAATCCCTACTAAAAGTTCAACAGCAAGGGCAGAAGCGATAGGAGCTAGCCCCGGTCGGGTCACAGTACATTGCTGGTCCAGAGTGCGGTTGGACGTTGACTGCAGGAAGCAAGTATGAATTAGTTAGTTATATATGTAGCATCTCTTCAAATATCACACCACAATGCAAGTATGAAAATTACATCAGTTGGTGCAACGACATCATTGCAGAAATAGCACCCCAGTCTATGTTTCCCATTTGTATCATTCAAACGCAAATCGGCAGATGAAGAACTAGCTGTTTCAGCACTCAAGTCACCGGCGCTACTGAAAGGACCCGCTCCGTGGCGCATTACCAAGAAACTTTCAAACCCTAGTGCTGCAGTCATGGTAATCTACAAATATATAAATATTCATGTTAACCAAGAAGATGCAATTTAAACTATGAAAGGAATAGCAGTCGTAATAAACGCTTCAGTTTAAAATATGAATCATGTGTTAATCACTAATTGGTGATATAAAAGTATAAAGTGACCAACCTTGTTAGCATTGGCACAGAGAAGTGTTGGGAGCCAACGACTTTCCCTTGTATCCGTCAATAAAAAAACTGCATCATGAGCATCAATCAAATCGCACAAATGTCTGCAATCGTCAAGTACACTCTCCTGTTCATGGCTATTTACTGGGTGTCCAGGCATTGGTATAGCCATAACAATGCCTTCCGCTTCCTGAAAAAAAAAAAATTTAAAATTTTAAAAAATCGGTTATGTGGAAAATTTTACTATAGGGTTTAGCTTTAAGTGAGGTTTTAGGAATTGATGTTCTACCACTGCTGGAAATATCCGTTTGAGACTTTCAACTGCTGCTGTAGCTTTAAACTCTCCGCCATTAAGACAGTTATCCAAAGTATAAAGAGACTGCCTTAATGGATTAGACATAGCCACCCTGCCATTGTCAACTAGAGTAATTTTTCGGACACCCCATGCCTGCAGCGAAAAATATAAGTTATTATCAAGAATTGAAATATTGAAACAACAAAAAACAGGGTTTTCTCAATACTCACCATAAGCATGCGCGCAACCTGGCATCCAAGTGTGCCTGCTCCAAGGAGAAGACACTTGAGGGAAGACAAAGCACTCAAGTCCAAAGATGGCAAAGCACGCCACCTCATAAGCTTTAAATTCAAATCTGCAGCAGATACGGCCAACCTATAAAAACACATTCACATTCAAAGTATTAGATATGCTGAAAAAATAAGCTGCATTACTAAATAAAACCTACACGGGAGAAAATAATGAAGATAACAAACCTGGTTGGATCCATGGATTGTGCAAGACTAATACACCTAGGTACTTTTCTTCCCTTATTAAGTTCCCATCCTACTGCATTAGGCACCGAATCTTTCCACCCTATGTAGTTACTCTTTTCACATTAGAAACCCAACAAAATAAAAAGAAGAGATATCTATCAATAAAATAACTATCACGTAATTAAGGCACATAATTAATGCGGCTCTACCTTGTGGAACTGTTAATAATGCTTCACCAACAAGAGACAAGCTCATATCAGCAAAACCACGGTTCTCTCTGTAGCAGAAAAATTGAACAGACTTGAGATTCCACCTTGCAAAAATAAGTGCTAAGAAGTTGCGGAGAGGCCATCCAGGATTATTTGGGAGATGACACGGGTCGTAAAACCCAAATAGGATCTGCATATAGAATCCAGTAAAACTTCACAAAGATATCTATAGATTCATGCCCAGTGAGTTCTATGTATGATTACGAAAAAGCAACTTCACAAAACTTGGAATTAACTATCATAACATGAGTTTGAAAAAAGGGACCTTGTGAGCATTACTTTGACAAGCTTCCCAGTCCTTCAGAAGCCTAACAGTAGCACGTGAATTTGGATCTATAGCTACTAAAAAGAATGGGACATCTGCCACATATTCTCAACTATTAGGCAAAACATGCTGAATTCAGAGGAAGCAAAAGAAGTGATAAATGAGATTACTTCCACATGTTTGAGGAAATCAAGAGGTTTATACCTGCTGTGGATTTCGAACCACGCCACTCGTTACAGGCTGCAGAGAGAGACTCTGTCTGTCATTTATTTAAGAATAAAACAGTATCAACATCCATGAAAATAACGACCATACCAACAAAAACCGAGTGCTTAAAATAATGTAACTAAGAGCACCTCTTCCTTGCTCAACCACTGAGAAGCTGGACTTAAATTAACCACGGTTGCAGGAGGATCAATCATCAAAGCAGGGAAAGCAAACCAGTAATGAAAACTCCACTTTTTCAGGTCTGCAAAAGAAATAAGGAGAAATCTTGAAAGTACCGAACAGTCCTCCACAGCTCTTCCAGTTTGAATGTCATCCCATATCTAATTTAACAACAAATGGTAAACTGATGTGAGACAAACATTTTCAGTCGGAATGCGGTCGTGTTCACTTAACTCATCTCATAATAATGCCGACATGAACTAAACCGTTTACCTTTCTGGCCTCTTCCTTTAAGAGATTCTGTTTATCAAGTGCATGGAAACTCTCCACAGTATTAGTATTGTAAAGTATCCCCGAAACAGAACACCTGTTCCTGTTTCCGTGGCTTGGCTCTGGTATTAATGATGCTTCACTTGATTCAGAAGGTAAAGACTCAGATAAAAGAGTTAGATAATTCGATACTCGAGGGTGTGAGCAAGGTGCAAAGAAACCTGTAATCAAATCACAGCACTATAAAATGAATGGAGTATAAAAACTAAAAACATCATCAAGGTGCATAGAAACCTGTAATTCAAGATAATTATAGTAACTAAATTCAAGAAAAGAGTAAAGAGAAAAACCAAGAACGGGTATTGGAGAATCATCAATGCCGAGTTTGTTGAGCTTCAAAGATGACAATCTATGCCAGAATCCTTCGTCGACGGAGCTCTGCATCGGCGCAAATTGAAGCAGAGGTTTCTTGGTATTGGGTTCCACCATGGTTGTTTCTTTCTGCCGGTAGATCTGATGTTGATTCAAATTCAATAAGGTTCCAACGGATTTGGATTTTCAGTAAAATTGATTTCGATAGTTTTTGTTGAGTGACGTTTGTCTTGGTGTTCTTAGTCGTCAAAGGAACGTATGTTTAATGGGCCATATGGGATTGATTTCGTGTGGGTCTATAAATTGAGCTCTCTAATTAAAGAGGATTATTTTAGGGGATTTGTTAATGTACCCTAAAAATATTTATCTTATTGCGTGAAAAAATAATAATGTCATCAAATTTTAGAGATATATCTTCGGATACATTAACTGACAATTTTTTATTTTGAAGATACATCTTCGTAATGATTTCGTAGATGTATTTTCGGAGAGTTACGATGCAGTAGTAGAAAAATTGAAACAAAAACCAGCATGTTTTTAAAATAAAAGTATCATTGATATCATAAAATCAACCATGCATAAGGAATTTTAACATAGATCAAACATTGCATTTCAATATTCAGGTGGATGTAGCAACATCTTGATAATATTATAGACCGATCTCAAAACAATCGCATCCAGCTCGATCGGAACTTTTGATTCTAAACGGAAAATGTTTTCCACATAGCCCTTAAATTAGTGTTTGTCTTCAACTCATAGTTTCTGAACTCAATCTTCCTTTCTTTGTCAATGAATGGCGAGCGGTACTAGATCTTCACAATTTTCTGATTGTAGTCGCATGGTAGGAGCTCCTACAATGTGTATTTCAGATCTTCAAGAGGGGTGTACTCAGTAATTTTAAATTCTCTTGAGAGTGTAACACCGTTAAAGTGAACATTTCTGACATACCAAATATACTCATTCTTTTGTATTGTGTTTTAGTATGAAACAATAAGATAAGTGTCATATATTTATAGTAGTTGTAGACTAATACTGGCCTTAGAAATTATATCTTTTATCAGAGCACATTCCAGAAATGCATCTCCAGTATCACCCTTTATTTTGGAGATATAATTCCGGAAACTCTCCTAGCAGAACAGGATAAAACATAACATATAAAAAACATGTAATCAATGCAGAAATTTTTTGACAAACTTCAAAATGTATATATTAGACATCATAACACATTAATACAATGTTACTTACAATAAATTGGTAAATAAATACTAAAATGAACCAAAATACTTGTACTTTTAACATATTTCAATAAATCTGGATATTTCTCACACTGCTTCCTGAAATGTATAACAGCATCAGCATATAACTCTTTTGTAGAAGAATTTATTATAACATTCCATGCAACCATTATTTTTTCAACTATGACGCTCGCCTTAACCATTTTCTCATCTTCGCACTCTATCTTCTTTGACCATACCGCGTGTTTAACACAACTTCTCAAATTTTTTGTTATGTGATACCTACAAATTAATGCATACAAAGTTGAAAATACATTTGCAATTGAATTCATCAAAGCAGTATCACGATCGGTAACAATTACTTTCGAAATTTCTTCTTGGTCCTTCAATATTGCATGACGCACCTCTAAAGCCTAAGTAAAATTTTCATCTTTTTCACACTCTAGAAATGCAAACCCGGCAGAATAAGCCTTTTCAGTAGAGGTAACACCAAAAATTTCCAATAATAGAAGCTTGTACTTGTTGGTCTTATACATTGAATCAAATTTAATCCAAGTTAGATATAATATCAAATATAATCCAAGTTAGATATGTTGAGATATTAGATATAATATCAAATATAATCCAAGTTAGATATGTTGAGATATTATATATAATATCAAATATAATCCAAGTTGGTAAGTCCAAGTCTAATTAGGATTGTATATAAATAGTCATAGTTTGTATCATTATTTGTACAATTCAAGTGAATAATAATCCTTGTTTCCTTATTATTCTCTCTTTCTCTCCTCAATAAAAGTACCTCACGCACTAACAAATTAGTATCCAGAACTTCCAATTATTGTTCTTGATCGTGTTTTCAAGAATTTCACGTTAAAGATCATGTTTCTAGGACAAGTGAATCAACCGCTGCGAAGATGGCTGGTGATAAGGACATTCAGGTTTCTCTTCCAATGCTTGGCGGTAAAAATTTGATTCGATGGAAAAAATAGATGCAGTGCTTGTTTGGCTTCCAAGATACCCTAGAAGTGGTTACTGACGATGTTCATGCACTGGCCGCAGATGCAACCGAAGCATAGAAAACTGTCTGCAACAAAGTCAAGAAGAAAGATTATAAGGTTTCTTATTGTATTCAGACGGTGGTCGATGCTACTAACTACGAGAAAATCTCTAATGCTGAAACAGCGAAGGAGGCATGAGATATTTTTGTCAAGTATTATGAAGGAGGTGAGAAAGTCAAGGTTGTCAAGTTGCAGGCCTTGCATCGACAATATGAATTATTATCGATGGGAGATGAAGAAAAAGTTGTTGAATATGTGTCAAAGATCCAAAAACTTGTCAATCTCATGAAGGGTTGTGGTGAAACCATAACTGATAAGATGATAGTTGAGAAGGTAATGTGAACATTTATCTCTCACTTTGATCACGTTATCACAGTTATTCAAGAATCCAATCAACTTGAAACCCTAAAATTAGAAGATTTGGTTGGTTCGTTGGAAGCGAATGAGATTAGGATTGCCGAAAGGAAATGAGTTCAAGACTCGATACAAGCTCTGCAAGTTCAATCATGGAAAAGGAATGGTGATTCCAACAAATTCACAGGCAAAGTCGACAAGAATCGAGGAAAGAAGTCTTGGTCGAACCCTCACAAGCATCAGGTCGAAGATAGAGCTTCTGAATCCTCGAAAAGAGAAAGAGGAAACTATCGAAAGGAAAAAAAAGATAAGAAATTTATGCAGTGTTATAACTGTGAAAAGTAGGGTCATTTGGCCAAGAATTGTTGGTACAGGAAACATAAGGGATCAACAAGAAAGGACGAATAAGCGAACCTTACACGCCAAGATTCAGATGATTCTGAAGGTATGGTGGTTATGGTTGCAGTAGCGGATAACCATGTCGAATCAAATATCTGTTTCCTCGACTCAGGATGTTTGAATCACATGACTGGTCAAAGTTGTGGTTGGCATATTTCGACGAGTCGAAGAAGAGCAAGGTAAAACTTACTGATAATAGTTCGTTGCAAGCAGAAGGTACTGGAAACATAGTTTTTCAAATGAGTAATAGAGGGAAAGCTATGATCAAAGATGTGTTATATGTAGTAATAAAGTGCAACTTGCTAAGTGTTGGACAACTTGTCGAAAAAGGTTTCTCAATTGTTATGAAAGATGGGGCTTTAAAATTGTTCGACGCCAAGAATGATTTGGTCTTAAAATCCCCTCTGACTAAGAATAGGACATTTAAGACCATGATTAGTTTGACTGAAGTACAATGTCTAAAAATGTTATCGACCACAAGGATAGTTGGTTGTGGCATTTGAGGTTTGGACATTTGAATTTTCGATCACTCAGTCAGCTAATTACTCAAGATATGATAACTGGTATCCCAAGTCTTGAGATGCTCAACAAACTGTATAAAGGTTGTTTAGTCGGAAAGCAATCCATAAATTCTTTTGTTTCGAATATGCCAATGAGATCATTCTGCATACTCGAAGTGGTACATTCAGATGTATATGGTCCATTCTAAGAATATACCATTGGTGGAAACAATTATTTTGTTTCTTTTGTAAATGAGGATAGTCGAAAGTTCTGGATCTATGTGATCAAGAGAAAGGAAGAAGTATTCAAAATCTTTAAGAGATTCAAGATACTTGTCAAAAACCAGAGTGAAAAGAGGATCAAAGTTCTACGAACAGATGGAGGTGGTGAATACACATCTAAGATGTTTCAAAAAATTTATGCAGAACATGGTGTCGATCATGAGGTAACTTCTCCTTATACACATCAACATAATGGAATTGCATAAAGAAGAAACAAAACCATATTGGATATGGCAATATGCATGTTGAAGTAGAAGAATTTGCCAAAATCTTTATGGGGAGAAGCTATTTTGATTGTAGTTCATATTTTGAATAGGTTCCCTATTAATAAATTGAAGAGCAAGGTTCCCGAAGAAGTGTGGAGTGGAAAACGACCATCGGTAAGTCATTTGAAGGTGTTTGGATCTATGTGTTATAAGCATGTTCCTGGTGCAAGGAGAAGGAAGCTTGATGACAAAAGTGAACCTATGATTCTGGTAGGATATCATAAAATTGATGCATACAGGCTATTTAATCCAATCAATGATAAGATTGTGTTGAGTCGAGACATTGTAATTGATGAAAATTCTGCCTGGGAGTAGAATTTTAATGATGCAATTAACAAGCCATTGATGAGTTATGGTTTCGACGAAGAAACTGATGAAGTTGAAGTTAGAGAAATTGTAGATATTCCAGTCAAAGTTGATGTTGAAGCAGTTGCTAACATTCCCGACAATGTCGAAGTTGAAAAGGGTGTGGATGGTACAAGTCAAATACCTCAAAGAACTAGAGTTATTCCAACAAGACTTCATGATTATAAAGTGATTGGTGATGATGAAGTCACACCAAATGGAGAATCGGTTCATTTTTCTTTACTTGTAGGTGTTGAACAAATCAACTATAGTGAGGCTTTGAAGTTAAATAGTGGAAGTTTGTTATGATCGAAGAGTTACAGGCAATCGAAAGAAACAACACATGGGAGTTAGTCAAATTTCCAGCACATACAAAATCTATTGAAGTAAAGTGGGTGTTCGAGTTGAAACACAATGTTGATGGGTCGATTGTAAGACATAAAGCAAGTTTAGTAGCTCGAGGTTTTATTCAAAGAGTAGGACTCAACTACTCTGAAGTATTTGTTCCAGTAGCATGATTGGAGTATGTTCGACTAGTGGTAGCCTTGGCATGCAACCAAGGTTGGTCGATATTTCATTTAGATGTGAAATAAACATTTTTGAATGGTCCTTTAGACGAAGAGGTCTATGTCACATAACCTCCAGGGTTTTTGATTCATAAGGAAGCGAGTAAAGTATATAAGTCGCACAAAGCGCTCTATGGCCTCAAGCAAGCACCTAGTGCATGGAAGAAGAAGATCAACTCATACTTAGTCGAATTAGGATTTGTCAAATGCAAATCAGAGTATGGTGTCTATGTTCAGATTGTAACACGAGATATAAAAATCATCTGCTAATATGTCAATGTCTTGCTGGAAATTGGAAAAAGCTTGTAGAACTTGTCGAAGTTCAAAGAGTTGATGATGAAGGAATTTGAAATGTCAAATATGGGAAAATTATCTTATTTCTCAGGCATGGTGTAAGTGTTTAGTTATTGGCATGTATTTTTGGTAAAACCAGGTGTGTAAATGTCATGACTGATGTCATAACACTATGGATTATTAGGTTCTTTATGCAGAAAAAGTATGGCATACAGTAGCTACTGTGTATGAGTGTGTATCTGAGCATTTTGCAAAAGATCACATTTATTGCCTTCTACCAAAATCAGTAAACAGGAATTCTGATGTCATAACAAATGTTAAGACATCATGTACTGATCTAACAGATATGCAGTTTGGTTTATTCTGAGTTTTTTCAGGAAGATGGCTCATTCTTTCCAGAATAGAATCTCACGTGGACTTTAGGTTAACCTAGCTCAACCCTAATTTGGTTGATAAAGTCTTGTGACCAAGTCTTAAGGTTAAACCTAATTAACCCTAGCTTTTTGTGGAAACCCTAACTGAAGAAATAGCTGCTATATATTCAACAGGATTGCTGTTTAGAAAGTAACTCTTTTGACTGAAGATCAATCAGGAGCTGTATAGTTTTAACTGCTGTAATCCAAGCAAGTATCATTGTGATAAGTGACTTGGAATAGGTTTTGATTGTAAGGGTTTTTTTGTACCACTAAAAGCTTTGAAGCAAGAGTGTTTTGTGTCTCTTGACTAAAGCTTTGAAGCAAAGTCAAGTTAGGTTTATGTATCACTCAAAGCTGTGAAGCACGAGTGTTTGTGTTACTTGATTAAAAAGCTGTGAAGCATAATCAAGTGTATGTTCTGAAGAGTGTCTTCTTTAATTCATTAGACAATTGTTTAAAGTATCACTGCTGTGATTGAGGGGGGGTGAGTAGGAACTCAGGTTTAAGTTGAACTTAGATTGAAGTTGCATTGGGTAGGTCTTAAGTGAAGGAGATAAACTGGTTGGTTTATTCCTGAATTAATATCTCTTATAGTGGATTTCCTCCCTGGCTTGGTAGCCCCCAGAGTAGGTGTTGTTTCACACTGAACTGGGTAAACAATTGACTGTGTTCTTTACTATTTTTATTTACCGTCTTATAGAAAGTCAGATACGTTGTCATAACATTCACTGTGACATTGAGTATCTGCTGCCAGAATTTCAATTGGCATCAGAGCAGGCACCCTGCCTGTATTACTGGGTGAGATCTAGGGATATCACTTTCTGGAACTATGGACAAAGAATGAGTTTTTGGAAATAGACCACCCATTCTGGATGGAACAAATTATGACTACTGGAAACCTCGTATGATTGCCTTCTTAAAATCTCTGGACAAAAAGGCTTGGAGAGCTGCTGACAAAGGATGGAACCATCCCACCATAACTGAGAAAGATGGGACAATCAGTCTGAAGCCTGAGGAAGAATGGAGCAAAGAAGAAGATGAGTTAGCCCTGGGTAATTCCAAAGCTTTAAATGTCTTGTTCAATGGAATTCATAGAAACATATTCAGACTAGTACATCAATGTGAACTGGCCAAGGAAGTGCGGGACACTCTCAAAACTACCCATGAGGGCACATCCAAAGTAAAAATGTCAAGGCTTCAGATGCTGACTACCAAGTTTGAGAACCTAAGGATGAAGGAAGATGAAACCATTCATGAGTTTCACATGAACATCTTGGAGATTGCCAACACCTCAGGAGCATTGGGAGAAAAGATGTCTGAAGAAAAACTGGTGAGAAAGATTCTCAGATCCCTGCCTAAAAGATTTGCAATGAAGGTAACTGCTATAGAAGAAGCCCAGGATATCAGCAAGTTAAAAGTGGATGAACTCATTTGGTCTCTTCAGACTTTTGAGATGGGGATCAGTGACAATGTTGACAAGAAAAACAAGAGCATAGCACTTGTATCCAACTCTGAAGAAAAAAACAAGGAGAATGAAGAAGAAAATATTTCAGAAGCTATAGCCATGCTTGGAAGACAATTCAACAAACTCATCAAGAGAATGGATCCAAAGTCAAGGTCAAATGTTGAGAACATCCCCTCTGACATTAACAGATCTTATGACTCCAGCAGAAGACCAAGGTCTGAAGAGAAGGGAAATCAAGGCAGAGGAATTCAATGCCGTGGTTGTGAAGGATATGGGCATATTCGAGCTGAATGTCCTACCTTTCTTAAGAAACAAAAGAAAGGAATGACTGCTACCTGGTCTGACTGTGATTCAGAAAGAAATTCTGAAGAAGAATCTGCCAAACTAGCTACTTCACTAACTGGTGTTTGTACCTCTGAAAGTGACACTAGTGATGAGGAAGTGACATTTGAAGAACTGGCTGATACTTATAAGAAATTGTGTATCAGAAGTGCTGAAGTCTGTGTGCAAAATGAGAGACAAACAAAACTCATCATAAAGTTGGAGGCTGAAAAAAGGGCAGACCTTGAAACTATAAGTCATCTAGAAGGGGAAGTTCAAATGCTAAACTCAAAACTGAACTAGATGACCAAATCTGTCAAGATGCTGACAAATGGAACTGACAAATTGGAAGAAATCCTTCAGGTTGGACAAAATGTGAGAAACAAGTCTGGTCTAGGATTTATGGCAGCAAAGAAATCTGGTGCAGACAAGAAGAACAGGTATGATAAAAAAATGTCAAAGCAGATGTCACAACATAACACTCAACATCGGGAACAGAGAAATATGAAGAAAAGGTACCAAAGATGGAGATGTCATCATTGTGGGAGGTTTGGTCACATAAATCCTTTCTGCTTCAAATTGTATGGATACCCTAATCAGAACCCATGTGTCAAACCTAAGTCTAACAGGGTTCCACATACTCCTCAATGGAAGAAAAAGGCTACTGCCCTGATAGCCCACACTTCCCTGAGAGTCTCTGCAAAGGAAGACTGGTACTTTGACAGTGGGTGTTCTAAGCAAATGACTGGAATCAAGAACCTTCTCAATAATGTTAAACCTCACACCACTAGTTATGTGACCTTTGGAGATGGTGCTAGAGGTGAAATCAAAGGAGTTGGTAATTTGGACTGCCCTGGAGTTCCAAATTTGAATGAAGTACTATTGGTAAAAGGCCTGACTGCTAATCTCATTAGTATCAGTCAATTATGTGATCTAGGATTCAAGGTCAACTTCTCAAAATCTGAATGTCTTGTCATTAATGAAAAACAAGAAGTTGTAATGAAAGGAGTCAGATCTAAAGACAACTGTTACTTGTGGGAGTCTGAGAACACTAATTACTCCACTGTGTGTTCTATTGCCAAAGAAGAAAAAGAGGTGAAACTGTGGCACCAAAAACTTAGCCATCTTCATCTAAGAGGAATAAAAAGGATTATCTCCATGGAGGCAGTCAGAGGGATTCCAAGACTGCAAATTGATGAAACGAGAGTTTGTGGTGAATGTCAGGTTAGTAAGCAGACTAGGATGTCACATCCAAAGTCAAGACATCTGACCACCTCTAAGGTTCTAGAACTTCTTCATATGGGACCAATGCAGGTGAAAAGTCTTGGAGGAAAGAGATATGCCTATGTTGTGGTGGATAACTTTTCCAGGGAAATATCTGATGTGTTTGAAGTTTTTAAAGAACTGTACAAAAGAATTCAAAGAGAAAAAGAAGGGTGCATTGTCAGAATCAGAAGTGATCATGACAAGGAATTTGAAAACAGTAAGTTTAATGAGTTCTGTTCCTCAGAAGGAATTAGTCATGAATTCTCTTCTCCTATAAATCCTCAACAAAATGGAGTTGTAGAAAATAAAAATAGGACCATACAGGAATCTGCCAGAGCTATGATACATGCCAAAAGACTTCCTTTTCATTTTTGTGCTGAGGCTGAATACATTGCAGCTGGTAGTAGCTGTTCTCAAATTATCTGGATAAAACAGATGCTCACTGAGTATAATGTCACACAAGATGTTGTGACATTGTACTGTGACAATCTGAGTACAATCAATATTTCCAAGAACCCTATTCAGCATAGCAGGAACAAGCACATTGACCTTCAACATTACTTTATCAGAGACCTTGTAGAGGAGAAGACAATTAAACTGGAACATGTTGCCACTAAGCTACAGCTGGCTGACATTTTTACCAAGGCTCTTGATGCAAATAAATTTGAAAACTTGAGGGGCAAGTTGGGTATTTGCCAACATGAGAAATTGTAGCAATTAATTTTGCTTAAAACAAGGGTTGAAGGAGTTATTTTTGTTAAGTCTATTTTGAGTGGGTTAATCATATGTTTCCCCAATTCTTTCAAAATTATTAAGAAGTTGAATAGACACACATTTGCCTCCTTCCTCTCTCGACTTTGCAATAACTCCCATTCTCTCAATCAAAGTTTTCTCTCTAGTTGGTACTGGTTTTCTAAGACTATCAAAATGTCTCAAACATCATCCTCATCCAAGACGACTGTTTCATCTTCATCATCTGATCAAGATTCTCAGGCAATCACCTCATGCATGGATTCTGAAGTCCTGGAGATTACTCCTCTTAGAGAAATGGCAACTAACCCTTCCAAGGTCAAAAAGCTGAGAACAAGGCATGCAGGAAGGTCTCAGGCTACTTCATCCGGTAATCCCTCTCAACCTTCATCTTCTGTACCAAATAGGGAAGGATCAGCTTATGTACATCAAGCAATAGCTAGGCTTGTTACAAGAATCCTGAGTGAGAACCACTATGTACCAGGGATTTCTGTTCCATTAAATCAAGAATCAGCAAGCCCAAATGTTGAAGCAAATCCAGATGTCTCTGAGAATGTTGAGACACCAAATGACAACATTCAAAAATCATCTGAAAACCTTGATGATATTCAGAACCCCTCAGAGAAGAATGTTGAACCACCTGTTATTGATGTGGATGAAGAATACTCAGACAATGACCTAATTGCAAATATCAACCCTGGCATAGCTAGGAGAATGATAAACAGGAAGGGTAATCAAGATGCTGCAAAATGTCTGACCAAAGAGAAACCTGCTGATAAGAAAATCAGGTCTGAAGGCAAGACTGGTGCAGAAACTGTGAAGACTGGACTGTCCAAAGGGAAGGTGAAAACCCAAGTGCATACTGGGAGTCTCTCAAAGCCTGCAAGACAACCAATAACAAAGAAGAGAAAAGAACCTGAGCCTACTGATTCTGATGAGGAATCATAATTTGAAATTGATACTGAAGACATCCCTCTCAGAAGGAAACTCCCTTCCAGCAAAATGGCTAGAGTTCCTGAAGTCCCCACTGACAACATATCATTTCACCACCCTGAAAATGCCAATAGATGGAAGTATGTTTGCTTGAAGAGAATAGCCTTGGAAAGAGAACTAAACAATGGTGCCATGGACTGCAAGGAAATCATGGACCTGATCAAAGTTGCTGGACTAATGAAGACTGTGGTAAAATTTACCAAATGCTATGAAAATCTGGTCAAGGAATTCATAGTGAATTTGTCTGATGAATGTGCTGATGGAAGGTCAGCTGACTTTGAATGTGTATATGTGAGAGGAAGAAGGGTTAATTTCTCTCCATCTGAAATTAACAAATTTCTTGGAAGATCAAATGAGGCTTGCCCTGAACTAGAAGTTACTGACAATGAAGTATGCCAAACCATCACAGCTAGACAAGTCAAGTGCTGGCCCTCAAAAGGCAAGCTGAATGCTAGCAAGCTAAGCATAAAATTTGCCATCCTGCACAAGATTGGTGCAGCCAACTGGGTCCCTACAAACCATAAATCAACCATCTCTACAGGATTGGGGAGATTCATTTATGATGTTGGTACCAGGACTGAATTTGACTATGGCAGGTATATTTTTGAACAAACTTTAAAACATGCTGGAAGCTATGCTGTTAAAGGCCCTATTGCCTTTCCCTCCCTTCTATGTGGAATTATCCTTGCTCAGTACCCTGATATCCTGGTGGAAAGAGATACTGCTTGCAAAAGAGCTCCTGGTCTTGGGTTACACTACAAGCTATTTCAGGGATCTCATGTTCCTGACATTGTCATAACATCAGCTGAGACATCATCTGTAAAAACTCAGTCCAAGACATCTGAGGTTATAGCTGTATTGAAAGAGACCTGCAAAGAGCTGGAGACAAGGAAAAGACTCTAGAAAACCTAATTGCCAGATTAGAACAGGAGGAGACTGAAGGAAACAGAAGGGAAGAGGGTGTTGCTAAAGATCAGCTCAATGCTGAAGAAAGTAGCTCCTCTGAAGGTGACAGTGCTTAAAGTTTGGTGGAATTGACAAGCCTGATGCTGATGCTGTTGATGCAAGTGTCTTCAGATTTTATTTGTTGTTTTTATTACCTATTTTGGATAACTGTATAACATTTAAGTACATGTATCTTTGGCCTATTTGTGGCTAAAGAGGGGGAGATATTTTGTGTTAATTACTTGGTAGACCTCATATTTTTTCTGCAGTCATATTCATTCTGCTGCTCTCTATTCTCTGATTGCTTAGGGGTTTTAGCCAAAAATATGCCAAAGGGGGAGTTTGTAAGTGTTTAGTTATTGACATGTATTTTTGGTAAAACCAGGTGTGTAAATGTCATGACTGATGTCATAACACTCTGGATTATTAGGTTCTTTATGCAGAAAAAGTATGGCATACAGTAGCTACTGTGTATGAGTGTGTATCTGAGCATTTTGCAAAAGATCACATTTATTGCCTTCTACCAAAATCAGTAAACAGGAATTATGATGTCATAACAAATGTTAAGACATCCTGTACTGATCTAACAAATATGCAGTTTGGTTTATTCTGAGTTTTTTCAGGAAGATGGCTCATTCTTTCTAGAACAGAATCTCACGTGGACTTTAGGTTAACCTAGCTCAACCCTAATCTGGTTGATAAAGTCTTGTGACCAAGTCTTAAGGTTAAACCTAATTAACCCTAGCTTTTTGTGGAAACCCTAACTGAAGAAACAACTGCTATATATTCAACAGGATTGCTGTTTGGAAAGTAACTCTTTTGACTGAAGATCAATCAGGAGATGTATAGTTTTAACTGCTGTAATCCAAGCAAGTATCATTGTGATAAGTGACTTGGAATAAGTTTTGATTGTAAGGGTTTTTTTGTACCACTCAAAGCTTTGAAGCAAGAGTGTTTTGTGTCTCTTGACTAAAGCTTTGAAGCAAAGTCAAGTTAGGTTTATGTATCACTCAAAGCTGTGAAGCACGAGTGTTTGTGTTACTTGATTAAAAAGCTGTGAAGCATAATCAAGTGTATGTTCTGAAGAGTGTCTTCTTTAATTCATTAGACAATTGTTTAAAGTATCACTGCTGTGATTGAGGGGGAGTGAGTAGGAACTCAGGTTTAAGTTGAACTTAGATTGAAGTTGCATTGGGTAGGTCTTAAGTGAAGGAGATAAACTGGTTGGTTTATTCCTGAATTAATATCTCTTATAGTGGATTTCCTCCTTGGCTTGGTAGCCCCCAGAGTAAGTGTTGTTTCACACTGAACTGGGTAAACAATTGACTGTGTTCTTTACTGTTTTTATTTACTGTCTTATAGAAAGTCAGATACGTTGTCATAACATTCACTGTGACATTGAGTATCTGCTGCCAGAATTTCACATGGAATTTCAAACTTTGAAGCAAGGTATGGTGCTACATCAAAGGAAGTATGTCAAAGAGATACTCAAGAGATTTAGAATGGATGATTCGAATACTGCATCCTCACTTATCGAACCAAATATGAAGTTGGAGAAGCATGGAGAGGAAGACAAAGTCTATGTAACTTTGTTTAAACAAATTGTGGGATCTCTAAGATATGTGTGCAACAATTGAACTACTATAGGTTTTGCAATCAGATTAGTGAGAAGATACATGAGTGAACTAAGAGTGTCATATATGAAGGTTGCGAGAAGAATTATGAGATACTTAAAAGGATCGACAGACTATGGAATTCTATTTCAACGATATTATGAAGGCAAAGAAGCAACAATTACTTGTTTTTCAGATGTTGATTGGTGTGGAGATAAGGAAGATTGAAGAAGCACAACTGGATATTTCTTTCACGTATTTGGTGCCCCAATCTCACGGTGTTCGAAAAATTAACCCGAGGTGGCATTATCATCGTGTGAAGTTGAATATATAACATGATCATATGTTGCATGTCAAGCAATTTGGACCAGATCTTGAAGAAATGGAGGTTTGAAGAAACCTCTTGTGTTACAAATTGACAACAAGTCATCCATATATCTGGTGAATAATCCAATTTTGCATGGAAGAAGTAAGCATATCGAAGCTAGATTTCACTTCTTGAGGAAAAAGGTAAATCAAGGTGAAATTGAAGTTAGGCATTGCTCAAGTGAAGCACAATTGGCCGACATTTTCACTAAAGGATTGAAGATCGACAAATTCCTGAATTTGAGAAAGAAATTAGGAATAGTTCATATTAACTATGATTAGTGTAGGTTCGACGAATTGGATTGTAGGAGGATATGTTGAGATATTAGATATAATATCAAATATAATACAAGTTATATATGTTGAGATATTAGATATATATCAAATATAATCCAAGTTGATAAGCCCAAGCCCAATTAGGGTTGTATATAAATAGTCGTAGTTTGTATCATTATTTTTATAATTCAAGTGAATAATATAATTCTTGTTTCCTTATTATTCTCTCTTTCTCTGCTCACTAAAAGTGCCTTATGCACTACAAATTGGTATCAGAGCCCGGTTTTGAGAAAGGGACTAACTTACTTGTATCGAAATCCCAAGAAGAGGTGTTTTGTTGCAAGGTGTCAACGACAGTACAAAATGTCTTCAGGGGGAGCATTATGGACTCACACTTGTGAGGGGTGTTAGAATAATAATACAAGTATGAATAAGTGGGGAAATAGTCACACATTAGATAGAAATATGGTGACTTGAACATTTATAAGTTGGAGAATCTACTCACCTATCACCTTAAGGTTTTAGGTAGACAAGTGGTGTGTCTCCCACAAAGGTGCGTTGCACAAATGGAAAAGTCCCGAAAATAAAATGCGCCTCGCTCGACCCTCTACTAATTATTTCACTAACAATTATGAGAACATTTCCAAATGTGTTGAACAACTTTGTAGAATTAGGATGAGTCCAAATTATATCTCTAGCGGTCACTCCATCCTCGCACATTTGGTACCTAGATACGTAATTGTTATCATCTAGAAGTTTCAATAAGTGTTGCATTTCAGTTCTATCCCCCCTCAATGCTAATTTAGATTGATAATGCCTATTATAAACTTGCTTGATATTTGGGATATTCCCTGGACTTTTACGCTTCAAGGTTGCAAGAATGATTTTTGGTTGCACCAAATTCGATGTCATGTCAGAAACACATTTATTCTCTTTCGTCAAGAGGTGGCATTCAATTGGATGACCAAATAACTTTTTACACAAATCATAGTTATGTAAACCACATATCACATTAAATCTCCATTTTTTATTTTCCAACTGATAACCATGCAATTTAAAGGGACACTCACATTTTTTTGAATCGGCTTTATCTCGTTTGAAATTCTAGATAGGAGGTCTATATTTCTCACTTATTTCACAAGTCAATGTCACAAATGCACCTCTTATATTTGAACCATTATCATACCTTCTGATTACAACACCAAACCCCAGTTTGGATGCCTCTATATGAATCTATTGAAGCATGTGATCACGAAATTCAAACTCTTGTTCATTTTTAAATTGGTTACCTACATCTACCTCCTTCACAACTACACATGAATAATCCAAAGATACAATAGGTTTGAGGAAAGCATCGGGATGCACCATATCTAATGAAAACAAAAACATAAATACTTAGAAACATCTAAAATAGAAAACAGAATGCTAGAAAATCAGAATAAACAACTTTTGGAAATGCATCTCCGGATGAGTTCATCCATAATTTGGAGATACATTTATGGATATAATGTAACATTTTCTGCTACAAAACAGGATTAATGTGAGCAATGAGGCTTGAAATGAATGAACTTTACCTTGAATTCAAACATCTTTTGCTCCTTCGCATTTGATGAAACACAAGAATGAAGATTTTGATTGAAAATCTTTATTGAGAATGGATGGGTTTATGGGGAAATGGATATGAAATTTGATCTTGCAAGTGACTATTTTTAACAATAACACATTTGATTTTTCCAGAGATGCATCTCCGAAATAATTTGACATGCAAAGGTGATAGATTTTCATATTCCCATTCTAAAGGTTCGGAGATACATCTTCGTATAACAACCTGGAATCGACAACAAAAAATATATTAGATACTATTCAATGGAGATGTATCTCTGGAAAAAAATCTTGTTGGCATATAAGGCGAAACCATTTTTTCTCGTTGGCGTGTAAAACAAAAGGTGCATACGGAAATGTATTTTCGAAAACTGAGAGGTATTTTTGGTTTTCCATATAATTCTATTCTACCTCTTAGGGTGGACTAAAAAATTCCCTTATTTTAAGAATTTTATCTAACACTCCCAAGAACGCGTCCCACACCCTATAATTTTTAAAATTTCTAATTTTAACCCTCTTATAGTTTTTTTATAGTTTAATGAACTACTTTATTGAATTTTAAATATATATATATATATATATATATATATATATATATATATATATATATATATATATATATATATATATATATATATATATATATATATATATATATATATATATATATATATATATATATATATATATATATATATATATATTTATATTGCATCCCTACATCATGTAGCGGTGAAAATCGGAGATCAAGCTATTAATTAACTTGACTTGCAAAAGCAAGAGTCGCCACCGCGCTTTATTATTTCCAAAGGAAAAGGGAAAAGAGCGAAATAAAACCCTAAAATATGCAATGTATAATAATACTTAAAAGTAATGAAAATACAATGCGTTTTGAAAAAGAGATCGAGAGTTCGGGGGTTGGTTATACAATGGGAAGGTATTAGCACCCAATGCATCTGCGGTACTCCGCAGGAACCTTTTGAAATATCTGTTTTTGGTTAAAATTGTTTGTTTGATTAAAATGGTTCGTTTGGCTAAAAGATGGGTATGGACGAGATTTTTGAAGATACGACGACCTAGTGTCGAAGTTTTGACTTAAAAGGTGTGAGTTTGAAAATGGGGTCTTTTGGAAAATTATCTTGAGTTTAGCAAAATAGTAATCAAACAAAAAATGAAAAAGGGTATTCGCACGATCGGATGAGATGTATTTGATGACGTGAAGTCAACAAATTTAAATCTTTCCCTTGGAATTAAAACCACAGACGGATAAATAAGCTAAGAGTATATCAAACCTTAGGTGAAAATAAATCACAAGCCGACAGCATCATCAAAAAAAAACCTAATGTGAGATAATGCTCCAAGCATCAGATAAAGCGCAAAGGCGGTGGATAAAGCTCACGGTGTCAGATAAGAATCCCTGCATCACAAGAGATATACCGATAAAATCTAACAGCACGGGAAACTTATGTGCGTCCGCACAATTTTCAGAAGTTAGTTGGAATTAAAAATAAAATCACCATGCGATGAAAATAATATTTTCAAAACCTGAATTTATTTACAAGTAAAATATACAGTCAAAATATTATGTACAAGTATATATTTACAGTACCAAATGTTAAATCAGAATAGTAAAATAAAATGAAAAGGTAAAAGGGAGAAGTGTAAGAGTTATTGATGCGCTATGTGAGAATGGATACTTAAAACGATTTTCGAAAACCTTCACAATAAGCAAACTCGTTAGTAGCATAAGCGGTATAAAAATTAAAATGAATGAAATCGCAACAATTAAAAACTTTGTTAGAAATCACAAAATAAAGAAATGAAATGAAATTGTATGAATGCACATGAATATTTACAAAAATAAAAATCAAGAATTCATGACATTATTCCATGTAAACACAAAAAATCAACATTGTGCACATTATTTCAAATGTATCAAAGGCAACCACTATTTCAAGCACAACGGAAAACAAATATCCAAAGCTCACTTTGCGACATGAGAAATTGAATTCAAAACATAAACCAAATAAATGATGATTACTCAAAGTACCCAACAAAAAATCAACATGGCATTCAATGTTCTAAACACATTTAAACTCAAGCAAACACAATGTTGAACATGGTCATCAATTCATTTGAGATTCACATTGCAATTTACATCTTATATGCAAGAAGTTAGAAATGATTCATATGCATACACATTATGTACAATAGAACCACTTTGATAAACTAAAAATTAATATGAAATAATTGAATAATAAACTAAACATTTAAAATTTTAGAGATTTATCTATGAGAGAATAAATTAACTAGACTATAAATAATAAAATAAAAATTAATTTTAGAAAGGAATATAAGAAACACAAACAAAAGCAAACCACCCATGCTCAAATGACTTACTTGCATTGTCCACATGAACAGCTACAGAAAACTCAGTTGGTTGGAAACAAACTAGCACCCTCATCACCATTTCGTTCAGATTCATTGCCTTCAAATCGTACCCTGCAGTCTCAAAGCTTGCATAGCTGAAACCATCTTAAGGAGTAATATGAATTGTAGATACAACAGGCCCCTCAACAGAGTTCATTGAATAACCACAAGGTTCAAAATCAAGGTCGCAAATTTCAGAATTTGGAAGAATTTTTCTAATGCCGGAGTTGACGGTCATCTCGGCAGCTGAACCTGTTTGTTCTTTGAAGAAAACGGATGCTTTCTCTCTGTCTAAGCCGGTCATACACATCTCAAGTGTGTAGACAGAATCTGCTGGGCTCACGGAATCGGCAGAGGCACAGTTGGGCAGAAGATCAAAGGGAGTATGGTGGTGATAATGATGGCGGGATAGCGGGTTAAGGCGCGACACTGCAATCTGAAGGGGACGAAGTTCATCCTAGCAGTAGGAGCGTGAAGTTGATGATGTCTAGTGAAACATCAGAGTTTGAATTAAGAAAGCACGGAGATGACAAAGCTTGAATCAACACGAACCTATGAGAGATTGAGGCGAGATGATGAACAACATAGCACGACGGGAGCGATGAAGGGATGTAGAAGGAAAAGCCGCTGCATTTTAGATTGAGAGAGGAAGAGATCGTGTTTTTATTCTCTTATGTTTCAAATCTCTTGAGTTCTAATAACATGTTCATGTTTCCTGGATCTGTTTATGCTTTTTCTGGGATAGTGGCAGTATTTGTGAAGGTTGTGAGGGGCATGAGCAAGAAGAGAGCAAGGACAACAAGAAGAACAAAAAAACAGCGGCAGCTGAAACTGTTAGAACCAGAACAGGCACTGTCATCACTATGCCTTTGGACATAGCCCGTGAAACTGAAAGCGCCATCAATGACTAACCCTCTTAATCTCACCTTCTGAATCCTTTTGAAGGTAGATCGATCTAGTGAGAGGGTAATCAGTTGAATGGGTTGAAAGAGAGAGAATCTCCGACAAGAGTCACCTGTGACAGCGATAGTAGACTATGTTGTTGTTGGATTTTGTTATTGATTGAAAAGGAATTGTTTATTGTTGATTGAAGAATAAACAATTGTAGGGTGTGTTATTTGAGTAATGTTGAAGAAGAAGCAATGGGTTTATGAATGAGAATCTGTTTTTTTTTTTGGGAAGAAATTTGGAGTGGTGGAGTTATTGTGAAGAGAAGAGGATAGTTTTGGGGACTGATGCGCAAAGAGAGAGGAATAATTGAAGAGCTATTTACTGTGATGTTATTTTGTTTTTTTCTCCCCTTCTACAAAGTGATAAAGGTGCTACTTAAATAAGAAAATAAAGAAGAATATTGTTTTCAGGTTTAATCCCATCCGTCCAAAATTATTAAATCTGCATCTATCCGCTATTTTTGCTAACAGCCAATAAGAATCAAGCACAGTGTAAATAATATTTTTGTGACCAAATAACCCTTAAATGATAAAAATAACCAAAAAGACTAAGAATATTAAAATTAACTCCATTGAAAATAATTTTTTTTGAATCTTTTCTGAATAAAAAATAAGGACCCAAAATGACTAAAAACAATAAAAAACGGAAGAAAATTTATCCGAAAAATTAATATGAACACATTAAAATAAACTGCATGTAAAAAAGATTAAAGAAAAAATATTTAAAAGTCAAAGTCAAAATAAAATGATAATAAAAATATCAGGCTAAACAGACGTTTAGGGTTAAAAACGAGACTTCGAACTGTACCGAAAAAATAAAGCGAGCATACCGTCATAATCTACGCGAAACGCAGATTCATAAAATGATCGGTAAAAGGTGAAAACTTGAAATATTTTCTCGCTAATTTCCCGCATAGTGTCGAATCGCTTTTAACAGTCTGTCTATAAAACCAAAATATTTTTATTATTGACATATAAACAACTTGGAGCAAGGCAACAAATGAGTAAATAGATAAAAATGCATGAAGCAAAATGTCGGGTATTTTACAACTGAAAGACGATGCAAACTTTGATTTAAACTGACTTTTTCTGATCAACTTAAATACGACTAATGATGCAAAATGTGATGAATGAAGATATTTACTAATGATTGTGACCAAATGACAAAATATGGTATGAATGTGCGACTGAAAAAATTAGGGGCGACATTTAGGGTGCAACAGTTGTGCCTTGATGAATCAATCTTCGAGAATCCACAATCAACCATACTTTTGGCCTGGGAGACTCAAAACCTTAATTGAGGCGCGACACCTGATGCTCTTGATTCAGACCTGTCTCTGCACATGACACAAAAGAAAACATGAACATACACCTTTGTATGCGATTAGAAATTAGTGATACATAGGCTAAAAATGTTCAAAACACTTGACAATCTTCGCATAGTCAATGCTCAAAGGTGAGACGTTAAAACCGACCGTATTTCGTGACCTTGACTTATCTTTAAAAATGCAACAATAAAAATGGGATCTTAGGTCAAAAATTGGGGTACAACAGCTGCCCCTATTTAAGTTTCTTCTATCTGGAGATATGAAGATTGGGATCTTCATTTCGACGAGATTGAAGGGACTTAAATATAGAATACACAATTTTTGGCCTTAAGATACCGCGATTATGTTCATGATATGATATGAATGTAATGCTCTGAATTTTATGGGGAATGACGCCATATGAGACAGACTATGCTGGAGAAACCAAGCACATTACACCGTAATCCTACAGGGGAACAGATTATAACACCACTGGGGAAACAAAGTTATAGACTTCAAATGAGAGACTCTTGAATGATTTACATTAGTATTGAGACTGGAAAAGGTAATGATTTACATCAGTACTGTAACTGGAAAAAGAAATGATTGACATCAGCACTGTGGCTGGGAATAAAATGATTGACATCAGCACTGAGGCTGGAAAAGAAATGATTTACATCAGCACTGAGGCTGGAAAAGGATTGATTTACATCAGCACTGAGGCTGGAAAAGGATTTCTGACTTCTGAATTTCACCGAGAACGGTAACACAATTCTTCTTTAACCAAGATATCGTTTGAAAAGGATAAAATAACAAACTTCCCCATGGAACTCTTCTAAAGAGGTGTCGTTTGTTGAGTAAACATTATTGTTGGGGATACACAAGCTGCTCAAATAAAGAGGCCGCCACTTGCTATCTTTCAAAGGTGTCAATAACATACAAGCTGCTCATGAAGAGACCACCACTTGCTGTCTTCAAAGAATATTAAAGCACACAAGCTGCTCATGAAGAGTCCGCCACTTGTTACCAAAAACCCACAAGCTGCTCATAAAGAAGCTGCCACTTGCTGTCTTCAAAGAATATCAAAGTACACAAGCTGCTCATGAAGAGTCTGCCACTTGTTGCCAATAACCCACAAGCTGCTCATAAAGAAGCTGCCACTTGCCGTTTTCAAGGGAACAATAACACACAAGTTGCTCAAATAGATAAGCTGCCACTTGCTGTCTTCCAAAAATACTAACGTACAAGCTGCTCATGAAGAAGCTGCCACTTACCATTTTCCGTAAATACTAACGTACAAGCTGCTCATGAAGAAGCTGCCACTTGCCGTTTTCCGTACAAGCTGCTCATGAAGAGACCGCCACTTGCCGTTTTCAAAAAGTGTTGATAACATACAAGTTGTCCATGAAGAGACTGCCGCTTGCTGTTTTTAAAAGTGTTGATAACATATAAGTTGTCCATGAAGAGACTGCCGCTTGCTATTTTTAAAAGATAACAATAACACACAAGTTGCTCATGAAGAGACCGCTGCTTGCTGTTTGTCAAGAGTATCCATAACACACAAGTTGCTCATGAAGAGACCGCCGCTTGCTGTTTGTCAAGAGTATCCATAACACACAAGTTGCCTCATGAAGAGACCGCCGCTTGCTGTTTGTCAAGAGTATCCATAACACACAAGTTGCCTCATGAAGAGACCGCCGCTTGCTGTTTGTTCCAAGGTATCAATAACATACAAGTTGCTCATGAAGAGACCGCCGCTTGATGTTTTTTCCAAGGTATCAATAACATACAAGTTGCTCATGAAGAGACCGCCGCTTGATGTTTTTTTCAAGGTATCAATAACATAAAAGTTGTCCATGAAGAGACTGCCGCTTGATGTTTTTTCCAAGGTATCAATAACATACAAGTTATCCATGAAGAGACTGCCGCTTGATGTTTTCAAAAAGATACCCATAAAATATCATGAAGATATTGCTGGAGGTGAGAATCAATAATTTCATCGAGGATGGACAAACTGATCATGAAGAGACCGCCATTTGTCGTAGAGAAATCAAAAATAATCAAACTGCTCAAATAAAGAGTCAGTCGCTTGTTGTCATGTCGATATTCCAGAAGAAGGTTGTGATAACACTGCTGGGGAATAAAGTTCATCTTCAATGGGGAACCATGAATAAATCCTTCTTGAGGAGACCAAGTATTTACGTTGCAAAATAAATGCACTCTCCATCTAGGTTTCACAGCCTAGAGAGATCCACAGGGTATCGTTCACAAGAGACAAAGCTCAATCCAGGAATAAACTGGAGAGAAAATAGTCAAACAAGACTCCACCCAATGAGGAAACAACTCAAATGGGGATTTATCCTATCCAGAGATGGAAAAGGAAAGCTAAAGCAAGATTCTTCCACGAGAGTTAACTCAGTGGGGAATTAGAAAAAGAGGCGCACTTTCTGCTTAAGTTGACACTCTATTTGGAAAGATCAAATACGCTATTTGAATAGACATAACCAAGGTATACACACTCAATGACATCAACAAATACAACTGTGCATGCATGATGCAAGTGTGAATGAATAAATGAATGTCATGTATATGCTGACAAAACAGACAGGGGAGATAGACTGAAGATGATAAGACGTCATAGTATAGCTCGACACTCGGCTAATCTCAACAGGATGGGAACATTACTGGAGATAAAACACAGGCCATCATTGGAGCAAGGTCCTTTTACAAGGCTTAAATATCTCTGGAGGGAAAGATATTTTCAGGTAGAAAACCCAAAGTCCAGTCTTCTATTGCAAACAATCCATTGAAAGGATAACAACACGAACAAAGTTTCAGCTGGAAAGAAGTCTTGCTTAGCCGGAGATACTGGGAACACCACCCTCCGATAATGTGTGCAAAACATATCACATATCTTGACAAATCTGGATTGCCCCTAGGACTAATTTTGGATGCCCCAAGTTTATTGCTGATAAGCTGTGTGATGCACGACAATTCTTGCGAATAGCTTCACTTCTAACATGCCCCGAGCTATATGGTTGATGAGAAGAAATCGTCTCAAGAGGATTTTACAAAAGACCTGGCATTCACCATGCTCTGGTGTCTTCAAACTCTTAGAGAGATTCGTCAAATCTCGAAGTGATTGCCCTGAATTGACTGTAGTTGGCACAACGAAGTCTTCAAATTTTTGCCCCAAAAGAGTAAACAAGTTGGGAAAACATTAACTGGGAGAAGCAACATGTCCATGTTCAAGGTCTTTAGGTGACATGCCCCTGGATATGATTTTTCTTGACGTGATCCGCCAATTACTCAACATAGTTTCAGGCCTTAAAAGAATAAACTCATCACTGGTGCTTATGTGAGCTTCCTTGATATCAAACAAATGTTTTGCAGTTAGAAAAAGTTTAAAATGAGAATGAAAATTCTAATGCAACAGTTATGTAAGTCTTGAAGATTTTGAAAGATATCGCACAAATTTTGCGAGTTAAAGCACCATTTATTTTTGTATGGGAAAAACATATGATACCAACATAACTATTTAGAACATTCATGGGAGTCAGGAACACTATCTCATTGAAGTATGCTTTCAAAATAACCTTGCTTCAATTAGGACTTTTGAAGGTTGTAACGTGGTCTGGTTCATGGTTTTTAGAAAAAAAGATTTTAAGGCTCAAAATATTTGGTGCCCACCCCTTCTTCATGATGTTCTCCAACCCTATGTTCAGTTAATTCAACATGAGTGTTCATCTCTCAAAAGGATTTTGTGACGGTCAAGGAAACGACGAGGCTTTCGGAGTAGAAACTACCTTTATGTCTTCGTGTTTGTAGTCACCAATTTGTTCTTTGCTGAGGACTTTTCTTTGTAGTCCTTTCTTTGCAATTTTATTTTCCCTAATTTTTGCCTGAACTAATTTTCGAATTGATAGTCCAGCGGGATGCCTTAATTTTGCCTAAGTCACACGTTTTCATGTTTTTTTTTGACTTAGTAGGCTTTTCTTTTTCTCGATTTTTGACTTTTTGAACAAAAAGTGTGACATTAGCTTGTATTTGCTTGTTGATAAGATTGTGATTGCCTCTTTTCTTGATGAATGAGGGATAACATTATGGTTCCACATCCTCTAGATTCATTATACATGAAGGATAGCCCTCGTAGTTTCTCTTCAAAAAAAATCTTCCTTATGAATTTCGAACACTCAGTCAGATTAACTAAAAACTACCCTGCCCCAGGTTAAAATTCAAGGTTTTTTCGTATAGAAAAGAAACTTCTGCTTCAAAGGCTCAAAAGGGGTTAGCAAGGGATTATCTTCCTTATATCTCCGGTGTTTAGGGATTTGAAACAATGCATGTACATCATCAACAAGATTTTATTCAAAAGCATACAACCAGAGACTTTGTGTTCTTTAGATCATCATCCTCCCTTCAATCTCTGCCTAGGCAAGAGAACGAGCAACAATTTGGTATCATAGTGCAAAAGTAATTTAAAATTTGAAAACAAACATGAATGAAACGAATGAATTTCTTCAAGACAAACATACTCATTGTATTAAGATAATCATTCAGATGCAAACAAGTTCTTACATGCAAACAATGTTTTGATAAACAAGAAAAATTACAAAAAGCAGAAATAAGTTAATAATCTAGGAAGGCTTTCCATCTAGACTTGAATTACCGAAAACATCATTCAAAACTCAAAGTGACCATCAATCGTGTTTACTCTTTGGCACATGCTTGATTTGAACTTCAAAACCAACGTCCTTGAATGACAAGATACCACTTCTGACCAACTTCTGAACCTCAATCTTCAAAGCAAAGCAACCCTCCAAGTCATGCCCAAGAGCACCTTGATGAAAGGTACAAGCCAAATCAGCTTTGTAGTACCAATGTATCTTCTCAGGAACCTTCGGTGGAGGTCGGGTCTGAACCAAATTCCTCTGCATCAGGATAGGGAACAACTCTGTATTGGAATTGGATCAAACTGGGTTTTCCTCTGATTAGGAACTTGCTGATTCTGTTGATGAATAGGAGAAACATGATGATTCTGACGATGATTATTTCTTCCTCTGGTTCTCTTCTTGGAAAAGTTATTATCAAACTTCTTTACACCATTAGCTGAGCTACCATCTTCATATGAACATCCCTTCCCAACATCTTCTTCTAGACGCACTTCCACATTCACCTTGTCAGGAAAGTCATTAGGTGCATTAACCATCACCTTCTCATGAGAGAATGATTTTAGAGTTTCAGTGAATACTTTTATCATCGCTTCCTCCCTCCTAGAAGGATTGACTTGGGCAGCAACCAGAATTTCGACCAAACCAGTTAAGTGCTCCATACTAGCTTTCAAAATAGTCATCCCTCTACGGAGTTCAGAAATCTCTTGTTTGATATTTTCCCTTGTTCTCTTAGCGCGAGTGTTGTACTGGTGAGACCAAAGAAAAAATAAGACTCGAAAAAAGACCTTTGAAAGTGAAACAAAAAATGTAGAATGATGTATGATATGCAAAAGAGAGTTTTTATTTGATTTTCAAGGAACTCAAGATATTAAGTTGTAAACATCAAAGTATGAAGATAGAAGATGAATTTTAAATTGGCTCAAAACATTGATCAAGTTATCATCAAGATCAATCATCCATTTTGGTGGATTAGGGTTTTCGCCCTATCAACACCCAAGATCCATTGAGCTCGACGAAACTTGTGATGTTTACGAAGAAAGACCTCCAAATTCCTTCAAAGTCAAGTGAAAAGGGTTTTATGGATGCATGAATGCATGGCTATGCAACAACCACAAGCAAGGTCACAAATAAAGTCGAAAGGTTCAACGTCACGAGCATGGAGTCAAGGTAAGGAACACCCCCAAGGTATGTACTAACGGTTTAATCACATATGTAGAACAAGGTTCTAAGAGTTCCCGGAGTCTACATTCCTCCTTCGGATATTACCAACATCTTGATTACTCAATAATCAGCAATATTCTCAAGAGAAACTCATCCGAGCGTAGCATCGCATAACAATTACTTCCAGATTACTCCGTTATAATCTCCGCGCTACACCTAAAAGGCCAAGGTGGGTTAAGGGTTCTACGGTTCTCAGCTTCTTTGGCTCCCAGGTCGAAAATAATAATGTCTTCCCGATTACTCGGTAAACAAATATTATGTTCAAAAGGGCCTTCCACTGAGTGGGGGATCTCATGCCTTCTTCTTCGGGATTACTCCCTCAAAGTTAACATGACTATACCGCCCGTCCTATTCCTAAGTGTAACTTAGTCCGGGTATAGGACTTGTCCTTTGTAAATATTATCAACACCCAAATAATCACAATATATACATATAATCAAACAATCAAATAATGATAAAACAGATAAAACAAATTAGGCTTAACCAACTTAGGGATGGACCAGCAAGAGGTCAATCTTTCCCCAGCAGAGTCGCCAATTTTGTAGCGGTGAAAATCAGAGATCAAGCTATTAATTAACTTGACTCGCAAAAGCAAGAGTCGCCACCGCGCTTTATTATTTCCAAAGGAAAAGGGAAAAGAGCGAAATAAAACCCTAAAATATGCAATGTATAATAATACTTAAAAGTAATGAAAATACAATGCGTTTTGAAAAAGAGATCGAGAGTTCGGGGGTTGGTTATACAATGGGAAGGTATTAGCACCCAATGCATCTGCGGTACTCCGCAGGAACCTTTTGAAATATCTGTTTTTGGTTAAAATTGTTTGTTTGATTAAAATGGTTCGTTTGGCTAAAAGATGGGTATGGACGAGATTTTTGAAGATACGACGACCTAGTGTCGAAGTTTTGACTTAAAAGGTGTGAGTTTGAAAATGGGGTCTTTTGGAAAATTATCTTGAGTTTAGCAAAATAGTAACCAAACAAAAAATGAAAAAGGGTATTCACACGATCGGATGAGATGTATTTGATGACGTGAAGTCAACAAATTTAAATCTTTCCCTTGGAATTAAAACCACAGACGGATAAATAAGCTAAGAGTATATCAAACCTTAGGTGAAAATAAATCACAAGCCGACAGCATCATCAAAAAAAAACCTAATGTGAGATAATTCTCCAAGCATCAGATAAAGCACAAAGGCGGTGGATAAAGCTCACGGTGTCAGATAAGAATCCCTGTATCACAAGAGATATACCGATAAAATCTAACAGCACGGGAAACTTATGTGCGTCCGCACAATTTTCAGAAGTTAGTTGGAATTAAAAATAAAATCACCATGCGATGAAAATAATATTTTCAAAACCTGAATTTATTTACAAGTAAAATATACAGTCAAAATATTATGTACAAGTATATATTTACAGTACCAAATGTTAAATCAGAATAGTAAAATAAAATGAAAAGGTAAAAGGGAGAAGTGTAAGAGTTATTGATGCGCTATGTGAGAATGGATACTTGAAACGATTTAAGAAAACCTTCACAATAAGCAAACTCGTTAGTAGCATAAGCGGTATAAAAATTAAAATGAATGAAATCGCAACAATTAAAAACTTTGTTAGAAATCACAAAATAAAGAAATGAAATGAAATTGTATGAATGCACATGAATATTTACACAAATAAAAATCAAGAATTCATGACATTATTCCATGTAAACACAAAAAATCAACATTGTGCACATTATTTCAAATGTATCAAAGGCAACCACTATTTCAAGCACAACGGAAAACAAATATCCAAAGCTCACTTTGCGACATGAGAAATTGAATTCAAAACATAAACCAAATAAATGATGATTACTCAAAGTACCCAACAAAAAATCAACATGGCATTCAATGTTCTAAACACATTTAAACTCAAGCAAACACAATGTTGAACATGGTCATCAATTCATTTGAGATTCACATTGCAATTTACATCTTATATGCAAGAAGTTAGAAATGATTCATATGCATACACATTATGTACAATAGAACCACTTTGATAAACTAAAAATTAATATGAAATAATTGAATAATAAACTAAACATTTAAAATTTTAGAGATTTATCTATGAGAGAATAAATTAACTAGACTATAAATAATAAAATAAAAATTAATTTTAGAAAGGAATATAAGAAACACAAACAAAAGCAAACCACCCCTGCTCAAATGACTTACTTGCATTGTCCACATGAACAGCTACAGAAAACTCAGTTGGTTGGAAACAAACTAGCACCCTCATCACCATTTCGTTCAGATTCATTGCCTTCAAATCGTACCCTGCAGTCTCAAAGCTTGCATAGCTGAAACCATCTTCAGGAGTAATATGAATTGTAGATACAGTAGGCCCCTCAACAGAGTTCATTGAATAACCACAAGGTTCAAAATCAAAGTCGCAAAATTCAGAATTTGGAAGAATTTTTCTAATGCCGGAGTTGACGGTCATCTCGGCAGTTGAACCTGTTTATTCTTTGAAGAAAACGGATGCTTTCTCTCTGTCTAAGCCGGTCATACACATCTCGAGTGTGTAGACAGAATCTGCTGGGCTCACGGAATCGGCAGAGGCACAGTTGGGTAGAAGATCGAAGGGAGTATGGTGGTGATAATGATGGCGGGATAGCGGGTTAAGGCCGACACTGCAATCTGAAGGGGACGAAGTTCATCCTAGCAGTAGGAGCGTGAAGTTGATGATGTCTAGTGAAACATCAGAGTTTGAATTAAGAAAGCACGGAGATGACAAAGCTTGAATCAACACGAATCTATGAGAGATTGAGGCGAGATGATGAACAACATAGCACGACGGGAGCGATGAAGGGATGTAGAAGGAAAAGCCGCTGCATTTTAGATTGAGAGAGGAAGAGATCGTGTTTTTATTCTCTTATCTTTCAAATCTCTTGAGTTCTAATAACATGTTCATGTTTCCTGGATCTGTTTATGCTTTTTCTGGGATAGTGGCAGTATTTGTGAAGGTTGTGAGGGGCATGAGCAAGAAGAGAGCGAGGACAACAAGAAGAACAGAAAAATAGCGGCAGCTGAAACTGTTAGAACCAGAACAGGCATTGTCATCACTATGCCTTTGGACATAGCCCGTGAAACTGAAAGCACCATCAATGACTAACCCTCTTAATCTCACCTTCTGAATCCTTTTGAAGGTAGATCGATCTAGTGAGAGGGTAATCAGTTGAATGGGTTGAAAGAGAGAGAATCTCCGACAAGAGTCACCGGTGACAGCGACAGTAGACTATGTTGTTGTTGGATTTTGTTATTGATTGAAGAGGAATTGTTTATTATTGATTGAAGAATAAACAATTGTAGGGTGTGTTATTTGAGTAATGTTGAAGAAGAAGCAATGGGTTTATGAATGAGAATCTGCTTTTTTTTTTTGGGAAGAAATTTGGAGTGGTGCAGTTACTGTGAAGAGAAGAGGATAGTTTTGGGGACTGATGCACAGAGAGAGAGGAATAATTGAAGAGCTATTTACTGTGATGTTATTTTGTTTTTTTCTCCCCTTCTACAAAGTGATAAAGGTGCTACTTAAATAAGAAAATAAAGAAGAATATTGTTTTCAGGTTTAATCCCATCCGTCCAAAATTATTAAATCTGCATCTATCCGCTATTTTTGCTAACAGCCAATAAGAATCAAGCACAGTGTAAATAATATTTTTTTGTGACCAAATAACCCTTAAATGATAAAAATAACCAAAAAGACTAAGAATATTAAAATTAACTCCATTGAAAATAATTTTTTTTGAATCTTTTCTGAATAAAAAATAAGGACCCAAAATGACTAAAAACAATAAAAAACGGAAGAAAATTTATCCGAAAAATTAATATGAACACATTAAAATAAACTACATGTAAAAAAGATTAAAGAAAAAATATTTAAAAGTCAAAGTCAAAATAAAATGATAATAAAAATATCAGGCTAAACAGACGTTTAGGGTTAAAAACGAGACTTCGAACTGTACCGAAAAAATAAAGCGAGCATACCGTCATAATATACGCGAAACGCAGATTCATAAAATGATCGGTAAAAGGTGAAAACTTGAAATATTTTCTCGCTAATTTCCCGCATAGTGTCGAATCGCTTTTAACAGTCTGTTTATAAAACCAAAATATTTTTATTATTGACATATAAACAACTTGGAGCAATGCAACAAATGAGTAAATAGATAAAAATGCATGAAGCAAAATGCCGGGTATTTTACAACTGAAAGACGATGCAAACTTTGATTTAAACTGACTTTTTCTGATCAACTTAAATACGACTAATGATGCAAAATGTGATGAATGAAGATATTTACTAATGATTGTGACCAAATGACAAAATATGGTATGAATGTGCGACTGAAAAAATTAGGGGCGACATTTAGGGTGCAAGAGTTGTGCCTTGATGAATCAATCTTCGAGAATCCACAATCAACCATACTTTTGGCCTGGGAGACTCAAAACCTTAATTGAGGCGCGACACCTGATGCTCTTGATTCAGACCTGTCTCTGCACATGACACAAAAGAAAACATGAACATACACCTTTGTATGCGATTAGAAATTAGTGATACATAGGCTAAAAATGTTCAAAACACTTGACAATCTTCGCATAGTCAATGCTCAAAGGTGAGACGTTAAAACCGACCGTATTTCGTGACCATGACTTATCTTTAAAAATGCAAAAATAAAAATGGGATCTTAGGTCAAAAATTGGGGTACAACACATCACATACCAGAATTATCAAAAAATTTGATAGTGTTAACTTATATTTTTTAAGTGATTGAAAAAAGTCGACTAGTTTAAGTAATTGCAAAAAAAAAATACATTACCTAACTTTGCAAAAACTATGGTACACTTCTATATCACATATTGAATTTTTTTTCTAAATCCAATATCATACATATATCAAAAAATCAAATAATGATTATTTTGAACTTTGTTAAATAATTACAAAAAACTACTATCATTGTTTTAAAAAATATATATGTTATTGCATTTCTATTAGCGCGTGAGGTACTTTTAATGAATAGAGAATAATGAGAGAATAAGGAAATAAGGATTCATATTATTGAATAATAAAACTGATTACAATATATCTATTTAAATATAATTAAATTGTATACTAAGTGACAAACCCTAACCCTAATTAACTTGGACTTGAGCTACACAACTTGGATTATATCACAATATACCCTCTATAATCCAAGTTGTCGAGCATACGCTAATCATAGTCGATCTGAATAATTCCTAATTTCTTCCTCAAATTCAGAAATCTGTCAATCTTCAATCTTTTGGTGAAAATGTCGATCAACTGTGTTTCACTTGAGGAATGTCTTACTTCAAGTTTACCTCAATTTACCTTTTCCCTTAAGAAGTGAAATCTACACTACAAAAAATAATATATTTCATGACGAAGCTTTCACCTTAGCCAGAAAAAAAATCAAGGTATTATGCCAAGGCACACCATGCTTTATTTTTTTTATAAAAATAAAAACAAAATATTCCCTCTATTTTTAACAAAACCGAGGGGAAACACAAATCAGGCACTATGCCAAACAAGCACATAGATAACGCTTTTTTTGGCCATAGACAGCGCTTATAAGCGCTTCCTATTCATGTGCTGTTGTAACCTTAGGCAACGCTTTTAGTCTATGTGAAAGCGCTGCTTAATGTAGACCTTAGACATCACAACGCTTTCAGGAAAGATACAATCAAATTCTTACAAAAAAACAAACTATGAAGCCCAGATTTCGACTGGACAATAGTTTAAATCCTCAACAAGCCGTGAATCCCAGATTAAGATTGGATAATAGCTCAACAAGTTATTATGAAGCCTGGACTTCGACCAGACGACAATACAAGTTCACGTGAAACCTGGATTATGACCAGATAGCAGATAAGGGATATTGTGTAGCTTGGATTACGACCAAATAGCAATTCACCCAGCCAGATACTATAAAGCTCGGACTATGACTGGATGTTTAGTCAGCCCACAACCAAAGGGAATTCCGGATTACGACCGGATAGCCATTTGAATTCTTCTAAAGCTTGGATTATGACCAGACAAGAAGAAAAGTATTCTGAAACCTGGATCATGACCAGACAGCAATATAGAATACCATGAAGCCTGGATTGCGACCAGATAGCAGCACAAGACCTCGCGAAGTTTGGATTTCGACCAAATAGCAGTTTACCTGGACCATTACTAAGAAGCCTGGTGTCGACCGGATATTAGTATGCCATAAATTCAAGTTAAAGCCCGGATGCGACCGAGTAATATTTGAATTCCTTCTGAAACCTGGATTATGACCAAGATAAGAATGGAGAAATTGTGAAACCTGGATTACAACCAGATAGCAAGTTTAATCTCATCCCCCCAGTAGATCACTATGAAACCTGGATTACGACCAGATAGCAATTATTTTTCATCTCTTCAACCAAGAGATGATTCCCCAGTAGAATAACGGACGACTGAAGCTCCTAAAGTTACTATTTCTACCCCGATAGAGACCAACATTCCCCAGCATAGTCCTCCTCAATAACAGGTATACGGACTCTCGCAAAGGAATCTCTTATGCGATCGACACTTATCGGATGGCATCTTTAAGACCATCTCCGACAAGATTCTGTCACATCTCTAAATGGCATCTTTAATCCCATTCCCTCAACTACGTTTTGACGAGTGCAAATTTACGGGCACTCTAGTGTCCAATCATTCTTTTACCTTCGAGTCACGAACGACAAACACGCCAATATAACTCTTCAGGTTCAAGAAGATTGAACAGGGGCAGCTGTTGTACCCCAAAATTTGCCCTCTTATTTTATCAAGATTTCCCCTCACAAGACTCTTTGAACTCAAGACCAAGCTAGGGTTTGCTCTGCTCAAGACATCTCCTTGCACTGTTGATCTGAAATTAGGGTTTGAGTTTGCACAAGGATTTTTGGAATTTCAATGCTCAATGTGACTTTCATACTTCATGTTGTACCTCTAAGATTGCTCATATCAAGTTTCAAGCTTTGAATCAAATTTTTGCCCAGTCAATTGGACAGTTGACCTAAAAATCAGCTATATTGGAGAAAAAGTCAACTGTGGCCAATTTACAGTCAAACCTCATAATTTTTTATCCACATCAACATTATAGACTCATATGAACCATTTGATCAAGTTTGGACCACAACTCCTCAAGAAATTTGATCAGATCACCAAAAGGGCAAAATGGTCATTTTTAGGGTTTTGACTGTAGAAGGGCAATTTCTAGTTTTTGACCTAGCCAATGGTAAATTGGGTTCAATCATGGATTCAAGGACTCAATGGCATCATCTTGACCTAATCACAAGGATCAAAAGATCTCAATTGCATTGAATTGACAGATGAATTTTCCAGTCAACTGATCAAAAATCAACTGTACACTGAAAAGTCAAACTTTGACTTTTTGGTCAAAATCAAGTGCCAAGGGTCATTTTTCATCAAGATGTGTCAAAACATGAAACTTGTTCACCAAGAAACTTAATTTTGCAAATTAGGGTTTAAGATTGAAAAATTTCATAACTTAGAAATTTTTTTAAGTTATGAAATTTTCTTATTTTTTCCCAACTTTGCCCAACTTTTTCACCATGATGCAATTGGATTCAAACAAAACTTCCAACATGAAAGTTGTAGTCCTACACAAAATCTACAACTTTTATTCACAAAGTTTTCCCAAAATATGCTTGGATCTAAATTTATGAATTTTGGAACAAGGGTCCATGAAACTTTTAACTTAATGAAATTTTGCCCTAGTTTAGGCAGGATTTTGACCTATCTTCATGGCAATTTTTCACCTAGTTCCAATTGTAGTTTCAAAATTCATTTCAAATATGGATTGTATATAATGTTACAAGCTTTCCAAAATGTGCAAGAACTCTCCAAAAGCATTTGTGGTTAGGGAGAATCGAAGGTTTGAATTTGGCAAAATATCACTTTGATCCATGGCATTTTTCATGTTGATACAAGTTGCAATTTCTGTCCAGCCTTGCTTGTACTTGTTTACAGGTCCTTAAACCCTTCCAAACTCAAAAACTGAATTCAAACACAATGGATTAAGGCATTATTCTGATCTATAGAAGTTTACACATTGAATTAATCTAAAAATGGCAAAAAGTTAACAATGCCATTTTGATAAAGGTTGCTTTTGAAAATTTGTTTCTCTTGAGCATTGCACCAAGCCTGTTGCAGCAAACCAATTCCATAAAATTAGGCAAAAGTATACCAACTCTTAGCAGAACCTAAGCTAGATCGTACAAGCTTTTGCATTGTCATTTCACACTTTTCTTCAAAACCAAGTCAACTTGCAAAAACCACATAACTTGGCAATCTGATAAAACCAAAGCTTGTCAACATTTCAAACAAGTTTTGCATATCACACTAAGTTAGAAGCACGAGTTAACCACTTCTCCAACCTTCCAAAACACCAAAATCACATTTTCTTGCAAAACAGGGCAACTTCTGCAGTTTGACATCCAAAGCAAAATCCACTCATGCGTTTTGCTTGCAACCACTTCAAACACCTTCTAAACAACACACCTAAGCTATCCCAACCATTGGCCAGCAACTGTAACCTTGTTTTCAAGCTTCACCATTTTTGAATTATGACTGTGCAGGTTGACTCCTACAAGCTTATTCATGCAAGTTCAAAGCTAGCTAAACATTGGGAAAGCTCCAAGGAACTTCAAGCAAGCTCACAAGCATCTCAGGCCTCACTGAAAACCCCTGCATTGCCATACTCGAGCTGGACTGAAACAGGTAAAGTTCAAACTTCTATCTCTCTATTTAGGAATCATTAGGCTTAGGTTTGTGAATAAAAATGTAGTACTCATTGCCCTTAAGTTGTACATATGCATAGATTTCATTTAAGTTAACTGAGCTGAGAGAATTTGAATGATGAACTTTTTGAAAAAGCTAGGTTAGAAATTAGGGCCAGAGAAATTCTCTCTGGTCTTTGAGAGTTAGGTTAAGTTTTTATATGGTTAGAATCGTATGATCATGCTCTATAACTTTCACGTTGCAAGTTTTTGCTTTAGAGCACGTATGCAGGATTTCCAGATTTGAACATCAAGCGCGCGTTTTTGTTTGTCACAAGGTCAGGGATGAAGAGATCATGGGCTGGGCTTGGTTGTTTCCACTATTGACACACCCTTATTGCTGTTTACACCCCCTTGGCCCATTGTTTTATATTTTCATATTTTTTCATTTCTTTTTTTAGTTTCTGACTTTATTTTATTTTTCTAAACATAAAAAATTACTAAAAACATTTTCTAAAATTTTCATATTTTATTTTATTATTTTAATTATTTTTTGGACATAGAAATAATTATTAAATAATATACTTTTATTTTCTTAAAATAAAAACTTCTAAATATTATAAAAAATATTATTTATTTTTATTTTTATTATTTATACACTTAAATAATATTTTCTCACATATTTTTTTATATTTTTTTTAACATTTGTATATATTTTTATTCATTTTATTATACATAAATAAATAATTATAATATATATATTTTCTTAAAACAAATTAGGGTTTCCACCCTTAATAAAAATAAACTTCCTATTTTCTTATTTTTGATACATTAAATAGTTGATTTTTTACATACATAAAAAATAATACAAAAACATTTTTGCATATTCATATTTAATTGCTTATTTAAATATTTGTCCATTTATTCATTTGTACAAAGAATTCAATATGGTTGTAATAATCTTAGGGTTTTATTTTCTTGCAAATATCCCCCTATTCAAACTTGTACCCCTCTCTCCATAATCAATGTTGTAATAGTATTAGATTTACTTTTACGCTTTTATTGCTTTCAAATATGCCATGATAGAAAGATTAGGGTTTGTATGCAATTATCAAAAATCAAACAAATAGCTTGACTAAAATAAGACAAAAATGTATGAAAATGACAACACAATGCACACAAGCACCCCTAGGGTTTCATCCACTTGTTGCCTTAAAAATGGCCATGGTATGCATGCTAGGTATCTTGGCAAAACAAAAAACAAAACAAAAAGATCATAGTCCCTCGATGACGCTATCTTGGTTTCCTGTACAAAAATGATCTAGTCCCTCAAAAAACTTGCTAAGATACTTGGCAATATTGTTATCATGGTCATACGATGACCCGCGCCTGTCCCGTTTAACATCCAAACACAAGGTTGCTTACCAAATACAATGGTAAAATAACAATGTAAAAGGGTTAAAAATGTGTAGGAAAGATCTTTGAGTAGGATAGACAACTCCTAGTTACTTGATCCCTTGCAAACATCCTTGCTATTTTCAAAAACACTCAACACATTTCAAAACAATTTCCCAAAACAAAATTTCAAACATTGAAACATTTTTCAAAAGACAAACACCTTTGTAAAACATTCAAACAAGAATTATTACAAAGGTTGCCTAGACAAAGGCCTCTTTTCAAAATATTTTCAAAACCACACACAAAGCACCATTTCAAACAATTGGATAAGCAAAGCAAGTGATCTAAACAAGTAACTAAGAGCCCATGGAAAACCATGGATGAAAAGGGTGCTAGCACCTTCCCTTTTCATAATCTACCCCCTGAACCCAAGAAAACATCTCAAAGGTATTTCCTGTGCTTTTTGACCTTTCCTTTGGATAAAATAAAAAGTCGGTGGCGACTCTTGCTAAATCGAAACATTTGCGAACACAAACGTAAAACCTCTAGTCAGTTCTCCCACCGTATCACAGAACTGGCGACTCTGCTAGGGAGTCATCAATAAAAGTAGGGTTACCTTAGGGTTTTAAATCACCTTTACATGCTTATCTTGTTTGCTTTGATTGCTTTACATTTGGTTCTATTGTTTGGGTTTGAAATCCTCTACCCGGATTTGGGAAACATTCATAGGTAAATAGAAATACACTATGGAAACTGTGCGGGGTATACCGACATGGTTGAAGCAATAGCTATATTAGTGCGACATATTTGTGGGTACCGGTAGCCTTTGAGTCAATCAAAGAGAATACGGGGCCGCTGAGTGATGTCATGAAGCACTAATGGACTTTTAGAACCTTTACTTGACCATCTTGGCCTTTTTAGGGGTAGTGAGATGACCGGATTTGGTGCAGTCCGAAGTTGGTAGATACTCGATACTACACTCATTGAGGGTTGTTTTCTTGGAATACTTCGGTCGCCAGTAAAGTGGTTAAACTGAAACAATGAACACAGAAAATAATCCGGTGATATTGAGCTCCTTAGAACCCAATTACTATTTATAGGACAGGTTGAGCCAACTAAACTTCAAGAGGGTACTTACCTATGAAACCCCATGCAAGTCTGAAACTAGGATCTTGTGTGATTTGTTTGTAGATATACTTGTGCATACATCATGAACATCATGAAGCATCATATGCATCCACTAACCATTTCAAGGATTTTGGAGCTTCATCTTTGTTCCTGTTTTGTAGGTTATGGAATCACTCCACAGGAAAACAATCCAAGTCAATCTTGTGAGAATTCCTCCTCTACTCAAGGAGCTTGCTTCCGAGATTCCAGAGAATTCTCCCTTCACTGAAATACATGGTAGACTTCTCAACTTGGTCAACTCCAACATAGAAGAAGACATGGTGAAAGTTCTCTTCCAGTTCTTTGACCCCCTACACCACTGCTTCATATTTCCTGATTACCAACTAGTGCCTACTTTGGAGGAATTTTCTCAACTCCTGAGGATTCCTATTCTCCATCAACTACCCTACAACGGTACGGAAAGAGAGCCAAAGCCTGAAGATGTTGCTCAAGCCTTACACTTGCAACCATCTGATATTAAAGGTCATTGGGAAATCAGAAGTGGCGTCAAGGGTTTCTTGGTAAAGTTTCTGTTTGAGAAGGCACAAGACTGCTGGAATTCTCTAGATCTGCAAGCTTTTGAAGAGATTGTAGCACTTCTCATCTATGGGTTGGTCTTGTTCCCAAACCCTGATCAGCTTATAGATGTGAATGCTGTCAAGATTTTCATATCTCGGAATCCTGTGCCTGCATTGCTTGGGGACATCCTCCACTCATTTCAAACACGAACAATGAGGAAAAGAGGTGTTCTCATGTGCTGTACTCCTCTTCTAGCAAGGTGGTTTATTTCTCACCTTCCCCAGTCAGTCTTGAAGAATGAGCAAGGCTTGAGGTGGTCACAACGATTGATGACTCTTACACATTCTGATGTTCATTGGTGTTCTCGGTCCAGAGAAAATGTCATCATGATTGATCGTTGTGGGGAATTCCCTAATGTCCCATTACTTGGCATTAGGGGAGGCATTACCTACAACCCCTGCTTGGCTCTGAGACAGTTTGGGTATGCCCGAAGGGATGGCCCTCACGACATGCTGATTCTAGACTTGGTTTTTGACTTCGACAATGACGCTCAAGGACTTCGACAAAGGTTTATCTGAGCTTGGAGGATTCCCAACAAGGTGGACAGTAAGACCCTGGGACACAAGAATTCCACCCCCCTTGAGCCTTACCTCAAGTGGGTACGAACCCGCGCCCAGAGTCTTGTGATGCATTACCCCTACATTCTCCCTATGATCAAAGAGCCTGTTATAGAAGGAGAGGTTCCATACACCCTCCTACATCTTGACATGCCAACATCATTGGAAGACTTACAAAGGAGTTGGATACAGCTCAAAGGAGAATGCAATACTTTCAAAGCCCAATTCTACGCCAGTGAGAAGAAGGTTTTAGAACTTACTCGTCGACTCCACGAAGAGAAGACTCTCAACACCTACATCGCACCAAAGAGGATGCGCAACGTCTTTTTACCTTAGAATTTTGTATTATTTTTCCCATGGGGAATTTATGTACTAACAATTCTATCTTATTAATATGACGTGTGTTCTTTTTGTTTGAAACAAATTTGAATTTCTGAATCCTTGAATGCATTACATGAATACATTTCATTCATCATATGCATAAACAAGTCTTCACACCAGGTTTCCTTATCTCTCTGCTGTTTATTTCAACAAGATGGATATAGAGCAGACGATCAAAGACTTACAAGCGTATAATTCACAGTTCCAACAACTACTCATGACCTTGGCAAAGGGTCAGGAGGATCTTAAAGAACTGTTAGAGAAGGAAAAGGAGAAAAAGAAAAAGAAAAGAGTTGGTGTGGCTACTTTGGGTAGAAGATTTGAAGGTCAAACTAGAAGGGTCCTGGATTTCCCCTCATAATCTGATGAAGGGATAGGTAAAGAAAGGGAGTTGTAGTACCATCTGAGTCTGAGGCTGAAGAAGAAGAAGAGGAGGATGAAGACTATTCTAAACAGCAGTACCCTCCTGCAGATGACAAGTACAAGAATCTGGAAGAACGTCTGGCAGCCATGGAAGTACAAAGAGTTCCTGGGCTGGATTTCGAAGAGTTAGGTTTGGTTTATGGGATTTTCATTCCCCCCAAGTTTAAAGTACCTCTTTTTTCTAAATACGATGGGGTGTCTTGCCCAAAAATGCACCTACGGTCTTACGTTAGAAAAATTCAACCTCATTCTTCTGACAAGGACCTGTGGGTCCACTTTTTTCAAGATAGTTTGTCGGGGACGCAATTGGATTGGTTCTACCAGCTTGAGAGGTATGATGTGCATAATTGGGAGGATTTGGCTACTGCCTTCTACAGACAATATCAATATAATGCGGATTTAGCACCAACCTGTACTCAATTACAGAGTATGGGCATGGTTTCTAATGAAGGCTTTAAGGAGTATGCCCAGAAATGGAGAGACTTGGCTGGAAGGGTGCAACCACCATTATCTGAGAGAGAGCTTATGGATATGTTTTTGGGGACCCTATAAGGTCAATTCTTTAATCACTTGATCGAAAGTTCGTCTGTGGGGTTCACCAAGTTAATTCTGACTGGTGAGAGAGTTGAAGCCAGAATCAAGAGCAGGAAAATTCAGAAAGATACATCTACTTCTGTTGCCATCAAAAAGCCTTTTCCAACAAAGAAAGAAGTGTCAGTTGTTTACTCCCAAAGAGGTCGGGGAAGAGTGGAGCGCCGGCCAGCAGTGGGGGCCGTAATGATTCAGAAGTCCGCATCTGATCAGCCTAGAAACAGTCAACCAAGGAATGATCAACCCAGAACCAACCAGCAAAGGGTGGAAAGGCCTGCATGACAATTCACTTGGATAAACATGACGCCTGCTCAGGTTCTACCCCATCTCTTGAAATTAAATCTTACAACCTTGAGAGAGGCACCAAAGAATCCGATTACTTCTTCTCCACACCACCATCCCAATGCCAAGTGTGCTTATCATTCAGATAACGTGGGGCACGACACCAACAATTGTTGGGCCCTCAGGAATAAAATTCAGGATTTAATAGACGACAAGGAAGTGGAATTCGACACCCCTGAAAAGCCGAATGTGATCTCTGCCCCAATGCCAAAGCATGGCCACAATGCCCATGCTATTGAAGAAGATCTTTTTGTTGCTGCCATTGATGATTTGATGACTCCATTACCAATAATCAAGATGAATCTGTTGAAAGCCGGGATTTTCCCAGGTTGTGAAAAAGATTGTTACCTCTGTTCATCCTTACCATCTGACTGTCCATTGTTGAAGTTAGGCATCCAACTCCTAATGGATAATCAAGAAATCCTCTTTGAGAAAACTCCTGTTATACTGACTCCTATCAACGATGTTGCTATAATTACCATTTCCACCAATCTTTCCAAGGTCTCCAAAAGACCTGTTAAGATTACATCCGATCCAAAGATTATACCTCTGAAGATAACTATGCCGGGGCCTATCCCATACAAGTCCAACAAATCAATATCGTGGAACTATGGAGGAGAGATCTTCTACCATGGTATTAAGAAGATTGAATCAGTTGAAGAAAGTTCCGATGAAGAAACTCCTGACATTGGAAATATTGCTGGGATGAGTAAAATCACCCGCAATGGAAGAATTTTCTCTCCAGAGATTGCTCCTCCAAGGGCAGTCTTCGGACCCTCAAATGCTCATAAGGTTACTCCTGTGCCAGCCAACATATCTGTGAGAAAACCAGTTATCAAAGAAATTGTGAATCCTATGGTCGTACCCTCTATTAATGCTGCTGATAAAGGTAAGGGGATCCAAGAAGCGCCCGTCAGGACGAGGGCTCAGCCTTTGGTCATCCCTGAGACCACCCAAAAGGAAATGGAGGAGATTTTAAAAATAATTAAGAAAAGCGACTATGATGTCGTAGAACAACTGGGGAAAACCCCCTCAAAAATCTCTATGCTCGCCTTGCTGCTTTGTTCCGAAGCTCATGCCAAAGCTTTGATCAGATTCTTAAAGACGGCCCACGTGCCTAAGGAAACCTCCGCGGACCAGTTCCAGGAGTGTGTAGCAAGCCTAACAGCCGACAATGGTCTTGGCTTCTCCGATGCCGATTTAACATCTAAGGGTAGAAAGCATAATAACGCGCTGCATATCTCAGTGGAATGTAGGAGGACTACTCTAGCTCACGTTCTGGTTGATACTGGGTCGTCTTTAAATGTCTTGCCGAAGAAAGAATTGGACAGATTAGACTGTGAAGGTTTGACCATGAAGCCTAGCAATATCACTGTCAGGGCCTTTGACGGTTCTAAAAGGATGGTCCACGGGGAGGTGGACATCCCGATTAAAGTGGGAACAGACACTTTCAACTCCATATTTTATGTGATGGACATCCGTCCTTCCTATTCTTGCTTGTTGGGAAGACCCTGGATCCACAATGTTGGGGCCGTCACTTCTTCTTTACACTAAATGCTCAAGTACCCAGTCCAGGGGAAAATTATAACACTTCATGGCAAGGAGGAGTATATGATAAGCCATCTAAATTCATTCCGCTATGTTGAATTGGATGGTGAATTCATCGACACCCCATTTCAGCACTTTGAAGAGATTTCTCCTGAAGTTGCAGCAACCAAGACAGTGTCTTATGTGCCTTTGATTACCAAACATGTGCCTCGAATGTCATCCCTTAAAGATGCAAAGGCTGTAATTGAAGAAGGAGGAAGCACAATTTGGGGTCAGCTACCAGAATTTCCTTTCAAGACAGATAAGTTCGGCTTGGGTTTCACTGCTTCTACTCAAAAGATTGTGCGCCGCTCCCGGGCTGGAGGGCCACCATTGAAGATCACCCATCATGGAGTTCATGCTTTGGAGGATGGTGAAGATGAGAGCAACTTTGAAGATTGGATTTTCCCGACTGTTGATGGAGGACTGAACAACTGGGAGGCAAAGGACTTTGTTCCCATTACTTTCATAAATCAGTAATTTATCTTTCGAACATTTTCTGTTGGTCTGTAATAATTCTTAAACAATTCGTACACTTGTTTCCTTATGCCTTACCTGAGGCATATAGGTCCATTTGTAAGGGCTTGATTTTTCATCTTCATATGCCATTTTTAATGAATCATGGACGTTTTCACATATAAACTTTTGTGTTCATTTTCTTTCTTTTTTACATTTTATTTGTTTAAAGGTGTCTATCCCTTACACACACCCACACTCACAAAATGCAGGTACCCTTCCATTTCGGATTCCATGGGTAACAATTCTGCTATGGCCTTCATTGAATCTGAAGATCTGGTCAATCATGTTGAATACGAAGGTGATGAAGATTGTGAAGTGCCGGGAGAGTTGGCTAGACTTCTACAACAGGAAGAAAGGGCTATTCTGCCCCATGAGGAGCAGTTAGAGACAATCAACTTGGGTTCTGATGAAGACAAAAAAGAGGTTAAAGTGGGTGCCAACCTAAAGCCAAATGTCAAAAAGTGCTTAGTTCAACTGTTGAATGAATATGTTGAGATCTTCTCCTGGTCCTACAAAGACATGTCGGGACTCGATATAGATATTGTGGTTCACCGTCTCCCTATAAGAGAAGACTGTCCACCAATTAAGCAAAAAGTCCGCCGCATGAGGCCCGATATGTCTAAAAAGATCAAAGTGAAGTGATGAAGCAGTTCAATGCTGGGTTTCTCGCTGTTACTTCCTATCCACAATGGGTTGCTAACATTGTTCCCGTGCCTAAGAAAGACGGAAAAGTAAGAATGTGCGTGGATTACAGAGACTTAAACAGGGCTAGCCCTAAATATGACTTTCCACTACCGCACATTGACATCTTGCTTGACAATACAGCTCAACACAAGGTATTTTCTTTCATGGATGGATTTTCAGGGTACAACCAGATCAAAATGGCCCCTGAAGACATGGAGAAGACTACTTTTGTTACACAGTGGGGTACCTTCTGCTATAAAGTGATGCCATTCGGACTGAAAAATGTCGGGGCAACCTATCAGCGCACCATGGTAGCTTTGTTTCATGACATGATACATCATGAGATTGAAGTCTACGTAGACGACATGATAGCCCATTCACAAATAGAAGAAGAACACCTCAACCACTTGCAAAAGCTGTTTGTCAGGTTGAAGGAGTATAAGCTCAGACTGAACCCTAACAAGTGCACTTTTGGAGTTAGGTCCTGTAAACTCTTGGGTTTCATAGTCAACAACAAAGGCATCAAGGTCGATCCTGCCAAAGTCAAAGCTATACAAGAAATGCCTGCCCCTCGCATTGAGAAGGAGGTCAGAGGTTTCTTGGGACGCCTAAACTACATTGCAAGGTTCATTTCTCACCTAACATCTACCTGTGAGCCAATCTTCAAGCTGTTAAAGAAAGATCAGGTGGTGAAATGGAATGATGACTGTCAAGTTGCTTTCGATAAAATCAAGGAGTATTTTCTAGAACCTCCTATCTTGATGCCTCCTGTCGAAGGAAGACCTTTAATCATGTACCTGACTGTTTTGGATAATTCAATGGGGTGCGTATTAGGCCAACATGACGAGTCTGGCCGAAAAGAGCATGCCATTTATTATCTTAGCAAAAAGTTTACCGACTGTGAGACCCGCTACTCACTGCTCAAGAAAACTTGCTGCGCTTTGGTATGGGCTGCTCGCCGGCTAAGGCAGTACATGTTGACTCATACCACTCTACTGATTTCTAAAATGGATCTGATCAAGTACATCTTCGAAAAGCCTGCTTTATTTGGAAGAATAGCTAGATGGAAAATGATCCTGACTGAGTATGATATCCAGTACACGACCCAAAAAGCTATAAAGGGGAGTGTGCTAGCTGACCATCTAGCTCATCAAGCTGTCGAAGATTACCAGTCTATGAAGTTTGACTTCCCCGACAAAGACATTATGACATTGGACAACATTGAAGATAATGGACCGTATGACGGACCTGAACAAGGATCCCAATGGACTCTGTACTTTGATGGTGCCTCCAACGCACTTGGGAACAGTATCGGTGTTGTGCTCATCTCTCCACAAGGTTGCCATACACCTTTCACCGCCAGACTCTGCTTCAACTGCACCAACAACATGTCCGAGTATGAAGCTTGTATCTTTGGTCTCAAGGATGTAATGGACCTAGGAATCAAATCTTTGGTTGTGTTTGGAGACTCAGCTTTGGTCATCAGTCAGATCAAAGGAGAGTGGGATACTAAACATCCTAACCTCATCCCTTACAAAGAACATGTCTTGACATTGCTACCTCATTTCGAGTAGATTACCTTCGAGCACTTCCCGCTAGAAGAAAACCAGCTAGCAGATGCTCTAGCTACAATGTCATCCATGTTTAAACTTAACTGGAATAATGAGGCTCCCCAAATCACCATCGAGCGGATGGACGAACCTGCACATTGTCACGAGATTAATACCGAAGAAGTAGTGGACCGACCTTGGTTTCACGAAGTTAAAAGGTATCTCGAGACTCGAGAATACCCTAAAGGAGCTTCAGTCAACGACAAAAAGTTCTTAAGGAGATTTTCTGCCAAGTTCTTCCTGAGCAATGGTATCCTATACAAGTGCAATCATGATTACATCCTACTCCGTTGTGTGGACAAGGTTGAAGCTGAGCAGATCATGGCTGAACTACATAATGGTACCTTTGGCACCCACTCAAGCGGGCATATGATGGCTAAGAAGATTCTATGGGCAGGCTATTACTGGTCTACCATGGAAGCTGACTGTCATCAATATTCCCGTACTTGTCACAAATGTCAAATCTATACGGACAAGGTACATATTCCTCCAGTTCCTCTCAATGTCCTAACATCTCCTTGGCCATTTTCAATGTGGGGAATCGACATGATTGGAGAGATTAAGCCTACAACATCTGTTGTACCCCGAAATTTGCCCTCTCTTTCTTCAGGAAATCATCTTGGATTTTCAAGGTCCCTCTGAAACAAATCCAAGTCCTGAGTTATCATTTTTTGCCCAAGCAGACCATTTACAAGAGCAAGATGGTCACACAAGCTCTAAAGACAACGCTCTTATCTTGAGAAAAAAATTAAATTCTAAATACTTGGAATGTTTCTCTAAAAAATGAGTGTTTAAGAAAAAATCAGCGTTTCAGAACTTCTGGACCAATTCCGGATAAAAAACGATCAGAAGTTGCAAGCTTGGCTCAGCGTAGTCAGAAGTTGGCTCTTCAGTAGCTACATCAGCTCAATTAGAAGTTGTAAACGTGGTTCAATATGTAAGCCTCAGACAGAACATGACTCTTTCAGCAGTTACGCAAGCTCAGTCAGAATTTGCTAAAGGAATGCAAAAGAAGCAGGGAAGTCTGAAGGCTCTTTCAGAACATGCTGAAATTAGAAGATGAAAAGGTCAGAAGAGTGGGTGTTACACTGATACAGAATCTCTAAGCCCAGGAGGTCCAGAAGCAAATCCAAGGAACGTATCAGAAAATCAGGAGAATCCCCAGAACTCACTAAGACAACAGGAAGCCAAGGCCAGAGCATGGTTTACGCTGTTCTTTTTGAAACAGAACTGCTGATTCAACGTTGGTTTCCATTACCAGAATATTGATGTTGATAGGTCTTATCACCATTTAATGCTCATTAATGCTTCCAACCACTCTTGAACATTCATCCAAGTAATCCCTTCACGTGTGGCTTGGAAAACGCCTTTATGCAGATTCTGGCATGGGTCTACACGCCACCGCCCACTTAAGAGGTCACTTCTCTCCAATCCACGCCTGCTGCTGCAGCCTAGGCTGAAGGCTATCTGTTATCACAACTTCCCAGGAATTTCTGTCAAAGAACAATTCAAACTCTGTTGGCGCTTTAATGTTCAAGGCACCCACAAGAACTTTGCCTATAAATAGAGAGTCATTGTCCACTGAAAAAGGGCGTTCAAGAAACAGAAAAATTGCTAAGAGAGAAACAGAAACCCTTAGCAAGATAGTGTTCTGAAACTCAGCCAAAATCTCCAGTTGTTTCATAGCTTTGAATTTCTCATCTTCAAACTTTATCCAATACCCAGTTTTCTGTGTGAACTAAAAAAAAAACCTCTTTTCAAACTTCTGACCCTACATACGCATACACCTTCACCTGCCTTTTTTTTCAAAAAAAAAAAGAATCTGTCCAGAACACCACCAGAGCCAAAAGCTAGCTTTCACCCACAAACTTTTCCAACAGCCAGGTAAGCACCTGCTGACCTTCATCACGCTGCTAAGCATCATCAGCTGTGCATACTCAAATAAACATAATGTAAATATCACGTTGTTGCTGTTTGTATTCTGAGAATTTTCATACCTCAGAATGTTCTGAGCTAGTGTAGGACCTGCCTGTGACCTTATTGGTTCTGCCCTCTGAAACATTTTGACATTTGCTGGATCTGTTCCAAATATGTTTCCTGTTTTGTGGAATAACAACAAAATTGCAGATGTTCTGATTAGTACAGGGAAAAGCCAAGTGCTGACTTTGACGTTAGCACATCTGAAGCCTGTTTTGCTGTCAATAATCTCAGAACCTCTGAGAGTTATTGCCTTTCCAGCAGAATCAGAACTTCTGGTTTCTCCACTAACAAACTTTTGTCTTGCAGCGCAGGGGGGTCAGAACTTCTGATTTCCCCACTAACAGGGTTCTGTTTTGCAGGTGCCAGAGTCAGAAGTTCTGACTCATACAGTTTAACCAAGAGGTTGATCATCTGGCAGCGGATCTGAGTCAGAACTTCTGATGACCTCTCAGCAGCGCGCTGGCTCCCTCTCTCTCTCTCTATATATATATCTTGTTTTTTGCTATTTTCTTTTTTGTCTATTTTTCTTGTTGAACCCCCCATGTACAAATGTGTATCCCCATCCCTTAATTGTTGTAATAGCGTAGGATTTTATATTTCCGCTTCTTATTGCTAGTAATTAGGACGTGTATGGCAAGATAAAATCAATGAAATAGAAAATCCTAATTCAAAGAAAAAACTCTTGTATGCAATAAAACACACTTGCACACTAACACCCCTAGGGTTATATCCACTTGTTGCCTTTTCATAAATGGGCCATATTGCATGTTAGGTCTCTTTGGGCAAAACAAACAATTCAAATGATCATGGTACCTCTATGACGCTTTCGAAAGTTGCCTAAAAATGATCAAAGTCCCTTAAAGAAAAATTGCCCAAAGATACTTGGCACCATTGCAATTATGGTCTAAACGATGACCCACGCCCGTCCCGTTCACATCCTAACACAAGATTGTCCACCAAATGCAATGATGGAACAAAATTATTAAAAGGGTTAAAACATAGCAAAGATCTTTGAGAAATTTAGGAGCAGACAACCTCTTAGTTACTTGAATCAATTTGCAAAACAAAACACTTGCCCATTTTTCAAACCACACATCACTACACTTTCAAAATAAACCTTCAAAAAAAACATTGAAAACTTTTCAAGACATACATCTTTGTATACATCCCAACATGGATCATTACAAAGGTTGCCACCAGATTGGCCTCTTTTCAAAACATTTTCAAAACCCACACACAAAGCACCATTTCAAACAATTGAAAATTAAGGCAAGTTGATCTAAGCAAGTAACTAAGAGCCCATGGATAACCATGGATAGAAAGGGTGCTAATACCTTCCCTTTCTATAATCTACTCCCCGAACCCAAGAAAACATCTCAAAGGTTTTTGCTGTGCTTTTTAAACCTTTCCTTAGGATAAAATAAAAAGTCGGTGGCGACTCTTGCTCAACCGAAACATTTGCGAAAACAAACGCAAAACCTCAAGTCAGTTCTCCCACCGTATCACAGAACTGGCGACTCTGCTGGGGATGCTTTAAAAGTGGAGTAACCTTAGGGCTTAGATCACCCTCTTGCATGACTAATTGTTTGTCTTGATTGCTTTATATTTTGGCTCTCTTGTTTGGGTTTGCAATCCTATACCCGGATTTTGGGAAACATTCATAGATAGGAATAAGTTGTGGAAACTGTGCGGGGTATACCGACACGGTCGAAGCAATAGCTATATTAGTGCGACATATTTGTGAGTACCGGTAACCCTTGAGTTCAATCAAGGAGAGTACGGGGCCGCTGAGTGATGTCACTAAGCACTAATGACCTATAACCTTACTTGACCATCTTGGCCTTTTATTAGGGGTAGTGAGATGACCGGCTTTGGTGCAGTCCGAAGTTGGTAGATACTCGATACTACACTCATTGAGGGTTGTTTTCTTGGAATATTTTGGTCGCTAGTTAAGTGGCTAAACCAAAACAATGAACGATGAAAACAATCCAATGATATTGAGCTCCTTAGAACCCGGTTACTATTTATAGGACAGGTTTTTAAGCCAACTACACTCAAGAGGGTACTTACCTATGAAACCCCATGCAAGCCTGAAACTAGGGTTTGGTGTGATTTGCTTGTACATATGTTTGTGCATACATCATAAACATCATAAAGCATCATATGAATTTAGTAACCACTTCAAGGGTTTAGATCTTCATCTTTGTTCTTGTTTTGTAGGTCATGGAAATTCCTCGCAGAAAAACCATCCAAGTCAACCTTGTGAGAATCCCTCCTCAACTCAAGGAGCTCACCTCAAGAATTCCGGAAAGCTCATCCTTCAATGAAAGACATGGTAGACTGCTCAGCCTAGTCAACACCAACATTGAAGAGGATATGATGAAAGTACTATTCCAGTTCTTTGACCCTCTTCACCACTGTTTCACTTTCCCCGACTACCAGTTGGTGCCCACTTTGGAGGAGTTTTCTCAACTCCTGAGAATTCCTATCCTCAATCAACTACCTTTCAACGGTACGGAAAAGGAACCAAAGCCTGAAGATGTTGCTCGAGCATTACATCTACAGCCTTCTGACATCAAGGGGCATTGGGAAACTAGAAGCGGCGTCAAAGGTTTCTTAGCAAAATTCTTGTTTGAGAAGGCACAAGAATGTTGGAACTCATTGGACCTGCAAGCCTTTGAAGAGATTGTGGCACTCCTTATCTATGGGTTGGTTTTGTTCCCAAATCCTGACCAGCTTGTAGAGGTCAACGCCGTCAAAATCTTCTTGTCCAGAAATCCAATACCAACATTACTTGGGGACATCCTTCACTCATTTTACACACGAACAATGAGAAAGAGGGGTGTTCTCATGTGCTGTACTCCTCTCCTTACAAGGTGGTTTATTTCGCACCTTCCACAATCTATCTTGAAGAATGACCAAGGCTCAAGGTGGTCCCAACGGTTGATGACTCTTACTCACTCTGATGTACATTGGTGTTCTCGGTCCATAGAAAATGTCATCATCGTCGATCGTTGTGGAGAGTTCCCTAATGTCCCATTACTTGGCATTAGAGGGGGCATTACCTACAACCCTTTCCTAGCTTTGAGGCAATTTGGATACGCACGAAGAGATGGTCCTCACGACATGTTGATTCCTGACCTAGTTTTTGACTTCGACAACGATGCGCAAGGACTTCGCCAAAGATTCATCAGAGCTTGGAGGATGCCCAACAAGGTTGATAGCAAGACACTGGGACACAAGAACTCCATCCCTCTTGAACCTTATCTCGAGTGGGTACGAGCCCGAGCCCAGAGTCTAATGATGCCTTATCCTCATGTTCTCCCCGTGATTAAAGAGCCCGTCAAGGAAGGAGAGGTTCCCTACACCATCCTACATCCTGACATGCCTACACCGTGGGAGGAAATGCAGAAGAGAAGAAGGTTCTAGAGCTTACCCGCCGACTCCATGAGCAAGAGGCCCTCAACACCTACATTGCGCCAAAAAGGATGCGCAACGTCTTTTTACCTTGAGAAGTTGTTGGCCCATGGGGCACTTATGTACTAACAAATTTATTCTTATTAATATGACGTGCGTTCTTTTTGTCTGCAACAATTGTGAATTTCTAAAATCCTTGAATGCATTGCATAGATAGCATCTCATGCATCATGTGCATAACAGGTACCCCCTTTTTTCTACAGGTTGCTTAATCTTCTTCGCTGTTTATTTTGGCCAGTCATCATGAATCCAGAATCATCCAGTGAGCAAGCAATCAAGGCCCTCCAGGCCCAGAATGCCCAGTTTCAAGAGATGGTCACGAGCTTGGCCCAAGGTCAACAAGATTTGAAGGCTCTTCTCCTAAAGAAGAAGAAGAAGAAGAAGAGGACTGCGTTATTCAATATTGGACGCAGGTTTGGGAACACACTCCATAACGAGGCTGATCCAACTACTTCCTCTGCAGAGAAAGACAGTCCCCAAGGGGGAGGAGCTCCTAGTCCTGCAGTCTCCGACAACGAGACGGATTACAATGACGAACAATACCCTCCCGCTGCTGACAGATACAAGCAATTAGAGGACCGCTTGAGTGCCATGGAGATTCAAAATGTACCGGGGCTGGATTTCAGAGATTTAGGGTTATCTTCTGGGGTGGTAATCCCACACAAGTTTAAGGCGCCTGCCTTTGCCAAATATGACGGGGCTTCCTGTCTAAAGCTGCATCTCAGGTCGTACGTAAGGAAGATCCAACCTTACACGACAGACAAAAATCTTTGGATCCACTTCTTCCAAGATAGCCTTTCGGGGTCACAGCTTGAGTGGTTCTATCAGCTAGATGGAACCAGTATCCGACATTGGGAAGATTTGGCGACCGCATTTTATAGACAATATCAATACAATTCTGACCTCGCTCCTACGCGTACCCAACTTCAGGGTATGTCACTAGGAACGGGCGAAGGGTTCAAAGAATATGCACAAAAATGGAGAGATTTGGCTGGCAGGGTGCAGCCTCCATTGACTGATCGTGAATTGGTTGACATGTTTCTGGGGACCTTATCTGGTCCATTCTTTAATCATCTGGTTGGCAATTCCTCCGCTGGGTTTACGGATTTAATCCTAACGGGTGAAAGGATAGAAGCTGGCATCAAGTCAGGAAAGATACAGAAAGCTGCCTCCGCAAGTACTGAGAAGAGGCCTTTCAAGAAGGAAGCTAGTGCCGTCTATGGTCCTAGAAGACAAGCCAAGCCAGAACACCGCCAAGCCGTCAATGCCTTGGTAATTTCAAAACCTGTTGCTGCTCCTCAGCAGTACAATCAACAAAGGGGTGAGAGGCCCAAGAGGCAGTATATTCGGCTGAGTATGACCTTGTCACAAATCTTACCGCAACTGCTATCAACCAACTTGGTGACCATCAAAGAGGCTCCGAAGGTCGTGAATACTGCATCTCCTAAGTATAACCCAAACGCCCGTTGTGCTTATCATTCCGATAGCCCTGGGCATACTACTGATGATTGCTGGGCCCTGAGAAATAAGGTTCAAGACCTTATTGATGCGAAGGAAATTCAGTTTGAAGCGCCTGAGAGGCCAAATGTTGTAACTGCTCCTATGCCTCAACATAGAGTAAATGCCATCGAGGAAGATTTGTATGCTGTTTCGGTGAATGATGTTGCTACCCCTCTATTGACTGTCAAGAGGAACCTACTGCTAGCCGGTTTATTTCCGGGTTGTAGCAAGGGTTGCCCCCTGTGTGCTGTTATCCCTACCGGTTGTCCGCTGCTGAAATCAGGCATCCAAAGCCTGATGGATAGCAAAGGAATTCTGTTCAAGAAAACTGCTGTTCCGTTTGTTTCCGCTGAAGAAGTATCTGTCGTCACAATTTTCAACAATCCTACCAAGGCTCCCCCGAGAAAGCCAGTCCAAATTATGTCTGTTGCACCCGTTACCATTACTGTTCCGGGGCCCCTCCCCTATGAGTCTGACAAGGCTGTCCCATGGCACTATGGGGCAGACGTGTATGTGCTTGGAGTGAAGCAGGAGTTCAACACCGGTACCAGTATCAGTAACATCACTGGTCCCGCCAAGATTACTCGCAGTGGCAGGCTCTTCTCGCTTGACATTTCACCGCCAGTTATCCGAAAACCTCTTATCATCACACCCGCAAGTGTGCATGTTTCAAATCAAGTTCCTGTGTCTACTACTGCCGCCGAGTCCTCTGATGCTCGGGGCAAAGAAGTTGCTACCGATTTGCCAGCCCGGACGGAGGCACCAAAAAAGACTGCTGTTGAAGCCTCCCAACAAGAGATGGAGGAAATCCTTAAAATCATTAAAAAGAGTGACTTCAATGTCGTTGAACAGCTGGGGCATACCCCCTCCAAGATCTCTATGCTATCATTGCTGCCGTGCTCAGAGGCCCACGCGAAGGCCCTGATTTCATTTCTGAAAACGGCCCATGTGCCGCAAGAGACCTCTGCAGATCAATTCACTGACTGTGTGGCTAATTTGACAGCTGACAATGGTTTGGGGTTCTCGGATGCTGACCTTACCGCCAAAGGAAAAAACCACAATGATGCCCTGCACGTCTCTATAGAATGCAGGGGCACTACTCTCGCACACGTGTTGGTGGATACCGGTTCTTCCCTGAATGTATTGCCCAAAAAGGCCTTAGATCGGTTGGATTGTGAGGGCCTGGAATTGAAACCTAGTAACATCATTGTTAGAGCCTTCGACGATTCTAAGAGAATGGTGCACGGTGAGGTAGACATTCCTATCCGTGTGGGTTCCCAAGTCTTTGACTCAACGTTCTACGTGATGGATATTCGTCCATCTTATTCCTGTTTATTGGGTCGACCCTGGATTCACAAAGCCGGGGCTGTAACATCCACTCTACACCAAAAGCTCAAATACCCTGTCAGAGGGAAGATCGTTATTGTGCAGGGTGAGGAGGAATACATGGTTAGTCACTTGAATTCATTCCGGTATATCGAGATGGACGGGGAGTTTATTGAAACCCCCTTTCAACATTTTGAAGAGGTACCTCCAACGTTGGAGTCAGCTGAGGCAGTGGTTGAAGAAGATTTTCCTCCGAAGATGGCTTCCCTGAAGGATGCTCGGGCAGTGATTGAGAAATGCAAGTGTGCAAACTGGGGTCAACTTCCTGACTTCACTCAAAAGACCAACAAGTTTGGGCTGGGCTTCACTGCAGAGGCTCAGAGGGTTGTTCTCAAGGAAAGGATCAGAAAGGCTCCGGTGTTCATCACCAACCCAAGGGTGAATGCTATCGAGGAGGACATAGAGGAAGCAGAATTTGACAGTTGGATCTATCCAACCACCAACAACGGACCAAGCAACTGGACGGCAAAAGATTTTACACCTATTACATTTGTCACGCAGTAATTAACTCTTTTATTTTTGTAACAAACAATATGTTGAAACTTTTATTGGCTCGGTGTCCTACCCGGGGCACTGTGGCTCCGTTTGTGAGGGCTTTTCTTTTTGTATGACATTTCCATATATCATTAATCAAAACATTGGACGTTTGTTGCATTTTAAATCTTGTGCTCTTTTTCTTTCCGTGTTATATATTGCAAAACAGCTATATTTACACACACTCACTTATACAGGTTTCAATCCACTCTGGATCTCACTGGTAACAGCTCTGCTACTGCCAGTTATGACTTCGAAAATCCGATCAACTTAGCCGAAGACGAAGGTGAAGATGATTGCGAAGTGCCCGGTGAACTCGCAAGACTGCTACTCCAGGAAGAGAGGGCCATTCAGCCGCATGAAGAGCCGGTGGAAACAGTGAACCTGGGTACTGAGACAGATAGAAAAGAAGTCAAGATTGGTGCCAATCTAGAGCTCAGCGTGAAGCAACGATTGATCCAGATGCTACATGATTACATGGATATCTTTGCTTGGTCTTACGAAGACATGCCTGGTTTGGATGCCGACATTGTGGTTCATCACCTGCCTACCAAGGAAGACTGCCCTCCGGTAAAGCAAAAGGTCCGCCGTATGCATCCAGAGATGTCCGAAAAGATCAAAGCTGAGGTTATGAAGCAATTCGATACCGGGTTTCTAGAAGTGACTTCTTACCCTCAGTGGGTTGCCAACGTGGTTCCAGTGCCGAAGAAGGACGGTAAAGTCAGAATGTGTGTTGACTACAGGAATTTGAACAGGGACAGCCCTAAAGATGATTTCCCTCTGCCTCACATCGACGTTCTTGTTGACAATACTGCTCAACACAAGGTGTTCTCCTTCATGGATGGTTTTTCAGGGTATAATCAGATCAAGATGGCTCCTGAAGATATGGAAAAGACTACCTTTGTGACTCAGTGGGGCACCTTCTGCTACAAGGTCATGCCATTCGGATTGAAAAATGCTAGGGCAACCTACCAACGTGCCATGGTTGCTTTATTTCATGACATGATCCACCATGAGATTGAAGTGTATGTCGATGATATGATTGCAAGGTCCCAAACTAAGGAGGAACACCTTGACCATCTGCGGAAGCTGTTTGACCGACTGAAGTTGTACAAGCTGAGGTTGAACCCAAACAAGTGCACCTTTGGGGTAAGGTCTGGAAAATTACTAGGTTTCATTGTAAGCGATAAAGGTATTCAGGTGGACCCTGCCAAGGTGAAAGCCATATAAGAGATGCCGACTCCAAAGACAGAGAAAGAAGTCAGAGGCTTTCTAGGACGACTGAATTACATTGCCCGATTCATCTCACATCTAACTGCTACCTGTGAGCCAATCTTCAAATTACTGAAGAAAGATCAAGTAGTACGTTAGAACGATGAATGTCAGGCTGCTTTCGAAAAGATAAAGGAGTATCTCCAAGAACCACCCATTCTTATGCCTCCGGTTGAAGGGAGACCTCTAATACTATACCTGACAGTACTTGACAATTCAATGGGGTGTGTGCTGGGGCAGCATGACGAGTCTGGCCGAAAAGAGCACGCTATTTATTACCTGAGCAAAAAATTTACCGACTGTGAGTCTCGGTACTCACTGCTCGAGAAAACTTGCTGCGCTCTGGTATGGGCTGCTCGCCGACTGAGACAGTATATGTTGACTCAAACTACTCTGTTGATTTCAAAGATGGATCCCATCAAGTATATATTCGAAAAGCCTGCTCTGTCTGGAAGAATAGCAAGATGGCAAATGATCTTGACAAAATATGATATCCAGTACACAACTCAAAAAGCAATAATGGGAAGTGTATTGGCAGACCATTTGGCACACCAACCTGTGGATGATTACCAATCATTGAACTTTGAATTTCTGGACGAAGATATCATGGTAGTAACTGATTGTGAGGTACCTGGACCGGATGAAGGACCTGAGGAAGGATCCCAATGGTCTATGCATTTTGACGGAGCCTCGAATGCTTTGGGTAACGGCATCGGCGCTGTGATCATATCCCCCAAAGGAACTCATACCCCACTCACTGCCCGGCTGTGTTTCAACTGCACCAACAACATGGCAGAATATGAGGCATGTATTATGGGTCTTCAAGCTGCAATCGACTTAAGGATCAAGTTTCTGAGTGTCTTCGGAGATTCCGCTCTCGTGATCAATCAGATCAAAGGCGAGTGGGATACGAAACACCCAAATCTTATTCCTTACAAGGAGTATGTGTTGACTTTGCTTCCCCACTTTGAAGAGATAACTTTTGAACACTTCCCAAGAGAGGAGAATCAGTTAGCGGACGCACTAGCTACGATGTCTTCAATGTTCAAGGTCAAATGGGACAACGAGGCTCCCCGGATCATTATCTGGAAGATGGACGAACCTGCATACTGCTGCGATCTTGAGGCCGAAGAGGTGACTGAAAAACCCTGGTATCATGAGGTGAAGAGATACTTGGAAGCTCAGAAATACCCTGAAGGTGCGTCTGTCAATGACAAGAAGTTCATGAGAAGGTTTGCGGCAAAATTCTTCCACAGCAACGACATTCTCTACAAACGAAACCATGATTCAACTTTACTGCGTTGTGTGGATAAGGCTGAAGCAGAGAAGATCATGGTAGAACTACATGAAGGTACATTCAGAACACATTCCAGTGGACATACCATGGCGAAGAAAATCCTTTGGGCAGGATATTTCTGGTCCACAATGGAAGTCGACTGTTACCAACATTCTCGAACTTGTCATAAATGCCAGATCTATGCTGATAAGGTGCATATCCCTCCGGTTCCTCTGAACGTCCTGACGACACCTTGGCCTTTTGCAATGTAGGGCATCGATATGATCGGTGAGATCTGACCGACGACATCCAATGGGCATCGCTTCATCTTGGTAGCGATTGACTACTTCACAAAGTGGGTTGAGGCAGCTTCCTACGCCACCGTAACCAAGAGCGCCGTTGCACGTTTCATTCGGCATAACCTGATCTGTCGGTACGGCGTCCCGGAAAGAATCATTACAGACAATGGTATCAATCTTAATAACAAGATGATCACTGAACTCTGCGAACAATTCAAGATACAGCACCACAACTCTTCTCCTTACCGGCCAAAGATGAATGGAGCTGTAGAAGCAACAAATAAGAATATCAAAAAGATTGTGCAGAAGATGACAGTGACCTATAAAGAGTGGCACGAGATGTTACCGTTTGCTCTTCATGGGTACCGTACCTCGGCAAGGACGTCAACCGGGGCAACACCCTTTTCCTTGGTCTATGGCATGGAGGCAGTCTTGCCAATTGAAGTCCAGATACCCTCTCTCCGGATAATGAAGGATGCAGACTTGAGTGAAGATGATTGGATCCAGACTCGACTTGATCAATTAAACCTGATTGACGAAAAGAGACTCACTGCTATTTGTCATGGTCAAACGTACCAAAAACGAATGATCAGGGCATTTAACAAGAAAGTCAGACCACAAGAGTATCAAGTTGGGGACCTGGTAATCAAACGCATCATCCTTCCTCAAAGTGATCCCAGGGGCAAATGGACCCCTACATACGAAGGGCCATTTGTGGTTAAACATGTGTTCTCAGGAGGAGCCATGATTCTGACCACCATGGATGGTGGCGACCTTCCTCACCCCGCCAATGCAGACATAGTAAAAAGACACTACGCATGAATAAAAGACCCGCTAGGTTGATATACCTAGGCAAAAATAAGGGCTTCCCGGCGAACCAAAAGGGTTCGGGAAAAAATAAGGGATGAAATGAAAAAAATCTGTACACCCGGCAAGTCGAAAACCTGAAAAGGCGGCTTGGGCAAAAAAGGGTATCCCGATGGACTGAAAACCCGAAAGGGCGGTCCAGGCAAAAGTTAGGGATAAAGCGTAACACTATGTCTCATTGGATCACTTTGCATCCAGAATTCGGCATCAACTATCTGGCTCAGACTTCGGCATCAATCAATCAGCTTCATCTTCAACTAAGCAGCAAAGTGATGAGATGCTTGAAGACATAAAGGCGATAGCAGAGTTGGAACCCAGTGGGAATATTGTGCACATAGCTGTTTTGTTTCCTTTTCAAAATTGTATAAACTTTATGTTACTCGACGGCGTTCTCTTACTAGGACGTCGGCCTCTTGTACAAAAAAAAAAGCCTATTTACAGGCAAATTTCAAAATCAATACAAATTCACTTTTCCAAACAAATTGCCAATTGTTTTTCCTTTTTCTGTTTTGTCTTGCGAAGAACGTCCAATGTTCATTTTTGATATATGCATTTGACATTAAATTGCTAATTCATAAATACTTGCATATGAAACAAAAGACTAATTACAGGTGATATCATAAGTAGGTCCGCCAGGGTACCAAGGTAGATTCAACTGAAGAATGTGACCAGGTTATCTCAACTCCCCACAGAGTAAGACAAGAATCAGCAATACCCTCCCAGGGAAGATTTGGTCTATCATCAGCCCTACAATAGGCACCCTGTTCCCCTAGCAAGTCAGCAGTATTCTCCTCTAGCAGAGTTAGTCTACGGTCAAGCCTAAAGGAAGTTGGGTATCCCCAGAAGATATCAACATTCCCCAGCGGAGTATAGGCATTCATCAGCAAGCATCCCCGGCAGTCTTGATCTAAGATTATTCCCCGGCGGAATACAGACACCCCAGTGGAGCCATTTACCAGTACAATCTGAAGGTTACCCCAGGAAAGTGGAATTCATGTCCCCAGCAGGCCTTGAAGCTTATCCCCAGTAGATTCTAGAAGCTTGTCCCCTGTAAAGAACGGACGTCTCTCCCGAGCTTTATTCAAAGTTATTCCTCACAAGGGCTTATAACTGGGTTATCCTCAGCTAATTACCACGGAAGATTTCCCTCGGCGAAGTTCTTTCAATCCCCAGCGGAGTTCGTCAAAGTTCCCCAGCATAACTTATTAACACAATCCCCAGCGGAGTCCATCATCAAAATCCTCGGCGGAGCTCTCGTTAAAACTTCGGCGAAGTATCTCTTTCCACAGAGTAATTCCCCTCAGAGTAATCTCTCCAACAAGTTTATTCCCCAAATGAGTCATCTTCTCCTACCGGTATATTCTTGCAACCATCATCCCCAGCGGAAGCAAAGAGCTCTACTCTTCAATGTCAACCCAAGATTTAATTCCCCGGCCGGTCGTCAAGGATTTATTTTCCTAGACGAAAATACATTCATAAACATTTCACATTTCATACATATTGCTTACATACATGATAAAGTGCATACGACACTATCTCATTTTGAACATCATGACATCGTGCATTCCATACATCATGACATTGCATACAACTGATGTTTTGCCTTTTCAGGGAAAAAGACAACCCAAAAGACAACTACCTTCAACTGTCACAATTCCAGATTCGATTCCTGTATCTAGCCAGGGCACATCTGTGAGTGATCAGTTTTCCAGATTCGATTCCTGTATCCAGCCAGGGCATATCTGTTGACGACTATTTCCAGACTCGATTCCTGTATCTAGCCAGGGCACGTCTGAAGAGTTTGAAGATTCAATTCCTGTATCCAGCCAGGGCATATCTGTTGACGACTATTTCCAGACTCGATTCCTGTATCTAGCCAGGGCATGTCTGAAGAGTTTGAAGATTCGATTCCTGTATCCAGCCAGGGCATATCTGTTGACGACTATTTCCAGACTCGATTCCTGTATCTAGCCAGGGCACGTCTGAAGAGTTTGAAGATTCGATTCCTGTATCCAGCCAGGGCATATCTGTTGGCGACTATTTCCAGACTCGATTCCTGTATCTAGCCAGGGCACGTCTGAAGAGTTTGAAGATTCGATTCCTGTATCCAGCCAGGGCATATCTGTTGACGACTATTTCCAGACTCGATTCCTGTATCTAGCCAGGGCACGTCTGAAGAGTTTGAAGATTCGATTCCTGTATCCAGCCAGGGCATATCTGTTGACGACTATTTCCAGACTCGATTCCTGTATCTAGCCAGGGCACGTCTGAAGAGTTTGAAGATTTGATTCCTGTATCCAGCCAGGGCATATCTGTTGACAACTAATTCCAGATTCGATACCTGTATCCATCCAGGGCATATCTGCGAGCAACCAATTGTAGACTCGACACCTGTATCTAGCCAGGGCATGTCTGCATGAAGAGATTGAAGATCAAACACCTGTAACAGGCCAGGAAAACATCTGTCTTTCTCAAAATACACAAGTTCTCGCTAAGGAATCTCTTATGCGATTAACACTTCCAAATGGAATCTATAAGCCCATTCTTGACAAGGTTCTATCACGTCTCCAGATGGCATCTATAAGCCCATCTCTCTATCCACCATCTCTCCAAATGGCATCTATAAGCCCATTCCCGCCATCACATTGCTGATACTCTACTATGCGAGTGCAAATTTCCGGGTACTCTAGTGTCCAATCTCCTTTTACCTTCGAGTCGCGAAAGGCAAAATTGCCAATCTAACTCTTCAGGTTCAAGAAGATTGAACAGGGGCAACTGTTGTACCCCGAAATTTGCCCTCTCTTTCTTCAGGAAATCATCTTGGATTTTCAAGGTCCCTCTGAAACAAATCCAAGTCCTGAGTTATCATTTTTTGCCCAAGAAGACCATTTACAAGAGCAAGATGGTCACACAAGCTCTAAAGACAACGCTTTTATCTTGAGAAAAAAATTAAATTCTAAATAGTTGGAATGTTTCTCTAAAAAATGAGTGTTTAAGAAAAAATCAGCGTTTCAGAACTTCTGGACCAATTCCGGATAAAAAACGGTCAGAAGTTGCAAGCTTGGCTCAGCATAGTCAGAAGTTGGCTCTTCAGCAGCTACATCAGCTCAATTAGAAGTTGTAAACGTGGTTTAATATGTAAGCCTCAGACAGAACATGACTCTTTCAGCAGTTACGCAAGCTCAGTCAGAATTTGCTAAAGGAATACAAAAGAAGCAGGGAAGTCTGAAGGCTCTTTCAGAACATGCTGAAATCAGAAGATGAAAAGGTCAGAAGAGTGGGTGTTACACTGATACAGAATCTCTAAGCCCAGGAGGTCCAGAAGCAAATCCAAGGAACGTATCAGAAAATCAGGAGAATCCCCAGAACTCACTAAGACAACAGGAAGCCAAGGCCAGATCATGGTTTACGCTGTTCTTTTTGAAACAGAACTGCTGATTCAACGTTGGTTTCCATTACCAGAATATTGATGTTGATAGGTCTTATCACCATTTAATGCTCATTAATGCTTCCAACCACTCCTGAACATTCATCCAAGTAATCCCTTCACGTGTGGCTTGGAAAACGCCTTTATGCAGATTCTGGCATGGGTCTACACGCCACCGCCCACTTAAGAGGTCACTTCTCTCCAATCCACGCCTGCTGCTGCAGCCGAGGCTGAAGGCTATCTGTTATCACAACTTCCCAGGAATTTCTGTCAAAGAATAATTCAAACTCTGTTGGCGCTTTAATGTTCAAGGCACCCACAAGAACTTTGCCTATAAATAGAGAGTCATTGTCCACTGAAAAAGGGCATTCAAGAAACAGAAAAATTGCTAAGAGAGAAACAGAAACCCTTAGCAAGATAATGTTCTGAAACTCTGCCAAAATCTCCAGTTGTTTCATAGCTTTGAATTTCTCATCTTCAAACTTTATCCAATACCCAGTTTTCTGTGTGAACTAAAAAAAAAACCTCTTTTCAAACTTCTGACCCTACATACGCATACACCTTCACCTGCCTTTTAAAAAAAAAGAATCTGTCCAGAACACCACCAGAGCCAAAAGCTAGCTTTCACCCACAAACTTTTCCAACAGCCAGGTAAGCACCTGCTGACCTTCATCACGTTGCTAAGCATCATCAGCTGTGCATACTCAAATAAACATAATGTAAATATCACGTTGTTGCTGTTTGTATTATGAGAATTTTCATACCTCAGAATGTTCTGAGCCAGTGTAGGACCTGCCTGTGACCTTATTGGTTCTGCCCTCTAAAACATTTTGACATTTGCTGGATCTGTTCCAAATATGTTTCCTGTTTTGTGGAATAACAACAAAATTGTAGATGTTCTGATTAGTACAGGGAAAAGCCAAGTGCTGACTTTGACGTTAGCACATCTGAAGCCTGTTTTGCTGTCAATAATCTCAGAACCTCTGAGAGTTATTGCCTTTCCAGCAGAATCAGAACTTCTGGTTTCTCCACTAACAAACTTCTGTCTTGCAGCGCAGGGGGGTCAGAACTTCTGATTTCCCCACTAACAGGGTTCTGTTTTGCAGGTGCCAGAGTCAGAAGTTCTGACTCATACAGTTTAACCAAGAGGTTGATCATCTGGCAGCGGATCTGAGTCAGAACTTCTGATGACCTCTCAGCAGCGCGCTGGCTCCCTCTCTCTCTCTCTATATCTTGTTTTTTGCTATTTTCTTTTTTGTCTATTTTTCTCGTTGAACCCCCCATGTACAAATGTGTATCCCCATCCCCTAATTGTTGTAATAGCGTAGGATTTTATATTTCCGCTTCTTATTGCTAGTAATTAGGACGTGTATGGCAAGATAAAATCAATGAAATAGAAAATCCTAATTCAAAGAAAAAACTCTTGTATGCAATAAAACACACTTGCACACTAACACCCCTAGGGTTATATCCACTTGTTGCCTTTTCATAAATGGGCCATATTGCATGTTAGGTCTCTTTGGGCAAAACAAACAATTCAAATGATCATGGTCCCTCGATGACGCTTTCGAAAGTTGCCTAAAAATGATCAAAGTCCCTTAAAGAAAAATTGCCCAAAGATACTTGGCACCATTGCAATTATGGTCTAAACGATGACCCACGCCCGTCCCGTTCACATCCTAACACAAGATTGTCCACCAAATGCAATGATGGAACAAAATTATTAAAAGGGTTAAAACATAGCAAAGATCTTTGAGAAATTTAGGAGTAGACAACCTCTTAGTTACTTGAATCAATTTGCAAAACAAAACACTTGCCCATTTTTCAAACCACACATCACTACACTTTCAAAACAAACTTTCAAAAAAAACATTGAAAACTTTTCAAAAGACATACATCTTTGTATACATCCCAACATGGATCATTACAAAGGTTGCCACCACATTGTCCTCTTTTCAAAACATTTTCAAAACCCACACACAAAGCACCATTTCAAACAATTGAAAATTAAGGCAAGTTGATCTAAGCAAGTAACTAAGAGCCCATGGATAACCATGGATAGAAAGGGTGCTAATACCTCCCCTTTCTATAATCTACTCCCCGAACCCAAGAAAACATCTCAAAGGTTTTTGCTGTGCTTTTTAAACCTTTCCTTAGGATAAAATAAAAAGTCGGTGACGACTCTTGTTCAACCGAAACATTTGCGAAAACAAACGCAAAACCTCAAGTCAGTTCTCCCACCGTATCACAGCATCCAATGGACACCGCTTTATTCTGGTGGCCATTGATTACTTCACCAAGTGGGTCGAAGCAGCTTCCTTCGCCTCCGTTACAAAGAATGTGGTTGCCCGCTTCATCAAACAGAACCTTATTTGCCGGTATGGTATCCCCGACAGGATCATCGCGAACAACGGTACAAACCTGAACAATATTATGATCACCGCCTTGTGCGAGCAGTTCTAGATTCAACATCACAATTCATCTCCCTATCGGCCAAAGATGAACAGTGTTGTCGAAGCTGCGAACAAAAATATCAAGAAGATCATACAAAAGATGACATTCACCTACAAGGACTGGCATGAGATGTTACCGTTTGCTCTGCACGGGTACCGTACCACGACACGTACATCAACTGGGGTAACACCCTATTCTTCGGTATACGACATAGAAGTTGTTTTACCTATCGAGGTTCAGATTCCCTCCTTGAAAATCATGAAGGGTACTGGTTTGAGTGAAGACGATTGGATTCAGACCCAACTTGATCAACTCAACTTGATTGACGAAAAGCGACTTACTGTTGTTTGCCACGGTCATAAGTATCAAAAACAGATGATCAAGGCTTTCAACAAGAAAGTCAGGCGCCAGGTATATCAAGTCAGGGATCTTGTAATCAAGCGGATCATCTTGCCGCAAAGTGATCCCAGGGGCAAATGGACTCCTACCTACAAAGGACCATTTGTGATCAAAAACATCTTTTCTGGTGGGGCAATAATATTAACCACCATGGATGGCGACGGCCTGCCACACCCTGCGAACGCAGACATAGTCAAAAGATATTACGCATAAACGACCCGGCAAGTTGAAAACCCGAAAGGGAGACTTGGGCAAAAATGGGCATCCCGATGAATCGAAAACCCTAAAGGGAGGTTCGGGCAAAAATTAGGGATAAACAAAAAAACCTGTACACCCGTCAAGTTGAAAACCCGAAAGGGCGGCTTGGGCAAAAAAGGGTTTCCCGGTGGATCGAAAACCCGAAAGGGAGGTCCAGGCAAAATTTAGGGAATTAAAGCGTATGACTATGTCTCATCGGATCACTTTAAGGACAATCTCTTCACAGAAAAACTCCAGGCTTCTGATCAACTGAATCATCGTCGGACGAAGCAACGAATGGACAAGATGTTGAGAGTTACGAAGGCTATAGCAGAATGGGAACCCCATGGAATTTTTACACATAGCCACCTTTCTTTGTATAAATTTTTCTCATTTTTTATGACAACATTCTCTTACTAGGTTGTCTGTCTCCTTTGTACAAAATACTTACACAAAGTTAACACAAAGATACTTCAAAGTGCAGAAAATTATTTGCCTTTTCTTTCTTTTTACACTTGTGTTTTATTTGAAAACGTCCAATGATTTATTAAATGAGCATATGCATTTTAATATAATCACTGCTTACAAATAAACAAAATGCGAAAGAATAATTACTGACAGGTTGAAAGTATAGGAAAATGTCTTTAGGCTATTCCAGGAGAAATCCCCTGCAGTACATCATCTAGATCCTCAGCGGAGCTAAAACCTTGAAATACATATCCCAAGTGGAGTTAAAATTCAATATCCCCGTCAGAGTAAAGTCTTCAAACTCCCAATCCCAGCAGAGCCAAAACTTTGAATTACAAATCCTCAGTGAAGATGAAACTTTCTTCCCCAACAGAGTCAAATCTTCAACCTTTAAACCCCAGTGGAAACCATCCAGTTTCCTCCAAATTCCTTGAAGAGTCGCTTTAAAACCAGATAATTCCCCAGAGAGTTATCTTAAGTCCGTCTTCCCCAGCAGAGTCAAACTATCAATCCACAACGGAAACCATTCAGCATCTCCAGATTCTCCAGCAAGTTATCTTAAAGTCTGAGAATCAACCAGATAACAGTTAACTTTTGTCTTATCCCTAAGATAGGATAATTCCCCAATAGATTGGAATACAACCCAAGCTCCTGTTCTCCCCAGCGGGATAGCTAATCCCCAGCAGTAAGCTTTTTCCCCCAGGGTCCAAAACTTACTCTCCAGCAGTATAGCTACTCCCCACAGAGTTTTCACTCCCCAACAGATTGAAGATTCTTATTCTTGATTCCCCAGTGAAGTTGCCAGAGCCTTCTTTACTCTCAGCATGAATTTGTCAGAATTTTTAATTCCCCTAGCAGATTGAAGATTCTCATTTCTCCGCAGAAGACATCAGAGTCTTCCTTATTCTCCAGCAGATCAAGGTTTTCCTTTGTTTGATTCCCGATAAAGATCTCCAGAGTTTCCCTTATTCCCCAGCCGAGTAAGGTTTCTCATCGTATAATCCCCAGGAAAGTCGTGAAGGATTCTCACATCCCCATGAAGGTTGTCAAAGTTTTTTTATAATCCCCGTGAGTTGCCAAGGATTCTCTGTCCCCAAGCAGTCAACAAGGATTTCTCATCTTCAGCAGTCAAAGATTTTGAATCTCCAGTAGTGGTCAAGGATTTATTTTCCCTGACAGCAGTCGAAGATTTTATTATCTCCAACTATCAAGGATTTATTTTCCTCAGCAAGACAACTAATCAGCTTACATGCGCATACATTACATTCATATATCTTGAACATTGATAAAGCTCATGACATACATCATGACATTACATAAGATTAACTCTTTACCTTTCAGGAAAGATACAATCAAATTCTTACAAAAAAACAAACTATGAAGCCCATATTTCGACTGGACAATAGTTTAAATCCTCAACAAGCCGTGAATCCCGGATTAAGATTGGATAACAGCTCAACAAGTTATTGTGAAGCCTGGACTTCGACCAGACGATAATACAAGTTCACGTGAAACCTGGATTATGACCAGATAGCAGATAAGGGATACTGTGTAGCTTGAATTATGACCAAATAGCAATTCACCCGGCCAGATACTATAAAGCTCGGACTACGACCGGATGTTTAGTCATCCCACAGCCAAAGGGAATCCCGGATTATGACCGGATAGCCATTTGATTTCTTCTAAAGCTTGGATTATGACCAGACAAGAAGAAAAGTATTTTGAAACCTGGATCATGACCAGACAGCAATACAGAATACCATGAAGCCTGGATTGCGACCAGATAGCAGCACAAGACCTCATGAAGTTTGGATTTCGACCAAATAGCAGTTTACCTGGACCATTACTAAGAAGCCTGGTGTCGACCAGATATTAGTATGCCATAAATTCAAGTTAAAGCCTGGATGAGACTGAGTAATATTTGAATTCCTTCTGAAACCTGGATTATGACCAAGATAAGAATGGAGAAATTGCGAAACCTGGATTATGACCAGATAGCAAGTTTAATCTCATCCCCCCAGTAGATCACTATGAAACCTGGATTACGACCAGATAACAGTTCTTTTTCATCTCTTCAACCAAGAGATGATTCCCCAGTAGAATAACGGACGACTGAAGCTCCTAAAGTTACTATTTCTACCATGATAGAGACCAACATTCCCTGGCATAGTCCTCCTCAACAACAGGTATATGGACTCTCGCAAAGGAATCTCTTATGCGATCGACACTTCTCGGATGGCATCTTTAATCCCATCTCCAAAAATATTCTGTCACATCTCTAAATGGCATCTTTAAGCCCATTCCCTCAACTACGTTTTGACGAGTGCAAATTTACGGGCACTCTAGTGTCCAATCATTCTTTTACCCTCGAGTCACGAACGGCAAACACGCAAATCTAACTCTTCAGGTTCAAGAAGATTGAACAGGGGCAGCTGTTGTACCCCAAAATTTGCCCTCTTATTTTATCAAGATTTCCCCTCACAAGACTCTTTGAACTCAAGACCAAGCTAGGGTTTGCTCTGCTCAAGATATCTCCTTGCACTGTTGACCTGAAATTACGGTTTGAGTTTGCACAAGGATTTTTGGACTTTCAATGGTCAATGTGACTTTCACACTTCATGTTGGACCTCTAAGATTGCTCATATCAAGTTTCAAGCTTTGAATCAAATTTTTGCCCAGTCAATTGGACAGTTGACATAAAAATCAACTATATTGGGGAAAAAGTCAACTCTGGCCAATTTATAGTCAAACCTCATAATTTTTTATCCACATCAACATTATAGACTCATATGAATCATTTGATCAAGTTTGGACCACAACTCCTCAAGAAATTTGATCAGATCACCAAAAGGGCAAAATGGTCATTTTTAGGGTTTTGACTGTAGAAGGGCAATTTATGGTTTTTGACCTAGCCAATGGTAAATTGGGTTCAAGCATTGATTCAAGGACTCAATGGCATCATCTTGACCTAATCACAAGGTTCAAAAGATCTCAATTGCATTGAATTGACAAATGAATTTTCCAGTCAACTGATCAAAAATCAACTGTACACTAAAAAGTCAAACTTTGACTTTTTGGTCAAAATCAAGTGCCAAGGGTCATTTTTCATCAAGATGTGTCAAAACATGAAAATTGTTCACCAAGAAACTTAATTTTTCAAATTAGGGTTTAAGATTGAAAAATTTCATAACTTAGAAATTTTCTAAGTTATGAAATTTTCTTATTTTTTCCCAACTTTGCCCAACTTTTTCACCATGATGAAATTGGATTCAAACAAAACTTCTAACATGAAAGTTGTAGTCCTACACAAAATCTACAACTTTTATTCACAAAGTTTTCCCAAAAGATTCTTGGATCTCAAGTTATGATTTTTGGAACAAGGGTCCATGAAACTTTTAACTTAGTGAAATTTTGCCCTAGTTTAGGTAGGATTTTGACCTATCTTCATGGCAATTTTTCACCTAGTTACAATTATAATTTCAAAATGCATTTCAAATATGGATTGTATATTATGTTACAAGCTTTCCAAAATGTCCAAGAACTCTCCAAAAGCATTTGTGGTTAGGGAGAATCGAAGGTTTGAATTTGGCCAAATATCACTTTGATCCATGGCATTTTTCATGTTGATACAAGTTGCAATTTATGTCCAGCCTTGCTTGTACTTGTTTACAGGTCCTTAAACCCTTCCACACTCAAAAATTGAATGCAAACACAATGGATTAAGGCATTATTCTGATCTATAGAAGTTTACACATTGAATTAATCTAAAAATGGAAAAAAAGTTAACAATGCCATTTTGATAAAGGTTGCTTTTGAAAATTTGTTTCTCTTGAGCATTGCACCAAGACTGTTGCAGAAAACCGATTCCATAAACTTAGGCAAAAGTATACCAACTCTTATCAGACCCTAAGCTAGATGGTACAAGCTTTTGCATTGTCATTTCACACTTTTCTTCAAAACCAAGTCAACTTGCAAAAACCACATAACTTGGCAATCTGATAAAACCAAAGCTTGTCAACATTTCAAACAAGTTTTGCATATCACACTAAGTCAGAAGCACGAGTTAACCACTTCTCCAACCTTCCAAAACACCAAAATCACATTTTCTTGCAAAACAGGGTAACTTCTGCAGTTTGACATCCAAAGCAAAATCCACTCGTGCGTTTTGCTTGCAACCACTTCAAACACCTTCTAAACAACACACCTAAGCTATCCCAACCATTGTCCACTAACTGTAACCTTGTTTTCAAGCTTCACCATTTTTGAATTCTGACTGTGCAGGTTGACTTCTACAAGCTTATTCAGGCAAGTTCAAAGCTAGCTAAACATTGGGAAAGCTCCAAGGAACTTCAAGCAAGCTCACAAGCATCTCAGGCCTCACTGAAAACCCCTGCATTGCCATACTCGAGCTGGACTGAAATAGGTAAAGTTCAAACTTCTATTTCTCTATTTAGGAATCATTAGGCTTAGGTTTGTGAATAAAAAATATAGTACTCATTGCCCTTAAGCTGTACATATGCATAGATTTCATTTAAGTTAACTGAGCTGAGAGAATTTGAATGATGAACTTTCTGAAAAAGCTAGGTTAGAAATTAGGGCCAGAGAAATTCTCTCTGGTCTTTGAGAGTTAGGTTAAGTTTTTTATATGGTTAGAATCGTATGATCATGCTCTATAACTTTCATGTTGCAAGTTTTTGCTTTAGAGCACGTATGCAGGATTTCCAGATTTGAACATCAAGCGCGCATTTTTGTTTGTCACAAGGTCAGGGATGAAGAGATCATGGGCTGGGCTTGGTTGTTTCCACTATTGACACACCCTTATTGTTGTTTACACCCCCCTTGGCCCATTGTTTTATATTTTCATATTTTTTCATTTCTTTTTTTAGTTTCTGACTTTATTTTATTTTTCTAAACATAAAAAATTACTAAAAACCTTTTCTAAAATTTTCATATTTTATTTTATTATTTTTATTATTTTTTGGACATAGAAATAATTATTAAATAATATACTTTTATTTTCTTAAAATAAAAACTTGTAAATATTATAAAAAATATTATATATTTTTATTTTTATTATTTATACACTTAAATAATATTTTCTCACATATTTTTTAATTTATTTTTAACATTTGTATATATTTTTATTCATTTTATTGTACATAAATAAATAATTATAATATATATTTTCTTAAAACAAATTAGGGTTTCCACCCTTAATAAAAATAAACTTCCTATTTTCTTATTTTTGATACATTAAATAATTGATTTTTTACATACATAAAAAATAATACAAAAACATTTTTGCATATTCATATTTAATTACTTATTTAAATATTTGTCCATTTATTCATTTGTACAAAGAATTCAATATGGTTGTAATAATCTTAGGGTTTTATTTTCTTGCAAATATCCCCCTATTCAAACTTGTACCCATCTCCCCATAATCAATGTTGTAATATTATTAGATTTACTTTTACGCTTTTATTGCTTTCAAATATGCCATGATAGAAAGATTAGGGTTTGTATGCAATTATCAAAAATCAAACAAATATCTTGACTAAAACAAGACAAAAATGCATGAAAATGACAACACAATGCACACAAGCACCCCTAGGGTTTCATCCACTTGTTGCCTTAAAAATGGCCATGGTATGCATGTTAGGTATCTTGGCAAAACAAAAAACAAAACAAAAAGATCATAGTCCCTCGATGACGCTATCTTGGTTGCCTGTACAAAAATGATCTAGTCCCTCAAAAAACTTGCTAAGATACTTGGCAATATTGTTATCATGGCCATACGATGACCCGCGCCTGTCCCGTTTAACATCCAAACACAAGGTTGCTTACCAAATACAATGGTAAAACAACAATGTAAAAGGGTTAAAAATGTGTAGGAAAGATCTTTGAGTAGGGTAGACAACTCCTAGTTACTTGATCCCTTGCAAACATCCTTGCTATTTTCAAAAACACTCAACACATTTCAAAACAATTTCCCAAAACAAACTTTCAAACATTGAAACATTTTTCAAAAGACAAACACCTTTGTAAAACATTCAAACAAGAATTGTTACAAAGGTTGCCTAGACAAAGGTCTCTTTTCAAAATATTTTCAAAATCACACACAAAGCACCATTTCAAACAATTGGATAAGCAAAGCAAGTGATCTAAACAAGTAACTAAGAGTCCATGGAAAACCATGGATGAAAAGGGTGCTATCACCTTCCCTTTTCATAATCTACCCCCGAACCCAAGAAAACATCTCAAAGGTCTTTCCTGTGCTTTTTGACCTTTCCTTTGGATAAAATAAAAAGTCGGTGGCGACTCTTGCTAAACCGAAACATTTGCGAACACAAACGCAAAACCTCTAGTCAGTTCTTTCACCGTATCACATCAGGCTTTCAATTTAGACAATACTTGAAGAAGTTGTCCAATCGCCTTATAAGGAATCCAAATAATATACAACTTCTCTTATTTGATTGATCGCAACCAACAACCAGTGTCCGCTGTAAGATTAACAAAGTTTAGATTCAAACTTTCTACAAATCATCAAAATACGAAAAATTATAATAGATGAAGTTTGAATAAAAATCTTACCCATTGCCAATATTAAATATAAAAAAAAACATTTTTTCCGTATCTATGTTGGCCATATATGTACGGACAAAATACTCTTTTACGTCATCTGGTCGTTGTTGGATTAATAGTGCCTTGATATTGTTTGGAGATAAGAAGGAGAATCTTCGGTCTAATTGATGCGGGCGCGTCAAGTTGGCATACATGAAACTTAAATAAATACAGCATTAACATTAAGACCATTCAATGAAATTAGTAGATAAATTGTTCAATAAAAATGAAATAAAGTTGATCGGATAATACCTGATGTATGTATTGACAACACCGAGGCCTAATTCTCCATGTTTAAGAATTTGATCCACATCCTCTCTACTTATTGTTTCGTAATAGGAAAAACCAAAAATACCTTCCTCCATAGGTATATTACGAGCACATCCATCGGCCAAATCTGAAATTCCCATTAATGTCTAAAGGCACGACCTATACCAAGAAGTAGGATTTTTTCTATCCGCAGACTTTGCCATAACCCTTTTTTCTGTGGACATGTTACTCGTAGGGACTTGTTGCATGTATTTAACATGAATCTAAAGATCAAATGCATATAATAAGTTAGGTGAAGTATAAGATCGTGAATTAACCTTTTCAATGCAAAATATATATTAATTTACCTCCTTTTTGGATGCAACTGACTCGGTCTGAGGCTTAATCCCCTTATCTTTTGATTTAGATTTCGTGGGAGTCTAACATCACCATGAAAAAAAATGTATGTTAAATGGTCGTAATAGTTTTCATAATAGTTTTCAACACTACAAATGTTAACATACCTCGTAATCTATGCAAATGAGGCTTGACGGCCATGCAACATAAGATCATATTGCCTCTCCGACTAATGTTGCATCTGAAATATCGTCAAGCAAAGGTAATGGCACATCCCTCTCTATTGCAATTTCAATTGATACTTTCAAAAATCTAGCAGGGAGCGGTTTATGGTGAATACTTCTCCCAAGGTGTTATGCACTTTTCCCTTTCCAACCATGCGATAAGTCGGTGACGATAAATATAGCTAACAAGGTGAAATGCCCTAAACCAATAATAAATATGAAATTGTTAATGTTTATATATGTCAATTAAAAAAATTGTGGTAATTCATAATAATATATGTTACCTCGGGAATTTTCTATTGGAAATCACAATTGATACTATCTTTGTCACTAGTATCCTTGAACCCTGACCCTTGCCTTTCTGACATATATTTTTCTTTGTCCTTTTCCAACTCACGAACTTTAGCTTTTAGTTTTTCTAACTCTTCCATCACTTCTTTATTTCTATGACCTTTCTTCTTTTGATGACTACCCAAAGATGTTAGAGTCACCCCGAATCCCTTACCCCTCACACGACCGGTATCCTCAGGAAGATTTAATGCTCGACTAAGTATGCTCATGCAATCCTGGTCTTCAGCTTGAGTTTGAGATAGACTCTCCTGAAATTCATATGCATAGCGAAATAAATTAGTGGTCATTAAACTCATATATTTTGTATTTTAATAAACTTTTGATTTAATTATAGGAATATTGATATACTTACACATTTCTCATAAATTTAAAGCACATCTTCCTTAACAACTCCATCCTTATCCACCCGGGCAGCCTTCCGCAGAACATGTTCCAGAAGAGATGTTTCTTGACTTTTCTCCTCTTATAACTACACATTAAGAGAAATAATAAATCAATAATAGCACTTGATGAACAAGTATATCATATCATTTATATATACTTACCAATCTTTGTTGCAAGCGTGCATATCCCATACGCCCTTTTCTGTATGAATACGGGGGACTTGGTGTTCGTTGGCGATTCACGCCACTCACATCCTGAAAATCCGAGGTTCTTCTTTTTCTTTGAAGGTTTCCCATTCTTTAGGCGAAATCAAGCCTGCATATGCCTTTGGAAGTGCTGCATCGATAAAATTGTTATCGGCATCCCTAAGAAACTTGTTTGTAAAAAAAGATCGAAATCCTCTTAGTCTTTTTCCGGCCAATTGAAGACAACATGATTTTCGATCATCATCAATGTTAAAAGACCTCTACAAAAAAACATACATAGAGTGTGTTAGTAATTTATATACATAAGCGTTAACAAAAACGAAAGACATCACATATCACACCTGTATTTCAGTCCATATTTTTTCTTTAACGGGTTTCAGCTCACGCCTTCTCCAATCATCACAAGTGATTGGAACTTCTCTCCTTACAACGTAACCAATGTAACTTGTCAACATTGAACTGTTAGGCTCAATTAGCTATTTGTCTTCATTCCAATGTACGTTAAATTTGATACCTTTATCTCTTGCATGAATTATTGACTTCATAATTGTTATTCCTCGTCTAATCTCACTCTCCACATCACGAGCTGATTCATTTCCATCAATATTAGAAGCGGGATGATCTTTTTCCTCATTAGAAGCCATTTCACATGTAATATTAAAGAAAAACATAAACACCATATAAAATTCAAGTAGCATTGAAAGAATAACCAAAAAATAAAAACATAAACACAATATATAAAACCATAAACACAATATAAAAATAGAAACACAATTTTATTGAATGACAGAACATATAACATTTCACTATTACCTTTTCCACTAACATATCTTCTGTTTCTTGGTTGGAATATGAATTACTTGGCTCTTAACAACTCAGACAGATGGATTGATCCAAATTCCCTCATTATGATCATTTCTAATATATGATTCATCCACTATAATATTCTCATCTTGATCATTTCATACATACGACTCATTGCCTCTAACATATGACTCATTCTCAACATCAACATCACTTTGATTTACATTGTTATCATCAATCACTTTGTTAGATAAAATCACTATAGACCATTTGGAACTTGTCGGGGATCAGTGACGTAGAATACTTGTTTAGCTTGAGAGGCTAGAATAAAAAGCTCATCTTTGTACCCCACCCTATTAAGATCCACTTGTAAAAATCCCGACTTATCCATCTGTATGCCGCTATTATGTACCCATTTTCAACCAAAGATAGGCATCTGAAACTTCTCATAATCAAACACCCAAATGTGCTCGATAACCCCAAAATATGACAGATTTGCATATTTGGGGTTTAAGTCATTCATACTTGAAATGTGAATTGCTTCAGCTAAAACAGTGACACCACTATTTTGAATAGTACTTTATCATCTTGTTCTTTGGTATAAAATGTGTATCCATTAATTGTGTAGGTGCTATAAGAAAACACGAGCAAACTCAGACCATATGCTAAACATCTCAACCTTTCGGTTATTGTAGCGGGATCTAAATCAAACTTTGAATAAATATGATCTTTGAACCATTGTATAAAACTTTGATTATGCTCTCGTACTATCCAATTTTCATTTCTACTCAGATTTAAACCCCAGAGTACATCCTTGTGCATTTCAACATATGGCTCAACCTCATTGTCATTGTGTAGAACATATAAATACACTTGATCCCATTCAACCCTTGATACTGTCACAATTTTATTTCCGATTAAATTTTTTCCTTCCTTCCTTTTGAAAATATGAGATTTGGGTAGTCCAATGGATTGAACATTGGTCAAATATTCAGTACAAAACTCAACCGCTTCTTCAACAACGTATCGTTCAACCATACAACCCTCTGGCCGACTTTGATTTTTCACGTACCCTTTTAATATTTTCATATAACACTCAACAGGGTACATCCATCTCATATAAGCTGGTCCACGCAATTGTGTCTCTTTCACAAGATGAACAACAAGATGTACCATAATATCAAAAAATGAGGGAGGAAAATATATTTCAAGCTCACACAAAGTAATAATTATTTCTTTTTGCAATATTGGGTAGATCTCGGGATCGATCACCTTACTACAAATTGACCTGAAGAAAAAACACAATTTAGTTATGGCGCTTCTTACTTTTTCTGGCAAAATAGAACGTATGCCTATTGGTAGAAAATGCTCCATTATAACATGGAAATCATGTGTCTTTAAACTCTTTAACTTGAGGTCTTTCATAGACACAAGTCTTCTAATATCTGAAGAGTAACCTTCTGGGACTTTTACTTCACTTAGAAACTTACACAATATTTTTTTCTCCTTTCTAGATAAAGTATAAGCAGCAGGAGGCAGATATGTTCGTGTTCCTTTCTTCACGGGTCCTAATTCAGTTCTTATTCCCATTTGTATCAAGTCATTTCTTGCTTTAAGGCCATCCTTAGACTTTCCTTGTATATTGAGTAACGTACCAATAACACTTTCAAATATATATTTTTCAATATGCATAACATCAAGAAAATGTATTACATACAACGACTTCCAATAAGGCAATTCAAAAAAAATCGAACTCTTCTTCCATCCACTTTGACAAGCGTATGTGCAAAAGGCTTGCCAAACTGGGTACTCATATCTTTCACCTTTTCAAAAAGTTGGTCACCTGTCAACATAGGTGAAGCTCTATCATGTTCTGGATTTCCATTGAATGCCTTTCTCCACCCACGATAGTGATGATTAGAATTTAAGAATCTACGACGATCGAGAAATACATTCTTTTTACAAAATTCCAATCGCTTCCAATTTGTGTGTTCTTCACAAATAGGACACGCTTTTGACCTTTATGCTATACCCTGATAGATTTTTGTATGCCGGAAAATCATTAATTGTGCCAAAAAACATCGCCCTTAAATTTAAACTTTCTTTCCTATATCTTATAAACCTCCACCTCGTTCTCCCATAAAATCTTTAAATCTTCGATTAACGGTTTCAAGAAAATGTCTATGTCATTCCCTGGTTGTTAGGTCCAGAAATTAACATAGATAACATCATGTACTTGTGCTTCATACATAGCCATGGAGGTAGGTTATAAATCATAATAATCACAAACCATGTGGTATGTGAGATACTTTGAAGACCATGCCGGTTCATTCCATCAGTAGATAATGCCAAGTGAAGGTTTCTTGCATCTCCTCCAAAATCAGGATAATCATTATCAACTTTCGACCATTGTGGTGAATCTGCCGGATGCTGAAACTTTCCATCAATAATTCTTTCATTTTCATGCCAAGTCAAGTGTCTTACATTGGTTTCACTACAAAACATGCGTCTAAATCTCAGAATTATAGGAAAATACCATAAGACTTTTGCTGGAGACAATTTTTTCTTATATCGAGATAAACCGCATTTAGGGCACTCATTTAATGATGCATATTCGTTTCGAAACAAAATTCAATCATTTGGACAAGCATGTATCTTATCATAGCATATGCCAATAGAGCATAAATTATTTTTGGCCTCATAGATTCAATTAGGAAGAACATTATCCTCCGGAAGCATATCTCTCATAATGGCTAATAACTCTGTGAAACTTTTATCCGACCATCCATTGCCTGAATTTAAGTTGTACAACTTTAATACCGCAGACAGTCTTGTGAATTTAGTGCAACCTTTATACAACAGTTTCTTTGCATCGCTTACCAACCTCTCAAACATTTTGGGACAATCCTGAAGATCTTCTTCAAGTGCTTCTGCAATCTCTTTGACTCGATCACAATCGTATGTATCTGTGTCATTATCGTCTAAAGCATATGTCATATTATCCCCCGGTTCAACATTCTCATAAGTTTTCTCACCATGGAATATCCAACATGTGTAACTTCGATCAATTCCACGCCTCAATAAATGCGATTGCAACCCAAATGCGTCAACCCGACCCATAAGATAACAACTTAAGCAAGGACATTTCATTCGATTGGCATCTTCGGTGTGTTCAACAACAAACTTAACGAATTCCAATACCCCATTTTCGTACTCTTTGGACAATCGATTGACAAACATCCATTTTTATCCATGGTCTTACTATTAAGTAAGCTAAACAAAAACAATACTTAAAAAAAAGACAAAGACTAAAAAGCTTAATACCAATTAGGCATATTCATCGAAAATAAAAATACTATAATTATTCAAGCAATTATAGCAAATTAAAAGAACAACTTAATACCTGTAGAGAAGTCAATAACTTCTGAAACCACACAGTGTAATATTCTTGGAAACGCTCAGAAACTCCACTCTTCACAAGTAACCTATATAAATGATCAATTAATTTCATTATAATAAAACAAATCTATAGAATAAGAACTACATTAGAATATTTATACAACATTAAACATATATGTATACACCATTAAATAATCACTAATATTCTTTTTAACATATATTTTACTGTTACAATTTAAAAAATATATATAAATATTTGATTTTAAAATATGAAGGTAAAATATTAATTAAGAAATTTTGTTTAATAAAGATCTATTTTAATATTCTATATTGAAAATATAAATCAATCAAATAATTCATGTGACTCTATATTAATCAAATGGCTCATAAAGTGTAACTTTCATTTTTTTCCCTTCAAATTATATTCTAACTTCAAATCTAGATCTTCAAATTTTAATCCAACAATCATAATTTGTTTAACTATCTTAATTTATGTGTTAGTATGACTCTTACATTAGAGAATCCAAGTTTCCATAATTCTATTGACCCATAAATACTTTATGTAATATGTGTCTTTTCTCTAGAATTTTTATCACATAAACTATTTCTTTATCAATTTCTAATCACCAATTTTAATAAAACATTTCATCCTTGTGTCTCGTCTGTGACTCTTGTCTAAAAACCAACTTTTCACAATAATAATCGCAATGATAATGTATATACATTTCAATTACAAAGTTTTTTTCTCTCATTCAATACATACAATATTCGTTGTGACATTTACACAAACACCTTACATGCAATCTCATTGTGACATTTTTCCAAATACCTTACATGCAAAAACCACATGCCACACAAAACACACCATAATGCAACATTATCAACACTAAATCAACACTAAAACAACACTATCAACACTATCAACTAAATCAAATGCAACATTATATATCAACATTATCAAATATATTAAATATATCAAAAATCATACCTAGAGGAGAAGAGAACCTTGGTTGTGAATGGAAGAAAGTATGAAACGGTCTTGAATGGAAGAAGGATGAGAATCTTGAAGAAAGGATGCAACGATTTTGTCAAGAATCAAACGAAAAATGGTGTCAAAGTGGGTTTTGTTCGTAACTACTGTATTCTGAAATGGGTTTTACAAATAATAACGTGTTAATATGTTTTATGTTGGGCGCGTGTTTTATTTTTTTTTATAACATGACTTTAGGCATCACTTGTAGTAGAAAGCGCTGCTTAATCCCCCCCCCCCCCCCCCTTTAGGCAGCGCTTTAAGAAAGCACTGCTTAATCCCCCACTTTAGGCAGCGCTTTAGTAAAAGCGCTTTGTAAGCCCACCCTTTAGGCAGCGCTTTCACAAAGCGCTGCTTAAGCCCACCCTTTAGGCAGCACTTCTGGAAAGCACTTTGTAAGCCCACCCTTTAGGCAGCGCTTCAGGACCTACCCCCTTTAGCAGTGCTTTATCAAACAATATTCACCCCCATTAGGAAGCACTTTTTTAGAAAGTGCTGTTGTCGCACCCCAAAATTTACCCTTTGATTTTGGCTTATGTTTCATCATGAATATCATAATGCATTGCATTCATACATTGTGATGGGATCAAAGTACTTTGGTTATCAAGTCTTCCTCAAGCTTTGAAGGATGATTACATTGACAAGTTGCTCAAGTAGAACTTTATCATCCAAACCTCTAGATCGTTCAAGCTCAAAAGTTATTGAATATCTTAAGATATTTTTATCCTTCTCTTTGGATCATCAGAGGATTGAAGTTTGTGATTGTTTATAAGAGGAATCTCTCTTTTGATTCACCAGTCAAATTAGGGTTTTGTTTGAGCAAGGCTATTGTTCAATGTACAAGTATTGATTTGGAAGCTACAACATCTCATTGGTATTTTAAAAGTCTTTGTACAAGAAATTAGCCAAGATATCCAGAGGATTTGAAGTTTTGGAGTTGATTCATAAGTCTCCTAAGGTGTTAACCAAAACTAGGGTTTGGGATTTCATCAAGATTTCTTGAGAATTTTGAAGTAAAACTTTGCACATGGCCTCTATATATTTGGAAGATCATATGTTTGAAGTTTTGATCATCAATTTTGAAGGGAAGTGGATCAATTGATTCAAAGGGGCAAAATGGTCATTTTGGTCAAAATCAGTCAAAGTCAAGGTTGACCAGAGGAATTTTTGGTCAACCATCAATTCAAGGATGTAATTTTCATATTTCAAGTCCATTTTGATCATTGGATCAAAAAGATTGTGGTTTGGGTTGAAACTTGTTCATGAAGAAACCCTAAAAGTTTCTAATTTTGGAAAATAAGGACTTAATTTCAAAAATTCATATTTTATTCACCTTTGATCAAAAAAATACAAATGAAACATGCTTGTAAATATAAGAGGATGATCTTTCATCTCCTTTTGGTTTCATGTCCAAATTGGCAAAGAGTCAAGAATTATAAAGCTTGGAAGTCACAAAATTATAGGTCATTTTCCAAATTTAGTGAATTTCAAGCTCAATTTTGAGAAACTTAATGGATTCAATGGAAAAAACTCAAAACTAAGGGATTGTATATATTTTCAATACCTTTCCAAATTGTACTCGTTGGTGTCCAAATTCAAAAAAATGAGCAAGTTATGGACTTTGGAATTTTGAGGCATTTTATTGAATTTTGACAAATATGCAAAATGGCCATTTCTTGCAAACTCAAGTTTTAGCCATTCCTTTTGCTTCTAATAAATCCCATTAGAAATTTGTTACATGTTGAGGCCCATCACACTCACCATTTCGTGCCTCATTTGGTTTTGCACTTGTTGGATTGAAAAATCACAAAACTTGCTCAAATTTGCAAATTCACCAACACTCTCTCATTTCAAGCAATCATGAGCTGACACTTTGGGCATGCTTTTCTGACTTCATTTGGCTCACAAAACACACAAAAGGCAAGAAAATGCACGAGTGAAACGCATATTCCATGTGCATCCTCATTTTTGGCCAAAACTTCCAAACTTGCCCTCCAATAGTTTTGAGTGCCAAATACCACTTCTATCCTCTTACCCTCGTGCTATATAACAAGAATCAAGGCTCAATTGTGGAGGAGGAGGCTCATAATCGCTACATTGCAAATCTGAACATTTTGGAAGTATCTCTGCAAATTACTTCGAATCTCTCTTCTCCTTGGATCATTCTTCATAATTCTTGGTGATTCAGCTTCAGTGAAGTAAGGAGATCAAGCCTGCACCATTGGATTGCTTCTGGAGTGAAGGAATCGTGTTTCCAGTTTTCACATCCATGTGAGTTTCTTGAACTTTGATTTATGTGTTTCAACTTGAATTGATGATGTAAATCATGTTCATTGAGTTGCTAGCTGGCCAATCACTAGGATTGATGTATATTTGAGCTTTGATTCAAGCAGAATTGTTGAAATCATGTTCATGACTTTGATGTTTGCAGTGAGTTTTTTCAGTTTTTGAGACTTTATTTCTTGATCCATGCTTGATCTTTGAGATTGATTCAAATTGCATAATGTAGTATGATATGCTAGCTTCAATTTGCACTTGATTTCATGGATTTTGGTTGAGAAACGAGCATGATTGATGGATCTGAACATAGGCTCATGACATGTTGTGTTGCACGCGTTTTTCCCTATGCTGGAGGTTGAAGATGAAGTGAGGTGGCACGCTGTGATTGGCTTGATTCAAATTTTAATGCATTTCATATTATTTGATTTTAATTGATTTTCTGATTTTTATTTCTTGATCAAAACAATTTAAAAAATTCTGAAAAAATTATCACTAGTCCAAAATAATTTCTACTATCTTGTGTAATTTTATTGGAATTTTTAAAAATGTTTTGATTGGTTTGAAAATTCATAAGTTTAAATATTGTTTGTTAAAAGATTATTTTTATTTTAATAGTTCTTTTGATCTAGAAATTCCACAAAAAATGTTTTGGACTCATAAAATAATGTAGAAATTGATTATGATTTTGGTTTAGAATTGTTTCCATTTTTGATTAGAAATTTAATTTGAGAAGTTTGTTTTAAATGTTTGTTTCACAATTTTTATTTTAATACTTCCTTTAATCCAAAAATTCTCAAAAAAAATCACATAAGCTTGTTTTTAATCATAGCATCTGAATATAATATTTTTTTGACCTTTTTGTGACTTTTGGCTAGGGTTTGCATTTTTGCCTTTAAATAATAGTTTAATTGTTAATTGTTTGCTTGATTTTTATTTTTAATACTTCCTTTAATCCAAAAATTCTCAAAAAACTCACACAAGCTTGTTTTTAATCATAGCATCTGAATATAATTTTGTTTTGACCTTTTTGTGACTTTTGGCTAGGGTTTACATTTTTGCCATTAAATAATAGTTTAATTGTTAACTGTATGTTTGATTTTTATTTTAATATTTCCCTTAATTCAAAAATTCCACAAAAAATCAGGGATGTGTGTTTTTCATTCTAATATTTGAATATAATTTTGTTTGGATATTTTTCTGATTTTTGATTAGATTTTTATTTTGAAATGTGATTATTTGTTTAATTGATTAATTGTTTGAATTTGATTTCATTTTTGACTTTTCTTTAATTCAAAAAATAAGGAAAAATAAGTATTCTGACCTTTTGAGTTTAGTCATGTTTGATGTATATTTGTTCTGATTTTTTTGAATTTTGATCTTGGCTAATTAATATTTAAGATTAAAAGTAAAAAATTAGGGTTTTGTTGCTTATTGTGCAAGTTTCATGTTCAAAACCATTATGCCCTGGATTTTCAATGGAATTTAAGTCTTGATTAGGGTTCATGGATGTATTTAGGATCTGAAAACCATTTTTCTTGAATTATTTGACTTGGTTTGATATTTTTCCACAAATTATTTTGAAAATTGTCTAGTTTGGTAGTTTTGCCAAGTAGTTTTGAACTTTCGGCCTCATTCGGCCTCTCAGGCGCTTCAAACTGAATTTCCTTCGCGTCGATAAGATCTTGCACTTTGTTTCTCAAGTCCCAGCAATCATCAGTAGTGTGCCCGGGGCTATCAGAATGATAAGCACAACGGGCATTCGGGTTATACTTAGGAGATGCAGTATTAACGACCTTAGGAGCTTCTTTGGTGGTCACCAAGTTGGTTGATAACAATTGGGGTAAAATTTGTGATAAGGTCATACTCAGCCGAGTATACTGCCTCTTGGGCCTTTCACCTCTTTGTTGATTGTACTGTTGAGGAGCAGCAACAGGTTTTGAAATGACCAGAGCATTGACGGCTTGGCGACCTTCTGGCTTGACTTGTCTTCTAGGACCATAGACGGCACTTGCCTCTTTCTTAAAAGGCCTCTTCTCAGTACTTGCAGTAACACCCTTCTGAATCTTTCCTGATTTGATGCCAGCTTCTATTCTTTCGCCCGTTAAGATCAAATCGGTAAACCCCGCGGAAGAGTTACCAATCAGATGATTGAAAAATGGCCCAGATAGGGTCCCTAGAAACATATCAACAAGCTCACGATCGGTTAAAGGAGGCTGCACCCTGCCAGCCAAATCCCTCCATTTTTGTGCATACTCTTTGAATCCCTCGCTTGTTCCTAGTGACATACCCTGAAGTTGGGTACGAGTAGGAGTAAGGTCAGAATTATACTGGTATTGTTTGTAAAAAGCGGTGGCCAAATCTTCCCAATTTCGAACGCTGGTTCCCTCTAGCTGATAAAACCACTCCAATTGAGCTCCAGAAAGGCTGTCTTGAAAGAAATGAATCCAAAGGTTTTTATCTGCCGTATAGGGCTGGATCTTTCTCACGTAGGACCTAAGATGCATTTTTGGACAGGACAGCCCATCATACCTTACAAACACTGGTACTTTGAATTTTGGGGGAATCACAATCCCGGCAACCAAACCCAAGTCTTCAAAATCCAAACCCGGTACCCTTTGTAGCTCCATGGCGGCCAACCTGTCTTCTAGCCCTTTGTATTTATCATCAGCTGGAGGGTATTGTTGATCAGTATAATCTTCATCCTCTTCTTCTTCCGCATCAGACTCGGAAGGTACCGCAACTCCACCTCCTTTGCTGGTTCCTTCATCAGAAGTAGGAGGAAATTCAAGCACTCTCCGAGCTTCTCCGTCAAATCTTCTCCCCAAAGTAGCCACCCCGAGTCTCTTTTTCTTCTTTTTCACTGGGTCTTTGTTCCCCAATTGAGTCTTGATATCCTCCTGACCCTTAGCCAAGGTCATCAGGAGTTGCTGGAACTGTGCATTCTGAGCTTGCAGGTCTTTGACTATTTGCTCGAGATCCATCCTACTGAAATAAACAGCAGATAGATAAGGAAACCTGGAATGAGACCTGCTTATGCATATGATGAATGGTATGCTTATGTATGCAATGCATTCAAGGATTTAGGACATTCAAAATTGTTTCAGACAAAGAAGAACGCACGTCATATTAATAAGAAGAAATTTGTCAGTACATAAATGCCCCATGGGCCAAATATTACAAAATAAACTTCTTAAGGCAACAAGACATTGCGCATCCTTTTTGGTGCGATGTAGGTATTGAGGGCCTCTTGCTCATGGAGTCGGTGGGTAAGCTCTAGAACCTTCTTCTCACTGGCGTAGAAGCTAGCTTCAAAAGTATTCCGTTCTTCCTTGAGCTGAATCCAACTTTTCTGCATTTCCTCCCACGACGTAGGCATGTCTGGATGTAGGATGGTGTAGGGAACCTCTCCTTCCTTGACGGGCTCTTTAATCACAGGGAGAACATGAGGATAAGGCATCATCAGACTTTGGGCTCGGGCTCGTACCCACTTGAGATAAGGCTCAAGAGGGATGGAGTTCTTGTGTCTCAGAGTCTTGCTATCAACCTTGTTGAGTTTTCCCCAAGCTCTGATGAATCTTTGGCGAAGTCCTTGCGCATCGTTGTCGAAGTCAAAAACTAGGTCAGGAATCAACATGTCATGAGGGCCATCCCTCCGTGCATATCCAAATTGTCTCAAAGCTAGGCAAGGGTTGTAGGTGATACCTCCTCTAATTCCAAGTAAAGGAACATTAGGAAATTCTCCGTAACGATCGATGATGATGACATTTTCTCTGGACCGAGAACACCAATGTACATCAGAGTGAGTAAGAGTCATCAACCGTTGGGACCACCTTGAGCCTTGGTCATTCTTCAGGACAGATTGTGGAAGGTGCAAAATAAACCACCTTGCAAGGAGAGGAGTACAGCACATGAGAACACCCCTCTTTCTCATTGTTCGTGTGTAAAATGAGTGAAGGATGTCCCCAAGCAATGTTGGTATTGGATTTCTGGACAAAAAGATTTTGACGGTGTTGACATCTACCAATTGGTCAGGATTTGGGAACAAGACCAACCCATAGATAAGGAGTGCCACAATTTCTTCAAAGGCTTGTAGGTCCAATGAGTTCCAACATTCTTGTGCCTTCTCAAACAAGAATTTTGCTAAGAATCCCTTGACTCCGCTTCTGGTTTCCCAATGCCCCTTGATGTCGGATGGTTGTAGATGTAATGCTCGAGCAACATCTTCCGACTTTGGTTCCTTTTCCGTACCGTTAAAGGGTAGTTGATTAAGGATAGGAATTCTCAGGAGTTGAGAAAACTCCTCCAAAGTGGGCACCAACTGGTAATCGGGGAAAGTGAAACAGTGGTGAAGAGGGTCAAAGAACTGGAATAGCACTTTCATCATGTCTTCTTCAATGTTGGTGTTGACTAGGCTGAGCAGTCTACCATGTCTTTCACTGAAGGATGAGCTTTCCGAAATTCTTGAGGTGAGCTCCTTGAGTTGAGGAGAGATTCTCACAAGGTTGACTTGAATGGTGTTTCTGCGAGGAATTTCCATGACCTACAAAACAAGAACAAAGATGAAGATCCAAACCCTTGAAATGGTTAGTGAATGCATATGATGTTTTATGATGTTTATGATGTTTATGATGTATGCACAAACCATATGTACAAGCAAATCACACAAAACCCTAGTTTCAGGCTTGCATGGGGTTTCATAGGTAGGTACCCTCTTGAGTGTAGTTGGCTTAAAAACCTGTCCTATAAATAGTAACCGGGTTCTAAGGAGCTCAATATCATTGGATTGTTTTCATTGTTCATTGTTTTGGTTTAGCCACTTAACTAGCGACCAAAATATTCCAAGAAAACAACCCTCAATGAGTGTAGTATCGAGTATCTACCAACTTCGGACTGCACCAAAGCCGGTCATCTCACTACCCCTAATAAAAGGCCAAGATGGTCAAGTAAGGTTCTAGGTCATTAGTGCTTAGTGACATCACTCAGCGGCCCCGTACTCTCCTTGATTGAACTCAAGGGTTATCGGTACTCACAAATATGTCGCACTAATATAGCTATTGCTTCGACCGTGTCAGTATACCCCGCACAGTTTCCACAATGTATTGCTATCTATGAATGTTTCCCAAAATCCGGGTGTAGGATTGCAAACCCAAACAATAAGAGCCAAGATGTAAAGCAATCAATTCAAACAATTAGTCATTCAAGAGGGTGATCTAAGCCCTAAGGTTACTCCACTTTTAAAATTCTCCCCAGCAGAGTCGCCAGTTCTGTGATACGGTGGGAGAACTGACTATGGTTTTGCGTTTGTTTTCGCAAATGTTTCGGTTGAGCAAGAGTCGCCACCGACTTTTTATTTTATCCTAAGGAAAGGTTTAAAAAGCACAGCAAAAACCTTTGAGATTTTTCTTGGGTTCGGGGAGTAGATTATAGAAAGGGAAGGTATTAGCACCCTTTCTATCCATGGTTATCCATGGGCTCTTAGTTACTTGCTTAGATCACTTGCCTTTTGTTTTCAATTGTTTGAAATGGTGCTTGTGTGTGTGAGTTTGAAAATGTTTTGAAAAGAAGCCAATGTGGTGGCAACCTTTGTAGTGATCCATGTGGGGATGTATACAAAGATGTATGTCTTTTGAAAAAGGTTTTCATTTATTTTTGAAAGTTGTTTTGAAAGTGTTGTGAGGTGTGGTTTTAGAAAATAGGAAAGTGTTTTGTTTTTGCAAGTTTTGATTCAAGTAACTAAGAGGTTATCTACTCCTAAATTTCTCAAAGTTTATTGCTATGTTTTAACCCTTTTAATAAGTTTGTTCCACCATTGTATTTGGTGGACAATCTCATGTTAGGATGTGAAAGGGACGGGCGCGGGTCATCGTTTAGACCATAATTGCAACAGTGTCAAGTATCTTTGGGCAATTTTCTTTAAGGGACTTGATCATTTGTTTAGGCAACATTTGGAAAGCGTCATCGAGGGACTTATGATCATTTAATTTGTTTGTTTTGCCCAAAGAGACCTAACATGCAATATGGCCCATTTATTTGAAGGCAACAAAGTGGAATACCCTAGGGGGTGCAAGTGTGATATGTGTTGTCCATTTTCATGCTTGTTTATCTTGAAATTAGGTCAAACTATTTTGTTGTTTTTTGATTCGCATACAAACCCTAATTCTAACATGGTATATTTAGAAAGCAATAAAGTGCAAAAAATAAAGTCCTAAACTATTACAACACAATATATGGGAAGGGGGGTACAAATGTTCAAATGGGGGGATATTTAGACAAAGAAATTAAACCTAGCTATTACATCATTTTTGGGATATTTACAAATAATTGATTGCATAAATTAAATAGAAAATACAATAAAGATGCAAAAATGCAAAAAGGTTTTTATGTATATGAAAAAAAAGTATTATTTATGTCATATAAATAAAAATAAAAAAAGTATTATTTTTGGAGTTTTTGTATTTTAAGGGTAAAACCCTAATTTTCATTAAGTAATATATATATTATTTAATTTACACAAATATTTACTTATTATGTACAAAAAAATAAAATAAAATGAAATATGTTTATAAAAAGTATTTTTTTTATGTCAAGTATTAATAAAAATAAAATATATGTATTTTTGTATTTTACCCTAAGTATATTAATAAATGTATATATATATGTATTAATTTCTAAATATGTATTATATATAAAAATTAATAATATTTAATATTTTAATAAAAAAAAGTATTTTTTCTATAAAATATTTTCAGAGGGTAAAACAAAAATAAAATGAAAATAAAAGTGTTTTTTGCATATTTCTTAATATTTTTAATAAAATGTATATATTCATTTATTTATGTACAAACTAAAAGAAAACCAAATAAATACCTAATAAATTCAAAAATGGTGAGAAAAATATTTTTTATATTTTTAATATTGTTAGAAAAAATAAATGAGTCAAAATGGAAAAATAAAAGTCAAAAAATCATTGAAATAAATCAAATGGGCTCAGGGGGTGTTAAAGTAGTAAAAGGGTGCAAATAGGAAAGTCAACTCAGGCCCAGCCCAAGAAGACTTTGTCTTCAACCTCAGACCTGTATGAACAAAGAACACGCGTTTTCCATCTCTTGATTCCTGGACTTTCAAGCAAAACTCATAACATGAAAAATGTAGAGCATGAGAAGACGAATCCAACCATGTAAAGAACTTGACTTAACTCTCTAAGATGAGGGAGAATTTCTTCTCCCCCAATTTCTGACCTAGTTTTTATGCCATGTTCAGACTCAAAATTCTTGCAGCACACATAATATAAATGAAATCTAATTACATGGGCATGTTCAGGGCTATGATTGTGACATGTTTTCTTCACAAACCTAAAACTAACAATGCCTAATAAGAGAGATACGAGTTCATGAACTTACCTGTTCAGTTGAACTTCTATCTGGAAATGGAGAAGCTTTCAGTGCAAGGTGATGATTGGTATAGCTTCCTTGAGGTCCAGGGATGCTATTCCAAGCTTTACTTTGTCTTGAAACTTCTTGAATCGTGCTAGAGAACTTCAACTGCAAAACAAGAAAATGAAAATGGTGGAACTGGTTAGAGGAATTACAGGTCGTGTTTTAGGTTTTGGTTAGCTTGCATTGATGCTAGGGAATGTGTTTGATGAGCTTTGGGCAAGAAATCATGCAAGGGATGAGAGTTGGCACTCAATCTGCAGAGGTCACTCTGTTTTGGCAGTTTGATGGTGATTCTGGGAATGGGAGTGTTTGGGACCTTACTTGCTCGTGTTCTAGCTTGGTTAGGATGATTAGAGAGTGTCTACAATATTTGCTTAAGGTTCCTAATGCTGAGAGAATAGTTGTGTTGTGTTATGATACTTTTCTTCACACTTAAGCAAGCAAAGTCAAGTTGTGTTCTAGGCATGTAGAGGGCCCCTAATCATGCTGCAAAACTCCTCCTTGATCAGTGTGTTATGCTCATAATCTTGTGCCAATTAGATTGTATCTGTACTTGTTGGATTTTCAATTGGACATAAAGCTACCTTTTGCAAAAATGGAAGAAATGCTTTATCTATTTTGGGATTAATCCTTTAGGCAATGCTTGAACACACAAAACATGGTCTTGGCACAAAGAATATGCATTAAATTTATGAGTGTAATTAAGATAAAAGGCCTGTAATTAAGTTGTGCAAGCTGAGATTGAAATGCATAGTGCCATGAACATGTAACTTGGCCTAATCAAAAGTGAGTTTTTGCCATATTGTGAAATTCGATTCTCTCAAGTTATGAGGTTGTTTGGTGAGTTCTTGGACATTTTGAAAAGCTTGGAATGTGTACTACAATCCATCTTTGAAATTCAAAGTGAAATTCCAAGTGGAAGTGTATGGAAAATGGCCTTGAAGTTAGGTAGAAAACCTTGCCAAAATAGGTTAAAATTTCACTAAGTTAAGAATGGTTTAGTACCCTTATTCAAAAAATTGTAACTTGAGATACAAGCCTCAATTGGGAAAACTTTGTGAATCAAAGTTGTAGATTATGAAACAAGCTACAACTTTCATGTTTTGACTTTTGTTTGAATCCAAATGAATCTTGGTGAGAAAGTGGGGCAAAGTTGGGAAAAAAATTAGGGTTTTCCATAACTTAGAAAAATTCTAAGTTATGAAAAATTCCCATTTCAAACCCTAATTTGCATTTCTTGATTTCTTGGTGAACAAGTTTCATGATTTGACATGTTTTGATGAAAAATGAATCTTGACCCTTGATTTTGACCAAAAAGTCAAAGTTTGACTTTTCAGTATACAGTCAAAATTGATCAATTGATTGGGAAATTCAACTGTCAATCTTGTGTACTTGGGATCTTTTGAACTTGTTGAGCATGTCAAGATAATTCCATGGGGTCCTTGAGTCCATATGTGAGCTTGGTTTGCCATTGGCTAGGTCAAACAGTCAAAAATTGCCTTGGTGCAGTCAAAACCCTAAAAATGACCATTTTGCCCTTTTGATGATTTGATCAAATTTCTTGTGGAATTGTGATCCAAACTTGATCAAATGATCCATGTGAGTTCATAATGTTGATGTGGGTCAATTTTCATGAGATTTGACTGTCAATTGGCCACAGTTGACTTTTTCCCCAATACAGTTGATTTCTAGGTCAACTGTCCAATTGACTGGGCAAAACTTGGAATCACGACTTGAAACTTTGTATGGATAAACTTGGGAGTCCAACATGAAGCATGAAAGTCATCTTAGGCTTTTTAGGTCAAAACATCTTTGTGCAAACACAAACCCTAATTTGGGTCAACAGTGCAAGGAGAAGTCTTGAGCAGAGGGAACCCTAACTGGATCTTGAGCTCCAAGGGTTTTGTGATGAGAAAATGTTGAGAAAATGGGAGGGCAAATTTTTGGGTACAACAGTTGCCCCTGTTCAATCTTCTTGAACCTGAAGAGTTAGATTGGCAAGTTTGCCTTTCGTGACTCGAGGGTAAAAGGAGATTGGACACTAGAGTGCCCGGAAATTTGCACTCGCATGTTGGAGTATCAACAATGTGATGTCGGGAATGGGCTTATAGATGCCATTTGGAGAGGTGGTGGATAGGGAGATGGGCTTATAGATGCCATCTGGAGATGTGACAGAACCTTGTCGGGAATGGGCTTATAGATGCCATTTGGAAGTGTTGATCGCATAAGAGATTCCTTAGCGAGAACTTGTGTATTTGAGAAAGACAGATGTTTTCCTGGCTTGTTACAGGTGTTTGATCTTCAATATCCTTATGCAGATATGCCCTGGCTGGATACAGGTATCGAATCTACAATCGGTTGCTCACAGATGTGCCCTGGTTGGATACAGGAGTCGAATATGGAAATAGTCGTCAATAGATATGCCCTGGCTGGATACAGGAATCGAATCTTCGAACTCTTCAGACGTGCCCTGGCTAGATACAGGAATCGAGTCTGGAAATGTGGTCAACAGATATGCCCTGGCTGGATACAGGAATCGAATCTGGAAATGTTGTAGTTGATAGATGTGCCCTGGCTGGATACAGGAATCGAATCTGGAAATGTTGTAGTTGATAGATGTGCCCTGGCTGGATACAGGAATCGAATCTTTGAACTCTTCAGACGTGCCCTGGCTAGATACAGGAATCGAGTCTGGAAATGATCACTCTCAAATATGCCCTGGCTAGATACAGGTATCGAATCTGGAATTGTGACAGTTGAAGGTAGTTGTCTTTGGGATTGTCTTTTTCCCTGAAAAGGCAAAACATAAGTTGTATTGCAATGTCATGATGTATGATATGCATGATGTTTTAACATGAGATAGTGTTGTATGCACTTTATCATGTACGTAAGCAGGATGTATGAAAACGTGAAATGTTTATGAATGTATTTTCGTCTTAGGAAAATAAATCCTTGACGATCGGCCGGGGAATTGCTATGTGGAAGAGATACTTTGCTGAAGTTTTTTTTTGATGAGAGGCCTGCTGAGGACTTCAATGATGGATTCCGCTGGGGATAATGATGATAAACTCTGTTGGGGATACCAAAGATAAACTCCACTGGGGATTGAAAGAACTTTGTTGAGGGCGATCTTCCGTGGCAATTAGCTGAGGATAACCCAGTTATAAGCCCTTGTGAGGAATAACTCTGAATAAAGCTCGGGAGAGACGTCCGTATTCTACAGGGAACAAGCTTCCAGAACCTACTGGGGATAAGCTTTAAGACCTGCCGGGGAAAGTTGTGCCTTTTCAGGATTGACGGGGAGTCAACTCCGCTTGGGGAAAGCAATGCTGAACCTTGTCTTATTCTGCGGGGCGTTGAGATGATTTGGTCACATTCTTCAGTCGAATCTACCTTGGTACTTTGGCGGACAAAGCAACCAGACTGCATCAGACAATCTTACATTGCCCCTGTTTCTGATGTCATCTGTAATTAATCTTTTGCAAATATTTATGAATCAGCAATTTTAATGTCAAATGCATATATCAAAAATGAACATTGGACGTTCTTCGCAAGACGAAACAGAAAAAAGGAAAAACAATGGCGATTTGTATGGACAAGTGACTTTGTATTGGTTTGAATTTTGCCTGTGAAAAGGCGTTTTTGCACAAGAGGCTGACATCCTAGTAAGAGGACGCCGCCGAATAACACAGAATTTACAATTTTGAAAACAAAACAGCTATGTGAACAATCCCACTGGGTTCCAACTCCACTATCGCCTTTATGTCTCCAAGCGTCTCATCGCTTTGCTGCCCAGTTGAAGATGAAGCTGATTGGTCGATGCCGAAATCTGAGCCAGATAGTTGATGCCGAATTCCGGATGCGAAGTGATCCAATGAGACATAGTGTTACACTTTATCCCTAACTTTTGCCTGGACCGCCCTTTCGGGTTTTCAGTCCACCGGGATACCCATTTTTGCCCAAGCCGCCTTTTCAGGTTTTCGACTTGCCGGGTGTACAGATTTTTTTTTTATTTCATCCCTTATTTTTGCCCGAACCCTTTTGGTTCGCCGGGAAGCCCTTATTTTTTCCTAGGTATGTCAACCTAGAGGGTCTTTTATTCATGCGTAGTATCTTTTCACTATGTCTGCATTGGCGGGGTGAGGAAGGTCGTCACCATCCATGGTGGTTAGGATCATGGCTCCTCCTGAGAACACATGTTTAACCACAAATGGCCCTTCGTAAGTAGGGGTCCATTTGCCCCGGGGATCACTTTGAGGAAGGATGATGCGTTTGATTACCAGGTCCCCAACTTGATACTCTTGTGGTCTGACCTTCTTGTTAAATGCCCTGATCATCCGTTTTTGATACGTCTGACCATGACAGATAGCAGTGAGCCTCTTTTCGTCAATCAGGTTTAATTGATCAAGTCGAGTCTGGATCCAGTCATCTTCATTCAAGTCTGCATCCTTCATTATCCGGAGAGAGGGTATCTGAACTTCAATTGGCAAGACTGCCTCCATGCCATAGACCAAGGAGAAAGGAGTTGCCCCGATTGACGTCCTTGCTGAGGTACGGTACCCATGAAGAGCAAATGGCAACATTTCGTGCCAATCTTTATAGGTCACTGTCATCTTCTGCACAATTTTCTTGATATTCTTATTAGCTGCCTCTACAGCCCCATTCATCTTCGGCCGGTAGGGAGAAGAATTGTGGTGCTGTATCTTGAATTGTTCGCAGAGTTCAGTGATCATTTTGTTATTGAGATTGGTACCATTGTCCGTAATGATTCTTTCCGGGACGCCGTACCGACAGATCAGATTATGCCGGATGAAACGTGCCACGACGCTCTTGGTTACTGTGGCATAGGAAGCTGCTTCAACCCACTTCGTGAAGTAATCAATCGCTACCAGGATGAAGCGATGCCCATTGGATGCTGTGGGTCGGATTTCACCGATCATATCAATGCCCCACATTGCAAAAGGCCAAGGTGCCGTCAGGACGTTCAGAGGAACTGGGGGAATATGCACCTTGTCAGCATAGATCTGGCATTTGTGACAAGTTCGAGAGTGTTGGTAACAATCGGCTTCCATGGTGGACCAGAAATATCCTGCCCTAAGGATTTTCTTTGCCATGGTGTGTCCACTGGAATGTGTTCCGAATGTACCTTCATGCAGTTCTATCATGATTTTCTCTGCTTCAGCCTTATCCACACAACGTAGTAGAGTTGAATCATGATTCCGTTTGTAGAGGATGCCGTTGCTGAGGAAGAATTTTGCCGCAAACTTCCTCATGAACTTCTTGTCATTGACAGATGCACCTTCAGGGTATTCCTGAGCTTCCAAGTACCTCTTCACCTCATGATACCAGGGTTTTTCAGTTGCCTTCTCGGCCTCGAGGTCGCAGCAGTATACCGGTTCATCCAACTTCCAGATAATGATCCGGGGAGCCTCATTGTCCCATTTAACTTTGAACATTGAAGACATCGTAGCTAGTGCGTCCGCTAGATGATTCTCCTCTCTTGGGAAATGCTCAAAAGTTATCTCTTCAAAGTGGGGAAGCAAGGTTGACACATACTCCTTGTAAGGAATAAGATTTGGGTGTTTCGTATCCCACTCGCCTTTGATATGATTGATCACGAGAGCGGAATCTCCGAAGACACTCAGAAATTTGATCCTTAAGTCGATTGCAGCTTGTAGACCCATGATACATGCCTCATATTCTGCCATGTTGTTGGTGCAGTTGAAACACAATCGGGCGGTGAGTGGAGTATGAGTTCCTTTGGGAGATATGATTACAGCGCCGACGCCGTTACCGAAAGCATTGGAGGCTCCGTCAAAATGCATAGACCATCGGGATCCTTCCTCAGGTCCTTCATCCGGTCCAGGTACTTCACAGTCAGTTATCACCATGATGTCTTCGTCCGGAAAATCAAAGTTCAATGATTGGTAATCGTCCACAGGTTGGTGTGCCAAATGATCTGCCAGTACACTTCCTTTGATTGCTTTCTGAGTTGTATACTGGATATCATATTCTGTTAAGATCATTTGCCATCTCGCTATTCTTCCAGACAGAGCGGGCTTTTCAAATATGTACTTGATGGGATCCATCTTTGAAATCAATAGAGTAGTGTGAGTCAGCATATACTGTCTCAGCCGGCGAGCAGCCCATACTAGAGCGCAGCAAGTTTTCTCAAGCAGCGAGTAACGAGACTCACAGTCGGTAAACTTTTTGCTCAAGTAATAAATAGCGTGCTCTTTTCGGCCAGACTCGTCATGCTGTCCCAGCACACACCCCATTGAATTGTCAAGTACTGTTAAATATAGTATCAGAGGTCTTCCTTCCACTGGTGGCATAAGGATGGGTGGCTCTTGAAGATATTCCTTTATCTTTTCAAAGGCAGCCTGACATTCATCGTTCCAGCGTACTACTTGATCTTTCTTCAGTAATTTGAAGATTGGCTCACAAGTAGCGGTCAGATGTGAGATGAATCGGGCAATGTAATTCAGTCGTCCTAGGAAGCCTCTGACTTCTTTCTCTGTCTTTGGAGTTGGCATCTCTTGTATGGCTTTTACCTTGGCAGGGTCCACCTGAATACCTTTATCACTTACAATGAAACCTAGCAATTTTCCGGACCTCACCCCAAAGGTGCATTTGTTGGGATTCAACCTCAGCTTATATAACTTCAGTCGGTCAAATAGCTTCCTCAGATGATCAAGGTGCTCCTCCTCAGTTTGAGACCTTGCAATCATGTCATCAACATATACCTCACTCTCATGATGGATCATATCATGAAATAAAGCAACCATGGCACGTTGATAGGTTGCCCCAACATTTTTCAATCCGAATGGCATGACCTTGTAACAGAAGGTGCCCCACTGAGTCACAAAGGTAGTCTTCTCCATATCCTCCGGAGCCATCTTGATCTGATTATACCCTGAAAAACCATCCATGAAGGAGAAAACCTTGTGTTGAGCAGTATTGTCAACAAGAACGTCGATGTGAGGTAGAGGAAAATCATCCTTGGGGCTTGCCCTGTTTAAATCCCTGTAGTCAACACACATTCTGACTTTACCGTCCTTCTTCGGTACTGGCACTACATTGGCAACCCACTGAGGGTAAGAAGTTACTGCTAGAAATCCGGCATCGAATTGCTTCATAACCTCAGCCTTGATCTTTTCAGACATCTCTGGGCGCATGCGGTGAACCTTTTGCTTTACCGGAGGGCAGTCTTCCTTAGTTGGCAGGTGATGAACTACAATGTCGGCATCCAAACCAGGCATATCTTCGTATGACCAAGCAAAGATCTCCATGTAATCATGTAGCATCTGGATCAATCGTTGCTTCACGCTGAGCTCTAGATTAGCCCCAATCTTGACCTCTTTCCTATCTGTCTCCGTACCCAGGTTAATTGTTTCCACTGGCTCTTCATGTGGTTGAATAGCCCTCTCTTCCTGGAGTAGCAGTCTTGCGAGTTCACCCGGCACTTCGCAATCATCTTCACCTTCGTCTTCGGCCAAGTTGATCGGATTCTCGAAGTCATAACTGGCGGTAGCAGAGCTGTTACCAGTGAGATCCAGAGTGGATTGAAACCTGTATAAGTGAGTGTGTGTAAATATAGCTGTTTTGCAATATATAACACAAAGAGAAAAAGAGCACAAGATTTGAAATGCAACAAACGTCCAATGTTTTGATTGATGATATATGGAAATGTCATACAAAAAGCCCTCACAAATGGAGCTACGATGCCCCGGGTAGGACACCGAGCCAATAAAGTTTTAACATATTGTTTGTTACAAATTGGAAATCAAAAGAAATAATTACTGCGTGACAAATGTGATAGGTGTAAAATCCTTTGCCGTCCAGTTGCTTGGTCCGTTGCTGGTAGTCGGGTAGATCCAACTGTCAAACTCTGCTTCCTCTACATCCTCCTCAATAGCATTCACCCTTGGACTGGTGATAAACACTGGAGCCTTTCTGATCTTTTCCTTGCGCACAGCCCTCTGAGCCTCTGCGGTAAAGCCCAGGCCAAACTTGTCGTTCTTTTGAGTGAAGTCAGGAAGCTGACCCCAGTTTGCACAATTGCCTTTCTTGATTACAGCCCGAGCATCCTTCAAGGATGCCATCTTCAACGGAAAGTCTTTTTCAACCACTGCTTCAGCTGATGCCAAAATTGGAGGTACTTCCTCAAAATGCTGGAAGGGGGTTTCAATAAACTCCTCGTCCATCTCGATATACCGGAATGAATTCAAATGGCTAACCATGTACTCCTCCTCACCCTGTACAGTAACAATCTTCCCTTTGACAGGGTATTTGAGCTTTTGGTGTAGAGTGGAGGTTACCGGCCCAGCTTTGTGAATCCAGGGTCGACCCAACAAGCAGGAGTAAGATGGCCGAATATCCATTACATAGAACGTTGAGTCGAAAACTTGGGAACCCACACGAATAGGAATGTCTACCTCACCGTGCACCATCCTCTTAGAACCGTCGAAGGCTCTAACAATGATGTTACTAGGTTTCAACTTCAGACCCTCACAATCCAAGTGATCCAATGCCTTCTTGGGCAAGACATTCAGGGAAGAACCGGTATCCACCAACACGTGTGCGAGAGTAGTGCCCCTGCACTCTATAGAGACGTGCAGGGCATCATTGTGATTTTTTCCTTTGGCGGTAAGGTCAACATCCGAGAACCCCAAGCCATTGTCAACCGTCAAATTAGCCACACAGTCAGTGAATTGGTCCGCGGAGGTTTCTTGCGGCACGTGGGCCGTTTTCAGAAATGAAATCAGGGCTTTTGCATGGGCCTCTGAGCATAGCAGCAATGATAGCATAGAGATTTTGGAGGGAGTATGCCCCAACTGTTCAACAACGTTGAAGTCACTCTTTTTGATGATTTTAAGAATTTCCTCCATTTCTTGTTGGGAGGCTTCCACAGCAGTCTTTTTTGGTGCCTCCGTCCTGGAAGGCAAATCGGTAGCAACTTCTTTGCCCCGAGTATTAGAGGACTCGGCGGCAGTAGTAGACACAGGAACTTGAATTGGAACATGCACACTTGCGGGTGTGATGGTGAGAGGTTTTCGGATAACTGGCGGTGCAATGTCAGGCGAGAAGAGCCTGCCACTGCGGGTAATCTTGGCGGGACCAGTGATGTTACTGATACCGGTATTGGTGTTGAACTCCTGCTTCACCCCAAGCACATACACATCGGCCCCATAATGCCATGGGACCGCTTTATCAGACTCATAGGGGAGAGGCCCCGGAACAGTAATAGTGATGGGTGCAACAGACATAATTTGGACTGGTTTCTTCATGGGAGCTTTGGCAGGATTGTAAATTGTGACAACAGATATTTCTTCAACGGAAACAAACGGAACAACAGTTTTCTTGAACAGAATTTCCTTGCTATCCATCAGGCTTTGGATGCCTGATTTCAGCAGCGGACAACCGGTAGGGATAACAGCACATAGGAGACAACCCTTGCTACAACCCGGAAATAAACCGGCTAGTAGTAAGTTCCTCTTAACGGTCAACAGAGGGGTAGCAACATCATTCACTAAAACAGCATACAACTCTTCCTCAATGGCATTTACCCTATGCTGGGGCATAGGAGCAGTTACAACATTCGGCCTCTCAGGGGCTTCAAACTGAATTTCCTTCGCGTCGATAAGATCTTGCACTTTGTTTCTCAAGGCCCAGCAATCATCAGTAGTGTGCTCGGGGCTATCAGAATGATAAGCACAACGGGCATTCGGGTTATACTTAGGAGATGCAGTATTAACGACCTTAGGAGCTTCTTTGGTGGTCACCAAGTTGGTTGATAACAGTTGGGGTAAAATTTGTGATAAGGTCATACTCAGCCGAGTATACTGCCTCTTGGGCCTTTCACCTCTTTGTTGATTGTACTGCTGAGGAGCAGCAACAAGTTTTGAAATGACCAGAGCATTGACGGCTTGGCGACCTTCTGGCTTGACTTGTCTTCTAGGACCATAGACGGCACTTGCCTCTTTCTTAAAAGGCCTCTTCTCAGTACTTGCAGTAACACCCTTCTGAATCTTTCCTGATTTGATGCCAGCTTCTATTCTTTCGCCCGTTAAGATCAAATCGGTAAACCCCGCGGAAGAGTTACCAATCAGATGATTGAAAAATGGCCCAGATAGGGTCCCTAGAAACATATCAACAAGCTCACAATCGATTAAAGGAGGCTGCACCCTGCCAGCCAAATCCCTCCATTTTTGTGCATACTCTTTGAATCCCTCGCTTGTTCCTAGTGACATACCCTGAAGTTGGGTACGAGTAGGAGCAAGGTCAGAATTATACTGGTATTGTTTGTAAAAAGCGGTGGCCAAATCTTCCCAATTTCGAACGCTGGTTCCCTCTAGCTGATAAAACCACTCCAATTGAGCTCCAGAAAGGCTGTCTTGAAAGAAATGAATCCAAAGGTTTTTATCTGCCGTATAGGGCTGGATCTTTCTCACGTAGGACCTAAGATGCATTTTTGGACAGGACAGCCCATCATACCTTACAAACACTGGTACTTTGAATTTTGGGGGAATCACAATCCCGGCAACCAAACCCAAGTCTTCAAAATCCAAACCCGGTACCCTTTGTAGCTCCATGGCGGCCAACCTGTCTTCTAGCCCTTTGTATTTATCATCAGCTGGAGGGTATTGTTGATCAGTATAATCTTCATCCTCTTCGACCTCTTCTTCTTCCGCATCAGACTCGGAAGGTACCGCAGCTCCACCTCCTTTGCTGGTTCCTTCATCAGAAGTAGGAGGAAATTCAATCACTCTCCGAGCTTCTCCGTCAAATCTTCTCCCCAAAGTAGCCACCCCGAGTCTCTTTTTCTTCTTTTTCACTGGGTCTTTGTTCCCCAATTGAGTCTTGATATCCTCCTGACCCTTAGCCAAGGTCATCAGGAGTTGCTGGAACTGTGCATTCTGAGCTTGCAGGTCTTTGACTGTTTGCTCGAGATCCATCCTACTGAAATAAACAGCAGATAGATAAGGAAACCTGGAATGAGACCTGCTTATGCATATGATGAATGGTATGCTTATGTATGCAATGCATTCAAGGATTTAGGACATTCAAAATTGTTTCAGACAAAGAAGAACGCACGTCATATTAATAAGAAGAAATTTGTCAGTACATAAATGCCCCATGGGCCAAATATTACAAAATAAACTTCTTAAGGCAAAAAGACATTGCGCATCCTTTTTGGTGCGATGTAGGTATTGAGGGCCTCTTGCTCATGGAGTCGGTGGGTAAGCTCTAGAACCTTCTTCTCACTGGCGTAGAAGCTAGCTTCAAAAGTATTCCGTTCTTCCTTGAGCTGAATCCAACTTTTCTGCATTTCCTCCCACGACGTAGGCATGTCTGGATGTAGGATGGTGTAGGGAACCTCTCCTTCCTTGACGGGCTCTTTAATCACAGGGAGAACATGAGGATAAGGTATCATCAGACTTTGGGCTCAGGCTCGTACCCACTTGAGATAAGGCTCAAGAGGGATGGAGTTCTTGTGTCTCAGAGTCTTGCTATCAACCTTGTTGAGTTTTCCCCAAGCTCTGATGAATCTTTGGCGAAGTCCTTGCGCATCGTTGTCGAAGTCAAAAACTAGGTCAGGAATCAACATGTCATGAGGGCCATCCCTCCGTGCATATCCAAATTGTCTCAAAGCTAGGCAAGGGTTGTAGGTGATACCTCCTCTAACTCCAAGTAAAGGAACATTAGGAAATTCTCCGCAACGATCGACGATGATGACATTTTCTCTGGACCGAGAACACCAATGTACATCAGAGTGAGTAAGAGTCATCAACCGTTGGGACCACCTTGAGCCTTGGTCATTCTTCAGGACAGATTGTGGAAGGTGCGAAATAAACCACCTTGCAAGGAGAGGAGTACAGCACATGAGAACACCCCTCTTTCTCATTGTTCGTGTGTAAAATGAGTGAAGGATGTCCCCAAGCAATGTTGGTATTGGATTTCTGGACAAAAAGATTTTGACGGCGTTGACATCTACCAATTGGTCAGGATTTGGGAACAAGACCAACCCATAGATAAGGAGTGCCACAATTTCTTCAAAGGCTTGTAGGTCCAATGAGTTCCAACATTCTTGTGCCTTCTCAAACAAGAATTTTGCTAAGAATCCCTTGACGCCGCTTCTGGTTTCACAATGCCCCTTGATGTCGGATGGTTGTAGATGTAATGCTCGAGCAACATCTTACGGCTTTGGTTCCTTTTCCGTACCGTTGAAGGGTAGTTGATTAAGGATAGGAATTCTCAGGAGTTGAGAAAACTCCTCCAAAGTGGGCACCAACTGGTAATCGGGGAAAGTGAAACAGTGGTGAAGAGGGTCAAAGAACTGGAATAGCACTTTCATCATGTCTTCTTCAATGTTGGTGTTGACTAGGCTGAGCAGTCTACCATGTCTTTCACTGAAGGATGAGCTTTCCGAAATTCTTGAGGTGAGCTCCTTGAGTTGAGGAGAGATTCTCACAAGGTTGACTTGAATGGTGTTTCTGCGAGGAATTTCCATGACCTACAAAACAAGAACAAAGATGAAGATCCAAACCCTTGAAATGGTTAGTGAATGCATATGATGTTTTATGATGTTTATGATGTTTATGATGTATGCACAAAACATATGTACAAGCAAATCACACAAAACCCTAGTTTCAGGCTTGCATGGGGTTTCATAGGTAGGTACCCTCTTGAGTGTAGTTGGCTTAAAAACCTGTCCTATAAATAGTAACCGGGTTCTAAGGAGCTCAATATCATTGGATTGTTTTCATTGTTCATTGTTTTGGTTTAGCCACTTAACTAGCGACCAAAATATTCCAAGAAAACAACCCTCAATGAGTGTAGTATCGAGTATCTACCAACTTCGGACTGCACCAAAGCCGGTCATCTCACTACCCCTAATAAAAGGCCAAGATGGTCAAGTAAGGTTCTAGGTCATTAGTGCTTAGTGACATCACTCAGCGGCCCCGTACTCTCCTTGATTGAACTCAAGGGTTACCGGTACTCACAAATATGTCGCACTAATATAGCTATTGCTTTGACCGTGTCGGTATACCCCGCACAGTTTCCACAACGTATTGCTATCTATGAATGTTTCCCAAAATCCGGGTGTAGGATTGCAAACCCAAACAATAAGAGCCAAGATGTAAAGCAATCAATTCAAACAATTAGTCATGCAAGAGGGTGATCTAAGCCCTAAGGTTACTCCACTTTTAAAATTCTCCCCAGCAGAGTCGCCAGTTCTGTGATACGGTGGGAGAACTGACTATGGTTTTGCGTTTGTTTTTGCAAATGTTTCGGTTGAGCAAGAGTCGCCACCGACTTTTTATTTTATCCTAAGGAAAGGTTTAAAAAGCACAGCAAAAACCTTTGAGATTTTTCTTGGGTTCGGGGAGTAGATTATAGAAAGGGAAGGTATTAGCACCCTTTCTATCCATGGTTATCCATGGGCTCTTAGTTACTTGCTTAGATCACTTGCCTTTTGTTTTCAATTGTTTGAAATGGTGCTTGTGTGTGTGAGTTTGAAAATGTTTTGAAAAGAAGCCAATGTGGTGGCAACCTTTGTAGTGATCCATGTGGGGATGTATACAAAGATGTATGTCTTTTGAAAAAGGTTTTCATTTGTTTTTGAAAGTTGTTTTGAAAGTGTTGTGAGGTGTGGTTTTAGAAAATAGGCAAGTGTTTTGTTTTTGCAAGTTTTGATTCAAGTAACTAAGAGGTTATCTACTCCTAAATTTCTCAAAGTTTATTGCTATGTTTTAACCCTTTTAATAAGTTTGTTCCACCATTGTATTTGGTGGACAATCTCATGTTAGGATGTGAAAGGGACGGGCGTGGGTCATCGTTTAGACCATAATTGCAACAGTGTCAAGTATCTTTGGGCAATTTTCTTTAAGGGACTTGATCATTTGTTTAGGCAACATTTGGAAAGCGTCATCGAGGGACTTATGATCATTTAATTTGTTTGTTTTGCCCAAAGAGACCTAACATGCAATATGGCCCATTTATTTGAAGGCAACAAAGTGGAATACCCTAGGGGGTGCAAGTTTGATATGTGTTGTCCATTTTCATGCTTGTTTATCTTGAAATTAGGTCAAACTATTTTGTTGTTTGTTGATTCGCATACAAACCCTAATTCTAACATGGTATATTTAGAAAGCAATAAAGTGCGAAAAATAAAGTCCTAAACTATTACAACACAATATATGGGAAGGGGGGTACAAATGTTCAAATGGGGGGATATTTAGACAAAGAAATTAAACCTAGCTATTACATCATTTTTGGGATATTTACAAATAATTGATTGCATAAATTAAATAGAAAATACAATAAAGATGCAAAAATGCAAAAAGGTTTTTATGTATATGAAAAAAAAGTATTATTTATGTCATATAAATAAAAATAAAAAAAGTATTATTTTTGGAGTTTTTGTATTTTAAGGGTAAAACCCTAATTTTCATTAAGTAATATATATATTATTTAATTTACACAAATATTTACTTATTATGTACAAAAAAATAAAATAAAATGAAATATGTTTATAAAAAGTATTTTTTTTTTATGTCAAGTATTAATAAAAATAAAATATATGTATTTTTGTATTTTACCCTAAGTATATTAATAAATGTATATATATATATATATGTATTAATTTCTAAATATGTATTATATATAAAAATTAATAATATTTAATATTTTAATAAAAAAAAGTATTTTTTCTATAAAATATTTTCATAGGGTAAAACAAAAATAAAATGAAAATAAAAGTGTTTTTTGCATATTTCTTAATATTTTTAATAAAATGTATATATTCATTTATTTGTGTACAAACTAAAAGAAAACCAAATAAATACCTAATAAATTCAAAAATGGTGAGAAAAATATTTTTTATATTTTTAATATTGTTAGAAAAAATAAATGAGTCAAAATGGAAAAATAAAAGTCAAAAAATCATTGAAATAAATCAAATGGGCTCAGGGGGTGTTAAAGTAGTAAAAGGGTGCAAATAGGAAAGTCAACTCAGGCCCAGCCCAAGAAGACTTTGTCTTCAACCTCAGACCTGTATGAACAAAGAACACGCATTTTCCATCTCTTGATTCCTGGACTTTCAAGCAAAACTCATAACATGAAAAATGTAGAGCATGAGAAGACGAATCCAACCATGTAAAGAACTTGACTTAACTCTATAAGATGAGGGAGAATTTCTTCTCCCCCAATTTCTGACCTAGTTTTTATGCCATGTTCAGACTCAAAATTCTTGTAGCACACATAATATAAATGAAATCTAATTACATGGGCATGTTCAGGGCTATGATTGTGACATGTTTTCTTCACAAACCTAAAACTAACAATGCCTAATAAGAGAGATACGAGTTCATGAACTTACCTGTTCAGTTGAACTTCTATCTGGCAATGGAGAAATGCTTTATCTATTTTGGGATTAATCCTTTAGGCAATGCTTGAACACACAAAACATGGTCTTGGCACAAAGAATATGCATTAAATTTATGAGTGTAATTGAGATAAAAGGCCTGTAATCAAGTTGTGCAAGCTGAGATTGAAATGCATAGTGCTATGAACATGTAACTTGGCCTAATCAAAAGTGAGTTTTTGCCGTATTGTGAAATTCGATTCTCTCAAGTTATGAGGTTGTTTGGTGAGTTCTTGGACATTTTGGAAAGCTTGGAATGTGTACTACAATCCATATTTGAAATGCAAAGTGAAATTCCAAGTGGAAGTGTATGGAAAATGGCCTTGAAGTTAGGTAGAAAACCTTGCCAAAATAGGTTAAAATTTCACTAAGTTAAGAATGGTTTAGTACCCTTATTCAAAAAATTGTAACTTGAGATACAAGCCTCAATTGGGAAAACTTTGTGAATCAAAGTTGTAGATTATGCAACAAGCTACAACTTTCATGTTTTGACTTTTGTTTGAATCCAAATTAATCTTGGTGAGAAAGTGGGGCAAAGTTGGCAAAAAATTAAGGTTTTCCATAACTTAGAAAAATTCTTATGAAAAATTCCCATTTCAAACCCTAATTTGCATTTCTTGATTTCTTGGTGAACAAGTTTCATGATTTGGCATGTTTTGATGAAAAATGAATCTTGACCCTTGATTTTGACCAAAAAGTCAAAGTTTGACTTTTCAGTATACAGTCAAAATTGATCAATTGATTGGGAAATTCAACTGTCAATCTTGTGTACTTGGGATCTTTTGAACTTGTTGAGCATGTCAAGATAATTCCATGGGGTCCTTGAGTCCATATGTGAGCTTGGTTTGCCATTGGCTAGGTCAAACAGTCAAAAATTGCCTTGGTGCAGTCAAAACCCTAAAAATGACCATTTTGCCCTTTTGATGATTTGATCAAATTTCTTGTGGAATTGTGATCCAAACTTGATCAAATGATCCATGTGAGTTCATAATGTTGATGTGGGTCAATTTTCATGAGATTTGACTGTCAATTGGCCACAGTTGACTTTTTCCCCAATACAGTTGATTTCTAGGTCAACTGTCCAATTGACTGGGCAAAACTTGGAATCAAGACTTGAAACTTTGTATGGATAAACTTGGGAGTCCAACATGAAGCATGAAAGTCATCTTAGGCTTTTTAGGTCAAAACATCTTTGTGCAAACACAAACCCTAATTTGGGTCAACAGTGCAAGGAGAAGTCTTGAGCAGAGGGAACCCTAACTGGATCTTGAGCTCCAAGGGTTTTGTGATGAGAAAATGTTGAGGAAATGGGAGGGCAAATTTTGGGGTACAACAGGTGAGCTATGTTGATTTTAAGTTCATACATTGGATCTTATCATGCATTCCCTATTATCAAACATTTAACAGTGTATAGTTGTGGAATTTAAATTGCGGAAATTAAATCTAAACTATTACAAGGCGTCGGGTATTTACATCGCCAAAAGCAACCCTTTAATTTAAATTGCGGAAAATAAAATAAAGCGATAAATAAATTAAAGTCCTATTAGAAACTATTACATTCCGGAAGCAATTACAATATTGAATAAAATGATACGCGTGCAAGAAATTAAATCGGTGCATTTTTTAGGGTTTTGACCCTTTTTGAAAGAAAGCATGTTTTGTTTGTTTTTTTTTTTAATTAAAAGGCATTAAATCTAAATTAACAATTAAATTAATTATTTAACGAAAATATTTTTGATTTTTTTGGATATTTAAAGAAATAAAATAAAATTGATTTAAAATTAGTAAAACCTAGTTATTCTAAATTGATTTTAATTATTTGCAAAATGATATTGAAATTATACCTAATTAAAACTAAGTTAATTAATTAATATGTATTTACAAAAATAAAGTCCAATTTAATTTTAATAAATAAAAATAATATATATTTTTTGTGTTTTTGATTTTATTAGAAAAATTTTAATTGGTTAGTAATAATAAAAATAATTAATTAAAACAATAAAACACATAAATAAATATAATGAAAAGAAAATAAACCAAGGGGGTGTTGGGCCCAAGAGGAGGTAAATCTGGCAATTGTTTGGCCCAATTCAAGCCAGCCTGCATTTGACTTTTCCAATTCCATGCACGCCCTTGACTTGAGACCATGATGGACACTCACCCTTGACCTTTAGATTTGGCCTGGAGGCCATCTGGCGTCTGATTAGGTGAGGATGTATCATGTACCATGCTTGCTAAAAAGCGCTGGATCTGCTGAAGAAAAATAATAATAGGCAATATGGGGGGCCTGGGATTCGAACCCAGGTCCCAATGGATTTCGTACAGACGCGCTTACCATCTCAACCACTGCATTTTATTGTTATTGGAATACACAATAATCAATATATTGGAAACAAGTCATATGTCTGAATTAAAAAAAATAAAAAAGCGCGAAATTATGAACCAACGAATGGGACAAGGCCACGTTGTCATCTTCTTCATTGAAAAGCCTGGATATTTACCTGCGGAATTCATCCGCAACAAAATCCGTGGCCTTATCCTAAAACGAACTGCGGGCCATATAAATGCAAACTGAGACCATCACCATGCTCATCTCTCCTCCCTTAACACAACCATGTCCATGGTTTGCCCTAATTTTACCTGTAGCAAAAACGCCTACAAATAAGAAACCCAAACCCTAGTTTCGGGTAGGGCTTTACAGGCTACAAAAACTCAATTGAATATTGCAGAATGTTTAGAAATTATGCAAGAGTCATGAATATACCAACGTTTTGTCAAAAAGATACAAGAATAAGAAGTTATGTTTTCGTGTACAGGGCGGTATTCAAGAAGACTTACAATGCGATTGATGAGGTTTCAGGGCTTGTGAATGGTTGCTTTAGCTTCAGTGGACGTCCAACAAGAGAGTAGTGTGGAGATTTTGCCTTGAATTGGACTCTAAGGCTGATTTCGATTTCCAACTTTTTCAAGCTTTTTTCAAGTTTTGGTATTGCAGTTTCTGCAGCCTTTTGGTCGTGTTCTTGTGTGCTTTGCCTTGTGTGAGTATCAAGTAATGTATTAGGTTATGAATTGGGCTTTGAATCCATGGGCATTGATGATTTTGGATATGATATGATTCACCATTAACAAAGCTTCCAAAATTGTCCCAAATCAAATATTTTGTGCATGAGATAGCTTGATACGAGTTTGATTGTGTCCATCATGATAATTGAAAGCTGTATCAATCAAAAAGATCTTATTCCATCAATATTTGGATTTTATTTAGATTAATATTGATTTAAAATGAATTAATTCAATAAAAATCAAATAAAATAGAAAAATTAATAAATGGACATGAAACTGAAGATAGGACACGTGTGTGGTGTGACAAGATCAGATCAAGTGGAAAAAAGTGGGCCCATTTGTCAAAATTTGAAGTTTTGGGGATAGTTGACTTTTGGCAATTTTGGAAAAATGCCCAACTTCAACAATGCATAACTTCTTCAATTTTGAACTTTTGAAGGTGTTCTTAGACTTTTTAGAAACCCTGAGATGTCCTTTAACCAAACCTTTTGTCTCATCTCATTTTGATATTCCATGCTCAAGTTATAAGCTTTGGAAAAATAAGTGTTTTTGTTGACTTTCAAAAATGACCTATAATGTCCAAATTTGTAACTTTTTGTGAGTGCATTTCTTGATCTTGGGGTATGAAGATGGATTGTAGGAAATTTCATCCTATTAAAAATTAGCTTTGGATGGGTCATTTCTCATAAAGTATGAGAAAGTTATGCTTGGTCAAAGTTGAGTTGACTTTTCCTACAAAACCCTAATTTAGCAACTTTTGAATCTTAATGAATTTTGAGCAATCCTTGATGAATCATGATCAACCCTTGATCAAATGATGAATTATCCTTCAAAATGAGAATGTTGACAAAAAATCTTAAGGTTTGACTATTTGTAGGTAACAGTTGACTTTTGCCCTAGCACAGTCGATTTTTGGACCTCTTGAGCAATTGACTGACCAAACTTCCTCTGCAAGGCTTGAAATTTGACATGGATGAACTTGAGATCATATTAGGACATTGGGGAGAACTTGAGGTCATTTGGATGTAAGGACCTTGATGCAACACAAAACCCTAATTTGAGATTGACTGCCTTAGGAGATGATTTGACTGTCTAACTCTTGAGCCATCTTGAGCAACTTGGAGATTATTCTTGCAAGGTTTTGAGAAATAAGGGAGGGAAAATTTTGGGGTGCAACAGTTTCCCCTGTTCAATCTTCTTAAACTTGAGGATATAGATTGGCTTTCGGGTCTTTCGTGATCCGAAGGTGGAAGATGATTGAACACTAGAGTGCCCAGAAATTTGCACTCGCATGAACTGGTATCAGCATTGTGATGTCGGGAATGGACTTACAGATGCCATTTGGAGGTTGTTGGTAGGTGGTTTTGTATTCTTTGACGGGATTGGCATCAGAAAAATATTTAGGAATCGATTTTACTGGACCAGAGGGGGTCTTGTCTCTTTTGACTGGATTTGTCTCCTTTGACTGGATTGTCTTCTTTGACTGGATTGTCTTCTTTGACGGGTTTTCTCTTTTGACGGGTTGTCTCCTTTGACGGGTTGTCTCTTTTGACAGGTTGTCTCCTTTGACGGGTTGTCTCCTTTGACGGGTTGGCCTCAGAAAAATCTTTAGGAATCGATTTAACTGGTTTTGTCTCCATTGACGGGTGGCCTCAGAAAAATCTTTATGAATCGATTTAACTGGTTTTGTCTCCTTTGACTGGATTTGCCTCAGAAAAATCTTTAGGAATTAATTCAACTGATTTTGTATCCTTTGACTGGCTTGGCCTCAGAAAAATCTTTAGGAATCGATTTAATTGATTTTGTCTCCATTGACGGGTTTGTCTCCTTTGACTGAATTTGTCTCCTTTGACTGAATTTGTCTCTTTTGACTGAATTTGTCTCTTTTGACTGAATTTGTCTATTTTGACTGGTGAGAACTTTAACTGTATCTTTCCTGAAAGGCAAAGGTCATTCATATGCAATGCATGATATGGATCAAGCAATGATGTTCTCAATATAAATGAGATTGTATTATATGATGCACATATGCATGTATCATGATGTATGGAAATGTGATGTTTTAGCTGGGGAAAATAAATCCCGAATAGCTAGAGAGTAGAGTTGGATTCTTCGTTTCCGCTGGGGATGATGAACGACGATGATAAACCTATGGGAGAGGATGACTCCGTTGGGGAATAAACTGACGAGAAGATTACGCTGTGGGGAATTACTCTGTGGGGAAGAGATGCTCTGTTGAAGATTCTAACGATAAACTCCGCTAGGGATTCCGCTGATAAGCTCCGCTGGGGATGGATTATCGTTGTTGGTGATATTGAATCTGTTGAGGATTAAATTCCTGCTTGTAAAAGGAAAGAACTTCGCTGGGGATGATCTTTCAGTTATAACTTACTGGGGATAACCCTGTTAGACTCTTGTGGGGATAAACCTCTGAGTTCTGCTGGGAATGATCCTTTGAACTTGGCTGGTGTTGTACCCCAAAATTTTCCCTCCCATATTCTTCAATATTTATCAAGGATCATCTTCAAATGGTTCAAGACCACTCAAGGGTTGCACAGTCCAGATGCCTCCTAAGCCAGTCAAAATTAGGGTTTGGGTTCTTGCAAAGAATTTGAGGTTTTCAATGGATCAATCAAGTCCCATAGGCCTATATACATTGTCAAGCATCTACATGCTAAGTTTCAAGACTCACTGCATCAAATTGCACAGTCAAAAGTCCCATTTGGTTCACAATCAACTGCAGGGGTAAAATGGTCATTTGGCAGTCAAAAGACAAAATTTTTGGTCAACATCTTATTTTGAAGCCATAATCATCATTTGATCAATTCTTGATCATGATTCCACAAGAATGGCTCAAAAATCATCAAGATGCAAAAGTTGCTATTTTTGGACAGCTGAAAAGTCAACTGTAACTTGACTAAGGCATAACTTTTTCATGGTTCATCAGAAAAATCCCATCCAATGCTCATTTTGAAGGGGATGACATTTCCTACAACTCATCTTCACATTCCAAGTCCAATAAATGCTCTCACAAAAAGTTATCAATTTCTACATTATAGGTCAATTTCAAAAGTCAACAAAAAGGCACTTTAAGTCAAAGACCATAACTTGATATTGGTAAATCCAAATGACATGGGACCAAAGGCATTGGTTATAGGACTTCAAGACCTTTCCAAAATGTCCAAGAACATGTCCGTATGATCAAAATTGAGCAAGATATGCATTGGAGAAGTTGGGAAATTTTTGTGAATTTGCAAAAGTCAACTTTGCTCAAAACACTTCATTTTTGCTAATGGGCCTCAAATTATTTCTTGAAACTTTGTCCAAGGCCTATGCACGACCCGTTGAGATTAAATTGAATTATTTTCTTATTTTTATTAATTATTTGGATTTTTAATTGATTATTAATTCATTTAATTGATTTAATTGTAGGAAAATACCAAGATATGGTTTTCAAATCTTTTTGTGATGCAAATAAACTCAACACATGCTGAAGATTTCGTGTATCAATTAAGGGGACCAAAATCTCCATGTTTGGCAAGTTTTATCAATCAAAAAGATGCAAAATTATGTGATTGGAAATCAAATATTGAAATCATTATTCCATGGATTCTTGGACAAAGTTTTACCCTAATTCCATTCTATTACATATACAGAACCTAAACCTAATTGCATACACGTGAGAATTGCTGCACAAGAACCATAACCATATTCAAAAAATCAAGAACAAAGTCAAAACTGAATTCAACCTTCCAGGCCAATTCAAAGCCTTTTCTTGATCCCAACACCTTGCTGGGACACTCAGGAACGCATTGCAATCAAAATCAAGTGTCAACACCCAAGGAATCCTAAGAACAGTCGTATGGTTTGCCCATTATTTTTCATAATCGAAACTCACTTTTTATGCATCATTAACATGATATAATCATTGCTTTGCATTGCTATGACCTTTCTGAAGCTGATGGTATAGGTGAATTGAGTTATAGAGCCTTAAATCAAAAGATGCCATTGAAGAAATCTAGGGTTTCGAAGCTTTGATTTTAGGGCTTTCTTGACCAAGCAAAATTAGGACTAATGATGCCCATGGTTGAACTCAGAAGATCAAGACGAATTGAACAGGACCATCGCGCCCTATTTATATAGCTTACAGACCTAATCGCTATTTTTGGCCATGCTAGGTTGTGGGGGTTAAAAACCCCCGCTATCTTGTTTTTGTTTTACAGGGAAACAAGGAAGATGGTGAGCTGTACATATATGGTTGGGTAATTCAAACTTACGCGCGTGATTTTGTTTGATGCAACATGTTGATTTATTTCTTAATAATATATTTGTTGTGTATAATACTAACAAAGCGTGCAAAGTGGTTGAGTGGTTGGCCAGGTGTTTAGCAAGCGTTGGGACCTGGGTTCGATTCCCAGGTCCACCCAAATTCCTTGTGTTATTTTTCATAACTGGATCACGTGCAGTTCACTCAAGGCGTTCCACCATAGGTCTCAATTGTCCCAGGCGCCATGTGTCCCTGTGCATCAATCTAATGGTCCAGATGGAAGGACTATGATACTCCCAGTCAACAAGCGTTCTGGACAATTGCAAGAATTCAATGGACTGAAGGGCTTCTTGGGCCTCAAAATTGCTCCAACACCTCCTATAGGGCCCAACACCCCCTGGTTTATTTTCCTTTTTATTTTCTTTCTCCTTTTAATTCTTTTAACTAATTATTATTATTATTATTATTATTATTATTAACTAACAAATTAATTTTCATGATAAATTAAGACTATTAAAATATTTATATTATTATTATTATTAAATTTCACCTTAATTGTTATTTTTGTAAATAAAATACTAACAAATTAATTAGTTTAATTAGGTAATTTTAACTTTTTTACCATAAATAAAATAAACTTAGAATTAGGGTTTTCTTGACTTTTAATTTCTTTTCTTTTTATTTTTATTAAAACCTAAAAAAACATAAAAAACATTTTTTCTTTAATTAATTAATTAATTAGTTTAGGTTTAATATTTGATTAATTGCAAAAAAGGACAAACTACTTTCTTTATTTCTCAAAAGGGTCAAAACCCTAAGGACGTCCCGATTTAATTGCTTTCGCGCTTTAATTCCTTTTAATTCATTATATTTATGTATCTGCTCCGGAAATGTAATAGTTAATTAGGTTTTTACCGCTTTATTTACTTTTCCCGCATTTATTTTCCAAAACAGGTTTTTGTTTTTGGCGATGTATAGACCCGTGCCTTGTAATAACGTAGATTCATATTTCCGCAATTTATTTTCCACACTCTTAACTGTTAAATGCATGAAAGACTTGTATGACAAATAAAATCAATCAGTAACTCACAAATGCATGATCAAAGATAAACATAAACTGAAACAACACACATGCACATGCCACTCCTAGGGTACGCCTCACTGGTTGCCTCGAACGTGGTCGTCAAGTATAGGGTGTTTTAGAGGTCGCCCTCCTGTCTAAGATCCAGTTGCCTCGAAACGGTTGCCTCGGATAAAAAGGATCTAGGACATTAGGGTTACTTCTAAGGTGTCCTACTATTGCTTCGGTGACCACATTGTCCCTTATAATCGAATTGACCCGAATAACTCCAACGACGGTACTACCTACTTCTCAATAGTGGGATAGTACTGTCTAAAGGACTCTTACACAGCCTAATTCCTTAGAGTAGGTAGATTTCTCCTGGGTACTTGCTCTCTCAAAACAAACAAAAAAAACTTTTCGCACTGACACTTTCAAAAAGTTTTCAAACAAATTTTTCATACACTCTTGAGGACAGATACAAGAGTTACTTAGAAATTCTTCAAACGAAACTTTTTCAAAACCCACACACACTTGAAAAGCAAACAAATTTTGAAAACATAAGAGCAAGTACCTAAGAGCCCGTGGATAACCACGGATAGAAATGGTGCTAACACCTTCCCTTTCTATAAATCTACCTCCCGAACTGAGAAATATTCTCAAAAAAGGAATTTTGTTGTGCTTTTGTCCTTTCCATGTTGGAGAACATAAAAGACGGTGGCGACTCTTGCTTACCGCGACATTTCGCGAACCAGCTTAAAAAACAGTCAGTTCTATTTCCACCGATCACAGAACTGGCGACTCTGCTGAGGATAAAAATAAAAGTGAGGTGTACCTTAGGATTATACCACTCTTGTTTTCAATTGCTTGCTTTGTTTGCTTTTATATTTGTGGGCATTGCATCGGAGTTTCATAGATCCTAACCCGGATCTGGGGAATACCCTTTTAGGTAGCATAAGCTGTGAGGGACCTGTCCGGCGTAGACCGACACGGGTGAAGCAGTGGCTATGTTGGTGTGACACCTTGGTCTGTACCGATATCCCTTGTGTTGCAACGAGGAGAATATGGTTCTTCTAAGGAGTCATTAAGAACCAACCGACCTTAGAACCCTAAATTGACCCAACTTGGCCATAGAACAGTAGCAGTATGCTACACTCATTGAGGCTAAACTCTCGCGATGGTTCTGGCTGCAAGAAAAGATTGCGATGCTGGAGTTATGACCGATCGAGGGTAGTCGATGATATTGAGATCCTCTAGAACCCGGTTACTTTTTATAGGACAGGTCTTAACCAACGAAACTGAAAGAGGGTAGTACCTGAACTTCATGTTGGCCTAAACTCTAAGGGCTGTCTTGTGTGACTTGTGTGCCTTATCATGTTTGCCTTTGTGAATACTTGTGGTGTGCTTTATCATAACATCATACCATCATACCATTGCATGCATCCTGCATAAGGACTGACCCATTTCAAAGACAAGAGGGTTTCATCTTTGCTCTGTTTTGTAGGACATTATGATGCCTATGCGAAGGAATACTATCCGGCTCAATTTTGTTCACCCACCTGATCTGCTCAAAGAATTGGTTAACAGAATTCTAAATACTACTTCCTTCATCCAGAGGCATGGTTCTCTTCTCGGTTTAGTCACTTCAAAGTGGGACCACAACTGATGAGCATCCTGACCCAGTTTTATGATCCCCTGTACCATTGCTTCACCTTTCAAGACTTCCAGCTGGTCCCTACCCTGGAAGAATTCTCTGATTTGCTTGGTATCCCTGTTTTGGAGCAGACTCCTTTCACGGGTTGGGAAAAGACTCTTAGGCTCGAGGAGATTGCTGCAGCCCTTCCTTTGACCAATAAAGAAGTAATGGATAACTGGGTGACTAGGAGCGGAGTTAAGGGCTTTTTGGCTAAGTTTCTGATTGGTAAAGCTAACAGTTTCTGGAATGACTTAGACTTCAGGGCGTACGAAGACATTCTGGCTCTCTTAATCTATGGTTTAGTATTGTTTCCAAATCCTGATAACTTTGTCAATGTCAATGCCATAAGGATCTTCATGTCTCGGAACCCTGTGCCCACTCTCTTGGGTGATATCCTGCAACAACTCTATGCTCGTACTGCCCGAAGACGGGGAACTCTATGGTGTTGTGCTCCTTTATTAGTGAGGTGGTTTATTTCGCACCTCCCTAAGTTCGTGCTGAAGAACAAAGAAGGAAGGGGCTGGGCTCATAGGTTAATGTCTCTCACTGATAATGACATCATTTGGACTCTCAGAGGTTTGGATGAGGTAGCTGTTATTGATCGTTGCAGAGAGTATCCTAATGTTCCATTGATCGGTACTCAGGGAGGAATCTCTTACAATCCATGTCTAGCCCTCCGTCAGTTTGGAAGGGCCAGAAGAGCAGGGCCTCATGAGATGTTGGTACCTCACATCAGTTTTGAGTTTCAGGTAGGCAGTGACGAGCTGCGTCGTAAATTCATCCGGGCTTGGGACAAAATTCACAAAGCTGACCCACATGAGTTGGGACCGAAGACTTCTCTACCTATGGAATCCTACTACAGATGGGTCCGCATCCGTGCTCAGAAGTTAGGTATGCCATATGAAGCTGTCAGGCCTATCATTCTTGAATTTCCTTACAAAGATGGGGTTCCTCCAACTGTTCTCCCTCGTCAGATACCTACTGATGTTGATACACTAAAGAGGTCTTGGGCGCAACTACAGGAAGAACGGGATTCTTATCGGGAAAGGTTCAACGAACAGGAACAAAAGATCCAGAAGCTGACTAAGCAGTTAGAGAACGAGCGGGTCCTGAATGACTATATCCGTACTGAGAAGAGGAGGCCATGGGAGCATTGATGGACTTTGCATGTTTCTTTTACAACTTTTATTTCCTTTTCAGTATTTTCATTCTTGTAACGCCTAAGGGCAATTTCTTGAACAATTCAAAGTTTAATCTAATAAAGAGTGTTTCCTTTTTTGTCTACAAAGTTGAATCCTGATTGTCTTTGAAAACATAAATCATACGCATTCCATTCATCATATGCATAACAGGCACTCTTTTCTACAGGTTGCTTAATCTTCTTCGCTGTTTATTTCAGCAATCATCATGAATCCTGAATCATCTACTGAACAAGCTATCAAGGCCCTCCAGGCCCAGAACGCCCAGTTTCAAAAGCTGGTCATGAGCTTAGCCCAGGGTCAACAGGAATTGAAGGCTCTGCTGGTGAAGAAGAAGAAGAAGAGGACTGTGCTGTTTAACTCTGGACGGAGGTTTGGGAATACACTGCAAAATGAGGCTGATCAGGCTACTTCCTCTGTAGGGAAAGATAGTCCCCAAGGGGGAAGGGCTCCTAGTCCCGTGGTCTCCGACAACGAGACAGATTTCAATGATGAACAGTACCCTCCTGCTGAGGACAGGTATAAGCAGCTAGAGGACCGACTGAGCGCTATGGAGATTCAACATGTTCCCGGGTTGGATTTTGGAGATCTGGGTCTATCTTCTGGGGTGGTGATCCCACACAAGTTCAAGGCACCTTCTATTGCGAAGTATGACGGGGCATCCTGTCCTAAGCTGCACCTTCATTCTTATGTAAGGAAGATCCAACCATATACTGTAGACAAGAACTTATGGATCCATTTCTTCCAGGATATCCTTTCAGGGGCTCAACTCGAGTGGTTCTATCAGTTGGATGGAACCAGTATTCGTAACTGGGAGGACTTGGCTACTGTGTTTTATAAGAAGTATCAGTATAATGCCGACCTCGCTCCTACACGTACCCAACTCCAGGGTATGTCGCTAGGGACGGGAGAAGGTTTTAAGGAGTACGCGCAAAAGTGGAGAGACCTGGCTGGCAGGGTGCGGCCACCTTTGACTGACCGAGAGCTCGTTGATATGTTCCTAGGGACCCTGTCTGGTCCGTTCTTCAACCATCTGATTGGTAATTCTTCTGCTGGGTTTACAGATCTGATCTTAACTGGTGAGAGGATAGAAGCTGGTATCAAGTTAGGGAAGATAGAGAAAGGTGCCTCCTCGAGTGCTGAAAAGAAGCCTTTCAAGAAGGAAGCTAGTGTTGTTTATGGGTCAAAGAGACAAAACAAACCGGAACGCCGCCAAACTGTCAACGCGGTGGTTATTTCTAAGCCTGCTTCTCCTCAGCAATACAACCAACCAAGGGGTGAGAGACCCAAAAGGCAGTACGCTCGGCTTAGTATGACCCTCTCTTAGATATTGCCGCAACTGCTGTCAACCAATCTGGTAACTGTCAAGGAAGCTCCGAAGGTAGTGAACACCACATCTCCGAAGTATAATCCCAACGCCCGTTGTGCTTATCACTCTGACAGCCCGGGGCATACTACGGATGATTGTTGGGCTCTGTGATACGGTGGGAGAACTCACTTGAGGTTTCACGTTTGTATTCGCACTTGTTCAGTTTAGCAAGAGTCGCCACCGAATTTTTATTTTATCCTAAAGGAAAGGTTAAAAAAGCACAGGAAAAACCTTTTGAGATGTTTCGTGGGTTCGGGGGGTAGATTAAGAAAAGGGAAGGTATTAGCACCCTTTTCATCCATGGTTATCCATGAGCTCTTAGTTACTTGGTTTTAGATCACTTGCCTTGATTTTTGATTGCTTGAAATGGTGTGTGGATTTGTGTTTTGAAAATGTTTTGAAATAGACACCTTTGTTTCGGCAACCGTTGTAATGACTCGTGTTTGAGTATATACAAAGGTGTGTATCTTTTCGAAAAGATGTTTCAAATGTTTTTGTTTTGAAAGTGTTTGTGGAGTGTGAAAAAAGTAGGCAAGAGTTTTTGCAAGTTGATCAAGTAACTAAGAGTTTTGTCTACCCCTAATGTACTAAAAGGTTTTCCTCATGTTTTAACCCTTTTTTAACAATTTTGTTCCACCATTATATTTGGTGGACAATCTTGCGTTTAGGATGTTTAACGGGACAGGCGCGGGTCATCGTATGGACCATGAATGCAATGGTGCCAAGTGTCTTTGGCAATTTGCTTGAAGGGACTATGATCGTTCCATTTAGGCAACTTTCGAAAGCGTCATCGAGGGACTTATGATCATTTGAATTGTTTTGCCAAAGATACTCAACGTGCAAGCATGGCCCATTTTGGAAGGCAACATGTGGGATTATCCTAGGGGTGCAAGTGTGATTGTGTATTGAGTTCATGTATTTGTCTTGTATTAGGTTATCTAGCGTTCGATTTTATGTACATACAAACCCTAGGTCTAACCATGGTATAATTGAAAGCGGTAAATTGCGGGAATTTAAAGTCTACGCTATTACAAAATAGTATCCGGGAGTGGGGGTACAAATTTACAAATGGGGATGAGACTTAAATAATTACAACCAAATCGAATCGATCGCAATGTAAGATATAATGTATAGCAATGTGTAAGAATAGCAAATGGATAATGTAGCAATGTAAGTGTATTGTGTATGTGTAATTTATTTACAAGTTGAGAAATGTGAACTTAAATGTATTATTAAGTGTGTATTATATAATGTTATCATTTTGTATTTTGTTAAATATGTATAAAACAAAAGTTTTAATCTTAAGAAAAGAATGTTTTAAAAATATTAATGTTTTTAATTAATAATTTTATGTATTAATATTAATGTATTTTAATAAAGTATTTTAAGAGAAGAAAAGTATTAACTTAAGAAAATTAACATTTCATGTATAAAAAATTTTAATTAAGAAAGTATAAGTTTAATTGTAATTTTATATGTTTCAATGCTTTTATGTACAAAATAAAAAAGAAATGTTTCCTAAGAAATAAAATTAATGCTTTGGTGTATTTTAATTAATGCATTATATACAAAATCTTAATTTATATATATATATATATATATATATATATATATATATATATATATATATATATATATATATATATATATATATATATATATATATATATATATATATATATATATATATATATATATATATATATATATATATATATATATATATATATAAAAGTATTGTTAAAATCAGTATTAAGTAAATTGTATAAAAAAAGTATTAGAATAATGTTTTTTTTAGTAAAAGAGGAATGGGCCTTAGGGTTTTTTGGGCTTAATCAGAATGGACATGGAGGGGGGTGCATAACTGAGTGGCAATGTGCTTAAGCTTACTGGAAAAGGGCAAGGCCCATGTCAAGTTTGTTCATTTCGTTTAGGGTTGCAAGGTTCGTTTTCATTAGGGTTCGTGAGCTTGTGAAGCACAAAGGCGCCGTTCTTCGTTACTTAGCTTCCTCTTCATCTTCTTAAACAAACCTCTGAGCTAACACCTCCGTCCAAGGCCACCGAGCGCCGTCGTTCGCCCTCTTCCCTCCGTTGGTTGGGCAACAAAAAAAAACGAGAAGAAACGTAACGTTTTTTAATTCTGTCCTTGCATATTCTGATTCCGTCTTCTGATATTATGTGGTTATTATTGTTTGTTATTAAGGTTGTGGAAAGAAGAAAAAAGGAGAAATACTACCTTGACGGAGGAAGAGGCGGACGTGGAGGCGCTCTGGAGGCCAAGGCGAGGGGATGGTGATGATGAGCGTTTGAGCTAGCTTGCTTTTTCCTGGTATGTTTAATGCCTTTGTCTTTTTGTTGGGTTTAATGATGAACTTGAAAACCTTAGTTTGATAGTTGCCTCTCTGATGTTTACTCGAGTGCTTTGCCCCTGAAACAAATTGCTTTTGGTAAACTTATTTATCTTCTTCTTCTGGTTGCCTTGATGCCTTCCCTGTGACGAGGCTTCCTCTGAGGGCCTCTTTGTGTTGCCTTTGAATGCTTGTTGGTATTGAATTGAATGCTATGCTTGAGATTGATTTGAATATTTGTATTATTGCTTTGTATCACCCTGTGATGAAGATATTCTGAGGGTGTTGGCTTGAATCTGACCTTTGAATGTTTCATCTGCTTATGAGATTTATTTGATGATGTTTGGATGGTGTTGAAAGGTTTGGACAGTTTGATGCTGGAGGGTTTGGTGTTTAAAGGCTTTTTGACTTTGTTGGTTGATGCTTAGGCTTGACAGTTTGAGGTTTAGTTGGTTATGGACCTTTTTTATGGTTCATGATCTTACTAGTTTTGGTCGTTTGAGGGTTGTTTGCAGTTTACAGGTTATGGCCTTGTGTGTGCTGAGTTTGTATTTTTGGTTATGTCTTGGTTGAAGCAGTTTGAAAGGCTTTTATTGCAGGTAAGGCTTTGGCAGGTTATCTCTTGTTAAGCTCGGGTTTCAGGCTTATGTTATGTTTATGCAGGATGTTTGAAAGCTTTGAGCACACAGGTTTAGAGCTAGATGCCAGATTTTTGGTTATAGGCCTTGGCTTGGTGTTTCAAAGTCCTTTGACAGAGTTTGTGGTATTATGTTTTGAGTTATGTTTGCTTTGTGATTTCTGCCCTCCTGTACTGTTTTATTCGTTCTGTTTTATATCTTTCTTTCTCAAGCCTAAAGCCAGTAAGCCCATCTTCTTTCACTCTCTCTCCTCTCTCTCTTGACAGTTTTTTAAGCACATTATATTGCTTATTTGTCCTTATGTTCTGAAAAGGCACTGCTGGAAAAATGATGATACTGAAATTTGCTTGCTTGCAATACATGTTTTCTCTGCATACTTTATGTCTTCTTGATATCTTTCCATATCTTCTTTTGACAGCTTTGAGTAGCCTTTTGTACTTGTGGGATATCTTTGACAGCCTTTTGGATAGTTTTTTGGCAGCTTGTGGAAAGTTTGAATTTGGAACTTTGTAGTTCAGTTTGAACTTTTATAGTTGTACATGTTGTTGGAGACTTTTGGACTTATGCAGCTTTTTTGACAAAATTTGAATTTGTGCAATTTAACTTTTGTGCATTTTCATACTTTACTCTTTTGCAAGCATTTTTCATCCCTCTCTGTGAACCGGGAGAAATCTCGCGATTTGCAGAGAGGGCAAACTGATTCCGGCCAGTTGCCTTTAATGATGAATTCTTTTTTAACTGTTTGCCTTTCAATTATTTTGACTGCATTTGACTTTTTTCTTCTTTCTTTATTTTGCAGATGAAAAATAATTGAGCAACAAAGGAGCATTGGATAGAAGATGAAGACTAGGAAACTTAGAAAAATTAGGATAGTTTTATTCCAAACTTAATTATTTGTAAACATTTATTATTATGAATACTTTGTAAATAAATACTGTATTCAAACAACAATTGTAACGAATAATTAAAAGATGAATAAAATCCATTTTTTATCAGTTAATTCCTTTTCTTCTTTTCAATTATTTATTTTATTATTTATAATTCTTAAATTATAATAAATGGAAATAAATGAAAATCAATGAAAACCCTAATTTTGTCTGACTGACGAGAAAAGTCTGTTTGACCGATTCTTGAGCCAGTCTGAAAAATCAGGAAAAGCCTGAAGCTGTGATTTCTTATGGAAAAATACGAGGGCAAATTTTGGGGTACAACAGTTGCCCCTGTTCAATCTTCTTGGACCTGAAGAGTTAGATTGGCAAGTTTGCCTTTTGCAACTCGAGGGTAAAAGAAGATTGGACACTAGAGTGCCCAAAAAATTTGCTTCGGTGATGTGATGGTGGAGGTGAATGGGTTTACAGATGCCATTTGGTGATGGGCTTAACGATGCCATCTGGTGACTGCTGGTAGGAGGATGGGCTTACAGATGCCATTTGGTGATGGGCTTAAAGATGCCATCTGGAATGTGACAGAATCTTGTCGGGGGATGGGCTTAGAGATGCCATCTGGAAATGGGCTTAAAGATGCCATTTGGAAATGTCTTGGAGGAGGATGGGCTTATAGATGCCATCTGAAGGTGATTGTTGAACTGTATGTCACTGGTGAGTGGACGAGTATCAGAAAGGCATCCATGTTTTTGGAACATCTCTGAACTGGGGGTCTGGACAAGCGATAGATTGACATCCATGTTTTGGAGAATCTGTAAACTGTTTTCAGGAGTTGGAGTTGAATAAGCAATAGAGCAGCATCCGTTGTTGGGAAGCGTCCGTAAACTATTTTCAAAAGTTGCATCTGAACAAGTGATAGATTAACATCTGGTGTTAGGAAGAATCCGTAAACTGTTTTCAGGAGTCTCGAAGTGAAGAAGGAACCGATGTAGGGTTTCCTGATGATGCGTCCGTGTAAAACTGCATCTGAGTGAATCTGGAATAAGTATCAGAATGTCGCCGTGTCTGGGTCACATCTGAACTATTTCTGGATGAATCTGGAATAACGATGATCTTTGTTTGTCGACTGAACTTACCTGAAAAGGTAAAGAGTTAGTTGTATGCAATGTCATGATGCATGATGTAATGTATGTTATCAGTGTTCATGATATGAATGTGATGACTACGTATGTAAGCTGATGAGCTAATCTTGCTGAGGATAGATGAATCCTGGATGACTGGGGACAAAAGAATCTTGACTGCTGCCGGGGAAAATAATTCCTTGGCTGCTGTTGGGGAAGGCAAGAATCTTTGATCATAAGAAGTCCCGGGACCACTGTCGGGGAATCCGGAGCTTGGGTTGTATGCCAATCTACTTGGGAATCCCTGTCTTGAGGAGATCTTCACTGGAGAATATTCGAATATTCTGTGAGGAGCTGAAAATGAGAGTCTTCACTCTGCTTGGGGATTGATAGTTGGAAGTTTTAGCTCCGCTGGGGATACCATCATCTGATCGCAATCCAGGTTGTGCGGTAGTCTGACACTGTTATCCGGTCGTAGTCTGGCCTTCACAATGTGATGTAGAGATCAAGATACTATCTGGTCAAATCCGGGCTTCATAACTTAAATTCAGGAGATCCCACTATCTGGTCGTAATCCAGGCTTTGCGGTAATCTGACACTGTTATCCGGTCGTAGTCCGGTCTTCACAATGTGCTGTAGAGATCAAGATACTATTCGGTCAAATCCGGGCTTCATAACTTGAATTTAGGAGATCCCATTATCTGGTCATAATCCAGGCTTTGCGGTAATCTGACATTGTTATCCGGTCGTAGTCCGGTCTTCACAATGTGCTGTAGAGATCAAGATACTATCCGGTCAAATTCGGGCTTCATAACTTGAATTTTGTGAGAATTTGATCTTTGACGACTATGGCTTCCAACAGGTGATGAAGGAATTGCTGAACACTTTTGACATTCGAATGCCCCAAGTGGTGATGTAGATAAATTCCTGGCTTGTTACAGGTGTTAATCCACAATCAGTCGTCCACAGATATTTTCCTGGCTTGTTACAGGCGTTGATCTGGAACTTAAGAAAGGTAACAGAATGGAAACCGTGTCTGGAGCACATCTGGACCGTATCTTCCAACAGGTGATGAAGGAATTGCTGAACACTTTTGACATTCGAATGCCCCAAGTGAAGATGAAGGAGACTTGCCCCGAGTTCACTGAACTTTTTGAGAGATTTGTTGAAACCTTGACTGGACTGCCCCAGGTTAACTGAACTTTGAAAGATCTGTTGAAACCTTGACTGGACTGCCCCAGGTTAACTGGATGGTGCCATGTCATGCCCCTTGTTAATAGGAGATTTGTCGTTGGAAGTGTCATCCTTTTGAAGTAATTTTGTTCACTGAGAGAGTTTTCGTTCCTCCGGACATTCGCTGTATGAATTTCTTCGCTGTCAAACAAATAGTCAAATGCAAGCAGTGATATTCAAGCAATGCAACGTTTATGTCTGTCTCGAAGTTTTGAAAAATGTGTTTTTTAACAGAAAACTTTTCATAAGACAAATCAACACAAGATTTTAGAGCAAAGCCTTACAGGAGTCAGGATACCTTTTGTAACAGTACGCTTTCGAACCAACCCATGCTTATATTAGGACTTTTAAAGGGTTGTAACGTGGTCTGGTTCACGGTTTAAGACACAAAGGATAAACGACTCAAAGTATATTTGTACCCACCCGCTCTTCGTGATGTCCTTCAACCCTAAGCTCAATTAATTATGCGTCGCACTCTGTTTTGAGTTTGGAACGACCTTTTGGGTGATGGTTCACCAATTGAATTTAGGAGACAGTCATCATCTCCTTTTTCTTTTGCAACATTTTTCATGTTGTTGAGGATTTGTAATGACCTCTCCATTTTAATTTTGATTAGTTATCCCTAACTTTTGCCTGACTGTTCTCGTTTTTGAGATTATAGTCAGCGGGATGCCCCAGCTTTCTTAAGCCTCCTTTACAGGTTTTGGCTCAGTGGGCTTTTTCTTTTTTTGAGAGATAATGATTGTCTATATGATAGAGAACCGTCACTGTCTTTTGACTCCAAGGGAATGCTTTTCTTTGTCGTCGTTCGTTGTATTACGAACTGAGAGTTTGCGACTTCAATGCGCATTTTCTTTTGAATTAACTGAGATACTACCCTGCCCCAGGTTTATATCAAAGGTTTCGATTGTTTAGAATAGAAAACTCCTACTTCTTTGGCTCGAAGGGGTTGACTAGGGATTAACTTCCTTATAACTCCAGTGTTTGGGAATTGAAAGAAATGTCTGTACATCATCAGCAAGGTCTGTTCAAAAGCATATTGTATGAGATTATGGTATTGTTTCGTCATCCTCCCTCTAAAGGCTTGCAGCTTTTTATCAAGAGTTAAATATCATAAAGAAAGTATAAGAGTAGTGAAAACGAATGGATGAATTCAAGACAAACATATGCAATGCATTAACGAAACAGAGTTTAACATCAACAGATAATTGTTTGAAAACAAAAGAAATTACAACTTTGAAAATTCAAATGAAGCAAAAGTCTTTCAGCTTGAGCTTTGTCACTTCAGGTGGGGAACCCCTTAACGGAAGATTTTCATCTCTCCGTCTGGCATGAACCTCAACACTCCAATGTCGATCAGATCTTGAATCTTGTTCTTCAAGGCCCAACAGTCGTCGGTGTCATGTCCCGGGCTATAGGAGTGGTAAACACAAAATGCATCGGGATGATAGTTAGGAGCAGAGGTATTTGGGTTCCGGATAGGATCCCTCAAAGCAGTCAGATTGACCTCCAACAAGCGCTCTAGAATCAAAGATGACGGTATGTCAGTCTCCATGAATTGTCTTCCTGATGTTTCTTGTTTACGCCGATTACCCCGTTGACGCTGGCGAGGTTGTTGCTGGGCTTGTGACCCTGAAGTAAGCAAAGGAGCCTTCCCCTTGTCTTCTTGAGTGGATGGAGGCTGAGCGATGACTTGCTCTTCAACCACAGATGTTTGCCCCAGTTGGTTGTTTTGAAGCAGTTGGTGGACGAGAACTCTGAGTTCTTCCTGTCTTTGAGACAGATCTTAGATGAGAGCCATCTGGCCCACTAACTGCCTCATCACTTGAATCCTCAATGTTTCCCGATCAAACTGCAGCTCCGCAAGCTGATCACTCCTGGCATTGTTTGAATTCTCCAAGCCCTTTGTGAGGAGAGCTTTCATTTCTTCATGCCCCAGAGACAAGTTCAGGAACATTTCCTGCAGCTGAGCAGTCTGGTCTTGGATGTCTTTGACAGACCTTTCTAGAGCCATCTCTTACTGAAATAAACAGCAGGAGAGTAAGGAAACCTAAAAAAAGGAGAGGTCGTCAAGATGCGATGCATGATATGTGGATGCATGCTTTCAAGGATCTCTTGGGGTAAACACAAGAGAATGTTAGAGGTTAAACTTTGATCTTGGATCGGAGAACTTTGCACCGGTGGATGTCTTTCCAAGAGAATCAAGCTCACCATGTCAAGTGGGTCATAGCCCCTGATTCAAGTTGTTGTACTTGATCTTTGATTGGAGAACTTTGTATTGGTGGATGTCTTTCCACGAGAATCAAGATCACCATGTCAAGTGGGTCATAGCCCCTGATTCAAGTTGTTGTACTTGATCTTTGATGGCATTTGTTAGAGGAGAAACCTCTTGCCCTTTGGTAGATGTCTGGTTCAACGTAACCCTGCATCAAAAGAACCCTCGAGATCCTTGAAATGGTTATTGAAAATGCCATGGTATGACGTTATGATGTTATGTACATGTATGCAAAAGCAAATGAGTGTATATACAGGCAATCATATTCACACAAAGCAAAACAAGTCCTTAGGTTCAGGCTTGCATGGGGTTATAGGTAAGTACCCTCTTGAAGTTATTTGGCTTAAAAACCTGTCCTATAAATAGTAATCGGGTTCTAAGGAGCTCAATATCATTGGATTGTCTTCCATGTTCATTGTTTTGGTTTAGCCACTTAACTAGCGACCAAAATATTCCAAGAAGGCAACCCTCAATGAGTGTAGTATCGAGTATCTACCAACTTCGGACTGCACCAAATCCGGTCATCTCACTACCCCTAATAAAAGGCCAAGATGGTCAAGTAAGGTTCTAGGTCATTAGTGCTTAGTGACATCACTCAGCGGCCCCGTACTCTCCTTGATTGAACTCAAGGGTTACCGGTACTCACAAATATGTCGCACTAATATAGCTATTGCTTCAACCGTGTCGGTATACCCCGCACAGTTTCCACAACATATTTCTATCTATGAATGTTTCCCAAATCCGGGTGTAGGATTTCAAGCCCAAACAAGAGAACCACAAAGGTAAAGCAATCAAAACAAACAATTAATCATGCAAGAGGGTGATCTAAAACCCTAAGGTAACCCCACTTTTAAGTTTCTCCCCAGCAGAGTCGCCAGTTCTGTGATACGGTGGGAGAACTGACTTGAGGTTTCGCGTTTGTATTCGCACTTGTTCGGTTTAGCAAGAGTCGCCACCGACTTTTTATTTTATCCTAAAGGAAAGGTTAAAAAAGCACAGGAAAAACCTTTTGAGATGTTTCGTGGGTTCGGGGGGTAGATTATGAAAAGGGAAGGTATTAGCACCCTTTTCATCCATGGTTATCCATGGGCTCTTAGTTACTTGGTTTTAGATTACTTGCCTTGATTTTTGATTGCTTGAAATGGTGTGTGGATTTGTGTTTTGAAAATGTTTTGAAATAGACGCCTTTGTTTCGGCAATCGTTGTAATGACTCGTGTTTGAGTATATACGAAGGTGTGTATCTTTTTGAAAAGATGTTTCAAATGTTTTTGTTTTGAAAGTGTTTGTGGAGTGTGAAAAAAGTAGGCAAGAGTTTTTGCAAGTTGATCAAGTAACTAAGAGTTTTGTCTACCCCTAATGTACTCAAAGGTTTTCCTCATGTTTTAACCCTTTTTTAACAATTTTGTTCCACCATTGTATTTGGTGGACAATCTTGCGTTTAGGATGTTTAACGGGACAGGCGCGGGTCATCGTATGGACCATGAATGCAATGGTGCCAAGTGTCTTTGGCAATTTGCTTGAAGGGACTATGATCGTTCCGTTTAGGCAACTTTCGAAAGCGTCATCAAGGGACTTATGATCATTTGAATTGTTTTGCCAAAGATACTCAACGTGCAAGCATGGCCCATTTTGGAAGGCAACATGTGGGATTACCCTAGGGGTGCAAGTGTGATTGTGTATTGAGTTCATGTATTTGTCTTGTATTAGGTTATCTAGCGTTCGATTTTATGTACATACAAACCCTAGGTCTAACCATGGTATAATTGAAAGCGGTAAATTGCGGGAATTTAAAGTCTATGCTATTACAAAATAGTATCCGAGAGTGGGGGTACAAATTTACAAATGAGGATGAGACTTAAATAATTACAACCAAATCGAATCGATCGCAATGTAAGATATAATGTATAGCAATGTATAAGAATAGCAAATGGATAATGTAGCAATGTAAGTGTATTGTGTATGTGTAATTTATTTACAAGTTGAGAAATGTGAACATAAATGTATTATTAAGTGTGTATTATATAATGTTATCATTTTGTATTTTGTTAAATATGTATAAAACAAAAGTTTTAATCTTAAGAAAAGAATGTTTTAAAAATATTAATGTTTTTAATTAATAATTTTATGTATTAATATTAATGTATTTTAATAAAGTATTTTAAGAGAAGAAAAGTATTAACTTAAGAAAATTAACATTTCATGTATAAAAAATTTTAATTAAGAAAGTAGAAGTTTAATTGTAATTTTATATGTTTCAATGCTTTTATGTACAAAATAAAAAAGAAATGTTTCCTAAGAAAAAAAATTAATGCTTTGGTGTATTTTAATTAATGCATTATATACAAAATCTTAATTTATATATATATAAAAAAGTATTGTTAAAATCAGTATTAAGTAAGTTGTATAAAAAAAGTATTAGAATAATGTTTTTTTTAGTAAAAGAGGAATGGGCCTTAGGGTTTTTTGGGCTTAATCAGAATGGACATGGAGGGGGGTGCATAACTGAGTGGCAATGGGCTTAAGCTTATTGGAAAAGGGCAAGGCCCATGGCAAGTTTGTTCATTTCGTTTAGGGTTGCAAGGTTCGTTTTCATTAGGGTTCGTGAGCTTGTGAAGCACAGAGGCGCCGTTCTTCGTTACTTAGCTTCCTCTTCATCTTCTTAAACAAACCTCTGAGCTAACACCTCCGTCCAAGGCCACCGAGCGCCGTCGTTCACCCTCTTCCCTCCGTTGGTTGGGCAACAAAAAAAAACGAGAAGAAAGGTAACATTTTTTAGGGTTTGTTAATTCTGTCCTTGCATATTCTGATTCCGTCTTCTGATATTATGTGGTTATTATTGTTTGTTATTAAGGTTGTGGAAAGAAGAAAAAAGGAGAAATACTACCTTGACGGAGGAAGAGGCGGACGTGGAGGCGCTCCGGAGGCCAAGGCGAGGGGATGGTGATGATGAGCGTTTGAGCTAGCTTGCTTTTTCTCGGTATGTTTAATGCCTTTGTCTTTTTGTTGGGTTTAATGATGAACTTGAAAACCTTAGTTTGATAGTTGCCTCTCTGATGTTTACTCGAGTGCTTTGCCCCTGAAACAAATTGCTTTTGGTAAACTTCTTTATCTTCTTCTTCTGGTTGCCTTGATGCCTTCCCTGTGATGAGGCTTCCTCTGAGGGCCTCTTTGTGTTGCCTTTGAATGCTTGTTGGTATTGAATTGAATGTTATGCTTGAGATTGATTTCAATATTTGTATTATTGCTTTGTATCACCCTGTGATGAAGATATTCTTTGGGTGTTGGCTTGAATCTGACCTTTGAATGTTTCGTCTGCTTATGAGATTTATTTGATGATGTTTGGATGGTGTTGAAAGGTTTGGACAGTTTGATGCTGGAGGGTTTGGTGTTTAGAGGCTTTTTGACTTTGTTGGTTGATGCTTAGGCTTGACAGTTTGAGGTTTAGTTGGTTATGGACCTTTTTTCTGGTTCATGATCTTATTGGTTTTGGTCGTTTGAGGGTTGTTTGCAGTTTACAGGTTATGGCCTTGTGTGTGCTGAGTTTGTATTTTTGGTTATGTCTTGGTTGAAGCAGTTTGAAAGGCTTTTATTGCAGGTAAGGCTTTGGCAGGTTATCTCTTGTTAAGCTCGGGTTTCAGGCTTATGTTATGTTTATGCAGGATGTTTGAAAGCTTTGAGCACACAGGTTTAGAGCTAGATGCCAGATTTTTGGTTACAGGCCTTGGCTTGGTGTTTCAAAGTCCTTTGACAGAGTTTGTGGTATTATGTTTTGAGTTATGTTTGCTTTGTGATTTCTGCCCTCCTGTACTGTTTTATTCGTTCTGTTTTATATCTTTCTTTCTCAAGCCTAAAGCCAGTAAGCCCATCTTCTTTCACTCTCTTTCCTCTCTCTCTTGACAGTATTTTAAGCACATTATATTGCTTATTTGTCCTTATGTTCTGAAAAGGCACTGCTGGAAAAATGATGATACTGAAATTTGCTTGCTTGAAATACATGTTTTCTCTGCATACTTTATGTCTTCTTGATATCTTTCCATATCTTCTTTTAACAGCTTTGAGTAGCCTTTTGTACTTGTGGGATATCTTTGACAGCCTTTTGGATAGTTTTTTGGCAGCTTGTGGAAAGTTTGAATTTGGAACTTTGTAGTTCAGTTTGAACTTTTATAGTTGTACATGCTGTTGGAGACTTTTGGACTTATGCAGCTTTTTTGACAAAATTTGAATTTGTGCAATTTAACTTTTGTGCATTTTCATACTTTACTCTTTTGCAAGCATTTTTCATCCCTCTCTGTGAACCGGGAGAAATCTCGCGATTTGCAGAGAGGGCAAACTGATTCCGGCCAGTTGCCTTTAATGATGAATTCTTTTTTAACTGTTTGCCTTTCAATTATTTTGACTGCATTTGACTTTTTTCTTCTTTCTTTATTTTGCAGATGAAAAATAATTGAGCGAAAAAGGAGCATTGGATAGAAGATGAAGACTAGGAAACTTAGAAAAATTAGGATAGTTTTATTCCAAATTTAATTATTTGTAAACATTTATTATTATGAATACTTTGTAAATAAATACTGTATTCAAACAACAATTGTAACGAATAATTAAAAGATGAATAAAATCCATTTTTTATCAGTTAATTCCTTTTCTTCTTTTCAATTATTTATTTTATTATTTATAATTCTTAAATTATAATAAATGGAAATAAATTCCAATTATCTTAACTTAGAATAAATAAACAATTAAACAAACATTGTAGTTTTAGCATCGATCAATTAATAAACCTGGCGCTTCAAAAATCCAAAGCAAAGCACAGTCAATCACAACAACTGCCCAAATGTCCTTTCTCTTAATGATTCAATCAAACACTGCAAACTCAATCCAAATGACTCTTTTCACTGATTTAGTCAAACATTGCAAACTCAATCCAAATGACTCTTTTCACTGATTTAGTCAAACATTGCAAACTCAATCCAAATGCCTCAGTCCATATCTCAGAATAACTTGAAAAGCACTGTGGGATTAATTCTTTCTGAGAATGCGCGCACAAAAACCCTAGTTCCTGATCAAATGCCAAAGAAGCGTTCGCCTAATCAAAGCTGAGCCAAAATCAACCAAACCCTAAGCAAACTGTTTGAATTGTTCCAGAGCCATGAAAATCAATGAAAACCCTAATTTTGTCTGACTGACGAGAAAAGTCTGTTTGACCGATTCTTGAGCCAGTCTGAAAAATTAGGAAAAGCCTGAAGCTGTGATTTCTTGTGGAAAAATACGAGGGCAAATTTTGGGGTACAACAGGCTCTGAGGAATAAGGTTCAGGACCTTATTGATGCTAAAGAAATACAGTTCGAGGCGCCCGAAAGGCCTTATGTTGTGACTGCTCCCATGCCCCAGCATGGAGTGAATGTTGTGGAAGAAGACCTGTATGTGGCCTCTGTGGAAGATATTGTTACCCCGTTGCTGACTGTCAAAAGGAACCTGTTGCTAGGCGGTTTATTTCTGGGATGTAGTAAAGGTTGCCTTCTATGTTCTGTTTCACCTGCTGGTTGTTCTTTGTTGAAGTCAGGTATCCAAAGCCTGATGGATAATAAAGAGATCTTGTTCGAGAAGATTGATGTTCCTGTTATCCCTACTGAAGAAGTGTCCATTGTTACTATTTTCAACAATTCTCCTAAGGCTCCCTCAAAGAAGCCTGTCAAAATCCAGCCTACCCAGAAGATTGCTCCTATCATCATCACTGTTCCAGGGCCCCTCCCCTATACATCTGACAAAGCTGTCCCATGGCACTATGGGGCAGATGTTTATGTGCTTAGAGTAAAACAAGAGTTTGATGCTAGTACCGGCGTCAGTAACATCACCGGGCCTGCCAAAGTCACTCGTAGTGGTAGACTGTTCTCACCAGATATTGCGCCACCAGCTATTCAGAGACCTCTTATCATCACACCTGCCAGTGTGCCCGCTTCCTTGCCTGACCAAGTTCCTGTTTCTACCCCTGCTGCCGAGTCATCTGATGCTCGGGGCAAAGGGATTGCTACTGATGTGCCTGCCCGGACGGAGGCACCGAAGACCGTCAATGTTGAAGCTTCCAAGCAAGAGATGGAAGAGATTCTTAAAATTATCAAGAAGAGTGATTTCAATGTAGTTGAGCAGCTGGGGCACACCCCCTCTAAAATTTCTATGCTATCACTATTGTTGTGTTCAGAGGCCCATGCCAAGGCCTTGATTTCCTTCCTGAAGACGGCCCATGTGCCACAAGAAACATCTGCTGATCAATTTACCGATTGTGTGGCCAACTTGACTGCTGACAATGGGTTGGGTTTCTCTGACGCTGATTTGACTGCCAAGGGAAAGAACCACAACGATGCCCTGCATGTCTCCATTGAATGCAGGGGCACTACTCTTGCTCATGTGTTGGTAGACACCGGTTCTTCGTTGAACGTATTACCCAAGAAGGCCCTAGACAGGTTGGATTGTGAGGGTTTAGAGCTCAAGCCTAGTAACATTGTTGTCCGGGCCTTTGACGGGTTGAAGAGGATGGTACATGGTGAAGTTGACATTCCGATCAGGGTTGGTTCTCAAGTTTTTGATTCTACATTCTATGTGATGGACATCCGACCATCCTATTCTTGTTTGTTGGGTCGTCCATGGATCCACAAGGCTGGAGCTGTGACCTCCACATTACATCAGAAGCTTAAGTACCCGGTCAGAGGGAAGATTGTTACAGTGCAGGGGGAGGAAGAATATATGGTCAGCCATCTTAACTCGTTCCGGTACATAGAGATGGATGGGGAGTTCATTGAGACCCCCTTTCAACACTTTGAAGAGGTGCCTCATACATTGGCAGCAGCAGAGACCATGATTGATGATTCTCCTTTGAAGATGGCTTCCTTGAAGGATGCCCGGGCTGTGGTTGAGAAGGGTGAGTGCGCAAATTGGGGCCGACTTCCTGATTTCACTCCGAAGACTGACAAGTTTGGTTTGGGTTTCACTGCAGAAGCTCAGAGGGCTGTTCGTAAAGCAAGGATTGGAAGACCTCCTGTGTTCATCACCAACCCGGGAGTAAATGCTATTGAAGACGACGTGGAGGAATCCGAATTTGACAGCTGGATCTACCCAACGACCAACGGTGGACCAAGCAACTGGACTATGAAAGACTTCGTACATGTTACTTTTGTTACTTAGTAATGAACTCCTTTGTTTTGAATTTGTAACGAACAATATTTTGAAACTTTATGGTCCGGTGTCTTACCCGGGGCACCGTGGCTTCATTTGTGAGGGCTTATTATTTGTCATTTCCATATATCATGAATAAAAGCATTGGACATTTTTCGCATTTCAAATCTTGCACTCCTTTTCCTTCTTTATATATTGCAAAACAGCTATATTTACACACACTCACCTATACAGGTTCCAATCCACTCTGGATCCCACTGGTAACGACTCTGCTACTACCAGTTATGACTTCGAAAATCCGATCAACTTAGCCGAAGACGAAGGTGAAGATGATTGCGAAGTGCCTGGCGAGCTTGCAAGACTGTTACTCTAGGAAGAGAGGGCCATTCAGCCACATGAAGAGCTAGTGGAAACGATAAATCTGGGTACTGAGACAGACAGAAAGGAGGTTAAGATTGGTGCCAATCTAGAGCTCAGTGTGAAACAACGGTTGATTCAGATGTTGCATGACTATGTGGAAATCTTTGCCTGGTCTTATGAAGACATGCTTGGGTTGGATACCGACATTGTGGTCCATCATTTGCCTACCAAGGAAGAATGCCCTCCGATAAAATAGAAGGTCCGCCGTATGCGTCCAGAGATGTCCGAGAAAATCAAAGCTGAGGTTATGAAACAATTTGATGCCAGGTTTCTAGCAGTGACTTCTTACCCTCAGTGGGTTGCCAACGTGGTTCCAGTGCCAAAGAAAGATGGTAAGGTCCGAATGTGTGTTGACTACAGGGATTTGAACAGGGCGAGCCCCAAGGATGACTTCCCTCTACCTCACATCGACGTTCTGGTTGACAATACTGCTCAGCACAAGGTATTCTCCTTCATGGATGGGTTCTAAGGTTATAATCAGATCAAGATGGCTCCAAAAGACATGGAGAAGACCACTTTTGTTACTCAGTGGAGCACCTTTTGCCAAGGTCATGCCTTTTGGGTTGAAAAATGCTGGGGCAACCTACCAACGTGCCATGGTTGCTTTGTTTCATGACATGATCCACCATGAGATTGAAGTATATGTTGATGATATGATTGCGAGGTCCCAAACTGAGGAGGAGCACATTGACCATCTACAGAAGATGTTTGATCGTCTGAAATTGTACAAGCTGAGGTTGAACCCGAACAAGTGCACCTTTGGGGTGAGATATGGAAAATTGATAGGTTTCTTCGTGAGCGACAAAGGTATTCAAGTGGATCCTGCCAAAGTGAAAGCCATACAAGAGATGCCAGTTCCCAAGACAGAAAAAGAGGTCAGAGGCTTTCTAGGACGGCTGAACTATATTGCCCGATTCATCTCACATCTAACTGCTACCTATGAACCAATCTTCAAGCTGCTGAAGAAAGATCAAGTAGTACGTTGGAACGGTGAATGTCAGGCCGCTTTCGACAGAATCAAAGAGTATCTCCAAGAACCACCCATTCTTATGCCACCGGTTGAAGGGAGACCTCTAATCTTATACTTAACAGTACTGGACAACTCAATGGGGTGTGTGCTGGGGCAGCATGACGAGTCTGGCCGAAAAGAGCACGCTATTTATTACCTTAGCAAAAAGTTTACCGACTGTGAGACCCAATACTCACTGCTCGAGAAAACTTGCTGCGCTTTGGTATGGGCTGCTCGCCGGCTGAGACAATATATGTTGACTCACACCACTCTGTTGATTTCAAAAATGGATCTGATAAAGTACATCTTCGAAAATCCCGCCTTGTCCGGAAGAATAGCAAGATGGCAGATGATCTTGACGGAATACGACATCCAGTACACGACTTAGAAGGCAATCAAGGGAAGTGTATTGGCAGAACATTTGGCACACCAGGCAGTGGACGACTATCAATCTATGAACTTTGAGTTTCCAGACGAGAACATCATGGTAGTGACTGATTGTGAAGTACCTGGACCGGATGAAGGACCTGAGGAAGGATCCCGATGGTCTATGCACTTTGACGGAGCCTCAAACGCTTTGGGTAACGGTATTGGCACTGTGATCATATCCCCTAAAGGCACTCATACTCCACTCACTGCCCGGCTATGTTTCAACTTCACCAACAACATGGCAGAGTATGAAGCATGTATCATGGGTCTTCAAGCTGCAATTGACTTAAGGATCAAGTTTCTGAGTATCTTCGGAGATTCCGCTCTCGTGATCAATCAGATCAAAGGCGAGTGGGATACGAAACACCCAAATCTCATTCCTTACAGAGAGTATGTGTTGACATTGATTCCCCACTTCGAGGAGATAACTTTTGAACATTTCCCAAGAGAGGAGAATCAGTTGACGGACGCGCTGGCTACGATGTCTTCTATGTTCAAAGTCAAATGGGACAACGAGGCTCCCCGGATCATTATATGGAAATTGGACGAACCTGCACATTGCTGTGATCTTGACGCTGAAGAGGTAACTGAAAAACCTTGGTATCATGAAGTGAAGAGGTACCTGGAAGCTCAAGAATACCCCGAGGGTGCATCTGTTAACGACAAAAAGTTTCTGAGAAGGTTCGCGGCAAAGTTCTTCCTCAACAATGGCATTCTGTACAAACGAAACCATGATTCAACCTTACTGCGTTGTATGGATAAGACTGAAGCAGAAAGGATCATGGCAGAGCTACATGAAGGTACCTTCGGAACACATTCCAATGGGCATACTATGGCAAAGAAAATCCTTCGGGCAGGATATTTCTGGTCCACAATGGAAGCCGACTGTTATCAACATTCTCGGACGTGTCACAAATGCCAGATCTATGCTGATAAGGTGCATATTCCTCTGGTCCCTCTGAACGTCCTGACAGCACCTTGGCCTTTTGCAATGTGGGGCATTGATATGATTGGCGAGATCAGACCTACGACATCCAACGGGCATCGCTTCATCCTGGTAGCAATTGATTACTTCACAAAGTGGGTTGAAGCAGCTTCCTATGCTACCGTAACCAAGAACGTCGTGGCACGGTTCATTCGGCACAACCTGATCTGTCGATACGGTGTACCTGAGAGGATCATTACAGATAATGGTACCAATATTAACAACAAGATGATCACTGAGCTCTGCGAGCAATTCAAGATACAGCACCACAACTCTTCTCCCTACCGGCCGAAGATGAATGGGGCTGTCGAAGCGGCAAATAAGAATATTAAGAAGATTGTTCAGAAGATGACAGTGACCTACAAAGATTGGCACGAGATGTTACCATTTGCTCTTCATGGGTACCGTACCTCAGCAAGGACGTCAACCGGGGCAACTCCCTTTTCCTTGGTATATGGCATGGAGTCAGTCTTGCCTATTGAAGTCCAGATACCCTCTCTCCGGATAATGAAGGATGCAGGTTTGAGCGAAGATGACTGGATCCAGACTCGACTTGATCAATTAAATCTAATCGATGAAAAGAGACTCACTGCTATTTGTCACGGTCAAACGTACCAAAAATGGATGATCAAAGCTTTTAACAAGAAAGTCAGACGACAAGAGTATCAAGTCGGAGACCTGGTAATCAAGCGCATCATCCTTCCTCAAAGTGATCCTAGGGGCAAATGGACCCCTACGTACGAAGGGCCATTTGTGGTTAAACATATCTTCTCAGGAGGAGCTATGATTCTAACCACCATGGATGGTGAAGACCTTCCTCACCCCGCCAATATAGACATAGTAAAAAGATACTACGCATGAATAAAAGACCCGCTAGGTTGACACACCTAGGAAAAAATAAGGGCTTCCCGGCGAACCAAAAGGGTTCGGGCAAAAATAAGGGATGAAAAATGAAAAAATCTGTACACCCGGCAAGTCGAAAACCTGAAAAGGCGGCTTGGGCAAAAATGGGTATCCCGGTGGACTGAAAACCCGAAAGGGCGGTCCAGGAAAAAGTTAGGGATAAGCGTAATACTATGTCTCATTGGATCACCTTACATCCAGAATTCGGCATCAACTATCAGGTTCAGACAGCATCGATCAATCAGCTTCATCTTCAACTAAGCAACGAAGTGATGAGACGCTTGAAGACATAAAGGCGATAGCAGAGTTGGAACCCAGTGGGATTATTTTTCACATAGCTGTTTTGTTTTCCTTTTCAAAATTGAATAAACTCTATGTTGTTCGGCGGCATTCTCTTACTAGGACGTCAGCCTCTTGTACACAAACGCCTATTTACAGGCAAAATTCAAAATCAATACAAGTCCATCTTTTCAGACAAATTGCCAATTGTTTTTCCTTTATCTGTTTTGTTTTGCAAAGAACGTCCAATGTTCATTTTTGATATATGTATGTGACATTAATTGCTAATCATAAATACTTGCATGCGAAACAAAAGATTAATTACAGGTGATATTAGAAATAGGGGCAATAATGAGTTGTCTAAGCGATCTAGTTGCTCTGTCTGCCGAGGTACCAAGGTAAGTTCAGCTGAAGAACACGGCCAAGTTACCTCCACTCCCCGAGAGTAAGACAAGAATCAGCAATGCTCTCCCCAAACAGAGTTGGTCTCCCATAAAGCCCCGAAAGGCACAGTATCCCTAGCAAGTCAGCAATACTCTCCCAAGCAGAGTTAATCTACTGTCAACCTTAAGGAAGATGGGTATCCCCAGAAGATCTCAATATTCCCCAGCGAGCGGAGTATATAGATGTCCCTAAGCAAGCATCCCCGACAGTCTTAATATTCCTCGACGGAAATATGAGATTGTTCCCCGACGGAATACCAGACACCCCAGTGGAACCACTTCCCCAATACGTCCAAAAGTTTCCCCAGGAGAGTTGAATCAATCTCCCCAGTAGACTCTGGAAGCTTATCCCCAGTAGATTCTGGAAGCTTATCCCCCGCAGAGTATGAAAGCATCTCCCCGGCTTTATTCAGAAGGTTATTCCCCACCAGAGCTTATAACTGGGTTATCCTCAGCTAATTACCACGGAAAGATCGTCCTCGGCGAAGTTCTTCCTATCCCCAGCGGAGTTCATCAATTCCCTAACAAACTTATCAACGGAATCCCCAGCGGAGTTATCATCAAAATCTCAGCGAAGTATCTCTTCCCACAGAGTAATTCCCCGTAGAGTAATCTCTCCAACAAGTTTATTCCCCAACGGAGTTATCTTCTCCTACCAGTTTATTCTTGCAACCATCATCCCCAGCGGAAACGAAGAACTCTACTCTTCAACATCAGCCCAGGATTCAACAAGCTCCCGACATTCGTCAAGGATTTATTTTCCTAGACGAAAATACAATCATAAACATCACATTGTCATACATCATGAAACATGCATATACGCATCATAACACACTATCTCATTTATTTTTGAACATCATGACATCATGCATTTCATACATCATGACATTGCATACAACTAATGTTTTGCCTTTTCAGGAAAAAGGTAAATCCAAAGATGATTACTATCAACTGTCGCAATTCCAGATTCGATACCTGTATCTAGCCAGGGCATATCTGCGAGTGATTGATTGTAGATTCGATACTTGTATCCAGCCAGGGCATATCTGCGTGAAGAGTTTAGAGATTCGATACCTGTATCCAGCCAGGGCATATCTGTAGACGACTAATTCCATATTTGATACCTGTATCCAGCCAGGGCATATCTGTGAGTGATTGATTGTAGATTCGACACCTGTATCCAGCCAGAGCATATCTGCATGAAGAGTTTAGAGATTCGATTCCTGTATCTAGCCAGGGCATATCTGTAGACGACCAATTCCAAATTCGATTCCTGTATCTAGCCAGGGCATATATGTGAGTAATTGATTGTAGATTCGACACCTGTATCTAGCCAGGGCATGTCTGCATGAAGAGTTTAGAGATTCGATTCCTGTATCCAGCCAGGGCATATCTGTAGACGACCAATTCCAGATTCGATTCCTGTATCTAGCCAGGGCATATCTGTGAGCAATTGATTATGGATTCGACACATGTATCTAGCCAGGGCATGTCTGCATGAAGAGTTTAGAGATTCAATTCCTGTATCCAGCCAGGGCATATCTGTAGACGACTAATTCCAGATTCGATTCCTGTATCTAGCCAGGGCATATCTGTGAGTAATTGATTGTAGATTTGACACCTGTATCTAGCCAGGGCATGTCTGCATGAAGAGTTTAGAGATTCGATTCCCGTATCTAGCCAGGGCATATCTGTAGATGACCAATTCCAGATTCGATTCTTGTATCCAGCCAGGGCATATCTGTAGACGACTAATTCCAGATTCGATTCCTGTATCTAGCCAGGGTATATCTGTGAGCAATTAATTGTGGATTCAACACATGTATCCAGCCAGGGCATATCTGCATAAAGAGTTTAGAGATTCGATACCTGTATCCAGCCAGGGCATATTTGTAGACGACCAATTCCAGATTCGATTCCTGTATCTAGCCAGGGCATATCTGTGAGTAACTGATTGTAGATTCGATACCTGTATCCAGCCAGGGCATGTCTGCATGAAGAGTTGAAGATTCGATACCTGTATCTAGCCAGGGCATATCTACACGAAGAGATTGAAGATCAACACCTGTGGCAAGCCAGGAAATTATCTTTCTTTCTCAAGTACGCAAGTTCTCGCTAAGGAATCTCTTACGCGATCGACATCTCCAGATGGCATCTATAAGCCCATCCACCTACCAACAGTCTCCAAATGGCATCTATAAGCCCATTCCCGAAAAGGTTCCACCATCTCTCCAAATGGCATCTGTAAGCCCATTCCCGCCATCACACTGCTGATACTCCATTATGTGAGTGCAAATTTCTGGGCACTCTAGTGTTCAATCATCTTCCACCCTTGGGTCACGAAAGGCACGCAAGCCAATCTACATCCTCAGGTCTAAGAAGATTTAACAGGGGCAACTGTTGTACCCCAAAATTTGCCCTCCCATATTCTTCAATATTTATCAAGGATCATCTTCAAATGGTTCAAGACCACTCAAGGGTTGCACAGTCCAGATGCCTCCTAAGCCAGTCAAAATTAGGGTTTTGGTTCTTGCAAAGAATTTGAGGTTTTCAATGGCTCAATCAAGTCCCATAGGCCTATATACATTGTCAATCATCTACATGCCAAGTTTCAAGACTCACAACATCAAATTGCACAGTCAAAAGTCCCATTTGGTTCACAATCAACTGCAGGGGTAAAATGGTCATTTGGCAGTCAAAAGACAAAATTTTTGGTCAACATCTTATTTTGAAGCCATAATCATCATTTGATCAATTCTTGATCATGATTCCACAAGAATGGCTCAAAAATCATCAAGATGCAAAAGTTGCTATTTTTGGACAGCTGAAAAGTCAACTGTAACTTGACCAGGGCATAACTTTTTCATGGTTCATCAGAAAAATCCCATCCAATGCTCATTTTGAAGGGGATGACATTTCCTACAACTCATCTTCACATTCCAAGTCCAAGAAATGCTCTCACAAAAAGTTATCAATTTCTACATTATAGGTCAATTTCAAAAGTCAACAAAAAGGCACTTTAAGTCAAAGACCATAACTTGAGATTGGTAAATCCAAATGACATGGGACCAAAGGCATTGGTTATAGGACTTCAAGACCTTTCCAAAATGTCCAAGAACATGTTCATATGATCAAAATTGAGCAAGATATGCATTGGAGAAGTTGGGAAATTTTTGTGAATTTGCAAAAGTCAACTTTGCTCAAAACACTTCATTTTTGCTAATGGGCCTCAAATTCTTTCTTGAAACTTTGTCCAAGGCCTATGCACGACCCATTGAGATTAAATTGAATTATTTTCTTATTTTTATTAATTATTTGGATTTTTAATTGATTATTAATTCATTTAATTGATTTAATTGTAGGAAAATACCAAGATATGGTTTTCAAATATTTTTGTGATGCAAATAAACTCAACACATGCTGAAGATTTCGTGTATCAATCAAGGGGACCAAAATCTCCATGTTTGGCAAGTTTTATCAATCAAAAAGATGCAAAATCATGTTATTGGAAATCAAATATTGAAATCATTATTCCATGGATTCTTGGACAAAGTTTTACCCTAATTCCATTCTACTACATATACAGAACCTAAACCTAATTGCATACACGTGAGAATTGCTGCACAAGAACCATAACCATATTCAAAAAATCAAGAACAAAGTCAAAACTGAATTCAACCTTCCAGGCTAATTCAAAGCCTTTTCTTGATTCCAACACCTTGCTGGGACACTCAGGAACGCATTGCAATCAAAATCAAGTGTCAACACCCAAGGAATCCTAAGAACAGTCGTACGGTTTGCCCATTCTTTTTCATAAACGAAACTCACTTTTTATGCATCATTAACATGATATAATCATTGCTTTGCATTGCTATGACCTTTTTGAAGCTGATGGTATAGGTGAATTGAGTTATAGAGCCTTAAATCAAAAGATGCCATTGAAGAAATCTAGGGTTTCGAAGCTTTGATTTTAGGGCTTTCTTGACCAAGCAAAATTAGGACTAATGATGCCCATGGTTGAACTCAGAAGATCAAGACGAATTGAACATGACCATCGCGCCCTATTTATATAGCTTACAGACCTAATCGCTATTTTTGGCCATGCTAGGTTGTGGGGGTTAAAAACCCCCGCTATCTTGTTTTTGTTTTACAGGGAAACAAGGAAGATGATGAGCTGTACGTATATGGTTGGGTAATTCAAACTTACGCGCGTGATTTTGTTTGATGCAACATGTTGATTTGTTTCTTAATAATATATTTGTTGTGTATAATACTAACAAAGCGTGCAAAGTGGTTGAGTGGTTGGCCAGGTGTTTAGCAAGCGTTGGGACCTGGGTTCGATTACCAGGTCCACCCAAATTCCTTGTGTTATTTTTCGTAACTGGATCACGTGCAGTTCACTCAAGGCGTTCCACCATAGGTCTCAATTATCCCATGCGCCATGTGTCCCTGTGCATCAATCTAATGGTCCAGATGGAAGGACTATGATACTCCCAGTCAACAAGCGTTCTGGACAATTGCAAGAAGTCAATGGACTGAAGGGCTTCTTGGGCCTCAAAATTGCTCCAACACCTCCTATTGGGCCCAACACCCCCTGGTTTATTTTCCTTTTTATTTTCTTTCTCCTTTTAATTCTTTTAAATAATAATTATTATTATTATTATTAACTAACAAATTAATTTTCATGATAAATTCAGACTATTAAAATATTTATATTATTATTATTATTAAATTTCACCTTAATTGTTATTTTTGTAAATAAAATACTAACAAATTAATTAGTTTAATTAGGTAATTTTAACTTTTTTACCGTAAATAAAATAAACTTAGAATTAGGGTTTTCTTGACTTTTTATTTTTTTTCTTTTTATTTTTATTAAAACCTAAAAAAACATAAAAAAAACATTTTTTCTTTAATTAATTAATTAATTAGTTTAGGTTTAATATTTGATTAATTGCAAAAAAGGACAAACTACTTTCTTTATTTCTCAAAAGGGTCAAAACCCTAAGGACGTCCCGATTTAATTGCTTTCGCGCTTTAATTCCTTTTAATTCATTATATTTATGTATCTGCTCCGGAAATGTAATAGTTAATTAGGTTTTTACCGCTTTATTTACTTTTCCCGCATTTATTTTCCAAAATGGGTTTTTGTTTTTGGCGATGTATAGACCCGCGCCTTGTAATAGTGTAGATTCATATTTCCGCAATTTATTTTCCGCACTCTTAACTGTTAAATGCATGAAAGACTTGTATGACAAATAAAATCAATCTGTAGCTCACAAATGCATGATCAAAGATAAACATAAACTGAAACAACACACATGCACATGCCACTCCTAGGGTACGCCTCACTGGTTGCCTCGAACGTGGTCGTCAAGTATAGGGTGTTTTAGAGGTCGCCCTCCTGTCTAAGATCCAGTTGCCTCGAAACAGTTGCCTCGGATAAAAAGGATCTAGGACATTAGGGTTACTTCTAAGGTGTCCTACTATTGCTTCGGTGACCACATTGTCCCTTATAATCGAATTGACCCGAATAAATCCAACGACGGTACTACCTACTTCTCAATAGTGGGATAATATTGTCTAAAGGACTCTCACACAGCCTAATTCCTTAGAGTAGGTAGATTTCTCCTGGGTACTTGCTCTCTCAAAACAAACAAAAACAACTTTTCGCACTGACACTTTCAAAAAGTTTTCAAACAAATTTTTCATACACTCTTGAGGACAGATACAAGAGTTACTTAGAAATTCTTCAAAAAAAACTTTTTCAAAACCCACACACACTTGAAAAGCAAACAAATTTTGAAAACATAAGAGCAAGTACCTAAGAGCCCGTGGATAACCACGTATAGAAAGGGTGCTAACACCTTCCCTTTCTATAAATCTACCTCCCGAACCGAGAAATATTCTCAAAAAAGGAATTTTGCTGTGATTTTGTCCTTTCCATGTTGGAGAACATAAAAGACGGTGGCGACTCTTGCTTACCGCGACATTTCGCGAACCAGCTTAAAAAATAGTCAGTTCTATTTCCACCGATCACAGCTAGGGAGATTTGTTTTTGTACTCCGTTGGGGATAAACTTCCAGAGTCTACTGGGGATGATGATTCAACTCCGTTGGGGAAGCTTTTTTCAGACCGTGCTGGGGAATATTGACTCCACTGGGGTATCTTGTATTCTGCCGGGGAACATTCTTATACTCCGTTGAGGAATATTAAGACCTTATGGGGATACCAAGCCTTTTTAGGGATGATGGTAGATTAACTCTGCTTGGGGAGAGTATTGCTGATTCGTTCACGGTTGCAAGTCTCAGATGGGGAGAGCTACCATTACTATCTTACTCTGCGGGGAGTGAAAGTATCTTAGCCATATTCTTCAGCTGAATTTACCTTTGTACCTGATGGACAAAGCAACTACATAGCTTGGACAATTCTATTACCCCTGTTTCTGATATTACCAGTAATTCATCTTTTGTTTCGCATGTAAATATTTATGAGCAGCAATTAATGTCAAATGCATATATCAAAAATGAACATTGGACTTTCTTTGCAAAAAAAAAATAGATAAAGGAAAAACAGTTTGAAATTTCTTTGAAAATGAATTTGTATTGATTTGAAGTTTGGCATGTAAATAGGCATTTTTGTACAAGAGGCTGACGTCCTAGTAAGAGAACGCCACCGAATAATAGAATTTACACAATTTGTGAAAAAACTAAACAAAACAGTTATGTGAATAATCCCACTGGGTTTCAACTCTGCTATTTCCTTTATGTCCTCGAGCATCTCATCGCTTCGCTACTTGGTTGAAGATGAATCAGATTGTTTAGTGTCATCCGATCTTGATAGTCGATACCGAAGTCTGGATGCAAGGTGGTCCAATGAGACATAGTGTTACGCTTTGATCCCTAACTTTTTCCTGGACCGCCCTTTCGGGTTTTCAGTCCACCGGGATACCCTTTTTTGCCCAAGCCGCCTTTTCAGGTTTTCAACTTGTCGGGTGTACAGATTTTTCATTTTCATCCCTTATTTTTGCCCGAACCCTTTTGGTTCGCCAGGAAGCCCTTATTTTTGCCTAGGCCAGTCAACCTAGCAGGTCTTTGATTATGCGTAGTATCTTTTCACTATGTCTGCATTGACAGAGTGAGGAAGGTCGTCACCATCCATGGTGGTTAGAATCATAGCTCCTCCTGAGAAAATGTTCTTAACCACAAATGGCCCTTCGTAAGTAGGGGTCCATTTTCCCCTGGGATCACCTTGAGGTAGAATAATGCGCTTGATTACCAGATCCCCAACTTGATACTCTTGTCGTCTAACTTTCTTGTTAAATGCCTTGATCATCCGCTTTTGATACGTCTGACCATGACAAATAGCAGTAAGTCTCTTCTCATCGATTAAGTTCAGCTGATCAAGCCAGGTCTGAATCCAGTCATCTTCATTCAAACCTGCATCTTTCATGACCCGAAGAGAGGGTATTTGAACTTCAATGGGCAAGACTGCCTCCATACCATATACCAAGGAATAGGGTGTTGCCCTTGTTGACATCCGCGCTGAAGTACGGTACCCATGAAGAGCAAACGGTAACATCTCGTGCCAATCTTTGTATGCCACTGTCATCTTCTGTACAATCTTCTTAATGTTCTTATTAGCTGCTTCTACAGCCCCATTCATTTTCGGCCGGTAGGGAGAAGAGTTGTGATGTTGTATCTTGAACTGCTCGCAGAGCTCAGTGATCATCTTATTGTTGAGATTGGTACCATTGTCTGTAATGATCCTCTCTGGTACACCATATTGACAGATCAGATTATGCTGAATGAACCGTGCCACGACGTTCTTGGTTACAGTAGCAAAGGAAGCTGCTTCAACCCACTTCGTAAAGTAATCAATCGCTACCAGGATGAAACGATGTCTGTTGGATGTCGTAGGTCTGATCTCGCCGATCATGTAAATCCCCCACATTGCAAAAGGCCAAGGTGCCGTCAAGATGTTCAGAGGAACTGGAGGTATGTGCACCTTATCAGTATAGACTTGGCACTTGTGACATGTTCGAGAATGCTGATAACAGTCGGCTTCCATTGTGGACCAATAATATCATGCCCGAAGGATTTTCTTTGCCATGGTGTGTCCACTGGAATGAGTTCCGAAAGTACCTTCATGTAAATCTGCCATGATCCTTTTTGCTTCATTCTTATCCACACAACGCAGTAAGGTTGAATCATGGTTACGCTTGTAAAGGATGCCATTGCTGATGAAGAACTTTGCCGCGAACCTCCTCAGAAACTTTTTGTCATTAACAGATGCACCATCGGGGTACTCCTGAGCTTCAAGATACCTTTTCACCTCATGAAACCAGGGCTTTTCTGTTACCTTTTCAGTCTCAATATCACAGCAATGTGCAGGTTCTTCCAATCTTTCAATGATAATCCGAGGAGCCTCGTTGTCCCAATTAACCTTGAACATAGAAGACATTGTAGCCAGCGCGTCCGCCAACTGATTCTCCTCTCTAGGGAAGTGTTCAAAGGTTATTTCCTCAAAATGGGGAAGCAACGTCAGTACATACTCCTTGTAAGGAATAAGATTTGGGTGTTTCGTATCCCACTCGCCTTTGATCTGACTGATCACGAGAGCGGAATCTCCGAAGACACTTAGAAACTTAATCCTTAGGTCAATTGCTGCTCGAAGACCCATGATGCATGCTTCATACTCCGCCATGTTGTTGGTGCAGTTGAAACATAGTCGAGCGGTAAACGGAGTATGAGAGACTTTGGGAGATATGATCACGACGTCAATGCCATTACCCAAAGCGTTCGAGGCTCCATCAAAGTACATAGACCATCAGGATCCTTCCTCAGGTCCTTCATCTGGTCCAGGTGTCTCACAATCAATTATCAACATGATATTCTCGTCCGGAAACTCAAAGTTCATAGACTGGTAATCATCCACTGCCTGATGTGCCAAATGGTCTGCCAACACACTCCTCTTAATTGCTTTTTTGGTTGTATATTGGATGTCATACTCAGTCAAGATCATCTGCCATCTTGCTATTCTTCCGGATAATGCGGGCTTTTCGAAGATATACTTGAATGGATCCATCTTTGATATCAACAGAGTAGTGTGAGTCAACATATACTGTCTCAGTCGGCGACCAGCCCATGCCAAAGTGCAGCAAGTTTTCTCGAGCAGTGAGTATCGGGTCTCACAGTCGGTAAACTTTTTTCTAAGGTAATAAATAACATGCTCTTTTCGGCCAGACTCGTTATGCTGACCCAGCACACACCCCATTGAGTTGTCGAGTACTGTCAAGTATAAGATCAAAGGTCTCCCTTCAACTGGCGGCATTAGAATATGTGGCTCTTGTATATACTCTTTGATCCTTTCGAAAGCGGCCTGACATTCATCGTTCCAATGTACTACTTGATCTTTCTTCAGTAACTTGAAGATTGGTTCACAAGTAGCAGTCAGGTGCGAGATGAATCGGGCAATATAGTTCAGTCGTCCCAAAAAGCCTCTGACTTCTTTCTCTGTTCTGGGAGCTGGCATCTCCTGTATAGCTTTCACCTTTGCAGGGTCCACTTGAATACCTTTGTCGCTTACGATGAAACCCAGCAGCTTACCAGATTTCACCCTGAAGGTGCACTTGTTTGGGTTTAACCTCAGTTTGTACAATTTCAGCCTGTCAAACAGCTTATGCAGATGGTCAAGGTGTTCTTCCTCAGTCTGGGACCTTGCAATCATGTCGTCGACGTATATTTCAATTTCATGATGGTTCATGTCATGAAACAAAGCAACCATGGCACGTTGATACGTTGCCCCGGTGTTCTTCAGTCTAAAAGGCATGACCTTGTAGCAAAAGGTACCCCACTGAGTAACAAAGGTTGTCTTCTTCATGTCTTCGGAAGCCATTTTGATCTGATTATAACTGGAGAAACCATCCATAAATGAGAATACCTTGTGCTGAGCGGTGTTGTCAACCAGAACGTCAATATGAGGTAGAGGGAAGTCATCCTCGGGGCTTACCCTGTTCAGATCCCTGTAGTCAACACACATTCGCACCTTACCATCCTTCTTTGGCACAGGAACCACATTGGCCACCCACTGAGGGTAAGAAGTAACTGCTAAAAAACCGGTGTCAAACTGTTTCATAACTTCAGCCTTGATTTTCTCAAACATCTCTGGGCGCATTCGACGGACCTTCTGTTTTACTGGAGGACAGTCTTCCTTGGTAGGCAGGCGATGAACCACAATATCAGTATCCAAACCAAGAATATCTTCGTAAGACCAGGCAAAGATATCAACATAGTCACGCAGCATCTGAATCAACCGTTGCTTCACACTAAGCTCCAGATTGGTATCGATCTTGACTTCCTTCTTGTCTTCCTCAGTACCCAGATTCATTGATTCCACCGGCTCTTCGTGCGGCTGAATGGCCCTCTCTTCTTGGAGTAACTGTCTTGCAAGTTCACGAGGCACTTTGCAATCATCTTCACCTTCGTCTTCGGCTAAGTTGATCGGATTTTCGAAGTCATAATTGGCAGTAGCAGAGTCGTTACCAGTGAGATCCAGAATGGGTGGGGACCTGTATACGTGAGTGTGTGTAAAATAGCTGTTTTGCAATATATAATAAAGAAAAAGAAGGAGCGCAAGATTTGAAATGCAAGAAAACGTCCAATGCTTTTATTAATGATATATGTAGATGACACATAAAAGCCCTCACAAATGAAGCCACGGTGCCCCGGGTAAGACACCGGGCCATAAAGTTTAAAACATTGTTTGTTACAAATTTAAAACAAAAAGTTTCATTATTGGGTAACAAAAGTAATAGGGATGAAATCCTTTGTTGTCCAGCTGTTTGGTCCATCGTTGGTCATAGGATAGATCCAGCTGTCGAACTCAGACTCTTCAACATCGTCTTCAATGGAATTCACTCCCGAGTTGCTGATGAACACGGGAGGTCTTCCGATTCGTGCATCCCGAACAGCCCTTTGAGCTTCTGCAGTGAAACCCAAACCAAACTTGTTAGTCTTCTGTGTAAAATCAGGAAGTCGGCCCCAATTTGCACACCCACCTTTCTCAACAACAGCCCGGGCATCCTTGAGGGAAGCCATCTTCATAGGAGAATCTTCAACAACAGTTTCAGCTGACGCCAATGTCTGGGGAACCTCTTCAAAATGTTGGAATGGGGTCTCAATGAACTCCCCATCCATCTCTACATACCAGAAAGAGTTGAGGTGGCTAACCATGTACTCTTCCTCTCCCTGTACTGTCACAATCTTCCCTTTGACCGGGTACTTCAGCTTCTGGTGGAGTGTTGAGGTTACTGCCCCAGCTTTGTGGATCCATGGGAGACCCAGCAAACAAGAATAAGATGGCTGAATGTCCATCACATAAAATGTAGAGTTGAAAACTTGAGAACCATCCTTGATCGGGATATCAACCTCTCCGTGCACCATCCTCTTAGACCCATCAAAGGCCCTGACAACAATGTTGCTTGGTTTCAACTCCAACCCCTTGCAATCCAACCGGTCTAGAGATTTCTTAGGCAAGACGTTCAACGAAGAACCAGTATCCACCAATACATGAGCAAGAGTAGTGCCCCAGCATTCAATGGAGACATGCAGGGCATCGTTGTGATTCTTCCCTTTAGCCGTCAAGTCGGCGTCAGAGAAACCCAATCCATTATCAGCAGTTAAATTGGCCACGCAATATGTAAACTGATCAGCTGATGTCTCTTGCGGTACGTGGGCAGTCTTCAAGAAGGTAATCAGAGCCTTGGCATGGGCCTCCGAGCATAACAACAGTGACAACATAGAAATCTTGGTCGGGGTTTGCCCCAGCTGTTCAACTACATTGTAGTCACTCTTTTTAATGATCTTCAGAATATCTTCCATTTCTTGTTTAGAAGCTTTAATAGTAATCGTCTTCGGCGCCTCCGTCTGGGCAGGCTCACCGGTGGTCCCTTTGCCCCGAGCGTCAGATGACTCGACGACAGGGGTAAGAATAGGAACTTGAATAGGAATAGCAGGTACACTGGCAGGTGTAATAACAACAGGTTTTTGGGCAGTTGGTGGAGAGATATCAGGTGAGAAAAGTCTTCCGCTGCGGGTGACTTTAGTAGGTCCAACAATATTGCTGACGTCAGTATCAGCATCCAACTCTTTCTTAACTCCATGAAAATAAACATCAGTCCCATAGTGCCAAGGGACAACTTTATCAGAGGTATAGGGGATGGGCCCCGGAACAGTGATGATCACAGGTGCGATTCTTGGAACAGATGTAATTCTAACAGGCTTCCTTGAGGGAGCCTTGGAAGAATTGTCGAAAATGGTAATGATGGCAACTTCTTCAATATGAACTAGAGGAACAACAGTCTTCTCAAACAGAATCTCTTTACTATCCATCAGGCGTTGGACACCTAATTTCAAAAGCGGACAACCACTTGGAAGGGCAGAACACATACGGCAACCTTCGTCACAACCCAGAAATAAATCGGCTAGCAAAAGGTTCTTCTTGACAGTCATCAGAGGGGTAACAATATCATCCACAGAAACCATAAACAAGTCTTCTTCTATAGCATTCACTCCATGCTTGGGCATAGGATCAGTCACAACATTAGGCCTTTCGGGCGCCTCAAACTCAATCTCCTTCACATCAATTAAGTCTTGTATCTTATTTTTCAAAGTCCAACAATCATTTGTATTATGCCCCGGGCTATCGGAGTGATAAGCACAGTGGGCATTACGGTTATACCTTGGTGACGTTGTATTTGAATTCTTTGGGGCTTCCCTTAGAGTCACCAGATTAGTCTTCAGCAACTGTGGCAGAATCTGAGATAAGGTCATGCTGAGACGAGTGAATTGCCTCTTAGGTATCTCGTCCTTTTATTGATTGTTATACTGAGGAGCACCAGCAGGTTTTGAAATAACAACCGCATTAACAGCTTGGCGGTGTTCAGGTCTATTCTGTCTTTTCAAACTGTAGACAACACTGGACTCTTTCTTAAACGGCTTCTTCTCGGTGCTCGCAGAAGCACCCTTTTGTATCTTTCCAACCTTAATACCAGCTTCAATCCTCTCACCGGTCAAAATAAGCTCTGTAAACCCAGATGAAGAGCTTCCAATCAAGTGGTTGAAAAATGGACCAGACAGGGTCCCCAGAAACATGTCCACAAGCTCTCGATCAACCAAGGGTGGTTGTACTCTTACGGAGAGGTCTCTCCACTTCTAGGCATAATCTTTGAATCCTTCACCCTTACCCATTGACATACCCTGGAGTTGGGTACGCGTGGGAGCGAGGCCGGAGTTGTACTGGTATTGCCTGTAGAAGGCAGTAGCCAAATCTTCCCAATTACGGATACTGGCTCCGTCTAACTGATAGAACCACTCAAGCTGGGTCCCTGAGAGACTGTCTTGGAAGAAGTGGATCCATAGGTTCTTATCAGCAGTGTACGGCTGAATCTTCCTCATATATGACCAGAGGTGTAGCTTCGGACAAGAAACTCCATCATACTTGGCAAAGGCAGGTGCTTTGAACTTATGGGGAATCACTACCCCAGATGATAGACCTAGATCAGCAAAGCCCAGACCAGGCACCTTCTGAACTTCCATAGCACTCAACCGGTCTTCCAGTTGCTTGTATTTGTCCTCGGCTGGAGGATACTTCTCTTCATCGAAGTCCGTCTCGTTGTCGGAGACCACAGGGCTAGGAGCCCTCCTTTCTTCCTGACTATCTTTCCCTCCAGATGAGGTGGTCAAATCAACTTCATTCTGAAGCCTGTTTCTAAACTTATGCCTTGTGCTAAACATGACTGTCCTATTCTTCTTCTTCTTCTTCTTCTTCTTCTCTTTCAGAATCAGGGTCTTCAGGTCTTGCTGACCCTTAGCAAGATTCATGAACAACTCTTGAAATTGGGCATTCTAGGCCTGGAGGGCCTTGATAGCTTGCTCAGTTGAAGGTTCAGCAGACATGATGAGTGCTGAAATAAATAGCGAAGAAGATAAGAGACCTGTAATGGGTACCTGTTTATGAAGTGCATGGGATGAAATGCGTATGATTATGATTTCAAAGACAATCGGGAGATTCAAATTTGTAAACCAGAAAGGAAACACACTTTATTAGATAAACTTTAAAATTCAAATTGTTCAACTGATGCCCTTAAGGCGTTACAAGAATGGAAATACTGAAAAGTAAATAAAACTGAAATAGAAATAAACAAAGTCCCATCAATGCTCCCATGGTCTCTTCTTCTCAGTACGGACATAGTCGTTGAGAATCCGCTCGTTCTCCAACTGCCTAGTCAACTTCTGGATCTTCTGCTCTTGCTCGTTGAACTTCTCTCGATAAGAATCCCATTCTTCCCTCAGCTGCATCGAAGACCTTTTCAGTGCCCCAATGTCAGTGGGCATATAAGGATGGAGGATGGTTGGAAGAACCCTTTCTTCATTAGCAACTTCATGAGTGGCAGGCCAGACGACTTCATATGGCATATCCAGCTTTTGGGCACGGATGCGGACCCATCTGAGATATGGCTCCATAGGAAGTGAAGTCTTTGGACCCAGCTCATGTGGATCAGATTGGTGAACTCTATCCTAAGCCCTTATGAATCTACGACGTTGCTCGTCGCTATCCCCTTGAAAATCAAAGATGATACTAGGCATTAACAGCTCGTGAGGTCCTTCTCTTCTGGCTCTTCCAAACTGATAGAGAGCTAAGCACGGATTGTAAGAAATTCCTCCATAGGTTTCTATCAGGGGAACATTGGGGTACTCCCCACATCGATCAATAATGGTCACCTCGTCCATACCCTTGAGAGTCCAGATGATGTCATTATGCGAGAGAGACATAACCCTATAGGCCTAGCCCATGCCTTCTTTGTTCTTCAGCACTAACTTGGGGAGGTGCGAAATAAACCACCTCGATAATAATGGAGCACAACACATCAAGGTTCCCCACTTTCAGGCAGTACGAGCATAGAGCTGATGAAGGATGTCACCCAAGAGAGTGGGTACAGGATTGCGAGAGATGAAGATCTTTACCGCATTAACATCAACAAAAGTGTCAGGATTCGGAAACAATACCAAGCCATAAATCAGAAGAGCCATAATATCCTCGAAGGCCTTGAAGTCTAGACTATCCCAGAAATAGTTAGCCTTACCAACCAAGAACTTAGTCAGAAAGCCCTTTGCTCCACTTCTAGTCTCCCAATTAGCCATTACCTCCTCTTTGGTCAAATGAAGGGCTGCAGCAATCTCTTCGGGCCTAAGGGTCTTCTCCCAACCAGTAAACAGGGTCTGCTCCAAAACAGAGATACCGAGCAACTCAGAGAACTCTTCTAATGTGGGAACCAACTGGTAGTCTTGGAAAGTAAAACAATGGCACAACAGATCATAGAATTGGACCAGGACACTCATCATCTGCTCGTCCAATTTGGAGGTGACCAAACTGAGAAGATAACCATGCCTCCTGATGAAGGAAGTAGTGTAAGGCATCTTGGCAACCAACTCTTTAAGCAAGGTGGGAACTTGGACAAAGTTGATCCGGATGGTATTCTTACTGTGATCGGTGGATCTGGAACTGACTGTTTAACGCTGGTTCGCGAAATGTCGCGGAAGCAAGAGTCGCCACCATCTTTTATTTTCTCCAAATGGAAAGGACAAAAGCACAGAAAATTCCTTATAGAGATTGCTCTCGGTTCGGGAGGTAGATTATAGAAAGGGAAGGTGTTAGCACCCTTTCTATCCATGGTTATCCATGGGCTCTTAGATACTTGCTCACTTGTGTTTTCAAAAATGGTTTGTTTGCTTTTCAATTGTGGGTTTTAAAAAAGGTTTCTTTGAAAATTTCAGTTCGACTCTTGTATCAGTCCTCAAGAGTGTTTGAAAAATTGCTTTCGAAAGCTTTTTGAAAATGTGTTGGTGTGAAAAGTATTTTGTTTTGTTTTGAAATTTAGAGCGAGTATCTAGAGTCGTCTACCTACCCTAAGGAATTCGTCTGTGTAAATGTCCTTTAAAGTAGTACCATCCCACCATTGAGAGGTAGGTAGCACCACCGTTGGAGGTGTTCGGGTCAATTCGGGATTCGGGACATGGTGATCACCAGAGCAATAGGAAGACACCTTAGAAGCTACCCTCATGCCAGGTTCCCGGATCATGAGGACTTACTAAGACATCCTCTACTTGACGATCACCTTTCGAGGCAAGGCAACAGTGAGGCGTACCCTAGGGATGGTGTGTGCGATTCGTGTGCCGTTTTCATTTGCATTTATCTTGTCATGTTATCGGTGTTCTACGCTTGTTTTTATTTTGGTCCATACATTCTTTCATGCCATTTGTTAACAGTTAAAATATTTGCGGGAAAGTAAAGATCTAAAGCTATTACAAAAGGCGCGGGTCCACATCGCCAAAATTTCTCGAACCCGATTTGACAGGAAAAATAAATAAAGCAAATAAAAAGTGCGAGAAAATTAAAAGGTTACATGGCCTTGGGAGAGATACATAAATATTACAAAGACATAAAATAAATATGTGAATAAAAAATTAAATCGAAACGAGGGCGTTGGACCCTTTTTGCAAAATTAAAATTACATGGCATTAATTAATTAAAAAAGAAAAGGAATTGTTTTTTTGGTATTTTTAGTATTTAATAGAAAAAATTAATTGAAATTAAACGCTAACCCTAATTCTTATATGCAAATTTAATTATGAAAATAAATATTTAATTATTTTAATTATTTATGAAAGAAAAATAAAAAGGATGGAAAATTATTAATTAAACCTAATTCTATGTTTTTTAGATTTATTATGAAAATATTAAATTAAACCCTAATTTAAAACTAATTAATTTACATGCAAATTTATTTACAAAATATTAACTAATTAAATATATTTAATTTTGATCTTTTCTGATTTTTATGGTATTTTATATTTTGTGAAAATAATTAATTAACTGAACAAATAATAGTTAAAAGAAAATAGAATTAATAAATAAATAAATAAAAACATAGCAAACCTAGGGGGTTCAGACCCCAAATAGGAGGTGATTCTTTAGAAATTCAGGCCCATTAATCTTGCTGGCCCTTTTGACTTTTCAGGGGGGTATGCTAGCGCGTTGACTGGGACTACCATATGCCTTGGATCTGGACCTTTGATTTGATGCAACTGGACAGGTGGACGTTGATTTTTTGAGGATGTACAATGGACCACAACATTATGCCTGCACATGATTGTTAGTTGGAAAATAATATTGAGAAAGTGAAAACCTGGGGCTCGAACCCAGGTCATGCCCTTTACCAGTCACTATGCTTGCCAGTGGAGCCAGATGCGCGTTTTGATTAATAAACAACTAACAAATATTATAAAAGAAAACAAAAATGTTAGTGGGTCTGAGCGCGAAAATTTGAATCAGCCTATCACCACTTGCCACGAGTTCATCTCCTTCGTTGGTTCTTTATTTGCCTGAAACAAGAACAAACTAGCAACGGTTTTGTAAACGTTGCCATAGGTATGATACAAGAAAATAGCGAATGGCCCTGTGATGCTCATAAATTGAGCGCGAGGGTGGGTTTAAGATCGTCCAGACGCGCTGATTCTAATGGCTTTGGTCTCAGCTTCCAATTTTTCCTTAATTTAAAATCCCTAATTCCAAGCCCTGTAAACCCTAAAAATTGACAATGGTAGAATCGTACACAACGCGTAATAATTCAATCAAACATATGGGTTAACTTCAGAATAGCATAAGGAATGTAAATCACATATTAAAACTTGCAAAAAACGCATGAATTGGGATGCACGATTGTGAAAAAAAAACAAGAAAAGTTAGCTTCTGTACAACGATTCTTTGAGTTTTGATGGATGTTTTTGATTGGGAGACGTTCAGTGAACCTTCAGCAAGCTAATGAAACAAAAATCGTGCCTTGAATCGCCCTAGAAAGTGGTTTTCAGAATTGAGTTTCTTTGCCAAAATTTCAAGTTTTATCAATGGTTTCTAGCGCAGCTTGATGGTCCAAGGCATTAGATTTTCATTCAGGCTTATGTAATGAATCAATTAGGTCAAGAAAAACCAAACAAATCAATTGCATTCATGGTTTTGAGATTTGATTTTCAATCATATTTTTTCCAATCTTTTTCATGCAATTTTGTACCAATCATGATCCAATCAATCCAAATCTTTCCATATTGAATTATGCACGAATTATTGAGTAGATTACATGTGCAAAAAGATTTGTTAGGTTAAGTTAAATATTTTTCATATATTTAATTGATTTAAATGAATTATTATAAATAAAAATTCAAATAAATAAATAAAAAATGAAGAAATACTTCTCTTTGGGCCAAGTGGTCGTGCACATGCTTGGAATGATGAATTGTAGAAGAAAAATGGGCCCATTAGCAATTTTAGGTCATTTGAATCAATGTTGACTTTTCAAAATATCCAAAAATTTCCCAACTTCTACAAGGCATAACTTGCTCAATTTTTAAGCTTTGCTCATGTTCTTGGACATTTTGGAAAGTTCTTTGAGTCCTCTAACCAATGTCTTTGGTCCCATGTCATTTTGATTTACCAATCTCAAGTTATGGCCTTTGACTTAAAGTCCCTTTTTGTTGACTTTTGAAAATGACCTATAATGTTGAAATTGATAACTTTTTGTGAGAGCATTTCTTGGACTTGAAGTATGAAGATGAGTTGTAGGAAATGTCTTTCTCTTAAAAATGAGCTTTTGATGGAATTTTTCTGATAATACATGTGAAAGTTATGCCCTGGTCAATTTACAGTTGACTTTTTCAACTGTCCAAATAAGGAAACTTTTGCATTTTGATGATTTTTGAGCCAAGCTTTGAGAATCATGATCAAGCATTGATCAAATGATGTTTGTGGCTTCAAAATGATACGTTGACCAAAAATTTGAACTTTTGACTGTCAAATGACCATTTTGCCCCTACAGTTGACTGTAGTGCAATTTAGGGTTTTGACTGTGCAGTTTTGTGCTGAAAGCCTTGAAACTTGATATGAGGATGCTTGACCATATTTGTAGGCATATGAGACTTGATTGGACCTTTGGAAACTTCATTTTCTTGATCAGAACAAAAACCCTAACTTTGACTGCTTAGGAGGCCCTTGAACTGTGCAACCCTTGGGGAATTTTGAAGCTTGACTTTGCAAATCTTTGAAGAATATGGGAGGGAAAATTTTGGGGTACAACAGTTGCCCCTGTTCAATCTTCTTAGACCTGAGGATGCAGATTGGCTGACGTGCCTTTCGTAATCCGAGGGTAGAAGATGATTGGACACTAGAGTGCCCAGAAATTTGCGCTCACATAGTAGCAGTGTGATAATGGGAATGGGCTTATAGATGCCATTTTGGAGATTGATGGATAGGATGATGGGCTTATAGATGCCATCTGGATGTTGATCGCGTAAGAGATTCCTTAGCGAGAACTTGCGTACCTGCAAAAGAAAAGATGAGTACCTGACATGTTGCAGGAGCTGGTTTTCAGATGCTTTTGTGTAGATATGTCCTGACTGGTTACAGGAATCGGATCTTTGAATTCTTCAGACGTGCCATGGCGAGGTACAGGAATCGAGTCTGGTAATGCTAGTCTTCAACGGATACACCCTGGCCAGATTCAGGCATCGGATCCTCGAACTCTTCAGACACACCCTGGCAAGATACAGGAATCGGATCTGGTATTGTTAGTCTTCAACGGATACACCCTGACAAGATTCAGGCATCGGATCCTCGAACTCTTCAGACACACCCTGGCAAGATACAGGAATCGGATCTGGTAATGTTAGTCTTCAACGGATACACCCTGGCAAGATTCAGGTATCGGATCCTCGAACTCTTCAGACACACCCTGGCAAGATACAGGAATCGGATCTGGTAATGCTAGTCTTCAACGGATACACCCTGGCAAGATTCAGGTATCGGATCCTCGAACTCTTCAGACACACCCTGGCAAGATACAGGAATCGGATCTGGTAATGCTAGTCTTCAACGGATACACCCTGGCAAGATTCAGGTATCGGATCCTCGAACTCTTCAGACACACCCTGGCAAGATACAGGAATCGGATCTGGTAATGCTAGTCTTCAACGGATACACCCTGGAAAGATTCAGGTATCGGATCCTCGAACTCTTCAGACACACCCTGGCAAGATACAGGAATCGGATCTGGTAATGTTAGTCTTCAACGGATACACCCTGGCAAGATTCAGGCATCGGATCCTCGAACTCTTCAGACACACCCTGGCAAGATACAGGCATCGGATCTGGTAATGTTAGTCGTCAACGGATACACCCTGGCAAGATTCAGGCATCAGATCCTCGAACTCTTCAGACACACCCTGGCAAGATACAGGAATCGGATCTGGTAATGCTAGTCTTCAACGGATACACCCTGGCAAGATTCAGGCATCGGATCCTCGAACTCTTCAGACACACCCTGGCAAGATACAAGAATCGGATCTGGTAATGTTAGTCTTCAATGGATACACCCTGGCAAGATTCAGGCATCGGATCCTCGAACTCTTCAGACACACCCTGGCAAGATACAGGAATCGGATCTGGTATTGTTAGTCTTCAACGGATACACCCTGACAAGATTCAGGCATCGGATCCTCGAACTCTTCAGACACACCCTGGAAAGATACAGGAATCGGATCTGGTAATGCTAGTCTTCAACGGATACACCCTGGAAAGATTCAGGTATCGGATCCTCGAACTCTTCAGACACACCCTGGCAAGATACAGGAATCGGATCTGGTAATGCTAGTCTTCAACGGATACACCCTGGCAAGATTCAGGCATCGGATCCTCGAACTCTTCAGACACACCCTGGCAAGATACAGGAATCGGATCTGGTAATGCTAGTCTTCAACGGATACACCCTGGCAAGATTCAGGTATCGGATCCTCGAACTCTTCAGACACACCCTGGCAAGATACAGGAATCGGATCTGGTAATGCTAGTCTTCAACGGATACACCCTGGCAAGATTCAGGCATCGGATCCTCGAACTCTTCAGACACACCCTGGAAAGATACAGGAATCGGATCTGGTAATGCTAGTCTTCAACGGATACACCCTGGCAAGATTCAGGTATCGGATCCTCGAACTCTTCAGACACACCCTGGCAAGATACAGGAATCGGATCTGGTAATGCTAGTCTTCAACAGATACACCCTGGCAAGATTCAGGCATCGGATCCTCGAACTCTTCAGACACACCCTGGCAAGATACAGGAATCGGATCTGGTAATGCTAGTCTTCAACGGATACACCCTGGCAAGATTTAGGTATCGGATCCTCGAACTCTTCAGACACACCCTGGCAAGATACAGGAATCGGATCTGGTAATGCTAGTCTTCAACGGATACACCCTGGCAAGATTCAGGTATCGGATCCTCGAACTCTTCAGACACACCCTGGCAAGATACAGGAATCGGATCTGGTAATTGGTCATCAACAGATACACCCTGGAAAGATTCAGGATTCGGATCTTTAGTTGCGACCATTGATGGTAATCATTTTTGTACTTTTGTCCTGAAAAGATAAGCGTTAGTTGTATGCGATGTCATGTGGTATGACGTGTGGGATGCTCTCTGAATAAGTGATATTGTATGTTCATGATGTGTGTATGCATACTATAATGTATGAAGATGTTTATGAATGTATTTTTTGTCTAGGAAAGTAAATCCTTGACGGGTGCCGGGAAGTCACTCCTGGGCTGATGTTAAAGAATAGATTTTGCTTCCGCTGGGGATGATAGCTGCAAGAATACCGGTGGGAGAAGATGACTCCGTTGAGGAATAAACTTGGCAAATGGAAGATTCTGCGGGGAGAAAAATACTCTCGCGACCATGCTGGGGAGCGATACTCTGTGGGGAGAGACGTACTTTGCTGAATTGTTGATAACAACTTGCTGAGGATACTCTTGTTGCGTTGGAAGTGTTAATAGACTTTGCTGGGGATAAGAGAACTTCGTCGGGGACGCTCTTTCCGTGGCTTCTGGCTGAGGATAACCCAGTTATATCCTGGTAAGGAAATAACTCTTTGAATAAAGCCGGGGGATGCGCTCGTGTTCTGCGAGTATAAGCCTCCAGAATCTACTGGGGATAAGCTTGCTGCTTGGGGATATGAATTCCAACTTTCCTGGGGAACTGGATTGGATTCTCCTGGGGAAGTTTTGAACTGCGGGGGAAGTGATTCCTCTGAATGTTTGATATGCCGCCGGGGAACAATCTTTAGGTCAAGACTGCCAGGGATGCTTGTTAAGAATATATATGCTGCTGGGGAATGTTGAGATCTGCTGGAGGATACTCAACTTCCTTAAGATTTGATAGTATAGCTTGGAGAGAGTGTACTGACTGCTGACTTACTCTCTGGGGAATTAGGATATCTGGTTATGTTTTTCAGCTGAGCTCACCTTGATACCTTAGAGGACAGAACAATTAGATTTCTTAGACAACTCTTTATTGTCCCTGTTTCTGAGGTTGGAGAAGAAGACCTGTGAGGGGCTGATAGTTGTTGATGGACCAACCTTCTTCTGGTAGGCAGGTGACAAGATGACAGGACATAGTCGTACGCTTTTGATCCCTAACTTTTGCCTGGACCGCCCTTTTGGTTTTTCGGTCCACCGGGATACCCATTTTTGCCCAAGCCGCCTTTTCAGGTTTTCGACTTGCCGGGTGTACAGATTTTTCATTTCATCCCTTCATTTTGCCCGAACCCTTTTGGTTCGCCGGGAAGCCCTTATTTTTGCCTAGGTGTGTCAACCTAGCGGGTCTTTGATTATGCGTAGTATTTTTCGACTATGTCCACGCTCTCAGAATGTAGGGAGATGCCCCTGTCAGTAGTGTTTTGTCATGCCACTAGAAGGTGTTTGATCAGGCCAGATTCGTTGTTGAAATGCCCCAAGTGACTCAGGCGGAGATTTGCCCCAGGCTATTTGGCCTTTAAGAGATTCTCCGAATCTTGATTGGACTGCCCCAGATAATGGACTCTGATCATATCATGCCCCTTGATTGGAAGTACTTCTGTTCATTAGGTATTCATCGTGCGAATTTCCCTGCTGTTCAAACAAAAAGTCATATGCAAACAAAGTTATGTTAAAAATGCAAAGCATATGTCTGTCTTGAAGATTTTGAAAATGCATTCTTTTTCATAAAACAATTGAATGTTTGTAAAACGTGATGTCAACTCCGTATTTACCGTAGGCCTTAAGGAGTCAGGATACCTTTCGTAACAGTATGCTTTCGAACTAACCCATGCTTCAGCTAGGACTTTTAAGGGTTATAGCGTGGCCTGGTTCATGGTTTAGGAAACAAAGGATAAAGGCTCAAATTATTTGTACCCACCCGTTCTTCGTGATGTTCTTCAAACCTAAGCTCAGTTGATCGTGCGTTAGACCTTGTTCGAGTCTTTGTCCTGATGTTCCAATGATGGTTCAGATGTTGATAACTTATTTTGAATAGGCAGTCATTCCTTTTTTGTTGAGGGTTTGTAAGACCTCTTTCTTGTCTGATTTTTTGTTATCCCATTTTTTTTTTGCCTGAACTGTTTCCTTTTTTGGAATTACAGTCAGCGGGATGCCCCAGTTTTGTAAGTCTCCTTCATGGGTTTTTGACTTTTTGGGCTTTTCATTTATGAATTTTTTTTGGTAATGACTGTCTGTCCTTTTGATTATTTGGAACCATCATGGTCTTTCTTTGTTTTGTAAGGACCTCCTTCGGTGCCATTCGTTATGCACTTGGATCAACTGAGAGACTACCCTGCCCCAGGTTATGATTAAGGGTTTTAAATTTCGAAAAGAAAAACTCCTACTTCTTTGGCTCAGAGGAGTTGACGAGGGATTATCTTCCTTATAACTCCAGTGTTTAGGGATTGAAACAATGCCTGTACCTCATCAGCGGGGTCTGTTCAAAAGCATACTGTAAAGATCGTGGTATCGTTTTCGTCATCCTCTCTTAAGAGGCTTAGAATTATTGAGAGTTGATCATCAGAAAAAATATGAAAATAATTTGCATTTAGTGAATACGAATATATTGATTCAAAATAGACATAAGTGATGCATTAATGGAATAACAATGTTTAACAATGAACAAATGTTTGATCAAAAGAAAATTGCAACTTGAACATTCGAATGAACAAAAATTCTTCTCATCTCAGGGCTTGTTACTTTAAATGGTGCCTCCTGTAGGGATGGTAGAAGCACTCAGCCTGGCCATCTTGGGTGAATTCCACAGCTTCTTCCTCAATCAGGTCCTGGATCTTATTCTTCAAAGTCCAACAATCCTCTGTAGCATGCCCCGGGCTGTCAGAATGATAAGCGCAGCGAGCGTTGGGGTTATACCTTGAAGGTGTCCTGTTGGGATTCTTAGGAGGATCCTTTAGAGTTACCAAATTCAACCTCAGCAGTTGTTGTAAGGCTTGAGGCAGCGACACGTTGAGCTTGGTGAATTGCCTTTTGGGCTTGTCTGGCTGAAGCTGGTGAGATTGATGCTGAATTGGTGATACTGAAGCCATCTGAGGAGCTTTTCCCTTGTCTACTTGTCTCAAGGGTGGTTGAATGATGACTGGCTCTTCAACCCTAGATGTTTGCCCCAGCTGGTTACCCCGAAGCAGTTGGTTGATGAGAACCCCGAGCTCGTCTTGTCTTTGAGCTAACCTTTGAATGGCAATCGCCTGCCCCAGCATCTGGACTTTCAATGCATCCACCTCAGCTTGCAGGTGTTTCAGCCTTTCATCCTCAGCGTTGTTCTTGACAAAAGTCCCCATGAGAAGTGTCCTTAGCTCCTCCTGTCCCTTGGGTAGATTCAGGAGGATTTCCCCGAACCGAGTCTCTTGAGCAAGAAGGTCCTGGTTATCTTGTTGGGAAGCCATGGCTGAAATAAACAGCGAACAAGGGTAAGTGACCTGTAACAAGGGTACCTGTTATGCAATGATGTGTATGACATGCATGTAATGTTTTCAAGGACCTCGCAGGGTAAACAAGAAAATTGTTAGCATCGGAATTTATAGCTTGATTGAAGGACACCCATGTTGTTGAGAATTCTTCTTCAAGGGTCAAAGGCTCACCATATCTAGTGGGTCATAGCCTCTGACAACTCTGTCTAGAGGGAAATAAATCCTCTTTGCCCCTTGATGAGATGTTGATTCACCATGACCTGCATCACAAGCCCTTGAGATCCTTGAAATGGATTAGTTTTTTATGCAGGATGTATGCAATGGTATGATGTCATGCTATGCATGGGGTAATGTAGGTAAACCCTGTTACGAGTCCCAATTAAGGACTGCAAACCAAAACCTGCAAGAAACTCAAGTAAAACCTGTCATGAGTCCCACTTAAGGACTAAAAACAAAACCTGCAAGAAACTCGGTAAACCCTGTTAGGAGTCCTAATTAAGGACTGCAAACCAAAACCTGTAGGAAACTTAGGTACCCTGTTATGAGTCCCTATTAAGGACTATAAACAAAACCTGCAAGTAGTTCATGTGTCAGATAACAAGCATGCAAGTAGTCAAGTACGAAGGCACGCAAGTCACACAAGAGAAACCCTTAGAGTTTAGGCCAGCATGAGGTTTGGGTATTACCCTCTTGAAGTTGGTGGGCTCAACTTGTCCTATCAGAAGTAACCGGATTCTAAAGGTCCCAATATCACGGGATTGCTTTCATTATTCATCGTTTCGATTTAGCCACTGAACTGGCGACCGAAATATTCCAGGAAAGCAACCCTCAATTGAGTGTAGTATCGAGTATCAACCAACCTCGGACTGCACCAAAGTCAGTTATCTCACTACCCTAAAGAGGCCAAGATAGTTCAATTAAGGTTCCTAAGGTCTGTTGATGCTTCACGACACCACGCGGAGGCCCCGTACTCTCCTTGACTGAACTCAAGGGTTACCGGTACACACCAAAGTGCCACATCAACGTAGCAGACTGTTTCAACCATGTCGGTATACCCCGCACAGTTCCCTCACAGCCTTGTTGCTACTTTCTAAGAAAGGTATCCCCAGATCCGGGTTAGGATCTATAGAACTCCCAAGACAGTCCCACAATTTAAAGCAAACAAGTCAAAGCAATTGAAAACACAGTTATGAACTAGCCCTAAGGTACACCTCACTTTAAGTAAATTTCCCCAGCAGAGTCGCCAGTTCTGTGATCGGTTGATCTGGAACTGATTGTTTAACGCTGGTTCGCGAAATGTCGCGGAAGCAAGAGTCGCCACCGTCTTTTATTTTCTCCAAATGGAAAGGACAAAAGCACAGAAAAATTCCTTATAGATATTGCTCTCGGTTCGGGAGGTAGATTATAGAAAGGGAAGGTGTTAGCACCCTTTCTATCCATAGTTATCCATGGGATCTTAGATACTTGCTCACTTGTGTTTTCAAAAATGGTTTGTTTGCTTTTCAATTGTGGGTTTTAAAAAAGGTTTCTTTGAAAATTTTAGTTCGACTCTTGTATCAGTCCTCAAGAGTGTTTGAAAAATTGCTTTCGAAAGCTTTTTGAAAATGTGTTGGTGTGAAAAGTATTTTGTTTTGTTTTGAAATTTAGAGCGAGTATCTAGAGTCGTCTACCTACCCTAAGGAATTCGTCTGTGTAAATGTCCTTTAAAGTAGTGCCATCCCACCATTGAGAGGTAGGTAGCACCACCGTTGGAGGTGTTCGGGTCAATTCGGGATTCGGGACATGGTGATCACCAGAGCAATAGGAAGACACCTTAGAAGCTACCCTCATGCCAGGTTCCCGGATCATGAGGACTTACTAAGACATCCTCTACTTGACGATCACCTTTCGAGGCAAGGCAACAGTGAGGCGTACCCTAGGGGTGGTGTGTGCGATTCGTGTGCCGTTTTCATTTGCATTTATCTTGTCTTGTTATCGGTGTTCTACGCTTGTTTTTATTTTGGTCCATACATTCTTTCATGCCATTTGTTAACAGTTAAAATATTTGCGGGAAAGTAAAGATCTAAAGCTATTACAAAAGGCGCGGGTCCACATCGCCAAAATTTCTCGAACCCGATTTGACAGGAAAAATAAATAAAGCAAATAAAAAGTGCGAGAAAATTAAAAGGTTACATGGCCTTGGGAGAGATACATAAATATTACAAAGACATAAAATAAATATGTGAATAAAAAATTAAATCGAAACGAGGGCGTTGGACCCTTTTTGCAAAATTAAAATTACATGGCATTAATTAATTAAAAAAGAAAAGGAATTGTTTTTTTGGTATTTTTAGTATTTAATAGAAAAAATTAATTGAAATTAAACGCTAACCCTAATTCTTATATGCAAATTTAATTATGAAAATAAATATTTAATTATTTTAATTATTTATGAAAGAAAAATAAAAAGGATGGAAAATTATTAATTAAACCTAATTCTATGTTTTTTAGATTTATTATGAAAATATTAAATTAAACCCTAATTTAAAACTAATTAATTTACATGCAAATTTATTTACAAAATATTAACTAATTAAATATATTTAATTTTGATCTTTTCTGATTTTTATGGTATTTTATATTTTGTGAAAATAATTAATTAACTGAACAAATAATAGTTAAAAGAAAATAGAATTAATAAATAAATAAATAAAAACATAGCAAACCTAGGGGGTTCAGACCCCAAATAGGAGGTGATTCTTTAGAAATTCAGGCCCATTAATCTTGCTGGCCCTTTTGACTTTTCAGGGGGGTATGCTAGCGCGTTGACTGGGACTACCATATGCCTTGGATCTGGACCTTTGATTTGATGCAACTGGACAGGTGGACGTTGATTTTTTGAGGATGTACAATGGACCACAACATTATGCCTGCACATGATTGTTAGTTGGAAAATAATATTGAGAAAGTGAAAACCTGGGGCTCGAACCCAGGTCATGCCCTTTACCAGTCACTATGCTTGCCAGTGGAGCCAGATGCGCGTTTTGATTAATAAACAACTAACAAATATTATAAAAGAAAACAAAAATGTTAGTGGGTCTGAGCGCGAAAATTTGAATCAGCCTATCACCACTTGCCACGAGTTCATCTCCTTCGTTGGTTCTTTATTTGCCTGAAACAAGAACAAACTAGCAACGGTTTTGTAAACGTTGCCATAGGTATGATACAAGAAAATAGCGAATGGCCCTGTGATGCTCATAAATTGAGCACGAGGGTGGGTTTAAGATCGTCCAGACGCGCTGATTCTAATGGCTTTGGTCTCAGCTTCCAATTTTTCCTTAATTTAAAATCCCTAATTCCAAGCCCTGTAAACCCTAAAAATTGACAATGGTAGAATCGTACACAACGCGTAATAATTCAATCAAACATATGGGTTAACTTCAGAATAGCATAAGGAATGTAAATCACATATTAAAACTTGCAAAAAACGCATGAATTGGGATGCACGATTGTGAAAAAAAAACAAGAAAAGTTAGCTTCTGTACAACGATTCTTTGAGTTTTGATGGATGTTTTTGATTGGGAGACGTTCAGTGAACCTTCAGCAAGCTAATGAAACAAAAATCGTGCCTTGAATCGCCCTAGAAAGTGGTTTTCAGAATTGAGTTTCTTTGCCAAAATTTCAAGTTTTATCAATGGTTTCTAGCGCAGCTTGATGGTCCAAGGCATTAGGTTTTCATTCAGGCTTATGTAATGAATCAATTAGGTCAAGAAAAACCAAACAAATCAATTGCATTCATGGTTTTGAGATTTGATTTTCAATCATATTTTTTCCAATCTTTTTCATGCAATTTTGTACCAATCATGATCCAATCAATCCAAATCTTTCCATATTGAATTATGCACGAATTATTGAGTAGATTACATGTGCAAAAAGATTTGTTAGGTTAAGTTAAATATTTTTCATATATTTAATTGATTTAAATGAATTATTATAAATAAAAATTCAAATAAATAAATAAAAAATGAAGAAATACTTCTCTTTGGGCCAAGTGGTCGTGCACATGCTTGGAATGATGAATTGTGGAAGAAAAATGGGCCCATTAGCAATTTTAGGTCATTTGAATCAATGTTGACTTTTCAAAATATCCAAAAATTTCCCAACTTCTACAAGGCATAACTTGCTCAATTTTTAAGCTTTGCTCATGTTCTTGGACATTTTGGAAATTTCTTTGAGTCCTCTAACCAATGTCTTTGGTCCCATGTCATTTTGATTTACCAATCTCAAGTTATGGCCTTTGACTTAAAGTCCCTTTTTGTTGACTTTTGAAAATGACCTATAATGTTGAAATTGATAACTTTTTGTGAGAGCATTTCTTGGACTTGAAGTATGAAGATGAGTTGTAGGAAATGTCTTTCTCTTAAAAATGAGCTTTTGATGGAATTTTTCTGATAATACATGTGAAAGTTATGCCCTGGTCAATTTACAGTTGACTTTTTCAACTGTCCAAATAAGGAAACTTTTGCATTTTGATGAATTTTGAGCCAAGCTTTGAGAATCATGATCAAGCATTGATCAAATGATGTTTGTGGCTTCAAAATGATATGTTGACCAAAAATTTGAACTTTTGACTGTCAAATGACCATTTTGCCCCTACAGTTGACTGTAGTGCAATTTAGGGTTTTGACTGTGCAGTTTTGTGCTGAAAGCCTTGAAACTTGATATGAGGATGATTGACCATATTTGTAGGCATATTAGACTTGATTGGACCTTTGGAAACTTCATTTTCTTGATCAGAACAAAAACCCTAACTTTGACTGCTTATGAGGCCCTTGAACTGTGCAACCCTTGGGGAATTTTGAAGCTTGACTTTGCAAATCTTTGAAGAATATGGGAGGGAAAATTTTGGGGTACAACACTTACGCATGGGCATCATGATGACCTATAAAACAGAACAAAGATGAATCCCTCCTGTCTTTGAAATAGGTTAGTCCAATGCAAGATGTATGCAATGTTATGATGTCATAATGTCATGATAATAAGCATACCACAAGTATCCACAAACAGCAAACATGGTAAAGGCACACAAGTCACACAGAGAGCCCTTAGATTTCAGGATGGAAAGGAGCTTAGGTACTACCCTCTTTCAGTTCAGTTGGTTTAAACATGTCCTAAAATAGTAACCGGGTTCTAGAGGATCTCAATATCACTGACTACCCTCAATCGGTCATAATTCCAGTTTAGCAACCTTTTCTTGCGGCCGGAATCATCGCGAGAGTTTAGTCTCAATGAGTGTAGCATACTGCTACTGTTCTATGGCCAAGTTGGTCAATTTAAAGTTCTAAGGCCCGTTGGTGCTTAATGACCCCTTAGAAGACCCATATTCTCCTCGTTCCAACATAAGGGATATCAGTACAGACTGAAGTGCCACACCAATGTAGCTACTGCTTCAACTGTGTCGGTTTACGCCGGACAGTTCCCTCATAGTTTATTGCTACTTACCTAAAGGGTACCCCCAGATCCGGGTTAGGATCTATAGAAACTCCGATACAAGCCCACAAAATTAAAGCATACAAAGCATACAATTGAAAACACAATGATCTAATCCTAAGGTACACCCCACTTATTAAGCATCCCCAGCAGAGTCGCCAGTTCTGTGATACGGTGGAAAAAAACTGACTGTTTTTGGAATGCTGGTTTGCGTTTTGCGTTTGTTTTCGCAAAATGTCGTGGTAAGCAAGAGTCGCCACCGTCTTTTATTTTATCCAACAGGAAAGGAAAAAAAGCACAGAAAAATTCCTTTTTTGAGATGTTTCTCGGGTTCGGGGGGTAGATTATAGAAAGGGAAGGTGTTAGCACCCTTTCTATCCGTGGTTACCCGCGGGCTCTTAGGTACTTGCTTAAAGTGTTTTCAAAATTTGCTTTTCTTTGTGTTTGTGGGTTTGAAAGAAGTTTTTGTTTGAAAGGTGTAAGTGTGAAAAGTTTTGTTTTGTTTTGAAAATGAGCAAGTACTTAAGAACCATCTACCTACTCGAAAAAGGAATTAATCTGTACAAATTTCCTTTAGACAATGCTATACCACTATTGAGGAGTAGGTAGCACCGTCGTTGGAGTTTTAAGGTTCAATTCGATTAAGGGACGTGTGGTCACTAAAGCAATGTTAGGACGCCTTAGCGGTAACCCTAATGTCTTAGATCATTTTTTCTGAGGCAACCGTTTCGAGGCAACTTATGATCTTTAGACAAGAGGGCGACCTCTAAAACTTCCTATACTCAATGACCACGTTTGAAAGCAACCAAGCGAGGTGTACCCTAAGAGTGTGCATGTGCGAGTGTGTTATTTCGGTTAATTTTATCTTTGTACATGTCATGGGTGAGCTATGTTGATTTTAAGTTCATACATTAGATCTTGTCATACATTCCCTATTATCAAATATCTAACAGTGTATAGTTGCGGAATTTAAATTGCGGAAATTAAATCTAAACTATTACAAGGCGTCAGGTATTTACATCGCCAAAAGCAACCCTTTAATTTAAATTGCGGAAAATAAAATAAAGCGATAAATAAATTAAAGTCCTATTAGAAACTATTACATTCCGGAAGCAATTACAATATTGAATAAAATGATACGCGTGCAAGAAATTAAATCGGTGCATTTTTTAGGGTTTTGACCCTTTTTGAAAGAAAGCATGTTTTTTTTTGTTTTTTTTTTGAATTAAAAGGCATTAAATCTAAATTAACAATTAAATTAATTATTTAACGAAAATATTTTTGATTTTTTTGGATATTTAAAGAAATAAAATAAAATTGATTTAAAATTAGTAAAACCTAGTTATTCTAAATTGATTTTAATTATTTGCAAAAAGATATTGAAATTATACCTAATTAAAACTAAGTTAATTAATTAATATGTATTTACAAAAATAAAGTCCAATTTAATTTTAATAAATAAAAATAATATTTTTTTTTTGTGTTTTTGATTTTATGAGAAAATTTTTAATTGGTTAGTAATAATAAAAATAATTAATTAAAACAATAAAACACATAAATAAATATAATGAAAAGAAAATAAACCAAGGGGGTGTTGGGCCCAAGAGGAGGTAAATCTGGCAATTGTTTGGCCCAATTCAAGCCAGCCTGCGTTTGACTTTTCCAATTCCATGCACGCCCTTGACTTGAGACCATGATGGACACTCACCCTTGACCTTTGGATTTGGCCTGGAGGCCATCTGGCGTCTGATTAGGTGAGGATGTATCATGTACCATGCTTGTTGAAAAGCGTTGGATCTATTGAAGAAAAATAATAATAAGCAATATAGGGGACCTGGGAGTCGAACCCAGGTCCCAATGGATTTTGTACAAACACGCTTACCATCTCAACAACTGCATTTTATTGTTAGTGGAATACACAATAATCAATATATTGGAAACAAGTCATATGCCTGAATTAAAAAAATAAAAAAGCGCAAAATTATGTACCAACGAATGGGACAGGGCCACGTTGTCATCTTCTTCATTGAAAAGCCTGGATATTTACCTGTGGAATTCATCCGCAGCAAAATCCGTGGCCTTATCCTAAAACGAACTACATGCCATATAAATGCAAACTGAGACCATCACCATGCTCGTCTCTCCTCCCTGAACACAACCATGTCCATGGTTTTCCCTAATTTTACCTGTAGCAAAAACGCCTAAAAACAAGAAACCCAAACCTTAGTTTCGGGTAGGGCTTTACAGGCTACAAAAACTCCATTGAATATTGCAGAATGTTTAGAAGTTATGCAAGAGTCATGAATATACCAACGTTTTGTCAAAAAGATGCAAGAATAAGAAGTTATGTTTTCGTGTACAGGGCGGTATTCAAGAAAACTTACAGCGCGATTAATGAGGTTTCAGGGCTTGTGAATGGTTGCTTTAGCTTCAGTGGACGTCCATCAAGAGAGTAGTGTGGAGATTTTGCCTTGAATTGGACTCTAAGGCTGATTTTGATTTCCAACTTTTTCAAGCTTTTTTCAAGTTTTGGTATTGCAGTTTCTGCAGCCTTTTGGTCGTGTTCTTGTGTGCTTTGCCTTGTGTGAGTATCAAGCAATGTATTAGTATAAGAATTGGGCTTTGAATCCATGAGCATTGATGATTTTGGATATGATATGATTCACCATTAACAAAGCTTCCAAAATTGTCCCAAATCAAATATTTTGTGCATGAGATAGCTCGATACGAGTTTGATTGTGTCCATCATGATAATTGAAAGCTGTATCAATCAAAAAGATCTTATTCCATCAATATTTGGATTTTATTTGGATTAATATTGATTTAAAATGAATTAATTCAATAAAAATCATATAAAATAGAAAAATTAATGAATGGACATGAAACTGAAGATAGGACACGTGTGTGGTGTGAAAAGATCATATCAAGTGGAAAAAAGTGGGCCCATTTGTCAAAATTTGAAGTTTTGGGGATAGTTGACTTTTGGCAATTTTGGAAAAATGCCTCAACTTCAACAATGAATAACTTCTTCAATTTTGAACTTTTGGATGTGTTATTGGACTTTTTAGAAACCTTGAGATGTACTTTAACCAACTCTTTTTGTCTCATCTCATTTTGATATTCCATGCTCAAGTTATAAGCTTTGGAAAAAAAGGTGTTTTTATTGACTTTCAAAAATGACCTATAATGTCCAAATTTGTAACTTTTTGTGAGTGCATTTATTGATCTTGGGGTATGAAGATGGATTGTAGGAAATTGAATCCTCTTCAAAATGAGCTTTGGATGGGTCATTTCTCATAAAGTATGAGAACGTTATGCTTGGTCAAAGTTGAGTTGACTTTTCCTACAAAACCCTAATTTAACAACTTTTGAATCTTGATGAATTTTGAGCAATCCTTGATGAATCATGATAAACCCTTGATAAAATGATGAATTATCCTTAAAAATGAGAATGTTGACAAAAAATCTTGAGGTTTGACTATTTGTAGGTCACAGTTGACTTTTGCCCTAACACAGTCGATTTTTGGACCTCTTGAGCAATTGACTGACCAAACTTCCTCTGCAAGGCTTGAAATTTGACATGGATGAACTTGAGATCATATTAGGACATTGGGGAGAACTTTAGGTCATTTGGATGTAAGGACCTTGATGCAACACAAAACCCTAATTTGAGATTGACTGCCTTAGGAGATGATTTGACTGTCCAACTCTTGAGCCATCTTGAGCAACTTGGAGATTATTCTTGCAAGGTCTTGAGAAATATGGGAGGGAAAATTTTGGGGTGCAACAGTTTGCTACTGACTTTTCATGGTATTTGATTGTATTCTTCTCAAGCTCCCATGATCCTTGATTGATATTCAATTGTCAACTCAATATGGTGATAGAAAGGAGCAACATTCCTCTAATTTTTGACCTAGTTGTGCATATGCCTATTTCTTTTTTCCTACCATACCTAATGCTTTGATAATTTTTATCATGTTTTTTCTCACTTCGTCATGTTTCATCCATCCCTTATGTGAGTCATCATTCACTTTATGGAATATTAACTTGGCTGTTGAATGTGCGAGCTACTTTGAGAAAAGTTTTCCATTTTTGACTTGTGACTACTGTGTTTCACTTTATTTGTGGAACACAATTTATTATGTTCACACTACTATTGTGATTGGCATATTTGATAGTCTATGCAGGATGTGTATATGTGATTATGAATGCCATACATTGCCCATGGGATCTGTACATATCTGATAATCTCATTACTTACATCCTGATGGCGTAATTTCTGACTTGATTTATCTGCTGATGCCAGTTTGCTTGAAGTTCTCTGAGTTTCTCTTATTCTTGTTCATTTGCTATGGATAGTTATCCTTTTGGTATTGCACTATTTCCTTTCTTCTATTTTCATGTTGTATAGTTCCATGTTGCATGATGGGATCTTCGTTGCTGATATATGTCACCCTCTGTTTTTGTTTGATACATGTGTTGTGTTTGTTTCTTCATTTGTTGATCGATGAGTCACTCAATTTAGAAATTGAGATCATGGCTTCGATCTCAGTGCATGTTCCCTATAGGATGTTTATTATTTTTCTTCTTTAATTGTTGATCGATGAGTCACTCAATTTAGAAATTGAGATCACGACTTCGCTCTCAGTGCATGTTCCCTATAGGATGTTTATTGTTTTTCTTCTTTAATTGTTGATCGATGAGTCACTCAATTTAGAAATTGAGATCACGACTTCGCTCTCATTGCATGTTCCCTATAGGATAGTTTTGATAAGCTTCCTTTAACATGTTAATTAAGGTAGGGTTTTCCTTTATCCTCAACCTTAGGATCAATCATTATACGATAACACTAGAGATAGTGCTAGGCTAGTTTCCCTTAGATGTTTTTCCTTCCTTTGCATTTTGCATCTTAAAACAAAAATTATTTTCTTGGCAAATCATAAAACACTTCTAATAAACTCAAACCCTACTTCAAGGTAAAAGATACAAATCAATCTTATTTGTTTGTACGCCTCTTGGCTTTGTTTTTAAACCTTGTAGCCGATGTCTCGCCATCGCATACTTATTTGAAGCCGATGTTTCACCATCACACATGTTTGTTATCCTACTTTGATTCTCAATATCATTGTTAGCTATGATTTTTTGTCATCCGATTTATTGATGTTTCGCCATCTTTACCATGATACTTTACTACCTTTGAAGCCGATGTTTCGCCATCACACATGTTTATTATCCCACTTTGATTCTTAATATCATTGTTAGGTGTGATGTTTTGCCATCCGTTTTATTGATGTTTCATTGTCTTTGCCATGATATCTTGTTATCTTTTAGCCGATGTTTGGCCATCGCACATGTTTGTTATCCTACTTTGATTCTCAATATCATTTTTAGGTGTGATGTTTTGTCATCTGTTTTTTTGATGTCTCACCATCTTTGCCATGATGCTTTGTTATCTTTTAGCCGATATTTCGCAATCGCACACTTGTTTGAAGCCGATGTTTCTCCATCGCACATGTTTGTTATCCTACTTTGATTCTCAATATCATTGTTAGGTGTGATGTTTTATCATTTGATGTTTCGGCATCTTTGACATGTTACTATATTACTATTCAGTCGATGTTTTACCATCTCATTTGTTTGTTGTTTTATTTAATGTTTTGTCATCTTAACTGTTTTTGTTGTCTTAACTAAAAAACACAAACCAACCAAAATATGTAAGCCGAACTACGGCTGCTCTGATTCCTTAAAAGGGATACGTAGGCATTGGGGTAGGGCCCGATCGAGCACAACTTTTTATTTTCCCTACATTGTTTTCTTTTCTTTCGCATGCATTCCCTTTTCATTTTTAAGCCATAGACATAGGATTTGACCACACCCATTAGATTAGACAACAAGAGTGGATATCGTAGAGTACTACGGTCATGTGGGGTGCTAATACCTTCCCCTCGCGTAACAGACTCCCTTACCCGATCTCTCGGTCGAAAGACCGTGATTTCTCCCTTTTCTGGTTTTCTCGATGTTTACCTTTCCCTTTCGGCGGGATAAAAGATGTTCGGTGGCGATTTCATTGATGTTTCATTACATCCAGATGACAGGTCCAGCCGGGTGGTTTCAGCTGGCGACTTCACTGGGGACAGATTGACCTTTTGCTAGTCCATCTCGGAGTCGATCCTAGCTCTTGTTTGTTTTCTTTTTGGGTGTTTATTTTACCGCTTTGCATATTTATCTGTTTTCATTGCATCCTATGTGCGCTTTACTTTCTGCATACTGGATTTGGCTGGACTGTTTGGATTTTGGATTTCTTAGTGGGTGGGTTGTTCCATGAGGTAAAAGGCATCATACCCAGGCTATGAGTGAATTCCATAGGAACTAGGAATAAAGTGGCCATGGCAGCTATGAGGCGGATGCTTTGTAGACCTGACCATGAGACCCATGACTTCATAGGTAGTTCGGATAGGTGTTATCGTATGATGATACCGACATTCGAGCTCTCGTACTCTGATTTGGCTTTTAACCTTACCTTGACCTAGACTACACTCGTGAGAGGGGTGGGAAAACTTTTCTTGTAGGTGCAGGTACTGCTGGTGACTTTGTGTTGCGAAGGTGACTCAGGTTCCCATGATAGTTTTGAAGTTATGGGATTTTCTTTTGATCTTGAGTGGTGTTGCTCTATAGTGGTCCAGCCATGATCCAATGTGAAACTTTGATCCTGTCATGTTGCATCATAGCATATTTATTTCTAAAAAAAATGATGTATAAAAAATAACTAGCATGCGCATGTCATTTTCCAGGGACATTCAAGAGTCTTCTTTCCATCAGAAATGGTTGACCTCCCGTCAAATGAGTTTGATTCAGTTCGTGTTAAAGATCCCAACAGGCATACATTCGCTTATCAGATTCCTACTATTGATGTGTCCGAATTGAAGAGGTTGAGTTCTTATCTGAAGGGTGATGTTCTGAATAATTTCAACAAAAATTATGGCAATTTGTTACTAGTCCTTAACACTCCAGTTGACCCAATGGCTTTGATCACCCTCTTCCAGTTCTATGACAAGGAATTACGGTGTTTTACTTTTCAAGATTATCAACTGGCTCCCACACTAGAAGAGTACGCGTACCTACTTAATATCAAGGTGTCCGATGAAGTTCCTTTTGTCCAAGTGCCGGAGAAGCCAAAGTTCGAAGTTATTGCTGAAATTCTTCATTTGAGTTGGAAAGAGGTGAAGGACAATTGGAAATCAAGCGAGGATACTACAGGGTTTTATTTGGATTTCTTAGTGAAGAAAGCTGAAGACTGGGCAAAGAAAGGGAATTGGAATGACTTCATCTCTCTGTTTTCTCTCATGATATACGGGATCATCCTCTTCCCTCACAAGAGAAATTTTGTGGATTTGACGGTTATTTGTGTTTTTAGAAATAAGAACCCGGTACCGACACTCTTGGCAGATACTCTTTACACCATTCATTTCAGGCATGGAAAAGGAGGTAATGTAAGTTTATGTCATTCAATGTTGTATCAATGGTTTAAGTTGCATCTATCGGTAAGTGTCCCTTTCGTGGATACCAGACATTCTCTCCGATGGTCATCAAGGCTTGTCAACCTTACTTCATTTGATATCCGGTGGAATTATGACATGGGGGAAGTACGAAGTATTATCACTAGCTGTGGAGATTTCCCTAATGTTCCCCTCATAGGAACTAAGGGGTGTATCAACTATAATCCTGTGCTGCTTATCGTCAATTGGGATATGCAATGGATGGACCGCCAAAGGTTAAAGAGGTGTCTGAGTCAGTATATTTTGTTAAAGGAAGTGATCCTGCGATGTTGAAAAGAGTGACAAGTGCTTGGAAGGGAATTCACAAGAAGGATAGAACTACTTTGGGAAAGAAGGTTCCTATTGTTAGGGTTCCTTACTTGGATTGGATTAAAGCCAGGGTTAACATTTTACAGTTACAATTTGCAAGGTCGGCTCCTATATGTGAGCAACCTCCTACTGTTATGAGTAACACGGTGCCTACCGAGGTGTTCACCAGGTTCATGTTGAGAACATTCAACTTCATGCAAAAGACCGTGAGGCAGGGATGAAACTCTATTGGGTAGATCAAGAAAGGGCCAACTTAGCTCGCAAACTCAAAGAAGCTCAAGGGGAAACTTCTGATGCAAACAATTTTAGGAAGAGGTCTCATGCCGAAATGGAGGAAGAGTTGAGTAAGACCCAGCAAGAGTATCAGAAGCTTCAGGTATCTGAGAATAGCTACAGGAAGAAGATTCAAAACTTGGAAAAACAACTCAAAGACAAAGATGCTCAGCTTAAGAAGGAAGTGGCCCAAAAGCATGTCACAGAGGATAGGTTTCGAGAAAGTAAAGAAGTCGCATCACAACTTTTGAAGGAGAAAGCCAGGCTTGAAGAGTATTGTCAACACCTTGAAGCGTGTCTTGTTCTGGAGATTTAGTTTTTGTCACTTACCTGTGGTGTATTTGGTCAGCCCCAGGATTGTTGGAAGGGACCATTTATTTGTTTTTATTATTCAGTTTTTGTTAACTTTACTTTGAAACATGTATTTTATTGTTTATCTCTACACTCTTAAATGTCTGAAGTCACTTGAACATCGTTTCTTTTGTTTGTAAATAATTGAAGTATTTGTCTTATTTTCCTTTTTTTCCTTTGATTGTATGCTTGATTATCTTTGGTCGCACGCCGTGATTGATGAATAAAAGGACTCTTGAATACCGGGAAATGACAAACATATCATGTACATCATGTATTTCATAACATTACAGGTTATCTCAAGACGGTATTCTTATTCTTCTGCTTTTCTTATTCAGAATTCAAGACGACTACTCATCAGTATTCCACCAGAAATAATTTGCCAAGACAGATGGAACAAGTTCAAGCTGAACTCGCTGAAATAAGGGCCCAGATGGCTACTCAGATGACTATGTTCATGGAGGTCCTCACCAATGTGAATCACCGACAGGAGGAATTGGCTTCCATTGTCAACAACCAGCGCTGCTATCCAGGGGATGGTGGAAATTAAGGGCTCTATCAGGACATTTTTGTAGGATTAGGGGATGTGCAAGATCAGCCTGCTGGAAATTTTCACGGGATGCCTGGAAACCCTTTTGTGCGCAATGTAGGGCAGTTTCCCCCGTCTCCGGGACCTTGTCTTGTAGGGAACAGAAGAGATAATAAAGGCGGTGTAAGGAACTATCAGGAGCAGGATTATGACTTTGACCAGGATGAAGATCAGTTTTCTGTTCAGCGTTCAGAGCCAGAAGTTCAGGTTGAGGATAGGAAGTATCGGTTGTTGGAAGAACGTTTGAAGATTGTGGAAGGTCAAGGAGTCCTTGGTATGGATGCTAATGATCTCGGGTTGGTGTCTAGGGTGAAAGTTCCTCCAAAGTTCAAGCCTCCTGTATTTGAAAAGTACAATGGAACGTCATGTCTTGTTACTCATGCAACTGCTTATTTCTGAAAGATGTCGGTACATACTGAGGATAGGGGCTTTTGATTCACTTTTTCCAGGATAGCCTATCTGGGGCATCCCTGGAGTGGTACATGAAGTTGGAGAAAACCCATATTTGTTGTTGGAATGATCTTGCTTGGGCTTTTGTCAAACATTATCAGTATAATATGGATATGGCGCCTAATCGCACTCAGTTACAGAATTTGTCACAGGGACCAAGAGAATCTTTCAAGGAATACGCTCAGAAGTGGCGTGAGTTGGCTGCAAGGGTTCAACCTTCACTCATGGAGAGAGAACTCATTGATATGTTTATGAGTACCCTGCAAGGGCCATTCTATGAGCACATGATAGGAAGTACTTCGGCAGGATTTATAGACTTGGTTATGGCTGGTGAAAGAATTGAGGTAGGTTTGAAATTGGGGAAAATTCAGATTGGAGGTTCTAGTGGATCATCAGGGGGCAGTAAGAAACCATTCAACACTTACCCTAAGAAAAGGGAAGGCAATGCAAGTGTGGTTTACTCTCATAGAGGAAGAAGAGAGGATCGTCAGCACCAATAAATCAATGTTGTTTCTATTCCTGTTAATGCTCCTCCACAGCAGAGACAGAATACAGTGCCTCAATAACAAAGACATCAAGATACTCCCCGTCAGTATAATAATCAACAACAGAGACAACCGAGAAAATTCGATCCCTTGCCAGTATCTTTACTGAAGCACTCAACCATTTGCTCGATTTGAAGTTGATCAATTTGAGAAATATGCCACCACCACCTGCAAGACTTCCTCCTAACTATGATGCTAACGCAAGATGTGAATTCCATTCAGGCGGAGTTGGCCATTCTACTGACAATTGCTTTGCGTTGAAGTGCAAGATACAAGACTTGTTGGATGCTAAGGCAATTGAGTTTACTCCAGTGACTGGTCCGAATGTTACTCAGAACCCGATGCCTAGGCATGGAGGGGGTGTTGTTAATATGATTGATGATAATGGTGAAATGTTGAATTAAATCATGAATGTGGAACAAGTAACTACTCCATTGTGATATGTTAAGAGGTATTTGCTGGACAATTCTATTTTCCTGGGTTGTACTTCAGAGTGTGCCAAGTGTAGAGAGCAACCGAAGGGCTGTGATGATTTAAAAGCCGATATCCAGTTATTGATAAAGGAAGGTTCCCTGCAGTTTGATAGAAAACCGAGCTACCATAAGGTTACCGAAGAAGATGTTGTTGTGGTATCTATTCCTTACACCCCTGTGCGCATTCCTACCCTGTCTAGGGCACCTCCTTTGATCATTACGGTGCCTGGTCCCATGCTGTATACTAGTGAGAAGGCCATCCCATGGAATTATGGTGCTGATGTTTATTACCATGGGGTGAAGCAGGAGGTAAGTACCCGTTTGTCTGAGGAAGAACGTACTGAAGATAATGAAGAGGAAGTTCATAATTTTTCTGGTGTGCGTCAAATGACTAGAAGCGGGAGAGTATTTGGTCCTTCCAATGTGAAAGATGCGGCAGATGCTTCTGCAAGAGAAAAAGGAAAAAAACAAGCGATGATTGGTAATCCAAGGGTTACGCCAGCCAATGTGACTCAACCAATTCCGATACCAGAAGCTTCTTCAGTTCCCGATGAGGTTGAAGAGTTAATGCGAATTATCAGAAAGAGTGATTATAGCATAATTGATCATCTGAGCCATACTCCTTCCAAGATGTCTATCTTGTCTCTGTTGATTTATTCAGAACCTCACAGAAATGCTTTGATGAAGTTGTTAAAGAATGCGTTCATGCTACATGAGATAATAGTCAATCAATTTGAGAATGTTTGTGCTAACATATCTGCTGGGAATGGTCTGGGCTTCACAGATTTTGATCTTCCTTCGGAAGGGCAAGAACATAATAAAGCGTTGCATATTTTGATGGAGTGCAGGGGCACTACTTTATCCTGGGTTTTGGTGGACACAGGGTCGTCTTTAAATGTATTACTCAAGTCAGCATTGATGAAAATTGATTATTCTGGACTGGAGCTGCACCCTAGTGATTTGATGGTGAAGGCGTTTGATGGGTATCAAAGGTCAGTGTTTGGGGAGGTGGAACTACCAATCAAGGTTGGTCCTCACACCTTCACGACTACATTTTTCATGATGGATATATAGCCAGCGTATTGTTGTTTATTGGGGCGGTTGTGGATTCATAGAGCAGGGGCAGTTACTTCTACTCTTCATCAAAAACTCAAGTATCCGACATAGGGAAAGGTGATAACTGTGTGCGGCGAGGAAGAGTACATCGTGAGTCATTTGACATCATTCTGCTATGTTGAAGTTAAAGGCAAGATACATGAGACTCTATTTCAGGCGTTTGAGACAGTTCATGCTGTCAATTTTCCTCCCCCAGAGCAGAAAAGGAAACCTGAAATTGTTATGTCTTCTCTCAAGGATGCGAGAGCTATGGTGGAAAATGGAAATCCTAAAGGTTGGGGTCAGGTGCTGGACGTTACTCCAAAATTTGATAAATTTGGTCTTGGTTTTATCCCCGGTCATCAGAGTGCAACTCCCAGAGCATCTAGTTTATCTACTCCTGTGAAGTTTTCCCGCCCTTGTGCTACTCAAGAAGGACATGTCAATGCAGTTGACGATAATAGGGTTGATGGCTATAATATCGAAGATTGGATTCGTCTGGGTATTCCAGGTCAGACACTCAATAATTGGACTTCTGTGGATGTTATCCAAGTTTTAAGTGTTGAGGAGTAATTTTCTTGTTTTCTTTTATTATCATATCATAATTCCTACGCTCTGCCCAAGGCGTGGTGAATCATTTATGTAGGGCCACCATGTTTATTTTCAAGTTTATCATGAAATAAAGGACGTTTTTGCATTCAAGATTTTGCTCCATTTCTTTTTATTTTGATTGGCAATATTTCTCTTTTCACACACTGTCACTAAAAAACGCCAAAATGTCATTCATGCAGATGCACTTCCACCACCGATCATATTGGTAATGACTCTGCTATGGCTCACTATGACTTTGATACTCCTATTTATCAAGCTGAAGAAGAAGCGTATGAGGATTGTGACCTTCCTGAGAAATTAGCAAGATTGTTAAAATAAGAGGAGAAGGTTATCCAGCCGAATCAGGATTCGATTGAGATGGTGAATATTGGCACAGAAGAGGTAAGAAGAGAAGTCAAGATAGGGGTAGATCTCGAAGAAAGTATAAAGGCCAGATTGATTTAGCTACTCCGTGAGTATTCTGATATCTTCGCTTGGTCTTATGAGGATATGTCTGGGTTGGATACAGACATAGTGGTGCATCAATTACCGCTCAAAGAAGGTTGTTCCCCTGTCAAGCAAAAGCTCCTAAGAACTCATCCTGAGATGTCCAAGAAGATCAAGGAGGAGGTCCAGAAGCAGTTGGACGCGAATTTCTTAAAAGTCATCAATTATCCGCCATGGATTGCAAATATTGTGCCTGTTCCTAAGAAGGATGGTAAGGTTAGGATGTGCGTGGATTATAGGGATTTGAACAGGGCCAGCCCTAAAGATGACTTCCCTCTTCCGCATATTGATGTGTTGGTCGATAATACTGCTCATTCCAAAGTGCTTTCGTTCATGGATGGTTTTTCGGGTTACAATCAAATTAAGATGGCTCCGGAGGATATGGAGAAGACAACATTCATCACGCCCTGAGGAACTTTCTGTTATAAAGTGATGTCGTTTGGTTTGAAAAATGTCGGGTCAACATATCAGCGCGCCATGGTCACTCTCTTTCATGATTTGATTCACAAAGAGATTGAGGTATATGTGGACGATATGATTGCTAAGTCTGACATGGAAGAGGAACATCTTGTTCATCTGAAAAAATTGTTCGAGAGACTGAGGCAGTTCTTGCTAAGGTTGAATCCGAATAAGTGCACCTTAAGGGTGAGATCCGGCAAGCTGTTGGGTTTTATTGTAAGTGAAAAAGGTATCGAGATGGACCCGACCAAGGTAAAAGCGATACAGGAAATGCCTGAACCAAGGACAGATAAGGAAGTACGTGGTTTCTTGGAAAGGTTGAACTACATTTCTAGATTTATTTCTCATCTCACAGCCACATGTGAACCTTTGTTCAAGTTGTTGAAGAAAAGTCAGACAGTAAAATGGAATGAGGATTGTCAGAAGGCCTTTGACAAACTAAAGGAGTATTTGCAGGAACCTTTGATACTCATGACGCCAGTGGAAGGAAGGCCACTAATCATGTATCTAACTATGTTGGAGAGCTCAATGGGTTGTGTCCTTGGTCAGCACGACGAGACATGGAAGAGCAGGCTATTTACTACTTGAGTAAGAAGTTTACAGAATGCGAGTCGAGGTACTCATTGCTGGAAAAGACTTGTTATGCGCTTGCCTGGGCCGCCAAACGTTTGAGGCAATACATGTTAACTCACACCACCTACTTGATATCCAAAATGGATCCAATCAAGTACATCTTCGAGAAGCCAGCTCTTACAGGCAGGGTAGCCCGTTGGCAGATGATACTCATCGAATATGATATCTAATACACTACTCAAAAAGCAATTAAGGGTAGTGTACTGGCCGACCATCTGCTCATCAGCCTTTGAAAGATTATGAACCGATGAAGTTTGATTTTCCAGATGAGGAAATTGTGTATATTCTGGATTGTAATATGCCAGAACCAGACGAAGGACCCGAGCCAGGATCACGTTGGACTCTTGTTTTTGATGGTGTCTCCAATGCCATGGGCAACAGTGTCGGAGCTATTATCACTTCCCCTGAGGGATATCACATTCCTTTCACGGCTCGTATTTGTTTCGATTGCACTAACAACATGGCTGAATATGAGGCTTGTATTTATGGCATTAAAGCGGCGATCGACTTGCGCATCAAATTTGTGAAAGTTTACGGGGATTCCAATCTTGTTATCAACCAGATTAATGGAGATTGGGAGACTCGCCATCAGAACCTAATTCCCTATCGTGAGCATGTTATGAAGCTGATTCCGTACTTCGAAGAGATCACGTTTGAAAACATTCCCAGAGAAGAAAACAATCTAGCTGATGCACTGGAAACTTTGTCCTCCGTGTTCAAGGTTAAGTGGGCTAATGAGGCACCTTCCATTACTATCAGAAGTTTGAGTGAGCCAGCTTTCTGTTTTGAGGCTAGTTTGGAATCAAATGGTAATCCTTGGTTTTATGATGTTAAACGGTATCTTGAAACACAAGAGTACCCTGAAGAGGCATCCGTCACAGATAAGAAGTTCTTGAGAAGATTTTCAGCCAAGTTCTTTCGCAATGGTGGTGTGTTGTATAGAAGGCATCATGACGGTTTACTGCTCAGATGTGTTGACAAGAAAGAAGTAGCTAGAATCATTGAGGAGATACATGAAGGTGATTTCAAGACCCATTCCAACGGGCATACCATGGCTAAAAAGATTTTGCGAGCAGGTTATTATTGGTCCACCATGGAGACTGACTGTTACAATCATGCACGGGTTTTTCATAAATGTCAAGTCTATGCTGATAAGGTGCATGTGCCACCAGTACCTTTGAATGTCTTGACTTCCCCTTGGCCGTTTGCGATGTGGGGAATTGATATGATCGGCAAAATTGAACCGACTGCGTCCAACGGTCACCGTTTCATTCTGGTTGCCATCGATTATTTTACAAAATGGGTCGAAGCTGCATCCTATGCCAATGTCACCAAGCAGGTGGTAACTCGGTTCATTAAGCACAATATTATCTGTCGCTACGGAGTGCCTGAGAAGATCATTACTAATAATGGGTCTAATTTGAATAACAAAATGATGAAGGAGCTTTGTGAGTCCTTCAAAATCAAGCACCATAACTCTTCCCCATACCGACCAAAGATGAACGGTGCTGTCGAAGCGGCCAATAAGAATATTAAGAAGATTGTGCAGAAAATGGTGGTAACCTATAAAGATTGACATGAGATGTTGCCTTTCGCTTTGCATGGTTATCGCACCATTGTGCGTAATTCGACTGGGGCAACCCCATTTTCATTAGTTTACAGCATGGAAGTAGTATTGCCAATAGAAGTCGAGATTCCTTCTCTTAGGATCATGAGGGATGTTGAGCTGGATGAAAGTGAATGGGTACAGAATCGGCTGGATTAGTTAGAACTTATTGACGAGAAGAGGTTGACGGCTGTATGTCATGGTCAGGTATATCAACAAAGGATGAGGAAAGCTTTTGATAAGAGGGTATGTCCTCAGTGTTACAAGTCAGGTGACCTTGTGATAAAAAGGATAATTCTCCCCCAGGGAGATCCCAGGGGCAAGTGGGTTCCGACTTATCAAGGTCCTTTCGTAGTCAGAAAAGTTTTCTTTGGAGGAGCGATGATGCTCACGACTATGGATGGGGAGTACTTCCCTCTCCCTGTAAATGCTGACGTAGTTAAAAAATACTTTGCATAAAAAAAATATTATAATAAAAAAAACCGCTAAACTGAAAACCCGAAAGGGCGGTTTAGGCAAAAAGAGGGTGTCCTGGTGAATCGAAAACCCGAAAGGGCGATTCAGGCAAAAGTTAGGGACTTAAAGCAAAAGACTATGCTCTGCATGAGATCCTTTGTTTCTTTCCTTCATTCTGTCACCTGGCATAAGCTCGAAGTTAATCCAAGAATGATCTGTCTGAAAGCAGGAAGATAAGATTCATAAGAGTCATAGCAGAGTCGGGACTTGATGGATATTCACATTCACATTGCCATTTGTAAACACTTGTTTTCTTTGATTTTGTAATTTCTTACTTCCAAATGTAAATGCCTTTTTCACAGGTTGATTTCTCAAAATCAATATAATATCTTCTTTCAAGTATACGCATACTTTTCTTTTCTCCCTTTTTACTATTTTGTTTGCAAAAACGTCCAATATTTTTGATAAGTATGTGCATATAAACTTTGTGGGCCTTACACGGAAATGGTAATACAAGTCATGGTTAGTTGATCGCTTGAAATACGGGTAACAAACACGACTACTACTGTGCAAGAAGCATGTTTAGTTCTCTAATTGATGGGATTCTCTTTCACTTTACTGGTGGATGCCTTGCCATTTGTTTCACAGCTCTGTGTTGTTGGTAAAGGTCATGGGTCAGGGTAATATCAAGATTACGGCAGGTCAGCGAGATCGACGAACCTAGTTGGAGATATTTATTCCCTATAATGGCTTTTATTACGTTCCTTTATCGCACTTTCATGTGTTATCTTGATTGATTGTTTTAACACTGTCTGCATATAGGATTTTGTTTATAGCCGAATGTCAGTCTTGAAGCGTTGAATATTTTTACCTTGAAGAAATTGTTTCATTTTACTTAGTCCATCCAGTATCACTCTTTAATCGATTTTTCGGGCATTTTGATACCAACTGTGCCAATTCTTTTGCTTAGCCAAGAGTTTGGAGGAAGGAGTTTAGCTAAAAACGATGACTGTAGTGGTATACTTTTGAGTAGGACCCCATTGACGACGTACATGCATTGTTTCAACCCCTAAACACCAGAGATATAAGGGAGTTAGACCCTCGTTATCCCCTCTGAGCCTTCAAAGTAGGAGTTTCTTTTCTGTTAAAAAAAACCTTGTTTTTTAACCCGGGGCAGGGTAGATGTTTAGTTAATGTGACCAAGCATTCAAATTTCAGAAGGAATGTCCCATCTGAGGATCACCACATTTTATCTTTCGCATCATGAGATCAGGAAAAATGTCTAAACCACGATGTTCACTTCCTCACAAAGTCCTGAGGTCGAGATCTAATCGATACAATAATGGATATCCCTCGCCGACCAAGGAATGAGGCATTTGTTTTCTTCAAAAAAAAGAGAGAAAGAAAGAAAAGGTTCAAAGACCTAAAGTCATATTAACTTGTTCGAAGTATGAATAAGAAAGAAACAAAAAGCCCCGCTAAGTCGAAACTTGAAAATAAGTCGCTTAGGCAAAAGTTAGGGCATCCCTCTGGACTTCCAAAATTGAAATTCAAAAGATTTTTTCTAGGCAAAAGTTAGGGAAAAGAGAGCCTAAAGGGCCAAAAAAAAAGATTAGTCAATGAAATTTTCATCAAAAGAAGAGGAACAATAATATAAAAAAAAACAAAAACAAAAGCAGCAGAGGTAAAGTGACAATCATGTTGAAGAACTTGTCATGATCACTCAACCATTATAAATCCTTTTGAAAGATGAATGCTTGTGATAAGTCAGCTGAACTTAGGACAAGAGAATATCACGAAGGGGGTGGGAACCAAATAGCTTGAGCCTTGAAAAACTTTTTTCTAAAAACCTCGAACCAGGCCACGTTACAACCTTTAAAAGTCCTAACTGAAACAAGGGTTTAACTCGAAAGCATACTACAACAGGATAGTGTTTCCTAAACTCCTAAATATGTGTTGCATATCCATGTTGGTATCTTATCACCCGCATCTTGACTCGTTTTTTTTTCAAAAGAGAAGGGGAAGAAAAGTTTTGAAATTTTTTGCACTCTAGCCAATGATTCATTCACAACAGAGATGCGACACTTTGTTAAGGTTTTCAACTTCAAGGCTTAAATAATCATTGCATCAGATCTACCATTCCCAAAATAAACATCTTTCTGCATGCAAAACATTTGTTTGACATCAAAAAAGGGTTTACACGTTGAGCACCTGTAAAGAGCTTAATGATTGTCATGAAGGGAATATTTGGCTTTCTTCTATTACACAAAGCCCATGTATGAATAGGACTTTACCTATCCCCAGTAAAGTTTCGTTTCCGCAGCGAAGTTTTGTTGCCCCAGGAATCTTCTTTTAAAAGCTTCATTCTGAGACTCCGGATTCAAGGATGTCGCATATCCCCAAACGGAGTTGCCAACAGAGATCCCTCGCCATGACCTCTCATTTCCCAGCTGGTCTGCTGACTGGGGAATCCTTATGATAAGATCTTTCCTTATCCCCAGTAAAGTCGGCACTGTGTGACTATCTGCATGATCCATCCAATGGTTGCATTCCAAGAAAAATATCTCTCCAACAAAAATCTCCAACAGAGTTCTGTATCCCCGGTGAAGTCCCGTCTCCTCAGCAGAGCTTTGTTCCCCCGGCAAAGGTTTTCACCCCTCACGTCGGTTTGTTGTCTTGGTGTCATCCTCAACACGGTCGGGTGCTGTCTTTTCCAGAGATTATAGTCTTGCCCTGATCTTCTCCCTCAATGTCTAATCTTCTCCAGAAGCTTCAGTGTTGATCTGATCTTCTTTAGGAGTTTATAATTTATTTTTTAGCTCCTCTCAGTGTTTATGGCCCATTTCTACTGGTTACTCAATTGTTATTCTCCGCGAAGCTTCATCTCTTTGAGGGTCCCTCTCTAGCGGTTCCCCGTATCTTCTCCTCTCCTTTGGATTTTGTAATTTATTTTTGCAAGTCATGTCAGATGCTGACTCCTTGGTTTTTGGCTCCTCAATTAGATGTTCCCCAGTGAAACTTTTAAACATGCATCATTACATTGCATCTACCAAAACGCGTAGCATTTCCATTATATGGAGCATTGCGCTATGTAAAAAGAATTCAAACGTGCATCAGAACATAAGCCACTATTGTTTCTGTTATCCCCAGTGAATTTGCTAATACTTCGGGTTAAATCCCCAGCGAGGTCTTCGTCCTCATTATCTCAGTTTCCTCCCCATACCAATATCCTTTTGGTGTCAATCATTTGTTTGTTTGAGTATCTACTCTTGACTGTAGTTCAGTTTCACCCTGGCGCGGTCTTCTCGGGTTTAGTCTTCACTACCCTCTCCGGTTCATTCCAATGTCTATTGATGCACCTTTCGAATACAAGTTTCGTCCTGATATTCGCTTTCAGCAGGTTTTTAGGTGTACGCCCTAATCTCCTTGCTTTAGGTTGAGCTTAAAGTTTCGTCTCCTTACCATGTGCATGAAATCAAGTTTCGTCCTGGTACTCATCTAGTTTAGTTTTGCCTAACTAGTTATTGAGTCGAGTTTTTTCTCGTTTTTGCTTTCATACTTTGGACCCTTTGTAGGTGTTTGTTTACCGAGTGCAGTGTTCGTACTGCGTCCCTGGTTTGAAATCAGTCTCTTTTGTTCCTTGGATTCTTCTGTCATTTTTCATCACTGTTTATCCATTGACCTGGGACCAGCAGGTGCTCTGAGAAACATGCACTCTCATCACTCTCGCTTTAGGTAGAGTTTCACCTCGTCGCCTGTGCATGAAATCCAGTTTCGTCCTGGTACTCATCTAGTTTATTTTCTCCTAACTAGTTATTGAGTCGAGTTTCGTCTCGTTTTTGCTTTCATACCTTGGACCCTTTGACGATGTTCGTTTACTGAGTGCAGTGTTTGTACTGCGTCCCAGGTTTGAGATCAGTCTCCTTTGTTCCTTGGATTCTTCTATCAGTTTTCGTCACTGTTTATCCATTGATCTAAGACCAGCAGGTGCTCTGAGAAACATTCACTCTCATCACTTTGCTTTGGGTCGAGTTTCGCCTTGTTACCCGTGCGTGAAATCCAATTTCGTCATGGTACTCATCTAGTTTAGTTTCGCCTAACTAGTTATTGAGTCGAGTTTTGTCTCATTTTTACTTTCATACCTTGGACCCTTTGACGGTGTTCGTTTACCGAGTGCATTGTTCGTACTGCGTCCCAGCTTTGAGATTAGTCTCCTTTATTCCTTGGATTCTTCTATTAGTTTTCGTCACTGCTTATCCATTGATCTGAGACCAGCAGGTGCTCTGAGAAACACGCACTCCCATCACTTTGCTTTGGGTCGAGTTTCGCCTCGTTATCCATGCGTAAAATCCAGTTTCATCCTGGTACTCATCTAGTTTAGTTTCATCTAATTGGTTATCAAGTCGAGTTTCGTCTCGCTTTTGTTCCTCATTTCTGGGATTCTTTCAGTTCCTTCATACTGTCTATCTCAGTTGAGATTAGCAAGTGCTCCTAGAATCACGCACTCTAGCCACTTTGCTTTGGGTTGAGCCCAGAGTTTCGTCTCCTCATCCGCGTACTTTTTCTTTTCCCGAGCTTAGTTTCGCCTATACTCTGTGGTTTTAGTTTTATCTCACCTTTTTTTGAATCCCAGTTTTGCCCTGGCACATTTGTCCGAAAGTTTAGTTGCGTCTACTCTTCTTTGTTTTCATTCTGTTTCAACCTGCGTTACAACTTCATTCTGATGCATGTCTTGGGGGTTTTCTGTTTCTGTTTCGTTTTTCTTCAAGAGTGTAAATTTTTGGGTTCTTTTGTATTCAATCATCTTCAACTCTGAACGCTCGAAAGTTGTCACTTTTCTCACTTATCATGTTGAAGATATTTGAATAGGGGCAGCTGTTGCACCCCAAAATTTACCCTCTTGATTTTGGCTTATGTTTCATCATGAATATCATAATGTATTGCATTCATATATTGTGATGGGATCAAATTACTTTGGTTATCAAGTCTTCCTCAAGCTTTGAAGGATGATTGCATTAACAAGTTGCTCAAGTAGAACTTTATCATCCAAACCTCTGGATTGTTCAAGCTCAAAAGTTATTGCATATCTCAAGATATTTTTATCCTTCTCTTTGGATGATCAGAGGATTGAAGTTTGTGATTGTTTATAAGAGGAATCTCTCTTTTGATTCACCAGTCAAATTAGGGTTTTGTTTGAGCAAGGCTATTGATCAATGTACAAGTCTTGATTTGGAAGCTATAATATCTCATTGGTATTTGAAAAGTCTTTGTACGAGAAATTGGCCAAGATATCCAGAGGATTTGAAGTTTTAGAGTTGATTCATCAGTCTCCTAAGGTGTTAACCAAAACTAGGGTTTGGGATTTCATCAAGATTTCTTGAGAATTTTGAAGTGAAACTTTTCACATGGCCTCTATATATTTGGAAGATCATATGTTTGAAGTTTTGATCATCAATTTTGAAGGGAAGTGGATCAATTGATTCAAAGGGGCAAAATGGTCATTTTGGTCAAAATCAGTCAAAGTCAAGGTTGACCAGGGGAATTTTTGGTCAACCATCAATTCAAGGATGTACTTTTCATATTTCAAGTCCATTTTGATCATTGGATCAAAAAGATTGAGGTTTGGGTTGAAACTTGTTCATGAAGAAACCCTAAAAGTTTCTAATTTTGGAAAATAAGGACTTAATTTCAAAAATTCATATTTTATTCACCTTTGATCAAAAAAATGCAAATTAAACATGCTTGTAAAGATAAGAGGATGATATTTCATTTCCTTTTGGTTTCATGTCCAAATTGGCAAAGAGTCAAGAGTTATAAAGCTTGGAAGTCACAAAATTATAGGTCATTTTCCAAATTTAGTGAATTTCAAGCTCAATTTTGAGAAACTTAATGGATTCAATGGCAAAAACTCAAAACTAAGGGATTGTAGATATTTACAATACCTTTCCAAATTGTACTCATTGGTGTCCAAATTCAAAAATATGAGCAAGTTATGGACTTTGGAATTTTGAGGCATTTTATTGAATTTTGACAAATATGCAAAATGGCCATTTCTTGCAAACTCAAGTTTTAACCATTCCTTTTGCTTCTAATCAAGCACATGATAAATTTGTGACATGTTGAGGCCCATCACACTCACCATTTCGTGCCTCATTTGGTTTTGCACTTGTTGGATTGAAAAATCACAAAACTTGCTCAAATTTGCAAATTCACCAACACTCTCTCATTTCAAGCAATCATGAGCTGGCACTTTGGGCATGATTTTATGACTTCATTTGGCTCACAAAACGCACAAAAGGCAAGCAAATGCACGAGTGAAACGCAGATTCCATGTGCATTCTCATTTTTGGCAAAAACTTCCAAACTTGCCCTCTGTTGTACCCCAAAATTTTCCCTCCCGTATTCTTCAAAATTGCAAAGAGTAAGCTTCAAAATTCCCCAAGGGTTGCACAGTTCAAGGGCCTCCTAAGCAGTCAAAATTAGGGTTTTTGTTCTGACAAAGAAAATGAAGTTCCCAAGGGTCCAATCAAGTCCCATATGCTTATAAACATGGTCAAGCATTCTCATGACAAGTTTCAAGACTTTCAGCACAAAATTGCACAGTCAAAACCCTAATTGCACTACAGTCAACTGTAGGGGCAAAATGGTCATTTGACAGTCAAAAGTTCAAATTTTTGGTCAACATCTCATTTTGAAGCCACAAACATCATTTGATCAATGCTTGATCATGATTCTCAAAGCTTGGCTCAAAAATCACCAAGATGCAAAAGTTTCCTTATTTGGACAGTTGAAAAAGTCAACTGTAAATTGACCAGGGCATAACTTTCACATGGATTATTAGAAAAATTCCATCCAAAGCTAATTTTGAAGAGAATGACATTTCCTACAACTCATCTTCACACTTCAAGTCCAAGAAATGCTCTCACAAAAAGTTATCAATTTCAACATTATAGGTCATTTTCAAAAGTCAACAAAAAGGGACTTTAAGTTAAAGGCCATAACTTGAGATTGGTAAATCAAAATGACATGGTACCAAAAGCATTGGTTAGAGGACTCAAAGACCTTTCCAAAATGTCCAAGAACATGAGCAAAGCTTAAAAATTGAGCAAGTTATGCCTTGTGGAAGTTGGGAAATTTTTGGATATTTTGAAAAGTCAATATTGATTCAAATGACCTAAAATTGCTAATGGGCCTCTTTTTCTTCCACAATTCATCATCCAAGACATGTGCACGACCATTTGGCCCAAAGGGAAGTTTTTATCATTTTTATTTTATTTATTTGAATTTTTAAATGCTAGAAATTCATTTAATTAATTAAAATATATAAAAAATGCTAAACCTAGGTTTTTCAATCTTTTTATGCATGATATCTACTCAATATTTCGTGCAAATCAGGTTTGGAAAGTATCTTGGTGATTGAACATGATTTGGACTAAAATAGCATGAAAAAGATTTGAAAATAATGGCATGGAAAATCAAATATTGTTTCATCAATTCCTTGATTCTTTTGATCAAATTCTTAACCTAAATCATTCATTCATATATAGGCAAGCTAACCCTAATGCCAATACCCTGGAAGCTGCGCCATAGACAAGAAACAAAACTTGAGTTTTTGCCAAGAAAGTTGAAAACTGAAAACCAGGTTTTAGGGCTTTTCAAGGTCAAATAATCGCTCCAATAGCTTGCCAAGGTTGCCAGGAGACGATTCCAATCAAAAACTTTGTCCCATACTCAAAGAATTGGTAAAACGATCGCACCCTGTACAGAAAATATTTCACATTCGTGCATCTCGATTCATGCATCTTTTGCAATTTTTAACATTTGATTTATGTTCATTATTCAATTCTGAAGCTAACTGTGTGGTTTGATTTTGTTTTCGTGCACCATAGAAGGATTCACCATTAACGATATTTAGGGTTTTCCAAGTTCTAAATTGGGCGTTCCTAGACGCTGTAAAATTAGAACCTCACAGTGCCATAACTGGATTCAGCGTGCTTGAATGATTGGGACACCACCCTCGCGCTGAATTTATGAGCCTCCCTGAGCTAATCGATATTTTGGAATATGAGGTATAAGGGAACCGTTCCAAAACCGTTGCTAACCTTTTTGTTTCAGGGAACAAAGAAGAAGAAGATGAGGTGGCCATCAGTGATTGGATTGTTTGAATCTCGCGCGAAAAAGAAGCACTAACATTCTGTTTGTTTTATTATATTTATTAGTTATATTATCTACAGATAAACAAAGCAGCGCAATTGGTCCAAGTGTCTTAGTGGTAACCCCTGGGACCTGGGTTCAAGCCCCAGGTCCCCACCCCTTTCATGTTATTTTTTTTCTTAACGCTTATGTGTAGCTTCAGTATTAGGGTGTATCATACATCATCAAAATCAAGCTGTCCACCTGGCCAATGGAACGATCAGAAGGCCAAGATTTAAAGGACATGGTAGACACTAGTCAACGGAGCTCCATGCTAGTAAAAAATGTCAGACAAGGCCTTAAACAAATGGGCCCAAATTGCTAAGCAAATCCTCCTATTTGGGGACAGACCCCCATGGTTTGCATTCCTAAATTCCTTTTTTTATATTTTTCTATTTTTTTGTTTTAATTAGTTTTTTTTTTATTTAAATTCTTTAATTAATTATTTTCACAATAATATAAAAAACACAATAAAAAATCAGGAAAAAGACAAAAAATAGTATTTTTATTTAAAGTTATTTTTTGTAAATAAATATTATTCATTAATTTTAGTTATTAAATTAGGTTTAATTTTAATATTTTCCTTAATCAATTTAAAATTTGGTAGAATTAGGGTTTGTAATAATTTTTACCCTTTTTTATTTTTCTTCATTAATTATTAAAATATTATTTATTTTTATAAATTAAAATTGCATGTAAATAATTAGGTTAATTTAGGCTTAACTTTAATATTTTTTTCTAATAAATAAAAATTGTAGAATTAGGTCTTTAATTTCATTAAATTCTCATAAATACAAAAAAAACCAAAAAATAATTTCTTTTTCTTTAATTTAATTAATTTAACAATTTAATTTAATTCCATCAAAAAAAGGGTCCAACGCCCTCGTTTCCAATCTTATTTCAATTCGCGTACTTATTTTTTTTCTTTTAATTATTTATGTATCTCTCCCAAAGCCATGTAAATATTAATTTTCACACTTTTACTTTAATTCTTTATTTTCTGTCAAATCGGGTTCTGGAAATTTTGGCGATGTGGACCCGCGCCTTTTGTAATAGCTTTAGAATTTTATCTTTCTCGCAATTTTTAACTGTTAACAAATGCATGCAAGAATGAATGGATCAAAAATAAAAACAAACGCGTAGATCACCTATACCATGACAAGACAAAATAACTGAACATGACACACAAATCACACACCACCCCTAGGGTACGCCTCACTGTTGCCTTACCTCGAAAGGTGATCGTCGAGTAGAGGATGTTTTAGTAAGTCCTCATGATCCAGGAACCTGGCATGAGGGTAGCTTCTAAGGTGTCTTCCCATTGCTCTGGTGATCACCATGTCCCGAACCTCGAATTGACCCGAACACCTCCAACGGTGGTGCTACCTACCTCTCAATGGTGGGATGGCACTACTTTAAAGGACATTTACATAGACGAATTCCTTAGGGTAGGTAGACGACTCTAGATACTTTCTCTAATTTCAAAACAAATCAAAAAATACTTTTCACACCAACACTTTTCAAAAAGCTTTCGAAAGCAACTTTTCAAACACTCTTGAGGACTGATACAAGAGTCGAACTGAAATTTTCAAAGAAACTTTTTAAAACCCACAGTTGAAAAGCAAACAAACCATTTTTGAAAACACAAATGAGCAAGTATCTAAGAGCCCATGGATAACCATGGATAGAAAGGGTGCTAACACCTTCCCTTTCTATAATCTACCTCCCGAACCGAGAGCAATCTCTTTAAGGAATTTTTCTGTGCTTTTGTCCTTTCCATTTGGAGAAAATAAAAGACGGTGGCGACTCTTGCTTCCGCGACATTTCGCGAACCAGCGTTAAACAGTCAGTTCCAGATCCACCGATCACAGAACTGGCGACTCTGCTGGGGACTAAACTTTTAAAGTGAGGTGTACCTTAGGACTAAGATCACTGTGTTTTCAATTGCTTTGACTTGTTTGCTTTAAATTGTGGGACTGTCTTGGGAGTTCTATAGATCCTAACCCGGATCTGGGGATACCTTCTTAGAAAGTAGCAACAAGGCTGTGAGGGAACTGTGTGGGGTATACCGACATGGTTGAAACAGTCTGCTACGTTGATGTGGCACTTTGGTGTGTACCGGTAACCCTTGAGTTCAGTCAAGGAGAGTACGGGGCCTCCGCGTGGTGTCATGAAGCATCAACAGACCTTAGGAACCTTAATTGAACTATCATGGCCTCTTTAGGGTAGTGAGATAACTGACTTTGGTGCAGTCCGAGGTTGGTTGATACTCGATACTACACCCAATTGAGGGTTGCTTTCCTGGAATATTTCGGTCGCCAGTTCAGTGGCTAAATCGAAACGATGAACAATGAAAGCAATCCCGTGATATTGGGACCCTTAGAACCCGGTTACTTCTAATAGGACAGGTTGAGCCCACCAACTTCAAGAGGGTAATACCCAGACCCCATGCTGGCCTAAACTCTAAGGGTTTCTCTTGTGTGCATTCGTACTTGACTATTTGCATGCTTGTTGTCTGACACTTGAGCTTCTTGCAGGTTTCGTTTATAGTCCTTAATTGGGACTCATGACAGGGTTTACTAAGTTTCTTGCAGGTTTTGGTTTATAGTCCTTAATTGGGACTCATAACAGGGTTACTCACATTACCCCATGCATCATGACATCATACCATTGCATACATCCTAACCTATTTCAAGGATCTCAAAGGCTGGTGATGCAGGTCATGATAAATCAAACATCTAGCAATGGGCAAAGAGGACTTATTTTCCTCTAGCCAAAGTTGTCAGAGGCGATGACCCACTTGATATGGTGAGCTCTGACTCTTGAAGAAGGTTCCCCTAACCAAGGTTGTTTGGAAACCAAAACCAGACATGATGACTAAAGTCGGGGGGCTATGACCCACTGGATATGGTGAGCCTTTGACCCTTGAAAAAGAATTCTCAATAATATGGGTTTCCTTCAATCAAGCTACCGGACCCAAATTCTAACCAATTTTCTTGTTTACCCTGCGAGGTCCTTGAAAACATTGCATGCATATCATACATATCATCGCATAACAGGTACCCTTTCTCTGCAGGTTGCTTACCTTCTTCGCTGTTTATTTCAGCCGATCGTCATGAATCCTGAATCATCCAATGAGCAGACTATCAAGGCCCTCCAGGCTCAGAATGCCCAGTTCCAAGAGCTGATCAAGAATTTGGCCCAGGGGCAACAAGATCTGAAGACCCTGCTCTTGAAAAAGAAGAAGAAGAGGACTGTTTTGTTCAGCCCTAGACGCAGATCTGGGAACACACTGCAGATTGAAGCTGAGAGGACTACTCCATCTGTTGGGGAAGGCAGTCATCAGGAGGAAAGGGTTCCCAGTCCAGTGGTCTCCGACAACGAGACAGATTTCAACAACAAACAATACCCTCCTGTCGAGGACAAGTACAAACAGTTGGAAGACCGCTTGAATGCAATAGAAATTCAACAAGTGCCTGGTTTGGATTTCGGAGACTTGGGTCTAACTTCTCGTGTGGTGATCCCACACAAATTCAAAGCACCCTCTTTTGCCAAGTACGACGGGGCGTCTTGTCCCAAGCTACATCTCAGGTCCTATGTTCGGAAGATTCATCCGTACTCAGTGGATAAGAATTTGTGGATCCACTTCTTCCAGGAGAGTCTTTCAGGGACTCATCTCGAATGGTTCTATCAGCTGGATGGGACCAAGGTTCGTAACTGGGAGGAGTTGGCTACTGCTTTCTATAAGCAGTATCAATACAATGCCGACCTCGCTCCTACGCGTACCCAACTCCAGGGTATGTCGTTAAGATCGGGAGAAGGTTTTAAAGAATATGCGCAGAAGTGGAGGGACCTTGCTGGAAGGGTACAACCACCCCTGACTGACCGCGAGCTCGTCGACATGTTCTTAGGGACCCTGTCTGGTCCATTCTTCAACCATCTGATTGGGAACTCTTCTGCTGGGTTTACAGATCTGATCTTGACTGGGGAGAGGATCGAAGCTGGTATCAAGGCTGGGAAGATACAGAAGGATGCTTCATCGAGCACCGATAAAAAACCTTTTAAGAAGGAATCCAATGCCGTTTATGGTTCAAGGAGACAGAATAGACCAGAACGCCGCCAAGCTGCCAATGCAGTGGTGATCTCAAAACCTGCTGGTGCTCTTCAACATCACAACCAACAAAAGAGCGAGAGAAGGCAGTTCACTCGGCTCAGCATGACCTTATCCCAGATATTGCCACAGTTGCTGGAGACCAAGCTGGTAACTCTAAAAGAAGCTCCGAAAAATCAAAATACTACATCACCGAAGTATAACCCCAACGCCCGCTGCGCTTATCACTCTGACAGCCCGGGGCATACTACAGATGATTGTTGGAGCTTGAAAAATAAGATCCAAGACTTGATTGATGCAAAGGAGATTGAGTTCGAGGCGCCCGAGGCTCCCAACGTGATCACTGCTCCCATGCCAAAACATGGCTAGGATAGAAAGCACTTTTTTGTTCATTTGAATTCAAGTTATAATTTTCTTTTGATTGTTCAAGCATTCTATTCATGTCAAACATTGTTATTTCATTAATGCATCGCATATGTCTGTTCTGAAACAATATATTCGTATTCACTAAATGCAAATTATTTTCATATTTTTTCGGATGTCAGCTCTTGATCTAAAATTCTAAGCCTCTTGAGGGAGGATGACGAAAACGATACCATAATCTACAGTATGCTTTTGAACGGATCCTGCTGATGAAGTACAGGCATTGTTTCAATTCCTAAACACTGGAGTAATAAGGAAGATAATCCCTCGTCAACCCCTCTGAGCCAAAGAAGTAGGAGTTTCTCTTTTCGAAAATTAAAACCCTTTATCATAACCTGGGGCAGGGTAGTTCTCTCAGTTGATCCAAGTGCGCAACAAATGGCACCAAAGAGATCCTTACGAAAAAAGAAAGACAGTGATGGTTCCGAACAATCGTAAAGACAGGCAGTCATTATCAAAATTCATAAATGAAAAGCCCAAAAAGTCAAAACCTATAAAGGGGACTTACAAAACTGGGGCATCCCGCGGACTATAATTCAAAAAAAAAGGGGAATTGTTCAGGCAAAAAAAAAATAGGGATAACAAATTCAAAAAAAAAAGAAAGAGGTCTTATAAACCCTCGACAAAAAATGACTGCCTATTCACAAGAAATCATCAATATCCGAATCATCACCGGAAAATTCGAGCAAAGACTCAAACAAGGTCTAACGTATGATCAACTGAGTTTAGGGTTGGAGAACATCACGAAGAGTGGGTGGGTACAAATAATTTGAGCCTTTATCCTTTGTTTCTTAAACCGTGAACCAGGCCACGTAATAACCCTTAAAAGTCCTAGCTGAAGCATGGGTTAGTTCGAAAGCATACTGTTACGAAAGGTATCCTGACTCCTTAAGGCTTGCGATAAAATACGGAGTTGACATCACGTTTTACAAACATTCACTTGTTTTATGAAAAAATAATGCATTTTCAAAAAAAAATCTTCAAGACAGACATAAGCTTTGCATTTTTAACATAACTTTGTTTGCATATGGCTATTTGTTTGAACAGCAGGGAAATTCACACGACGAATGCCTAAGGAACAGAAGCACTTCCAATCAAGGGGCAGACCTGATCATGGTCTATCATCTGGGGCAGTCCAATCCAGATTCGGAGAATCTCTCAAAGGCCAAATAGCCTGGGGCAAATCTCCGCCTGAGTCACTTAGGGCATTCCAACAACGAATCTTGCCTGATCAAATACCTTCTGGTGGCATGACAAAACACTTCTAACAGGGGCAACTCCCTACTTTCTGAGAATGGACATAGTCAAAAAGATACTACGCACAATCAAAGACCCGCTAGGTTGACATACCTAGGCAAAAATAAGGGCTTCCCGGCGAACCAAAAGGGTTCGGGCAAAAATAAGGGATGAAAAGAAAAAATCTGTACACCCGGCAAGTCGAAAACCTGAAAAGGCGGCTTGGGCAAAAATGGGTATCCCGGTGGACTGAAAACCCGAAAGGGCGGTCCAGGCAAAAGTTAGGGATTAAAGCGTACGACTATGTCCTGTCATCTCATCACTTGCCTACCAGAAGAAGAGTTTGTCCATCAACAACTATCAGCACCTCACAGGTCTTTCTCTCCCACCTCAGAAACAGGGGCAATAAAGATTTGTCTGAGCAGTCCAATTGTTATGTCCTCCAAGGTATCAAGATAGGTTCAGAGGAAGAACACAACCAGATATCTTAACTCCCCAGAGAGTGAGCCAGCAAGCAATCCATTCTCTCCAAGCTATATTATCAGCCTTGAGGAAGTTGGGTGTCCTCCAGCAGATCTCAACATTCCCCAACAGCATATATACATTCTTAGCAAGCATCCCCGGCAGTCTTGACCTAAAGATTGTTCCCCGGCAGTATATCAAACATTCAGTGGAGTTACTTCTAATACATCTCAAAACTTCTCCCCAGGAGAGTCCAATCCAGTTCCCCAAGAAAGTTGGAATTCATCTCCCCAAGCAGTAAGCTTATCCCCAGTAGATTCTGGAAGCTTATCCCTCGCAGAGCACGAACGCGTCTCCCGGCTTCATTTAAAGAGTTATTTCCTTACCAGGATATAACTGGGTTATCCTCAGCCAAAAGCCATGGAAAGAGCGTCTTCGACGAAGTTTTCTTACCCCCAGCGGAGTCTATTAACACTTCCAACACAACAAGGATATCCCTAGCAAGTTATTATCAACATTCCAGCAAAGTACCTCTCTCCCACAGAGTATCTTCCCAGCAAGATCGTTAGAGTATTTCTCTCCCCGCAGAGTAATCCATTCGCCAAGTTTATTCCCCAACGGAGTCATCTTCTCCTATCGGTATTCTTGCAACTATTATCCCCAGCGGAAGCAAAGATCTATTCTTCAAACATTAGCCCAGGAGTTAACTTCCCGGCATCCGTCAAGGATTTACTTTCCTAAGACGAAAACATACACATCACATCTTCATACATTATAGCATGCATGTACACATCATGAATATACAATCTCACTTATTCTGAGAGCATCCCGCATGTCATGCAACATGACATCGCATACAACTAACGCTTGTCTTTTCAGGACAAAGGTCAGTACAAAAATGATTATTATCAATGGTCGCAACTAAAGATCCGATTCCTGTATCTTGCCAGGGTGTGTCTGTTAGTGACCATTACCAGATCTGATTCTTGTATCTTGCCAGGGTGTGTCTGAAGAGTTTGAGGATCTGATGCCTGAATCTTGCCAGGGTGTATCCGTTGAAGACTAACATTACCAGATCCGATTCCTGTATCTTGCCAGGGTGTGTCTGAAGAGTTTGAGGATTCGATGCCTGAATCTTGCCAGGGTGTATCCGTTGAAGACTAACATTACCAGATCCGATTCCTGTATCTTGCCAGGGTGTGTCTGAAGAGTTTGAGGATCCGATGCCTGAATCTTGCCAGGGTGTATCCGTTGAAGACTAACATTACCAGATCCGATTCCTGTATCTTGCCAGGGTGTGTCTGAAGAGTTTGAGGATCCGATGCCTGAATCTTGCCAGGGTGTATCCGTTGAAGACTAACATTACCAGATCCGATTCCTGTATCTTGCCAGGGTGTGTCTGAAGAGTTTGAGGATCCGATGCCTGAATCTTGCCAGGGTGTATCCGTTGAAGACTAACATTACCAGATCCGATTCCTGTATCTTGCCAGGGTGTGTCTGAAGAGTTTGAGGATCCGATGCCTGAATCTTGCCAGGGTGTATCCGTTGAAGACTAACATTACCAGATCCGATTCCTGTATCTTGCCAGGGTGTATCTGTTGAAGACATTTCAAGACCTAGACCGGTTCAGTTAATCGACCCTAAGATTCTCTGTTTCTTATCCAGTCCAAGGCCTTCTCTAGTCTAGTTAAATCGACCCCAAACAGATTTTTCTGATAAAGACTCAGTAGAAGTTATCCATGGTTCTCTCCCCGATCCTGCGGAGGTGGTAATCCCAGATTTCGCTCAATGATTGCTGTTGAAGTGAAGTTATCCAAGATTCTCTCAATGTTTGCTGTTGAGGTTGTAGTCGCCTATGGTTCTCTCCCCGATACTGCGGAGGTGGTAATCCTAAGATTTGCTCAACGATTGCTGTTGAAGTTGAAGTTATCCAAGATTCTCTCAATGATTGCTATTGGGGTTGTAGTCGCCTGTGGTTCTCTCCCCGATACTGCGGAGGTAGTAACCATCCCTGGTTCATTCATCACCGTTGAAGCTCCAGATCCAGCTCCTGTAACCAATCAGGACACATCTATACAAAGCATCTGAAGACCAGTTCCTGCAACATGTCAGGTAATCATTTTTCTTTTTTGCAGGTACGCAAGTTCTCGCTAAGGAACCTCTTATGCGATCAACATCCATATGGCATCTACAAGTCCATCCACCTTCCATCATCTCTTAGCATGGCATCTATAAGCCCATCATCCTATCCATCAATCTCCAAATGGCATCTATAAGCCCATTCCACCATCACACTGCTACTATGTGAGCGCAAATTTCTGGGCACTCTAGTGTTCAATCATCTTCCACCTTCAGATTACGAAAGGCACATCAGCCAATCTGCATCCTCAGGTCTAAGAAGATTGAACAGGGGCAACTGTTGTACCCCAAAATTTTCCCTCCCATATTCTTCAAAATTGCAAAGAGTAAGCTTCAAAATTCCCCAAGGGTTGCACAGTTCAAGGGCCTCCTAAGCAGTCAAAATTAGGGTTTTTGTTCTGACAAAGAAAATGAAGTTCCCAAGGGTCCAATCAAGTCCCATATGCTTATAAACATGGTCAAGCATTCTCATGACAAGTTTCAAGACTTTAAGCACAAAATTGCACAGTCAAAACCCTAATTGCACTACAGTCAACTGTAGGGGCAAAATGGTCATTTGACAGTCAAAAGTTCAAATTTTTGGTCAACATCTCATTTTGAAGCCACAAACATCATTTGATCAATGCTTGATCATGATTCTCAAAGCTTGGCTCAAAAATCACCAAGATGCAAAAGTTTCCTTATTTGGACAGTTGAAAAAGTCAACTGTAAATTGACCAGGGCATAACTTTCACATGGATTATTAGAAAAATTCCATCCAAAGCTAATTTTTAAGAGAATGACATTTCCTACAACTCATCTTCACACTTCAAGTCCAAGAAATGCTCTCACAAAAAGTTATCAATTTCAACATTATAGGTCATTTTCAAAAGTCAACAAAAAGGGACTTTAAGTTAAAGGCCATAACTTGAGATTGGTAAATCAAAATGACATGGGACAAAAGTCATTGGTTAGAGGACTCAAAGACCTTTCCAAAATGTCCAAGAACATGAGCAAAGCTTAAAAATTGAGCAAGTTATGCCTTGTGGAAGTTGGGAAATTTTTGGATATTTTGAAAAGTCAATATTGATTCAAATGACCTAAAATTGCTAATGGGCCTCTTTTTCTTCCACAATTCATCATCCAAGACATGTGCACGACCATTTGGCCCAAAGGGAAGTTTTTATCATTTTTATTTTATTTATTTGAATTTTTAAATGCTAGAAATTCATTTAATTAATTAAAATATATAAAAAATGCTAAACCTAGGTTTTTCAATCTTTTTATGCATGATATCTACTCAATATTTCGTGCAAATCAGGTTTGGAAAGTATCTTGGTGATTGAACATGATTTGGACTAAAAAAGCATGAAAAAGATTTGAAAATAATGGCATGGAAAATCAAATATTGTTTCATCAATTCCTTGATTCTTTTGATCAAATTCTTAACCTAAATCATTCATTCATATATAGGCAAGCTAACCCTAATGCCAATACCCTGGAAGCTGCGCCATAGACAAGAAACAAAACTTGAGTTTTTGCCAAGAAAGTTGAAAACTGAAAACCAGGTTTTAGGGCTTTTCAAGGTCAAATAATCGCTCCAATAGCTTGCCAAGGTTGCCAGGAGACGATTCCAATCAAAAACTTTGTCCCATACTCAAAGAATTGGTAAAACGATCGCACCCTGTACAGAAAATATTTCACATTCGTGCATCTCGATTCATGCATCTTTTGCAATTTTTAACATTTGATTTATGTTCATTATTCAATTCTGAAGCTAACTGTGTGGTTTGATTTTGTTTTCGTGCACCATAGAAGGATTCACCATTAACGATATTTAGGGTTTTCCAAGTTCTAAATTGGGCGTTCCTAGACGCTGTAAAATTAGAACCTCACAGTGCCATAACTGGATTCAGCGTGCTTGAACGATTGGGACACCACCCTCGCGCTCAATTTATGAGCCTCCCTGAGCTAATCGCTATTTTGGAATATGGGGTATAAGGGAACAGTTCCAAAACCGTTGCTAACCTTTTTGTTTCAGGGAACAAAGAAGAAGAAGATGAGGTGGCCATCAGTGATTGGATTGTTTGAATCTCGCGCGAAAAAGAAGCACTAACATTCTGTTTGTTTTATTATATTTATTAGTTATATTATCTACAGATAAACAAAGCAGCGCAGTTGGTCCAAATGTCTTAGTGGTAACCCCTGGGACCTGGGTTCGAGCCCCAGGTCCCCACCCCTTTCATGTTATTTTTTTTCTTAACGCTTATGTGTAGCTTCAGTATTAGGGTGTATCATACATCATCAAAATCAAGCTGTCCACCTGGCCAATGGAACGATCAGAAGGCCAAGATTTAAAGGACATGGTAGACACTAGTCAACGGAGCTCCATGCTAGTCAAAAAGTCAGACAAGGCCTTAAACAAATGGGCCCAAATTGCTAAGCAAATCCTCCTATTTGGGGACAGACCCCCATGGTTTGCATTCCTAAATTCCTTTTTTTATATTTTTCTATTTTTTTGTTTTAATTAGTTTTTTTTTTTATTTAAATTCTTTAATTAATTATTTTCACAATAATATAAAAAACACAATAAAAAATCAGGAAAAAGACAAAAAATAGTATTTTTATTTAAAGTTATTTTTTGTAAATAAATATTATTCATTAATTTTAGTTATTAAATTAGGTTTAATTTTAATATTTTCCTTAATCAATTTAAAATTTGGTAGAATTAGGGTTTGTAATAATTTTTACCCTTTTTTATTTTTCTTCATTAATTATTAAAATATTATTTATTTTTATAAATTAAAATTGCATGTAAATAATTAGGTTAATTTAGGCTTAACTTTAATATTTTTTTCTAATAAATAAAAATTGTAGAATTAGGTCTTTAATTTCATTAAATTCTCATAAATACAAAAAAAAACAAAAAATAATTTCTTTTTCTTTAATTTAATTAATTTAACAATTTAATTTAATTCCATCAAAAAAAGGGTCCAACGCCCTCGTTTCCAATCTTATTTCAATTCGCGTACTTATTTTTTTTCTTTTAATTATTTATGTATCTCTCCCAAAGCCATGTAAATATTAATTTTCACACTTTTACTTTAATTCTTTATTTTCTGTCAAATCGGGTTCTGGAAATTTTGGCGATGTGGACCCGCGCCTTTTGTAATAGCTTTAGAATTTTATCTTTCTCGCAATTTTTAACTGTTAACAAATGCATGCAAGAATGAATGGATCAAAAATAAAAACAAACGCGTAGATCACCTATACCATGACAAGACAAAATAACTGAACATGACACACAAATCACACACCACCCCTAGGGTACGCCTCACTGTTGCCTTACCTCGAAAGGTGATCGTCGAGTAGAGGATGTTTTAGTAAGTCCTCATGATCCAGGAACCTGGCATGAGGGTAGCTTCTAAGGTGTCTTCCCATTGCTCTGGTGATCACCATGTCCCGAACCTCGAATTGACCCGAACACCTCCAACGGTGGTGCTACCTATCTCTCAATGGTGGGATGGCACTACTTTAAAGGACATTTACACAGACGAATTCCTTAGGGTAGGTAGACGACTCTAGATACTTTCTCTAATTTCAAAACAAATCAAAAAATACTTTTCACACCAACACTTTTCAAAAAGCTTTCGAAAGCAACTTTTCAAACACTCTTGAGGACTGATACAAGAGTCGAACTGAAATTTTCAAAGAAACTTTTTAAAACCCACAGTTGAAAAGCAAACAAACCATTTTTGAAAACACAAATGAGCAAGTATCTAAGAGCCCATGGATAACCATGGATAGAAAGGGTGCTAACACCTTCCCTTTCTATAATCTACCTCCCGAACCGAGAGCAATCTCTTTAAGGAATTTTTCTGTGCTTTTGTCCTTTCCATTTGGAGAAAATAAAAGACGGTGGCGACTCTTGCTTCCGCGACATTTCGCGAACCAGCGTTAAACAGTCAGTTCCAGATCCACCGATCACACCCTCCAATAGGTTTCAGTGCCAAATACCACTTCTATCCTCTTACCCTCGTGCTATATAACAAGAATCAAGGCTCAATTGTGGAGGAGGAGGCTCATAATCGCTACATTGCAAATCTGAACATTTTAGAAGCATCTCTACAAATTACTTCGAATCTCTCTTCTCCTTGGATCATTCTTCAAAATTCTTGGTGATTCAGCTTCAGTGAAGTAAGGAGATCAAGCCTACACCATTGGATTGCTTCTGGAGTGAAGGAATCGTGTTTCCTATTTTCACATCCATGTGAGTTTCTTGAACTTTGATTTATGTGTTTCAGCTTAAATTGATGATGTAAATCATGTTCATTGAGTTGCTAGCTGGCCAATCACTAGGATTGATGTATATTTGAGCTTTGATTCAAGCAGAATTATTGAAATCGTGTTCATGACTTTGATGTTTGCAGTGAGTTTTTTCAGTTTTTGAGACTTTATTTCTTGATCCATGCTTGATCTTTGAGATTGATTCAAATTGCATAATGTAGTATGATATGCTAGCTTCAATTTGCACTTGATTTCATGGATTTTGGTTGAGAAACGAGTATGATTGATGGATCTGAACATAGGCTCATGACCTGTTGTGTTGCACGCGTTTTTCCCTATACTGGAGGTTGAAGATGAAGTGAGGTGGCACACTGTGATTGGCTTGATTCAAATTTTAATGCATTTCATATTATTTGATTTTAATTGATTTTCTGATTTTTATTTCTTGATCAAAACAATTTAAAAAATTCTGAAAAAATTATCACAAGTCCAAAATAATTTCTACTATCTTGTGTAATTTAATTGGAATTTTTAAAAATGTTTTGATTGGTTTGAAAATTCATAAGTTTAAATAATTGTTTGTTTAAAGATTATTTTTATTTTAATAGTTATTTTGATCTAAAAATTCCACAAAAAATGTTTTGGACTCATAAAATAATGTAGAAATTGATACTAATTTTGGTTTAGCATTCTTTCCATTTTTTATTAGAAATTTAATTTGAGAAGTTTATTTTAAATGTTTGTTTCACAATTTTTATTTTAATACTTCCTTTAATCCAAAAATTCTAAAAAAAATCACATAAGCTTGTTTTAATCATATCATCTGAATATAATTTTGTTTTGACCTTTTTGTGATTTTGGATAGGGTTTGCATTTTTGCCTTTAAATAATAGTTTAATTGTTAATTGTTTGCTTGATTTTTATTTTTAATACTTCCTTTAATCCAAAAATTCTCAAAAAAAATCACATAAGCTTGTTTTTAATCATAGCATCTGAATATAATTTTTTTTTTTACCTTTTTGTGACTTTTGGCTAGGGTTTACATTTTTTCCATTAAATAATAGTTTGATTGTTAATTGTTTGTTTGATTTTTATTTTAATATTTCCCTTAATTCAAAAAATCAGGGATGTGTGTTTTTAATTATAATATTTGAATATAATTTTGGTTGGATATTTTTCTTATTTTTTATTAGATTTTTATTTTGAAATGTGATTATTTGTTTAATTGATTAATTGTTTGAATTTGATTTCATTTTTGACTTTTCTTTAATTCAAAAAATATGGAAAAATAGGTATTCTGACCTTTTGAGTTTTTTCATGTTTAATGTATATTTGTTCTGATTTTTTTGAATTTTGATCTTGGCTAATCAATATTTAAGATTAAAAGTCAAAATTTAGGGTTTTGTTGCTTATTGTGCAAGTTTCATGTTCAAAACCATTATGCCATGGATTTTCAATGGAATTTAAGTCTTGATTAGGGTTCATGGATGTATTGAGGATCTGAAAACCATTTTGTTTGAATTATTTGACTTGGTTTGATATTTTTCCATAAATTATTTTGAAAACTTATCTAGTTTGGTAGTTTTGCCAACTAGTTTTGAACGTTGGGCCTCATTTGATCCCCTCAATCATTCATGAACATAAGACTTGCTTTCTGACTTCTACACACTTCAAAGATGCTAAAAAAAATTTGTTTGAATTATTGAGATCCTTTTCTATTTTTGATGAATTTTTGAAGTGAAGGTACCCAATTAATGTTGCATGTCTTGTTGCAATTTGCTTGATGGCCAATGAACTTGAGTGAGGCCTGTGATTGGGCACCTAATGATCATGTTGGATGTGTTTATGCACATAAATTCAAGTCATTTCACTTAATGCCCTATGTTTGAATGATTGAGCCCTTTGATGCATTTGTGTGGGATTTCTCTTCTATTATGCTTGTGAGCTGTGATGAATTAATTATGCATGATTGAATTGTGTTTGCTACTGACCTTTCATGGTATTTGATTGTACTCTTCTCAAGCTCCCATGATCCTTGATTGATATTCAATTTTCAACTCAATATGGTGATAGAAAGGAGCAACATTCCTCTAATTTTTGACCTAGTTGTGCATATACCTGTTTCTTTTTGTCTACCATACCTAATGCTTTGATAATTATTATCATGTTTTTTCCCACTTCATCATGTTTCATCCATCCCTTATGTGAGTCATCATTCACTTTATGGAATACTAACTTGGTTGTTGAATGTGCGAGGTACTTTGAGAAAAGTTTTCCATTTTTGACTTGAGGATACTGTGTTTCACTTTATTTGTGGAACACAATTTATTATGTTCGCACTACTCTTGTGTCATACCCCAAATTTGCCCACCCTTTATTTCAACAGTAAAAAATATTTTAATTATTGATTTTAAAATATCATTTTATTTTTATAAAATATTCACTTCCAAACCTGTTTAAAAATATAATGATTTATTTCAGCTCATTCTTATTTTTGAATAAATAAATATTCTCATACATTTCATATACTTTCAATTGAGTTTATTTACAAATGAGTAACATAGCACAATAGGTAAAGGATGAAGCTTACAAATATAAGGTTGCGGGTTCGAATCTCTTGTGCCGCACTTTCAACATTTTCTATTTTTTTCTATTTTTTGTCACTAATTTTCTTTCCTTTTAAATTGGTGTTTCTTATTGGCCATTTGATGTCAATTTGTGTCACACTTTATTTTTGATTGGTCAAATTTGTCTTATTTCCAATTTGGATGGTTTTTTCATCTATAAATAGGACATGTTTTTCACACTTCTAGATCATCCACAATTTTATAACATCACTCATACTCACAATTCCACACTCTTTCTTTTCAAATTTTCTTTTCAAAAAAACCTTTGGTGTTACGATTTTTTTTAGTGTTATTGTGTTATTTTGGCCGATGATTGTATATGAGGCTCCTTTTTATTTTAATTTGTTTACACCAAATGATGAACATGATGGTGGTTCCTTTTAAATTTATTGGTTGTTTCTACCATATGAATATATTGTTTGATAATTGTTTGTTTAATTATATTTTGTACTAACCTTTTGTAGAGGCCAATTTTTACACATCAATCTCTCATTCACGGTGAAATTTACATTACTACACATTAGAGCAAAAAATCGCATTAAATCAATTTATGTTTACTGATTATGTTCTTATTAATACTACCTTTATATACAAATCTTTTTTATATACTAATACTCTTATGTAATTACTAATTTTTCTTACATTATCAAACCCAAAATCATAGTACACCATCATCATCTTTTCAAGATCATGTGAATAACATCTTGCTTCATATATCCTCATCTTCATTCAGCAATATTAATCACCATCCTTAGAAATACATAAATATGTTTGATTTTACTGTAAATAAACTAAACCTTACACCATAGTCAAATTCTCTACCATCGTTCTCATTAACAAAATCTTCTCTTTACAAAACAAAATCCTATAACCTCTAATATCACCTTCACACACCATGCTTCACAACACCAAAACATGCTTCTCACTAATAGCACAACATTGACACAGACACACACACAAATAATACTAAATTCAAAATTGTGTAAAAACAAAGATGAAGAGAAAACCAGAGAAAAGGTGGAAGAAGATCCGCGACAAATCTTGTCGACACCGGACCATCAACCTCCTCCCTCCACCATTCTGCATCATCGTCCCCATTTTGAAACCGTCGCACCTCCCTGGCCTTGCTAGATCCTCCGCCGGTAAATTTTCCTTCATATGCTTCCTTCGTTTTTGTCTTGAATGTATTGATTTAATTGAGAATGAAGCTTGGATATGTATATGTTATTTTCTATGATTTTATTAGTGGACAATTTAATAATCAATTCGAGAGAATAGAGAGGCTGGAAGAAGATGATTTATCGTTATGTGATTTTGGATTTTATTTCTTCTATTTTAATGTGTTGGTGTTTTTGATTTTTTATTTTATTTTAATAAATGCCAAGTGTCACTTTGCTATTGGAATTTGTTGTTGAAAAAGTCATACTTTTATAATGTTTTATTATTATAAGGGAATATTGGTGAAAGAACAAAATTGGGATGCCACCAATACGCATACTGACTTGTTCTCCTCTTGCATTTTTTTAGTTTTTTTTTTATTTCTTAATCATAATTTAAATTAGAGCAATATTAAGGTTTTCTCACCTTGGGCCTAATTTAGGCCCTTTTACATTTAGCACCTCTCATTTTAATTCTCACCTCTTTTTATTTATTAATTTATTTAATTTTAGTAATTAATTTAGTTTAGTTAATTAAAATATTCAAATACAAAAATATCATGTACTTAATTTCAAGTTCATTTTTAATTAAGCAAATTCAAATGTTTTACAAATAATACGATGGGTGGATTTTACATCCACCACATCCTCGAATATCGATTGGTCGACACATCGTCTACCGACTTATTATTCAAAATAAAACAATTAAAATTCATGCAACTCACCAAATTACTACATCCGTAAGTGACACGTGGCCAATATCTGGCCACGTGATGAGGAGGCTATATCAGACTCCTTCGCTCTACGTCTAAAAAATACTCAAACAAACATCAAATAATTTTTTGTAATAAATTAATTCAACATTAATTTTCGAAAAAGGAATATGAATATATTTGAATCAACTGTGCACTTGGTCTACCAAAATCCGTTATTCACACTCTTAGGCCACGTATACGGGAAATTCAAATATATTTCTACAACCCAAAAAAAACACAAACACCGCGAACTACGAAAATGAGACTCTGATTCCTCCTAAGGAGGATACGTAGGCATACGATCAAAAATCGTTGCGAGTCCCACTAACTAAAATTCAAACCCTTTTCCCTTATTAATAATAATTACCCTGATTCTTAAAAATAATGCTTCTAAACCTAGTATCCTTGTGAACAAGGTAGATAAGGGGTGCCTAACACCTTCCCCTCGTCTAGAACTGAGTCCAAATCTAGAATCTCTGAATTTTAGGGTTATTCCTTTATACTCCCTTCCTTTAGGATAAAAATTAAGAGTGGCGGCTCTGATTTAAAAACCAGTTGCAACATCTTGTTCTTGGCATATTTGATAGTCTATGCAGGATGTGTATATGTGATTATGAATGCCATACATTGCCCATGGGATTTGTTCATATCTGATAATCTCATTACTTACATCCTGATGGCGTAATTTCTGACTTGATTTATCTGCTGATGCCAGTTTGCTTAAATTTCTCTGGGTTTCTTTTATTCTTGTTCAGTTGCTACGGATAGTTATCTGTTTGGTATTGCAATATTTCCTTTCTTCTATTTTCATGTTGTATAGTTCCATGTTGCATGATGGGATCTCCTTTGCTGATATATGTCAGGAGACCCTCTATTTTTGTTTGATACATGTGTTGTGTTTGTTTCTTCATTTGTTGATCGATGAGTCACACAATTTAGAAATTGAGATCACGACTTCGCTCTCAGTGCATTTTCCCTATAGGATGTTTATTGTTTTTCTTCTTTAATTGTTGATCGATGAGTCACTCAATTTAGAAATTGAGATCACGACTTCGCTCTCAGTGCATGTTCCCTATAGGATGTTTATTGTTTTTCTTCTTTAATTGTTGATCGATGAGTTACTCAATTTAGAAATTGAGAACACGACTTCGCTCTCATTGCATGTTCCCTATAGGATAGTTTTGATAAGCTTCCTTTAACATGTTAATTAAGGTAGGGTTTTCCTTTATCCTCAACCTTAGAATCAATCATTGTATGATAACACTGGAGATAGTGCTAGGCTAGTTTCCCTTAGATGTTTTTCCTTCCTTTACATTTTGCATCTTAAAACAAAAATTGTTTTCATGGCAAATCATAAAATACTTCTAATAAACTCAAACCCTACTTCAAGGTAAAAGATACAAATCAATCTTATTTGTTTGTGCGCCTCTTGGCTTTGTTTTTAAACCTTGTAGCCGATGTCTCGCCATCGCATACTTTTTTGAAGCCGATGTTTCACCATCGCACATGTTTGTTATCCTACTTTGCTTCTCAATATCATTGTTAGGTGTGATGTTTTGTCATCCGATTTATTGATGTTTCGCCATCTTTACCATGATACTTTACTACCTTTGAATCCGATGTTTCGCCATCGCACATGTTTATTATCCCACTTTGATTCTCAATATCATTGTTAGGTGTGATGTTTTGCCATCCGTTTTATTGATGTTTCGCTGTCTTTTCCATGATATCTTGTTATCTTTTAGCCGATGTTTCGCCATCGCACATGTTTTTTATCCTACTTTGATTCTCAATATCATTGTTAGGTGTGATGTTTTGCCATCCGTTTTATTGATGTTTCTCCGTCTTTGCCATGATATCTTGTTATCTTTTAGCCGATATTTCGTCATTGCAAATGTTTGTTATCCTACTTTGATTCTCAATATCATTGTTAGGTGTGATGTTTTGTCATCTGTTTTATTGATGTCTCTCCATCTTTGCCATGATGCTTTGTTATCTTTTAGCCGATGTTTCGCCATCGCACACTTGTTTGAAGCTGATGTTTCGCCATCACACATGTTTGTTATCCTACTTTGATTCTCAATATCATTGTTAGGTGTAATGTTTTTTCATTTGATGTTTCGTCATCTTTGATATGTTACTATGTTACTATCCAGTCGATGTTGCACCATCTCATTTGTTTGTTGTTTTATTTTATGTTTTGTCATCTTGGCTGTTTTTGTTGTCTTAACTAAAAAACACAAACCAACCAAAATATGTAAGTCGAACTACGGCTTCTCTGATTCCTTAAAAGGGATACGTAGGCATTGGGGTAGGGCCCGATCGAGCACAACTTTTTATTTTCCCTACATTGTTTTCTTTTCTTTCGCATGCATTCCCTTTTAAGTTTTAAGCCATAGACATAGGATTTGACCACACCCATTAGATTAGACAACAAGAGTGGATACCGTAGAGTACTACGGGCGTGTAGGGTGCTAATACCTTCCCCTCGCGTAACAGACTCCCTTACCCGATCTCTCGGTCGAAAGACCGTGATTTCTCCCTTTTCAGGTTTTCTCGATGTTTACCTTTCCCTTTCGACGGGATAAAAGACGTTCGGTGGCGACTTCATTGATGTTTCATTACATCCAGATGACAGGTCTGGCCGGGTGGTTTCAGCTGTCTAAGGCATAGGACAAAATTTCCGTGTTTTTAAAATGCACTTTTAGCAGTGCTTTTGATAAGAAGCGTTGTCTTAGGTGTTCTGTCTAATCTTATTTTTGGCGTAGTGAGGACACGCTTCGAATTCAGACTATTGCAATTTATGTTTTTATTTGTTTATAAGTGAAAACTAAATGATCTATTTCTTCTGTTTCCTTAATAATCGAGGCATAATATAATTAGATTTTACTCTAAAAGTAATCATTAAACATATTTTATCCTAATTCTAACTTACATGTTGTCGCTCCAAACTAGTATGCATCATTCTTTGGGATGGATTGCAAGACATAAAAAAATCTTCAATGTTCTTCTATCCTTGAACAAAACATTTTTTTTGCCCTTGCAATCTATCTCACATAATGGTATTGATTTTGTATTTTTTGAATAACTCCCTATTAAAAATGTTAGAAAAGTTATATATGATAGATTGCAAGTGCAAAAATTATTCACACTTCCAAGATAAACAAAGAAGGTTGTTCAACCTCTGAAAAGATATATGCAACAAAATCTGAAATTGTAGCGATGATGATGAATCTAGATTTTTTTAATATTCTCTGTAAACAATGTATGTTTTAAAAATATATATTATTCACCTCATTTTTCTTCTAAAATCGAGGGGATTACTTGTTTTATTTTATTTTTATATTTAAAATATAAAATATGTTTCCCCTCTGTTTTTTCAAAAACTGAGGGAATATGTTACACAGTTACAACATCGAATCTCTACCCTATATTCTTAAAGCAACAACACTGAAGATATTGCCAAGACATCAATCCATAATAAACTCTCTACATCCATCATTCTATATCTTTCTTATGAAAGCATTTGCCTGGGTAACATTTACTCAAGATATTTTGGAACGTAAAGCTTGAAAAAGTTCTCAATCGTAAATTGCAAGTGCAGAAAAAACATTTCCAATGTTTGGAACTGATAACTCCTTACTTGGAGCAGATACTCTTTAGAAGTTGATTGCATGCAATCCATATTTTAAATCAAATATGTGTTGTTCTCCGAGAACAACAATTACTATGATAACATTGCATTTGTTGTAATAATGTAATTTAATATTTTATGTAAACAATGTAATGTTAAAAAAATCTTATAAACCTTTTACCTCGTTTTTGCAAGAAATCGAGGGTATAATTTTTGTGTGATAATTGAGGATATTGATCATCGTCCTTAAACAAATATGAGTCGTCCATTTCACAAGTATCAACACTCAAGACACTTCCATTAGTGACTTATGTGAAACCTAACAGAAGTCTATTATAAAAGTATTCTGAATATCAATAGTTGTTAATGAAACATATAACGTGAAAACATTGAAGCGAAAAAAACTTGGTAAATTTCTCTATGATGGATTTCAAGAGCAAGAAATAAATTGGGTTTAAGGTTTGTGTTCTTCAATAATCATTTTTATGGCGTTATTCAATAATCACATATTTATTCATTTAACTAACCCATTTCTTGTTTTACATCAGAAACAAATAAATTTGAAAGGGATCTATGATATATTGCACCCAATATTTTCTTTTATTCGATATTTCAATGAAGCAGAGGTCCAACATTTGATTTTCACCAGCAGTGATGACAATGAATCAGATTCTCATATATATATATATATATATATATATATATATATATATATATATATATATATATATATATATATATATATATTCTTTGTAAACATTGTAATATTATGGATAAACAATTCATTTATTAATATTCTATAGTTTGTAACGATATTAAAAATATATATATCAATTTTATGCCTTGGTTTATTGATAAACCGAGAGGTTTGATGCGCTACTTTTGAAAATATTAAAACTGCAGTGCTCAGGGTTCGAACTCACGTGCATAAGCATTTTCTCCTTGATGTTTTAAAAACTGAGGTGTTAAGTTGATACTTTTTATAACTCCCTTCGTTACCTTGCTTCTTTAGCCGGGGTTAAATGAATTTTGCGTTCAAGGTGAAATGTTTTAATTTTGTAGTAGTGCTAGATTCAATGTGCTTACTCCTTCCATGCAGAATTGGATTCTTTGCAAGATTAATGGCTGACTTATTGTCAATTAGCAGCACCAAAGGTTTCTTCACTTTGACCTCGATCTCTTCCAGCATAGATCTGATCGAAATTTCTTGACATGCAACATAAGATCCTGCTATATTTTTAGCCTCACACGATGACAATGCCACTACAGATTACTTTCTTTAGCACCATGAGATTGGGGCACCAAATACTTTAAAGAAGTAACCAACCATGCCTCTCTGATCTTCCTTATCTCCACACCAATCACATCGAAATAGAATTCAACAGTTTATTAATCATTTTAAATATATTAGGATTTTTCTTATAGCCTTCATGTGTGACACTCTTGTTTCACCCATGTATCTTCTCTCTAATCCGACTGTGAAACTTATATCAAGTCGATTGTTGCACACATATCTCATAGATCCCACAATTTGTCTGAACAAAGTAGCATCGACCTTGTCCTCCTCTCCATGTTTCTCCAATTTCAAGTTTGGTTCGATAAGTGAAGATACAAGATTTGAATCATCCATTATGAATCTCTTGAGTATCTCTTTAACATATTTCCTTTGATGTAACACCATACATTTCTTCTACATTTGGAATTCCATGCCTAGGAAATAAGACAAGTTTTCTAGATCCAATATTTCAAATTCTTTCATCATTAGCTCTTTGAACTTCAACAAGTTCTCCAAGCTATTTCTAATTACCAACAAGTCATTGACATATAGGCACATGATTGTTATATTTTATGCCACAACCAGAACATAGACACCATATCATACTTGCACTTTATGAATCCCAATTCGATTAAGTATGAGTCGGTCTTCTTGTTCCATGCCCTAAGTGCTTGTTTGACTCTATAGAGAACTTTGTGAAACTTATACACTTTCTTGCTTCATATATCCTCATCTTCATTCAACAATATTAATCACCATCCTTAGAAATACATAAATATGTTTGATTTTACTGTAAATAAACTAAACCTTACACCATAGTCAAATTCTCTACCATCGTTCTCATTAACAAAATCTTCTCTTTACAAAACAAAATCCTATAACCTCTAATATCACCTTCACACACCATGCTTCACAACACCAAAACATGCTTCTCACTAATAGCACAACATTGACACAGACACACACACAAATAATACTAAATTCAAAATTGTGTAAAAACAAAGATGAAGAGAAAACCAGAGAAAAGGTGGAAGAAGATCCGCGACAAATCTTGTCGACACCGGACCATCAACCTCCTCCCTCCACCATTCCGCATCATCGTCCCCATTTTGAAACCGTCGCACCTCCCTGGCCTTGCTAGATCCTCCGCCGGTAAATTTTCCTTCATATGCTTCCTTCGTTTTTGTCTTGAATGTATTGATTTAATTGAGAATGAAGCTTGGATATGTATATGTTATTTTCTATGATTTTATTAGTGGACAATTTAATAATCAATTCGAGAGAATAGAGAGGCTGGAAGAAGATGATTTATCGTTATGTGATTTTGGATTTTATTTCTTCTATTTTAATGTGTTGGTGTTTTTGATTTTTTATTTTATTTTAATAAATGCCAAGTGTCACTTTGCTATTGGAATTTGTTGTTGAAAAAGTCATACTTTTATAATGTTTATTAATATAAGAAAATGTTGGTGAAAGAACGATGCCACCAATACGCATACTGACTTGTTCTCCTCTTGCATTTTTTTAGTTTTTTTTTTATTTCTTAATCATAATTTAAATTAGAGCAATATTAAGGTTTTCTCACCTTGGGCCTAATTTAGGCCCTTTTACATTTAGCACCTTTCATTTTAATTCTCACCTCTTTTTATTTATTAATTTATTTAATTTTAGTAATTAATTTAGTTTAGTTAATTAAAATATTCAAATACAAAAATATCATGTACTTAATTTCAAGTTCATTTTTAATTAAGAAAATTCAAATGTTTTACAAATAATACGATGGGTGGATTTTACATCCACCACATCCTCGAATATCGATTGGTCGACACATCGCCTACCGACTTATTATTCAAAATAAAACAATTAAAATCCATGCAATTCACCAAATTACTACATCCGTAAGTGACACGTGGCCAATATCTGGCCACGTGATGAGGAGACTATATCAGACTCCTTCGCTCTACGTCTAAAAAATACTCAAACAAACATCAAATAATTTTTTGTAATAAATTAATTCAACATTAATTTTCGAAAAAGGAATATGAATATATTTGAATCAACTGCGCACTTGGTCTACCAAAATTCTCTATTCACACTCTTAGGCCACGTATGCGGGAAATTCAAATATATTTCTACAACCCAAAAAAAACACAAACACCGCGAACTACGAAAATGAGACTCTGATTCCTCCTAAGGAGGATACGTAGGCATACAATCAAAAATCGTTGCGAGTCCCACTAACTAAAATTCAAACCCTTTTCCCTTATTAATAATAATTACCCTGATTCTTAAAAATAATGCTTCTAAACCTAGTATCCTTGTGAACAAGGTAGATAAGGGGTGCCTAACACCTTCCCCTCATCTAGAACTGAGTCCAAATCTAGAATCTCTGAATTTTAGGGTTATTCCTTTATACTCCCTTCCTTTAGGATAAAAATTAAGGGTGGCGACTCTGATTTAATAACCAGTTGCAACAGCTGGCGACTCTGCTGGGGACTCAACCCTAGGTTTAGAAGCCTCAACTTTAGGTTTTAGGGTTTTTCTTTATTTTTGGGTTTTATTCTTTCCTGTTTAATTATTTATTTATTTTCTTGCTTATTTTTTATTATTCATTATACTTATATATCTGTGGTGGGATTTATAATTTTGCAAAAAAATTATTCTCAAAAACCTTAGAAAGAAGGTTCGTCTATTAGCCAAGGGGTTACATCAACCCTATGAGTTTATGTGACGACTTCGCCTAGAGTCGGTGGAACTCCACAAAAGGAATACCTCTCGAGAGACATCCTCTTGGGAAGTAGGACTTTGGAATGATACCTATGACTCTTTGTACGACCTTTAAACCAGAAACTCATGATAAGACCTTTCATGACCTAGAGACGAAAGTTTCGGTCTGTAAAGAGACTCTGCTTAAGGGAGACCCTTATGCCTTTCCCTCTAGTGTCATTCATGATACCCTTAAGAAAGCCACCTTATGGGGAGGATAGAATATATGTAGGCCAATACTAAGAACCTACCTTATAAGGATACCTTTCACAAATCCCACTACAATCTGCAAGGGTTATCCCTTTATTCACTACTATCTCTAGCCCGCAGGGCTTCCGTCTTTATCATCATCCATGTCCTGTAGGGACTCCTCGTTGTCTTTCATTAGGCCATAATCCTAAAAAATTCCTGCCTATCTCAATCTCTGGGATAATGTAGGACGTCATCAAATCTATGTCTTTTATCATCCTCGTCCATAAGGAGTCCCTGTCTGTCTCAATTTCTGAGTCAGAGTAGGATATCATCATCCACCATCATATTGCGACTACGTCGCATTGCATATCCATGAAACTTTTTTGCATACCTAAAAGCGAAAAATGTTTTTGCATACCCATGCATTTTCGTACATTCATACATTTTCATTTCATGCATTTCCACCTTCGCCCTTATCCAACTATCATCCATTTGCTAGTCAATTTCTTGATACTCGCCAACAAACTTAAGAAAGTCTGAAACTGTGGAAGAAGGAGATTATATACGAGAAACTCAATGGAGCTTGGTCCTACAAGTCTTATTGGAGAGAGAAGGCAGCCCTTCACCATGACAACTACATGCCTACACAATGCCTCAAATGCCACTACCATTGGTGATCCCTCTACATCAAGAGAAATTGTCCTATCAACAAAATAAGTATGCCCAAGAAAAGTCAAGGGTCATCCCCATGATCTTACAAGTCCAAGAACTATGAAGCATCTCCTAAAGTCAGTGGATCAACAAGAAGACTTATCTCTACATCATTAGGCTTTTATCATTTCAAATTGTAATATCTTTCTTGCTGAGTGTTATTTATCATAAACTTTGTACTCTTTGGTCAAGTAATTTTAATAAAATAAGCATGCATGTTTTTGAAATCGATTCATTCCACGAATAATCAATGACTTTCCATTTCACTCTTCTTTTCCATTTTTAAATTAACAAACTTCGATGGAGAATGATGAAAATACAAAAATAATCGAATTTTGCTGACGTATGCTTTTTAATAGTAAGGCTTAGCTGACGATGTAAGCATTATTTCAATCCCTAGACAATGGAGATATAAGGAGATAATCTGTAGTTAACCCCCTCGAGCCAGAAGTCGGAGTTCTTTCTATTTTCTAAAAAAAACCTTAATCTTAACCAGGGGCAGGGTAGATTTCAATTAATTCAAAGATGCATTCATATCCCAGGAGAATCAAAACAATCTAAGCAAAGGTTCAAGCATATCTCTTTCCTCGATACATCATTGAGAAAACAACCTAAGCAGATATTCGAGCATATCATTTTCCCCGTGTTCATCACCCAAGATTGAGGAATCAATAAAAATAAAGTCCAAGACACCCTTCTTCCTCAATCAAGATCGAAGAAATGATGAAGATGAAGCTTACAACAATCAGCATGGTAGTCACAAATTTTCAAAAGAAAAAAAAAGAAATTCAAAAATATAGAGAAAGCCCACTAAGTCAAAGAAAATCAATACTTGACTTAGGTAAAAATTAAGGCATCCCAATGGATCTAAGAAAAGAATTCAAAAAAAATGGTCCATGCAAAAATAAGGGATTGAAAACAATAAACTGAAGAACAATCTTGTGACTGCCACCTTAAGAACCATCAAGGCTTCTCATCAACGCTTGGATCTTGTCAACGCTTGGATCTTATTAATGCTCATATCTTATCAATGCTTTTCATCGGCACTTGGATCTTTGCCTACGCTTCTCATCATCTGCGCGACTACAAAACTTCTCTTGGGGATTAAACACATTCGTTGGATTAATTGAACTTAGGATTGGAGAACATCAAGGAGAATGGGGTGGGCTAAATTAATTTTGAGCCTTATATATTTTGTTTCTTAAACCACGAACCATGGCCACGTTACAACCTTTAAAAGTCCTAATTGAGGCTAGGTTCACTATGAAATCATATTCAGCAAGATTTATGTTAAATTGACTCCTATGTTTGTTAAAATCATTTCTAACTACTTCACTTATTTGAATATTCATCTTCTAATCTTCCATTTCTTTTCAAATAATCCATTTCAAGAATGTGCATGTGCATCAAACAGAATTACTTTTTCGAAATGTACAATTTTATCTGAGAATAAATACTTAGCATCAAAGAGATTTCAAGAAGGTCTGATCAAAGGCCATCCTTTCAAAGAAGCTCCTAACTGGGGAAAAAGCACCTAAGGGGATCCCTATAAACAAGGGCATAAACTAATGATCATAGGGGTATATAACATGAAGATATTGTTGACAAGATGTGAGCATTCCGAGGTTCAATCAATTTGGATCAAATTTCAAAGCATTGTTCAATTAGGGGCATACCCTTCAAAGAAACACTCCTTAGTCAAGTCATATCACAACAGGGTATGACTTTGTTTCCTCATGTTAAGATGTTTCTCAAGGAATTGATGATCAGTGGAAGTTTTCCAAGAATTAAATGTTAGGGCAGTACGTATCAAGTTCATCCTACTGCACGTAGGGTCCAAATTCTTCAAGCAACTTTGAGTACAAACTTTTCAAAGCTTCAAATACTTGGGGCAACCTATGACAAGTTCATGGCAAGGTCTAAGGTCCTTCTAAGGATACTTCCTCTGGATCTTGGAGATTGAGGGGCATGTCTTTCAAAATTCGAATGTTGGGGCAAACCACTGCGAGGCTCGATCAAAAAAGAAGTTGATACAAAAGGGTCCATCAAAGCCAAGCATTTTTAAAGAGTATTTTAATCAGGGGCATAATGCAAAATATTAGGGTCATTCACATTATGATCAAACTTTTTCCAAGCTCATATTAAAGATAATCTCCTCCAGGACCCTACCAACAAATTAGGAAAAATAGTCCATACAAAAGCAAGCTCTCTTCATACTTTCACAAACCTCCGGTAGACCTCTCTTCTACGTCAGCAATCTTCGAGTTTGAAAAAAGTATCAGGGAATCATGCAAGCACAACACTCAACCATAATGTGACAAGCAACCTTGTTGCATAAACAAACCTCCATCCTTTAATCATCCACAACCCATCACAGGGGCACCATTCAAAAAATATCCAATTCATAATCATAAAGCATAAGGCTGCATAAATCATGCATTAGGGCTCCTAGATCCAAAACCAAGCCATACTATCATCTCATTCATCTATGCATTCCAACAGCATGGGTCGAGCGTATCTCAAAAAGCCTAACTACGCATTCGCCTTTCAAAGTCCAACATCCATTTACATATATCCAAGTCATTCATCACATTTCATGCATCAATCAATCATTACGTACATCAATCAATCATCATATTTAATGCGTCAATCAATCATTACATACATCAATCAATTCATACGTCAATCAATCATTACATACATCAATCAATCATTACATGCATCAATCAATCATTACATTCCATGCACCAATCAAATTTGCACGCATAGCATGAAACCTCGTTTTATGTGAAGGCAATCATCATCCGCAATCAAGCTACCAATTCTACATAGAATCTCAACAGTAGATTCCTTGGAAATCTTGGCAGCAGATTTCCCATTAAGAGCCTCACATCAAGCATGATGTACGCAAAATCTCAAGATCATTTGCAACATTTAGTGCATCTAACATACATAAACACCAAAGAGGATTTGATAAATCATCAAAGTTTATTCTGGTTAAAAGAACAGCGAAGGAAAATCCATGCCTACACCCATGTCCACGCCAATTTCTATGCACATGCCTACGTCTACGACTACGCCAATGTCCATGTCCCCGTCCATGACCAAGCCTATTTCCACGTCCACACCTACGTCCACGCCTATTTCTACGCACATGCCTACGTCCACGACTACAGCAACGTCCACGTCCATACCTACGCATGCGTCTACGATACAGACATTAAGATCTCGCAAACATCTCTCACCAAATCCAAATCCACTTAGAGATACAATAAGGGCAGACAACACTGTCGAGGAGTTGGTGACTACGAGAACCCAATTGGTTTACCAAAAAAAATATCGATCAAAAGCATACACATACAAACATTTGGGGTATACATCACACTCGAATAACGTATCAGTTTAGGACATTATGTATACGTGGCATCTTGCAAAGCTACTCTGGTTAAGATGGAAAATTCTTGGGGTTCATCTTTAGTAGGCTTATTTGCGCGAACTATTAGTTCAAACTATAAAGTGATTTGGGGTTCATTTTCTCCATGTTGATAATGGTCGAGACGACACGACTAATATCATCGCAAATTTGGGGTTTATTTTCTTCATGTTGATAATGGTCGAGACGACACGACCAATATCATCATGAATTTGGGGTTCATTTTCTTCATGTTGATAATGGTTGAGACGACACGACCAATATCATCATGAATTTGGGGTTCATTTTCTTCATGTTGATAATGGTTGAGACGACACGACCAATATCATCATGAATTTAGGGTTCATTTTCTTCATGTTGATAATGGTTGAGACGACACGAACAATATCATCATGAATTTGGGGTTCATTTTCTTCATGTTGATAATGGTTGAGATGACACGACCAATATCATCATGAATTTGGGGTTCATTTTCTTCATGTTGATAATGGTTGAGACGACACGACCAATATCATCATGAATTTGGGGTTTATTTTCTTCATGTTGATAATGGTTGAGACGACACGACCAATATCATCATTAATTTGGGGTTCATTTTCTTCATGTTGATAATGGTTGAGACGACACGACCAATATCATCATGAATTTGGGGTTCATTTTCTTCATGTTGATAATGGTTGAGACGACACGACCAATATCATCATGAATTTGGGGTTCATTTTCTTCATGTTGATAATGGTCGAGACGACACGACCAATATCATCATGAATTTGGGGTTCATTTTCTTCATGTTGATAATGGTTGAGACGACACGACCAATTTCATCATGAATTTGGGGTTCATTTTCTTCATGTTGATAATGGTCGAGACGACACGACCAATATCATCATGAATTTGGGGTTCATTTTCTTCATGTTGATAATGGTTGAGACGACACGACCAATATCATCATGAATTTGGGGTTCATTTTCTTCATGTTGATAATGGTTGAGACGACACGACCAATATCATCATGAATTTGGGGTTCATTTTCTTCATGTTGATAATGGTTGAGACGACACGACCAATATCATCATGAATTTGGGGTTTATTTTCTTCATGTTGATAATGGTTGAGACGACACGACCAATATCATCATGAGTTTGAGATTTATTTTCTTCATGTTGATAATGGTTGAGACGACATGACCAATATCATCATGAATTTGGGGTTCATTCTCTTCATGTTAATAATGGTTGAGACGACACGACCAATATCATCATGGATTTGGGGTTTATTTTCTTCATGTTGATAATGGTTGAGACGACACGACCAATATCATCATGAGTTTGGGATTTATTTTCTTCATGTAGATGGTTACGGTTGAGACGACACAACTAACCTCATCAGTGAATTTTGGGTTCCTTTGCTTTAAATCTAGTATATCTCGTTTGGTTATCGAATTTTGGTTGAGACGATGCAACCAACATCGTCATTCCAATTTCTACATATCTGGTTTCAAGCCTATTTCAATTATATATCCCCTAGGTTGTGATGGATATGCGAATCTTCAAGGTTATATTATTCATCCCCTAGGTTGCGGTGGATAATGTAAGCCCATCCCTGTTGTCTTTTATCCCCTAGGTTGTGATAAATGCACAGGTTCATCCTCGTACTGTTTACTCCCTAGGTTGTAGTAAACATAACTAAATTTGTGTAAATCCATTGCATCAGTCTCCATGCAGCAATGTGTTATCAAGCTTTATGATTATTCATCCCCTAGGTTGCGATGAATATACAAAATTGACGTCACAAATTTACTATATTAGTCTCCCAGCATTAGTAAATCATCTTTTTAAACTCGTACCATTTACCTCCTAGGTTATGGTAAATAAGCAAAATCTTACGATCTTTCAGATACCGACGAGTTATCTGCATTGTCGAGTCTTAATTCTAACCCACTTTGGTCCAAACGCTGGTAAGATGATACATCATCATCTATGCCTATCATTCATACTCATAAGAATGTTGTACAACGTATTCTTATATTAGCTCGGACAAATCTTGGGGTTTTCCAATATTTAATAAACTTCTGATTAAACGCGCGAGACCTGCGTATTCTCACACTATTCAATCGAAAGATGATTAAATAGGGGCAGCTGTCATATCCCAAATTTTCCCACCCTTTATTTCAACAGTAAAAAATATTTTAATTATTGATTTTAAAATATCATTTTATTTTTATAAAATATTCACTTCCAAACCTGTTTAAAAATATAATGATTTATTTCAGATCATTTGTATTTTTGAATAAATAAATATTCCCATACATTTCATATACTTTCAATTGAGTTTATTTACAAATGAGTAACATAGCACAATTGGTAAAAGATGAAGCTTACAAATATAAGGTTGCGGTTTCAAATCTCTTGTGCCGCACTTTCAACATTTTCTATTTTTTTCTATTTTTTGTCACTAATTTTCTTTCCTTTTAAATTGGTGTTTCTTATTGGCCATTTGATGTCAATTTGTGTCACACTTTATTTTTGATTGGTCAAATTTGTCTTATTTCCAATTTGGATGGTTTTTTCATCTATAAATAGGACATGTTTTTCACACTTCTAGATCATCCACAATTTTGTAACATCACTCATACTCACAATTCCACACTCTTTCTTTTCAAATTTTCTTTTCAAAAAAACCTTTGGTGTTACGATTTTTTTTAGTGTTATTGTGTTATTTTGGCTGATGATTGTATATGAGGCTCCTTTTTATTTTAATTTGTTTACACCAAATGATGAACATGATGGTGGTTCCTTTTAAATTTATTGGTTGTTTCTACCATATGAATATATTGTTTGATAATTGTTTGTTTAATTATATTTTGTACTAACCTTTTGTAGAGGCCAATTTTTACACATCAATCTCTCATTCACGGTGAAATTTACATTACTACACATTAGAGCAAAAAATCGCATTAAATCAATTTATGTTTACTGATTATGTTCTTATTAATACTACCTTTATATACAAATCTTTTTTATATACTAATACTCTTATGTAATTACTAATTTTTCTTACATTATCAAACCCAAAATCATAGTACACCATCATCATCTTTTCAAGATCATGTGAATAACATCTTGCTTCATATATCCTCATCTTCATTCAACAATATTAATCACCATCCTTAGAAATACATAAATATGTTTGATTTTACTGTAAATAAACTAAACCTTACACCATAGTCAAATTCTCTACCATCGTTCTCATTAACAAAATCTTCTCTTTACAAAACAAAATCCTATAACCTCTAATATCACCTTCACACACCATGCTTCACAACACCAAAACATGCTTCTCACTAATAGCACAACATTGACACAGACACACACACAAATAATACTAAATTCAAAATTGTGTAAAAACAAAGATGAAGAGAAAACCAGAGAAAAGGTGGAAGAAGATCCGCGACAAATCTTGTCGACACCGGACCATCAACCTCCTCCCTCCACCATTCCGCATCGTCGTCCCCATTTTGAAACCGTCGCACCTCCCTGGCCTTGCTAGATCCTCCGCCGGTAAATTTTCCTTCATATGCTTCCTTCGTTTTTGTCTTGAATGTATTGATTTAATTGAGAATGAAGCTTGGATATGTATATGTTATTTTCTATGATTTTATTAGTGGACAATTTAATAATCAATTCGAGAGAATAGAGAGGCTGGAAGAAGATGATTTATCGTTATGTGATTTTGGATTTTATTTCTTCTATTTTAATGTGTTGGTGTTTTTGATTTTTGATTTTATTTTAATAAATGCCAAGTGTCACTTTGCTATTGGAATTTATTGTTGAAAAAGTCATACTTTTATAATGTTTATTATTATAAGGGAATATTGGTGAAAGAACAAAATTGGGATGCCACCAATACGCATACTGACTTGTTCTCCTCTTGCATTTTTTTAGTTTTTTTTTATTTCTTAATCATAATTTAAATTAGAGCAATATTAAGGTTTTCTCACCTTGGGCCTAATTTAGGCCCTTTTACATTTAGCACCTCTCATTTTAATTCTCACCTCTTTTTATTTATTAATTTATTTAATTTTAGTAATTAATTTAGTTTAGTTAATTAAAATATTCAAATACAAAAATATCATGTACTTAATTTCAAGTTCATTTTTAATTAAGCAAATTCAAATGTTTTACAAATAATACGATGGGTGGATTTTACATCCACCACATCCTCGAATATCGATTGGTCGACACATCGTCTACCGACTTATTATTCAAAATAAAACAATTAAAATTCATGCAACTCACCAAATTACTACATCCGTAAGTGACACGTGGCCAATATCTGGCCACGTGATGAGGAGGCTATATCAGACTCCTTCGCTCTACGTCTAAAAAATACTCAAACAAACATCAAATAATTTTTTGTAATAAATTAATTCAACATTAATTTTCGAAAAAGGAATATGAATATATTTGAATCAACTGTGCACTTGGTCTACCAAAATCCGTTATTCACACTCTTAGGCTACGTATGCGGGAAATTCAAATATATTTCTACAACCCAAAAAAAACACAAACACCGCGAACTACGAAAATGAGACTCTGATTCCTCCTAAGGAGGATACGTAGGCATACGATCAAAAATCGTTGCGAGTCCCACTAACTAAAATTCAAACCCTTTTCCCTTATTAATAATAATTACCCTGATTCTTAAAAATAATGCTTCTAAACCTAGTATCCTTGTGAACAAGGTTGATAAGGGGTGCCTAACACCTTCCCCTCGTCTAGAACTGAGTCCAAATCTAGAATCTCTGAATTTTAGGGTTATTCCTTTATACTCCCTTCCTTTAGGATAAAAATTAAGGGTGGCGGCTCTGATTTAAAAACCAGTTGCAACATCTTGTTCTTGGCATATTTGATAGTCTATGCAGGATGTGTATATGTGATTATGAATGCCATACATTGCCCATGGGATCTGTTCATATCTGATAATCTCATTACTTACATCCTGATGGCGTAATTTCTGACTTGATTTATCTGCTGATGCCAGTTTGCTTGAATTTCTCTGGGTTTCTTTTATTCTTGTTCAGTTGCTACGGATAGTTATCTGTTTGGTATTGCAATACTTCCTTTCTTCTATTTTCATGTTGTATAGTTCCATGTTGCATGATGGGATCTCCGTTGCTGATATATGTCAGGAGACCCTCTGTTTTTGTTTGATACATGTGTTGTGTTTGTTTCTTCATTTGTTGATCGATAAGTCACTCAATTTAGAAATTGAGATCACGACTTCGCTCTCAGTGCGTTTTCCCTATAGGATGTTTATTGTTTTTCTTCTTTAATTGTTGATCGATGAGTCACTCAATTTAGAAATTGAGATCACGACTTCGCTCTCAGTGCATGTTCCCTATAGGATGTTTATTGTTTTTCTTCTTTAATTGTTGATCGATGAGTCACTCAATTTAGAAATTGAGATCACGACTTCGCTCTCATTGCATGTTCCCTATAGGATAGTTTTGATAAGCTTCCTTTAACATGTTAATTAAGGTAGGATTTTCCTTTATCCTCAACCTTAGAATCAATCATTGTATGATAACACTGGAAATAGTGCTAGGCTAGTTTCCCTTAGATGTTTTTCCTTCCTTTACATTTTGCATCTTAAAACAAAAATTGTTTTCATGGCAAATCATAAAATACTTCTAATAAACTCAAACCCTACTTCAAGGTAAAAGATACAAATCAATCTTATTTGTTTGTGTGCCTCTTGGCTTTATTTTTAAACCTTGTAGCCGATGTCTCGCCATCGCATACTTTTTTGAAGCCGATGTTTCACCATCGCACATGTTTGTTATCCTACTTTGATTCTCAATATCATTGTTAGGTGTGATGTTTTGTCATCCGATTTATTGATGTTTCTCCATCTTTACCATGATACTTTACTACCTTTGAAGCCGATGTTTCGCCATCGCACATGTTTATTATCCCACTTTGATTCTCAATATCATTGTTAGGTGTGATGTTTTGCCATCCGTTTTATTGATGTTTCGCTGTCTTTTCCATGATATCTTGTTATCTTTTAGCCGATGTTTCGCCATCGCACATGTTTTTTATCCTACTTTGATTCTCAATATCATTGTTAGGTGTGATGTTTTGCCATCCGTTTTATTGATGTTTCTCCGTCTTTGCCATGATATCTTGTTATCTTTTAGCCGATATTTCGTCATTGCAAATGTTTGTTATCCTACTTTGATTCTCAATATCATTGTTAGGTGTGATGTTTTGTCATCTGTTTTATTGATGTCTCTCCATCTTTGCCATGATTCTTTGTTATATTTTAGCCGATGTTTCACCATCGCACACTTGTTTGAAGCCGATGTTTCGCCATCACACATGTTTGTTATCTTACTTTGATTCTCAATATCATTGTTAGGTGTAATGTTTTTTCATTTGATGTTTCGTCATCTTTGATATGTTACTATGTTACTATCCATTCGATGTTGTACCATCTCATTTGTTTGTTGTTTTATTTTATGTTTTGTCATCTTGGCTGTTTTTGTTGTCTTAACTAAAAAACACAAACCAACCAAAATATGTAAGTCGAACTACGACTTCTCTGATTCCTTAAAAGAGTACATAGGCATTGGGGTAGGGCCCGATCGAGCACAACTTTTTATTTTCCCTACATTGTTTTCTTTTATTTCGCATGCATTCCCTTTTCAGTTTTAAGCCATAGACATAGGATTTGACCACACCCATTAGATTAGACAACAAGAGTGGATACCGTAGAGTACTACGGGCGTGTAGGGTGCTAATACCTTCCCCTCGCGTAACAGACTCCCTTACCCGATCTCTCGGTCGAAAGACCGTGATTTCTCCCTTTTCAGGTTTTCTCAATGTTTACCTTTCCCTTTCGACGGGATAAAAGACGTTCAGTGGCGACTTCATTGATGTTTCATTACACCCAGATGACAGGTCTGGCCGGGTGGTTTCAGCTGTCTAAGGCATAGGACAAAATTTCCGTGTTTTTAAAATGCACTTTTAGCAGTGCTTTTGATAAGAAGCGTTGTCTTAGGTGTTCTGTCTAATCTTATTTTTGGCGTAGTGAGGACACGCTTCGAATTCAGACTATTGCAATTTATGTTTTTATTTGTTTATAAGTGAAAACTAAATGATCTATTTCTTCTGTTTCCTTAATAATCGAGGCATAATATAATTAGATTTTACTCTAAAAGTACTCATTAAACATATTTTATCCTAATTCTAACTTACATGTTGTCGCTCCAAACTAGTATGCATCATTCTTTGGGATGGATTGCAAGACATAAAAAAATCTTCAATGTTCTTCTATCCTTGAACAAAACATTTTTTTTGCCCTTGCAATCTATCTCATATAATGGTATTGATTTTGTATTTTTTGAATAACTCCCTATTAAAAATGTTAGAAAAGTTATATATGATAGATTGCAAGTGCAAAAATTATTCACACTTCCAAGATAAACAAAGAAGGTTGTTCAACCTCTGAAAAGATATATGCAACAAAATCTGAAATTGTAGCGATGATGATGAATCTAGATTTTTTTAATATTCTCTGTAAACAATGTATGTTTTAAAAATATATATTATTCACCTCATTTTTCTTCTAAAATCGAGGGGATTACTTGTTTTATTTTATTTTTATATTTAAAATATAAAATATGTTTCCCCTCTGTTTTTTCAAAAACTGAGGGAATATGTTACACAGTTACAACATCGAATCTCTACCCTATATTCTTAAAGCAACAACACTAAAGATATTGCCAAGACATCAATCCATAATAAACTCTCTACATCCATCATTCTATATCTTTCTTATGAAAGCATTTGCCTGGGTAACATTTACTCAAGATATTTTGGAACGTAAAGCTTGAAAAAGTTCTCAATCGTAAATTGCAAGTGCAGAAAAAACATTTCCAATGTTTGGAACTGATAACTCCTTACTTGGAGCAGATACTCTTTAGAAGTTGATTGCATGCAATCCATATTTTAAATCAAATATGTGTTGTTCTCCGAGAACAACAATTACTATGATAACATTGCATTTGTTGTAATAATGTAATTTAATATTTTATGTAAACAATGTAATGTTAAAAAAATCTTATAAACCTTTTACCTCGTTTTTGCAAGAAATCGAGGGTATAATTTTTGTGTGATAATTGAGGATATTGATCATCGTCCTTAAACAAATATGAGTCGTCCATTTCACAAGTATCAACACTCAAGACACTTCCATTAGTGATTTATGTGAAACCTAACAGAAGTCTATTATAAAAGTATTCTGAATATCAATAGTTGTTAATGAAACATATAACGTGAAAACATTGAAGCGAAAAAAACTTGGTAAATTTCTCTATGATGGATTACAAGAGCAAGAAATAAATTGGGTTTAAGGTTTGTGTTCTTCAATAATCATTTTTATGGCGTTATTCAATAATCACATATTTATTCATTTAACTAACCCATTTCTTGTTTTACATCAGAAACAAATAAATTTGAAAGGGATCTATGATATATTGCACCCAATATTTTCTCTTATTCGACATTTCAATGAAGCAGAGGTCCAACATTTGATTTTCACCAGCAGTGATGACAATGAATCAGATTCTCATATATATATATATATATATATATATATATATATATATATATATATATATATATATATATATATATATATATATATATATATATATATATATATATATATATATATATATATATATATATATATATATATATATATATATATATATATATATATATATATATATATATATATATATATATATATATATATATATATATATATATATATATATATATATATTCTTTGTAAACATTGTAATATTATGGATAAACAATTCATTTATTAATATTCTATAGTTTGTAACGATATTAAAAAAATATATATCAATTTTATGCCTTGGTTTATTGATAAACCGAGAGGTTTGATGCGCTACTTTTGAAAATATTAAAACTGCAGTGCTCAGGGTTCGAACTCACGTGCATAAGCATTTTCTCCTTGATGTTTTAAAAACTGAGGTGTTAAGTTGATACTTTTTATAACTCCCTTCGTTACCTTGCTTCTTTAGCCGGGGTTAAATGAATTTTGCGTTCAAGGTGAAATGTTTTAATTTTGTAGTAGTGCTAGATTCAATGTGCTTACTCCTTCCATGCAGAATTGGATTCTTTGCAAGATTAATGGCTGACTTATTGTCAATTAGCAGCACCAAAGGTTTCTTCACTTTGACCTCGATCTCTTCCAGCATAGATCTGATCGAAATTTCTTGACATGCAACATAAGATCCTGCTATATTTTTAGCCTCACACGATGACAATGCCACTACAGATTACTTTCTTTAGCACCATGAGATTGGGGCACCAAATACTTTAAAGAAGTAACCAACCATGCCTCTCTGATCTTCCTTATCTCCACACCAATCACATCGAAATAGAATTCAACAGTTTATTAATCATTTTAAATATATTAGGATTTTTCTTATAGCCTTCATGTGTGACACTCTTGTTTCACCCATGTATCTTCTCTCTAATCCGACTGTGAAACTTATATCAAGTCGATTGTTGCACACATATCTCATAGATCCCACAATTTGTCTGAACAAAGTAGCATCGACCTTGTCCTCCTCTCCATGTTTCTCCAATTTCAAGTTTGGTTCGATAAGTGAAGATACAAGATTTGAATCATCCATTATGAATCTCTTGAGTATCTCTTTAACATATTTCCTTTGATGTAACACCATACATTTCTTCTACATTTGGAATTCCATGCCTAGGAAATAAGACAAGTTTTCTAGATCCAATATTTCAAATTCTTTCATCATTAGCTCTTTGAACTTCAACAAGTTCTCCAAGCTATTTCTAATTACCAACAAGTCATTGACATATAGGCACATGATTGTTATATTTTATGCCACAACCAGAACATAGACACCATATCATACTTGCACTTTATGAATCCTAATTCGACTAAGTATGAGTCGGTCTTCTTGTTCCATGCCCTAAGTGCTTGTTTGACTCTATAGAGAACTTTGTGAAACTTATACACTTTATTCGCTTCCTCCTGAATCAAAAACCCAAGGTGTTGTGTGACACAAACCTCTTCACCTAAGGGGCCATTCAAAAATGCTGACTTCACATCTAAGTGAAATATCGACCATCCTTGCTTGCATGCCAAGGCAACAACCAATCTGGTTGTCTCCAATATTGGAACAGGTGAAAATACTTCATAGTAGTTGAGTCATGCTCTTTAAATAAATCCTCGAGCTACCAATCTCGTCTTATGTCTTTCTATTGACCCATCAACGTTGTGATTCAACTTGAACACCCATTTCACTTTGATAGCTTTTGTATGTGCTGGAAATTTGACTAACTCCCAGGTGTTGTTTATTTCAATTGCTTGTAACTCTCCGACTGTAACAGGATTCCATTTTTTATTCTTTAAATCATATCTATAGTTGATTGGTTCAACACCTGCAAATAAAGCAAAATGAACAAATTCTCTATCTGGTGTGACTTCATCACCACCAGTCACTTCATAGTCTTGAAGTCTTGTTGGACGAACTCTAGTTCGTTGATGTCTTTGGCTTGTGCTAGCCACACCCTCTTCGACTTTGACAGTGTAGGGAATATCAACAATTAGTTTGACTTCAACTAGAATATTTGAAATTTCTTTGACTTTGACTTCATTAGTTTCTTCGTCGAAGCCATAACTCATCAAAGGCTTGTTATTGCATCACCAGAATTCCAATTCCAAGAAGAATTTCCATCAATCATAATTCTTGACTCATCATGATGTTCTCATTAATTGGATTGAACAACCTGTATGTTCCAATTTTATGATATCCTACCAAAATCATAGGTTCACTTTTGTCATCAAGCTTCCTTTTTCTCATATCAGGAACATGCTTGTAACAAATGGAGCCAAACACCTACTGATGACTCACTGATGATCGTTTGTCACTCCACACTTCTTCAGGAACCTTGTTCTTCAACTTCTTGATAGGGGGAACGTGTTTAGATAATTAGCAGTGGTGACTGCTACACCTCATAAGGATTTTGACAGATTTTTCTGCTTCAAGATGCATCTCGCCATATCCCATATGGTTCTGTTTCTTCTTTTTTCAATTACATTATGTTGAAGGGTATATGGATTAATTACCTCATGATCAACACCATGTTCCTCATAAAAATTTCCAAACATCTTGGATATGTATTTTCCACCTCCATGTGTTTGCAGAACTTTGATCTTTTCTCACTCTGGTTTTTTACTAGTATCTTGAATCTCTTAAAGATTTTAAATACTCCGTCCTTTCTCTTGATCACATAGATCTGGAGATTTTGACTATACTCATCTATAAATGAAACAAAATATCTATTTCCACCAATGATATGCTCCTTAAAAGGGCCACATACATCTGAATGTACAACTTCGAGTATGCAGGAGGATCTCATTGGCATTGTAGAAACGAAAGACTTTCTGGATTTCTTTCCTGCTAGGCAACCTTCACGAATTTTGTCAGGAATCTCAAGACTTGGTATACCTATTACCATATCTTGAGTGATTAGTTGATTGAGTGGCCTAAAGTTCAAATCTCCAAACCTCAAATTCCATAACCAACTACTCTCGTGGTCGACAACTATTTTCAAACGTTGTACCTCAGTCGAACTAATCATGGTCTTAAATGTTATGTTCTTCGACAAAGGAGATTTCATAACCAAAGTATCCTGAGTGTTGATTAGTTTCAAAGCTCCATCTTTTATAACCACTGAGAAACCTTTTTCGACCAGTTAACCAATACTCAACAGATTGCATTAAATTCTAGGTATATATTACATCTTTGATCATAGAACTTCTCAATTTCTCCTTTGAATAACTATGTTGTCAGTATATTCTGCTTGAAATGAGCTATTATCTACAAGTTTGACCTTGCTCTTCTTCAACTCGTCGAAATCTGCCAATCACGCCTTTTAACCAGTCATGTGATTTAAGCATCTAGAGTCGAGGAACCGAGTCTTGGATTTGACATGGTTATCTACAATTGTAGCCTTAACTATCATATATTCATAATCATCTAAATCTTGGCGCGCAAGGTTTACTCCTTCATACTTGCCTTTTGTCGATCCTTTGTCTTTCCTGTACCAATAATTCATAGCAAAATGACCCCACTTTTCACAGTTATAGCACTACACACCTTTTTTCTCTTCTATGTATTTTTTAAAGGTGTTTCCTTCTCCTTTTTTTGAGGATTCAGAACCTTTATTATCGACCTTGTGCTTGTGAGGATTTGACCAAGACTTCTTACTCTGAGTCTTGTCTTCTTTACCTTTGAAATTTTTGGAACCACCATGTTTATTCCATGCCTGAGCCTGCAATGCTTGTATAGACTTTTGACCCCTTTCCTTTTGACAATCCTAATCTCATGCGCCTCCAACGAACCAACCAAATCTTCCAGTTTTAGGGTTTCAAGATTGTTGCATTCTTGAATAGCTATGATAACATGATCAAAGTGAGAGATCAACACATGAATTACCTTCTCAATTAGCATATTATCAGTTAGGGTTTCACCACAAGCCTTCATGAGATGGACGAGATTTTGCACCTTCGAGACATAGCCTACAATCTTTTCATCTTTTCCCATTTGCAGTAACTCATACTTCTGTCCCAAAGTCTGCAATTTGACGACTTTGACTTTCTCACATCCTTCATAGTACTTGACAAGAATATCACATGCCTCCTTTGTCGATTCAGCATGAGATATCCTATCTAAATTCGTTAAATCTACCATCAATTGAATGTAAAAATCTTCCTTGCAATCCTTCTTATTTGCATTCTTGTGGGCGATTCTCTGTGTCTCGGTTGAAGCCTCAGCAAGTGCAGGAACTCCATTAGTAACAACCTCTATGATTTCATGAAAGCCAAACAAAGATTATATTGGTTTTCTCCATCGGATCCAATTCTAATCGTCGAGAGTTGGAAGATAATTCAGAATATCATTGTTATCATTCATCTTTGCAGCAAAAATGATGAATAACCCACGATCTCGGAAGCACGGTCACTGGTGTGTGACTCTTGAAAATACGATCAAGAATCTCATCGGAGCTCTAGATACCAATTTGTTAGTGCGCGAGAAACTTTTAGTGAGGAGAAAAAAGAGAGAGAATAAGGAAATAAGGATTGATATTTTGAATAATAAAACTGATTTACAATATGTCTACTTATATACAACTAACTTATATATTAAGTAACAAACCCTAACCCTAATTAACTTTGAACTTGAGCTATACAACTTGGATTATATCACAATAATTTAGATATTGCATTTCATGTGATGGAAACTTAAGTTATATATCTTAAAAGAATGTTCATAGCATGCACACTTTAACAATAACTAAGTATTTTCATAACATGCACACTCAATCCCCACATCACATCTCTAACCGTTCATAGCATACACACTTTAACAAGAATAAAGCATGTGCATAGCATGCACACTCTACACTCCCTATAACACATATCTAACCATTCAAGTAGATTATAATTTAGGGTTCAATGTGCAAATTTGGTTTTAGTTTTCAGAAAATTAAGAGTTTGCATGTGAACATAAATGCATTTCTTAACAACATGTACATCATGACTAGAGTAGTTGTGCTCCAGCTATATCTTTCACATAGATTTCTAAAAAGTGGTCGATATTTTGTCTCTACAAGAGTATAACTCTTTGTCAGCAAAAAATAGTGGAGGTCGATATTTTGTCTCTACAAGAGTATAACTCTTTGTCAGCAAAAAATAGTGGAGCCCTGGTCGGTCTTAGAGGTAGGCCATCATGGCTACCGCCTAGGGCCTTAATTGTTTATTTTGTATTATATAGGTTTAATTAATTGATATTTTTAAGAACAATAATTTTAAAATAATTTTATATGTCAATTAAATAATAACACTTATCTAAAATATATAATAATAATGATAATTTACAATGTATATTGTTTGATTTGTTAATTTAAAAACAAGATTTATAAATAATTTTTTTAGCCCTTTAACATAATAGGAGACTTAATATTCAAATAGATTTTTAGAGTTTTGACATTGTTTTTTAATTATAATTTGTTCAATAATAAGAAGACTGTTTAGATGAATTAATTTTATTATGAATTGAAAATAATATATTGAGTGAAATCGATCAAAATAATTTAATGATTTTACATCCTAAAAAAATATAAAAATATATTAATTTTAAAAAAATATTTGATTTAAATTTTGGTTTAGGCCTCGAGATGTGTTGGACCGACAGTGGTGGAGCCGACCAACATCAACATATAAGCTCTTGCAGCTTAGTTGAATTCTGATAAATCTCGATGAGGCTTAACTAATGTATGGAGCCACTCTAGTATGTAATGTGGACCTAATACAACCACAAACCTCTTGTATAGCCTTCTCTAGGGTCACTTCAATAAGGCAACAGTAAGAATAACAACACCTTCATTGAACACGACAAGACATCCAAAAAATTACCTCTAATAGGAACGTGAAGAAGGCAAGAAACGCCATAAAGAGTGATTTCCATCTCACCAAATGACATATGAAATGTCAATGTCTCTAGATGTCATCTCTCAACAAAATCATATACTAAATTGGCATCAATCATCTTTAAACCAGTTCTCTAGCATGAAGATAAACCATAGTCATTCAGTCATCCTGTTATTTCTCTGAAATTATGATTGGCATACATTTCCGTAAAACTACCTTGACAGCAACATGTTGAACAAGATGTTCCAACTTGCAGTTTTCAACATGTCGAATAAGATGTCCCAACCAGGAGAATACGACATTGTGTCTGCAACAGGTGACAGTTATAGTTCAGCCGATATATTAGTTATTGAATATTCAGGAATATTTAGTTAGCTTATGTGACGTCCAAGATTGACAAATCAGAGATTGTATGTTGGTTTTTCGAAGATGTACAAAGTTTCTAAATATGGAGACATTTTAGGAAACAAATGATTGAAGACTTATTTTCTTGGAGAAGTTTGTGCAGACTTTGTGCAGCCTCACAGTTGCAATTTGAAGCCCAACCCAGTCCAGAATAATGTTATATATAGACTGGTGTTGTTGTACCCCAAAATTTGCCCTCCCATATTCTTCAAGATTTGCCAAGTCAAAGCCTCAAAATCTCCCCAAGGGTTGCACAGTGTAAGGGCCTCCTAACAGTCAAAATTAGGGTTTTGGTTCTGACAAAGGAAATGAAGTTTCCAAGGGTCCAATCAAGTCCCACATGCCTACAAATAGGGTCAAGCATCCTCATGCCAAGTTTCAAGACTTTCAGCACAAAATTGCACAGTCAAAAACCCTAATTGCACTACAGTCAACTGTAGGGGCAAAATGGTCATTTGACAGTCAAAAGTTCAAATTTTTTGTCAACATCTCATTTTTAAGCCACAAACATCATTTTATCAATGCTTGATCATGATTCTCAAAGCTTGGCTCAAAAATCATCAAGATGCAAAAGTTTCCATATTTGGACAATTGAAAAAGTCAACTGAAAATTGACCAGGGCATAACTTCCACATGGATTATCAGAAAAATTCCATCCAAAGCTCATTTTGAAGATAAAGACATTTCCTACAACTCCTCTTCATACTTCAAGTCCAATAAATACTCTCACAAAAAGTTATCAATTTCAACATTATAGGTCATTTTCAAAAGTCAACAAAAAGGGACTTTAAGTCAAAGGCCATAACTTGAGATTGGTAAATCAAAATGACATGGGACCAAAGTCATTGGTTAGAGGACTCAAAGACCTTTCCAGAATGTCCAAGAACATGAGCAAAGCTTAACAATTAAGCAAGTTATGCCTTGTGGAAGTTGGGAAAATTTTGGATATTTTGAAAAGTCAACATTGCTTCAAATGACCTAAAATTGCTAATGGGCCTCTTTTTCTTCCACAATTCATTATCCAAGGCATGTGCACGACCATTTGGCCCAAAGGGAAGTTTTTTATCATTTTTATTTATTTATTTGGATTTTTTATTATTAATAATTCATTTAATTAAATAAAATACATGAAAAATACTAAACCTAATTTTCTAAATCTTTTTGTGCATAAAATAATCTCAATATTTCGTGTACAATCAAATATGGAAGGAATTATGATGATTGGATATGATTGAGACCAAATATGCTTGAAAAAGATTTGAAAATAATGGCTTGAAAATCAAATTTTTTTTTTCATCAATTCATGGATTTTTGATCAGTTTCTCAACCCTAGAACCTTCACACATATATACATAGTGAAACCCTAATGCCCAAGAGGTCCAAGCTGCGCCATATACCAAAAAACAAACTTGGAATTTTTCAAGAAAAACTCAAATCTGAAAACCATCTTCTAGGTCGATTCAAGCCAAGAAATTCATCCCATTACCTTCCTAGGACATCACTGAGTCTAACTGGATAGCTTCCCATACGCATAGCCCTTTGAATTGGTATACAGAAATCAAATTTTTTCACATAATATGCATAATTGTATTTTGATTTTCAAGCACATTCATTGCATTTTTCTTATGGATTCTGACTAATTGATGGATTCTGATGCTAACTGTGTAATTTGATTGCATTTTTATCATCCATACGCGGTTTCACCATTGTTGGATATTAGGGTTTTTTAGTTTTCGAATTAGGGGTTTTTGAATATGGAAAAATTGGAACATGCCAATGCCATGACCATAATCAGCGTGCTTGGACGAAGAGAACAGGACTCTCGTGCCTAATTTATGTGGCCGGACGGCCTAATCGCTATTATCAAATCAAGCATGTTTTGGGGGGGTTAAAAACCCCCGCTAACCTTTTGTATGTTTCAGGGAAAAGCGCACTAAGGAGGAAGACGATGATGTGTAGAGCATTGGTTGGTCCGTTCAAAATTTCGCGCTGAAAAAAGAGCATTAACGTTTGTTTATTTTATTATGTTTATTGATTATATTATCTACAGATAAACAAAGCAGCATGGTTGGCAAGCGTGTACGTTGGTAATCTCCAGGACCTGGGTTCGAGCCCCAGGTCCTCACTCTTTCCATATGATTTTTCAGTTAACACTTGTGTACAATTTCAATGCTAGCGTCTACCATGCATCCACGTTATCAAGCGTCCACGCGTATCATTGCATTCAATCAAAGGCCATGATCTGAAGGAGCATGGTAAACCCCAGTCAACTCACTTACACGCTATCCTGGAAAGTCAATCAGGCCTTGAAACCTTGGGCCAAAATTGCTACAATTACACCTCCACATTAGGGGCAGAACCCCCTAGGTTTGCATTATTTCTTTTCATTATTTTGGTATTATTTTCAATTATTGTCTTTTTTTTTAGTTAATTCTTTTAATTTAATATTTTCATAAAAAACATAAAAACAATAAAAAATCAGAAAAAAGATAAAAATAAGTATTTTATTTAATATTCTAATATTTTGTAAATAAAATCTTTATTAATTTTAGTTTTAAACTTAGGGTTAAATTTTAATATTTTTCTCAATCAACTTAAAATTTGGTAGAATTAGGGTTTGTAATAATTTTTATCCTTTTTTCTTTTCTTTTCATAATAATTAAATATTTCCTATTACTTTTATAAATTAAATTACCATGTAATTAATTAGGTAAACTTAGGTTTAAACTTTAATATTTTGTTAATAAACTAAAAAACAATTAGAATTAGGGTAGTTTCTCAATTTAATTCAATTTCATTAATTTCTCATAAAAATACAAAAAAATACCAAAAATAATTTCTTTTCTTTTTAATTTTAATTAATTTAATAATTTAATCTAATCTCATTAAAAAGGGTCCAACGCCCTCGTTTCCAATCTTAATTCAAATCGCGCATTTATTTTCTTTTCGTATAATTTTTATGTACCTCTCCCAAAGCCGTGTAATTTCATACTTTCTCGCACTGTTACTTTACTTCTTTATTTTCTGTCAAATCGGGTCCTGGTTTAATTTGGCGATGTGGACCCGCGCCTTTGTAATAGTTTAGGAACTTTATATTTCTTGCAATTTTTAACTATTAATAATGACATGCAAGAATGAATGATAAAATAAAAACAAACGCTAGATCACCATAACATGAAAAGACAAAAATATCTGAAAATACACACCAATCACACACCACCCCTAGGGTACGCCTCACTGTTGCCTTGCCTCGAAAGGTGATCGTCGAGTAGAGGATGTCTTAGTAAGTCCTCATGATCCGGGAACCTGACATGAGGGTAGCTTCTAAGGTGTCTTCATATTGCTCCGGTGATCACCATGTCCCGAACCTCGAATTGACCCGAACACCTCCAACGGTGGCGCTACCTACCTCTCAATGGTGGGATGGCACTACTTTAAAGGACATTTACACAGACGAATTCCTTAGGGTAGGTAGGTTCTCGTAGATACTTGCTCTAATTTCAAAACAAATCAAAAATACTTTTCACACCGACACCTTTTCAAAAAGCTTTCGAAAGCAATTTTTCAAACACTCTTGAGGACCGATACAAGAGTCGAACTGAAATTTTCAAAGAAACTTTTTAAAACCCACAGTTGAAAAGCAAACAAACCATTTTTAAAAACACAATGAGCAAGTATCTAAGAGCCCATGGATAACCATGGATAGAAAGGGTGCTAACACCTTCCCTTTCTATAATCTACCTCTCGAACCGAGAGCAATCTCTTTAAGGAATTTTTCTGTGCTTTTGTCCTTTCCACTTGGAGAAAATAAAAGACGGTGGCGACTCTTGCTTCCGCGACATTTCGCGAACCAGCGTTAAACAGTCAGTTCCAGATCCACCGATCACAGAACTGGCGACTCTGCTGGGGACTTTACTTAAAGTGAGGTGTACCTTAGGACTAAGTTCATAACTGTGTTTTCAATTGCTTTCCTTGTTTGCTTTATTATTGTGGGACTGTCTTGGGAGTTCTATAGATCCTAACCCGGATCTGGGGATACCTTCTTAGAAAGTAGCAACAAGGCTGTGAGGGAACTGTGCGGGGTATACCGACATGGTTGAAACAGTCTGCTACGTTGATGTGGCACTTTGGTGTGTACCGGTAACCCTTGAGTTCAGTCAAGGAGAGTACGGGGCCTCCGCGTGGTGTCGTGAAGCATCAACTGACCTTAGGAACCTTAATTGAACTATCTTGGCCTCTTTAGGGTAGTGAGATAACTGACTTTGGTGCAGTTCGAGGTTTGTTGATACTCGATACTACACTCAATTGAGGGTTGCTTTCCTGGAATATTTCGGTCGCCAGTTCAGTGGCTAAATCGAAACGATGAACAATGAAAGCAATCCCGTGATATTGGGACCCCTAGAACCCGGTTACTTCTAATAGGACAGGTTGAACCCACCAACTTCAAGAGGGTAATACCCAGACCCCATGCTGGCCTGAACTCTAAGGGTTTCTCTTGTGTGACTTGTGTGCCTTCCAACTTGACTACTTGCATGCTTGTTATCGGACACTTGAGCTTCTTGCAGGTTTTGTTTATGGTCCTTAACTGGGACTCATAACGGGGTTTACTGAGTGTTTTGCAGGTTTTATTTAGTCCTTAATTAGGACTCATAACAAGGTTTACTGAGTTTGCTTGCAGGTTTTGTTTATAGTCCTTAATAAGGGCTCATAACAGGGTTTATCCATATTACCCCATGCATCATGACATCATACCATTGCATACATCCTAACCCATTTCAAGGATCTCAAGGGCTTGTGATGCAGGTCATGATGAACCAACTATCCAACAAGGGGCAAAGGGGATTTATTTTCCTCTAGCCAAGGTTGTCAGAGGCTATGACCCACTTGATATGGTGAGCTTTGACACTGGAAGAATATTGCCCTAGCCAAGGATGTCAGGGGCTATGACCCACTTGATATGGTGAGCCTTTGACCCTTGAAGAAGGATTCTCAGCAACATGGAGTCCTTTCAATCAAGCTACCGGATCCAAATGCTAAAAAAAATTCTTGTTTACCCCGCGAGATCCTTGAAAACATTACATGCATGTCATACTCATCATTGCATAACAGGTATCCTTGTTGCAGGTCACTTACCTTTCTCGCTGTTTATTTCAGCAATGGCTTCCCAACAAGATAACCAGGACCTTCTTGCTCAAGAGACTCGGTTCGGGGAAATCCTTCTGAATCTATCCAAGGGGCAGGAGGAGCTAAGGACACTTCTCGTGGAGACTTTGGTCAGGAACAGTGTTGAGGATGAACGGATGAAACATCGGCAAGCTGAGGTGGATGCATTGAAAGTCCAGATGCTGGGGCAGGCGGCTGCCATTCAAAGTTTAGCTCAAAGACAAGACGAGCTCGGAGTTCTCATCAACCAACTGCTTCAGGGTAACCAACTGGGGCAAACGTCTAAGGGTAAAAAGCCATTCATCATTCAATCATCCTTGAGACAAGGAGATAAGGGGAGAGCTCCTCAAATGGCCTCAGCGCCACAAATTCAGCATCAACCTCACCAGCTTCAGCCAGACAAGCCCAGGAGGCAATTCACCAAGCTCAACATGTCGTTGTTCCAAGCTTTACAACGCCTGTTAAGATTGAACCTGATCACATTAAGGGCTCATCCCCGGAACCAGAACACAGCATCTCCTGTCTATGATCCCAATAAAAGGTGTGCCTACCACTCTGCCTGTCCAGGGCATGATACAAACGAGTGTTGGGCTTTGAAAAACAAGATCCAGGACCTGATTGATGAAGGAGCACTGGAGTTCACACAAGATGGTCAGGATGAATTTTTATACCATCCCTCCAAGGCTCACCATTTGAAGTGACAAGCCCTGAGATGAAAAGACTTTTGTTCATTCGAATGTTCAAGTTTTGTTGTTCTTTGTTTGTTTAGACATTTATTCATGTTAAACGTTGTTATTCCATTAATGCATCGCATATGTCTGTTCTGAAGCAATATATTCGTATTCACTAAATGCAAATTATATTCATATTTTTTCTGATGATCAACTCTTGATTAAGAAGTGCTAAGCCTCTTGAGGGAGGATGACGAAAATGATACCACGATCTTTACAGTATGCTTTTGGACAAACCCCGCTGATGAGGTACAGGCATTGTTTCAATTCCTAAACACTGGAGTTATAAGGATGATAATCCCTTGTCAACCTATCTGAGCCAAAGAAGTAGGAGTTTTTCTTTTCGAAATTTAAAACCCTTAATCATAACCTGGGGCAGGGTAGTTCTCTCAGTCGATCCAAGGGCATAACGAATGGCACCAAAAAGGTCCTTACGAAAAAGAAAGACAGTGATGGTTCCGAACAATCATACAGACAGGCAGTCATTACTTCTCAAAATAAAAACCCATTAAGTCAAAACCCATGAAGGAGACTTACAAAACTGGGGCATCCCGCTGACTGTAATTCCAAAAAAGGAAACAGTTCAGGCAAAAAAAGAAAGGGATAACAAAAAAATCAAAAAAAGAGAGAGGTCCAACAAACCCTCAACAAGAAAGGAATGACTGCCTATTCAAAATAAGTTATCAACATCCGAATCATCACCGGAAAATCAGAGCAAAGACTCAAACAAGGTCTAACGTATGATCAACTGAGTTTAGGTTTGGAGAACATCACGAAGAGCGGGTGGGTACAAATAATTTGAGCCTTTATCCTTTGTTTCTTAAACCGTGAACTAGGCCACGTTATAACCCTTAAAAGTCCTAGCTGAAGCATGGGTTAGTTCGAAAGCATACTGTTACGAAAGGTATCCTGACTCCTTAAGGCCTACGGTAAATACGGAGTTGACATCACGTTTTACAAACATTCACTTGTTTTATGAAAAAGAATGCATTTTCAAAATCTTCAAGACAGACATAGGCTTTGCATTTTTAACATAACTTTGTTTGCATATGACTTTTTGTTTGAACAACATAGAAGTTTGTACGACGAAGTTTAATGAACAGAAGCACTTCCAATCAAGGGGCACGACATGATCATGGTCCATCACCTGGGGCAGTCCAATCAAGATTCGAAGAATCTCTCAAAGGCCAAATAGCCTGGGGCAAATCTCCGCCTGAGTCACTTGGGGCATTCCAGCAACGAATCTTGCCCGGTCAGACATCTTCTGGTGACATGACAAAACACTTCTAACAGGGGCAACTCCTTACATTCTGAGAACGCGGACATAGTCGAAAAAATACTACGCAAAATCAAAGACCCGCTAGGTTGACACACCTAGGCAAAAATTAGGGCTTCCCGGCGAACCAAAAGGGTTCGGGCAAAATGAAGGGATGAAATGAAAAAATCTGTACACCCGGCAAGTCGAAAACCTGAAAAGGCGGCTTGGGCAAAAATGGGTATCCCGGTGGACTGAAAACCCGAAAGGGAGGTCCAGGCAAAAGTTAGGGATTAAAGCGTACGACTATGTCCTGTCATCTTGTCACCTGCCTACCAGAAGGAGGTTTGTCCATCAACAACTATCAGCGCCTCACAGGTCTTCCTCCCCCACCTCAGAAACAGGGGCAATAAAGAGTTGTCTAAGCAATCTAATTGTTCTGTCCTCCAAGGTACCAAGGTAGGTTCAGCTAAAGAACATAACCAGATATCCTAATTCCCCAGAGAGTAAGTCAGCAAGTCAGTACACTCTCCTCAAGCAAAGCTACTATCAAACTTAAGGAAGTTGGGTATCCTCCAGCAAATCTCAACATTCCCCAGCAATATACAGGCATTCTTAACAAGCATCCCCGGCAGTCTTGATCTAAAGATTGTTCTCCGGCGGTATATCAAACATTCAATGGAGCCACTTCCCCGATACATCTCAAAACTTCCCCAAGAGAGTCCAATCCAGTTCCCCAGGAAAGTTGGAATCCATCTCCCCAAGCAGTAAGCTTATCCCCAATAGATTCTGGAAGCTTGTCCGCGCAGAGCACGAACGCGTCCCCCGGCTTTATTCAAAGAGTTATTTCCTCACCAGGATATAATTGGGTTATCCTCAGCCAAAAGACACGGAAAGAGCTCCTCGACAAAGTCTTTTTATCCCCAGCGAAGTCTACCAACACTTCAATGGTATCCCCAGCAGGTTATTATCAACAACTCAACAAGGATATCCCCAGCAAGTTATTATCAACATTCCAGCAAAGTATCTCTCTCCCCACAGAGTGTTGCTCCCCAGCAAGATCACTAGAGTACTTTTCTCCCCGCAGAGTTATCATTCGCCAAGTTTATTCCCCAACGGAGTTATCTTCTCCTACCGGTATTCTTGCAACTATCATCCCCGGCGGAAGCAAAATCTATTCTTCAACATCAGCCCAGGATATGACTTCCCGGCACCCGTCAAGGATTTACTTTCCTAGACGAAAAACAATATTCATAAATATCTTCATACATCATAGCATGCATATACACATCATATCTTACGAATCTCATTTATGTTGAGAACATCATTGCTTGGTCCATATCATGCATTGCATATGACTGACCTTTACCTTTCAGGAAAGATTCAGTTAAATTCTCAATCATATTTCAAGACCTAGACCGGTTCAGTTAAATCGACTCCAAAGATTTCTTATCCAGTCCAAGGCCTTCTCTGGTCCAGCCAAATCGACCCCAAACAGATTTTTCTGATAAAGACCCAGTTGAAGACATTCCAAGACCTAGACCGGTTTAGTTAATCGACCCTAAGATTCTCTGTTTCTTATCCAGTCCAAGGCCTTTTCTAGTCCAGTTAAATCGACCCCAAACAGATTTTTCTGATGAAGACTCAGTAGAAGTTATCCAAGGTTTTCCCAATGATTGCTATTGAGGTTGTAATCGCCTATGGTTCTCTCCCCGATACTGCGGAGATGATAATTCCATCCAAGGTTTTCTCAATGATTGCTATTGAGGTTGTAATCGCCTATGGTTCTCTCCCCGATACTGCGGAGATGATAATTCCATCCAAGGTTTTCTCAATGATTGCTATTGAGGTTGTAATCGCCTATGGTTCTCTCCCCGATACTGCGGAGATGATAATTCCATCCAAGGTTTTCTCAATGATTGCTATTGAGGTTGTAATCGCCTATGGTTCTCTCCCCGATACTGCGGAGATGATAATTCCATCCAAGGTTTTCTCAATGATTGCTATTGAGGTTGTAATCGCCTATGGTTCTCTCCCCGATACTACGGAGATGATAATTCCATCCAAGGTTTTCTCAATGATTGTTATTGAGGTTGTAATTGCCTATGGTTCTCTCCCCGATACTGCGGAGATGATAATTCCATCCAAGGTTTTCTCAATGATTGCTATTGAGGTTGTAATCGCCTATGGTTCTCTCCCCGATACTGCGGAGATGATAATTCCATCCAAGGTTTTTCTAAATGATTGCTATTGAGGTTGTAATCGCCTATGGTTCTCTCCCCGATACGGCGGAGATGATAATTCCATCCAAGGTTTTCTCAATGATTGCTATTGAGGTTGTAATCGCCTATGGTTCTCTCCCTTATACTGCGGAGATGGTAATTCCCACCAAGATTCTCTCAATGATTGCTATTGAGGTTGTAGTCGCCTATGGTTCTCTCCCCGATACTGCGGAGTTGGTAATCCCAGATTTCGCTCAACGATTGCTGTTGAAGTGAAGTTATCCAAGATTCTCTCAATGTTTGCTGTTGAGGTTGTAGTCGCCTATGGTTCTCTCCCCGATCCTACGGAGTTGGTAATCCCAGGCTTCTCTCAACGATTGCTGTTGAAGTTGAAGTTATCCAAGATTCTCTCAATGTTTGCTGTTGAGGTTGTAGTCGCCTATGGTCCTCTCCCCGATACTGCGGAGGTGGTAATCCCAAGATTCGCTCAACGATTGCTGTTGAAGTTGAAGTTATCCAAGATTTTCTCAACGATTGCTGTTGAGGTTAAAGTCATCCAAGGTTCTCTCACCGTTCCTGTTGAGGTAGTAACCATCCCTGGTTCATTCATCACCGTTTGAAGCTCCAGATCCAGCTCCTGTAACCAGTCAGGACACATCTACACAAAGAATTTGAAGACCAGCTCCCGTAACAGGTCAGGTAATCATTTTTCTTTTTTGCAGGTATGCAAGTCCTCGCTAAGGAAGCTCTTATGCGATCAACATCTAGATGGCATCTATAAGCCCATCCACCCTCCATCATCTCTTAGCATGGCATCTATAAGTCCATCATCCTATCCATCAATTTCCAAATGGCATCTATAAGCCCATTCCACCATCACACTGCTACTATGTGAGCGCAAATTTCTGGGCACTCTAGTGTTCAATCATCTTCCACCTTCGGATTACGAAAGGCACGTCAGCCAATCTGCATCCTCAGGTTTAAGAAGATTGAACAGGGGCAACTGTTGTACCCCAAAATTTGCCCTCCCATATTCTTCAAGATTTGCCAAGTCAAAGCCTCAAAATCTCCCCAAGGGTTGCACAGTGTAAGGGCCTCCTAACAGTCAAAATTAGGGTTTTGGTTCTGACAAAGTAAATGAAGTTTCCAAGGGTCCAATCAAGTCCCACATGCCTACAAATAGGGTCAAGCATCCTCATGCCAAGTTTCAAGACTTTCAGCACAAAATTGCACAGTCAAAAACCCTAATTGCACTACAGTCAACTGTAGGGGCAAAATGGTCATTTGACAGTCAAAAGTTAAAATTTTTTGTCAACATCTCATTTTGAAGCCACAAACATCATTTGATCAATGCTTGATCATGATTCTCAAAGCTTGGCTCAAAAATCATCAAGATGCAAAAGTTTCCATATTTGGACAATTGAAAAAGTCAACTAAAAATTGACCAGGGCATAACTTCCACATGGATTATCAGAAAAATTCCATCCAAAGCTCATTTTGAAGATAAAGACATTTCCTACAACTCCTCTTCATACTTCAAGTCCAAGAAATACTCTCACAAAAAGTTATCAATTTCAACATTATAGGTCATTTTCAAAAGTCAACAAAAAGGGACTTTAAGTCAAAGGCCATAACTTGAGATTCGTAAATCAAAATGACATGGGACCAAAGGCATTGGTTAGAGGACTCAAAGACCTTTCCAAAATGTCCAAGAACATGAGCAAAGCTTAAAAATTAAGCAAGTTATGCCTTGTGGAAGTTGGGAAATTTTTGGATATTTTGAAAAGTCAACATTGCTTCAAATGACCTAAAATTGCTAATGGGCCTCTTTTTCTTCAACAATTCATTATCCAAGGCATGTGCACGACCATTTGGCCCAAAGGGAAGTTTTTTATCATTTTTATTTATTTATTTGGATTTTTTATTATTAATAATTCATTTAATTAAATAAAATACATGAAAAATACTAAACCTAATTTTCTAAATCTTTTTGTGCATAAAATAATCTCAATATTTCGTGTACAATCAAATATGGAAGGAATTATGATGATTGGATATGATTGAGACCAAATATGCTTGAAAAAGATTTGAAAATAATGGCTTGAAAATCAAATTTTTTTTTCATCAATTCATGGATTTTTGATCAGTTTCTCAACCCTAGAACCTTCACACATATATACATAGTGAAACCCTAATGCCCAAGAGGTCCAAGCTGCGCCATATACCAAAAAACAAACTTGGAATTTTTCAAGAAAAACTCAAATCTGAAAACCATCTTCTAGGTCGATTCAAGCCAAGAAATTCATCCCATTACCTTCCTAGGACATCACTGAGTCTAACTGGATAGCTTTCCATACGCATAGCCCTTTGAATTGGTATACAGAAATCAAATTTTTTCACATAATATGCATAATCGTATTTTGATTTTCAAGCACATTCATTGCATTTTTCTTATGGATTCTGACTAATTGATGGATTCTAATGCTAACTGTGTAATTTGATTGCATTTTTATCATCCATACGCGATTTCACCATTGTTGGATATTAGGGTTTTTTAGTTTTCGAATTAGGGGTTTTTGAATATGGAAAAATTGGAACATGCCAATGCCATGACCATAATCAGCGTGCTTGGACGAAGAGAACAGGACTCTCGCGCCTAATTTATGTGGCCGGACGGCCTAATCGCTATTATCAAATCAAGCATGTTTTGGGGGGGTTAAAAACCCCCGCTAACCTTTTGTATGTTCCAGGGAAAAGCGCACTAAGGAGGAAGACGATGATGTGTAGAGCATTGGTTGGTCCGTTCAAAATTTCGCGCGGAAAAAAGAGCATTAACGTTTGTTTATTTTATTATGTTTATTGATTATATTATCTACAGATAAACAAAGCAGCATGGTTGGCAAGCGTGTACGTTGGTAATCTCCAGGACCTGGGTTCGAGCCCCAGGTCCTCACTCTTTCCATATTATTTTTCAGTTAACACTTGTGTATAATTTCAATGCTAGCGTCTACCATGCATCCACGTTATCAAGCGTCCACGCGTCCCATTGCATTCAATCAAAGGCCATGATCTGAAGGAGCATGGTAAACCCCAGTCAACGCACTTACACGCTATCCTGGAAAGTCAATCAGGCCTTGAAACCTTGGGCCAAAATTGCTACAATTACACCTCCACATTAGGGGCAGAACCCCCTAGGTTTGCATTATTTCTTTTCATTATTTTGGTATTATTTTCAATTATTGTCTTTTTTTTAGTTAATGCTTTTAATTTAATATTTTCATAAAAAACATAAAAATAATAAAAAATCAGAAAAAAGATAAAAATAAGTATTTTATTTAATATTCTAATATTTTGTAAATAAAATCTTTATTAATTTTAGTTTTAAACTTAGGGTTAAATTTTAATATTTTTCTCAATCAACTTAAAATTTGGTAGAATTAGGGTTTGTAATAATTTTTATCCTTTTTTCTTTTCTTTTCATAATAATTAAATATTTCCTATTACTTTTATAAATTAAATTACCATGTAATTAATTAGGTAAACTTAGGTTTAAACTTTAATATTTTGTTAATAAACTAAAAAACAATTAGAATTAGGGTAGTTTCTCAATTTAATTCAATTTCATTAATTTCTCATAAAAATACAAAAAAATACCAAAAATAATTTCTTTTCTTTTTAATTTTAATTAATTTAATAATTTAATAATTTAATCTAATCTCATTAAAAAGGGTCCAACGCCCTCGTTTCCAATCTTAATTCAAATCGCGCATTTATTTTATTTTCGTATAATTTTTATGTACCTCTCCCAAAGCCGTGTAATTTCATACTTTCTCGCACTGTTACTTTACTTCTTTATTTTCTGTCAAATCGGGTCCTGGTTTAATTTGGCGATGTGGACCCGCGCCTTTGTAATAGTTTAGGAACTTTATATTTCTCGCAATTTTTAACTATTAATAATGACATGCAAGAATGAATGATAAAATAAAAACAAACGCTAGATCACCATAACATGAAAAGACAAAAATATCTGAAAATACACACCAATCACACACCACCCCTAGGGTACGCCTCACTGTTGCCTTGCCTCGAAAGGTGATCGTCGAGTAGAGGATGTCTTAGTAAGTCCTCATGATCCGGGAACCTGGCATGAGGGTAGCTTCGAAGGTGTCTTCCTATTGCTCCGGTGATCACCATGTCCCGAACCTCGAATTGACCCGAACACCTCCAACGGTGGCGCTACCTACCTCTCAATGGTGGGATGGCACTACTTTAAAGGACATTTACACAGACGAATTCCTTAGGGTAGGTAGGTTCTCGTAGATACTTGCTCTAATTTCAAAACAAATCAAAAATACTTTTCACACCGACACCTTTTCAAAAAGCTTTCGAAAGCAATTTTTCAAACACTCTTGAGGACCGATACAAGAGTCGAACTGAAATTTTCAAAGAAACTTTTTAAAACCCACAGTTGAAAAGCAAACAAACCATTTTTGAAAACACAATGAGCAAGTATCTAAGAGCCCATGGATAACCATGGATAGAAAGGGTGCTAACACCTTCCCTTTCTATAATCTACCTCCCGAACCGAGAGCAATCTCTTTAAGGAATTTTTCTGTGCTTTTGTCCTTTCCACTTGGAGAAAATAAAAGACGGTGGCGACTCTTGCTTCCGCGACATTTCGCGAACCAGCGTTAAACAGTCAGTTCCAGATCCACCGATCACAGGTGTATACCTAGTTTTAGGTGGAACTTACATGTGTATTTTGTTAGGGTTTTAGAATCCTTATTTGTGAGCATCTCTAATATCATATTAATAGAAAAGTAGGATTGTTTTGGGTTGTAAGTTCTGTGAAGCATGCATAAGCTTTTAAGCATTGGTTGTTTGTGTGTCAGATGCTCATAAGGTTCTAAGTATTGAGTATTTGTATGTCAATTCTCATAAGCTTTTAAACATTGAGGATTGTGTGTCTTGGAAGAGTGACTTCTGTGTTTTTGTTCTCTATTGTGTTTAGAGTTGCTCTAATCGCTGAGTGTGATTGAAGTGGGATTTGAGGAGGGTCTCTTACCTAGGTGAGGCTTAGGTAGAAGTTAAGAAAATGGTAGTGATTAAGTGTGTAGATTGTAAACTAGTATGTTTGTTGTGTAGTCTATAAATTGATATTATCAAATTGATTTTGTTCCTAGATTGGTAGCCCCCAGAGTAGGAATGTTGCTCCAAAATGGGTAAACCTATATGTGTGTTATTTACCTCCAGCACTATTTATTTTGTTTTGTATATCCTGCTATTGCATGTTGAAGTCGGATCCAGTGTCTTGACATCTCTTAGGACATCCGAGATCTGATATCCAAAATTTAAATTGGTATCAGAGCATACATATTGCTCTGACTCTGGGTGAGATTCAGGGAAGTTACATTTTGGTGCAAATGGACAAGGATACAAATGGACAAGGATAGTGGAGTTGTGGTTAAAATACCTATTCTGGATGGTACCAACTATGAAAGTTGGAAACCTCGTATGGAAATGTGCATAAAATCCTTGGGCAACAAGGCCTGAAAAATTGTTGTCAAAGAATGGGATCCACCAAAGGTTGTGGGTGCAGATGGAAAGGTTACTAATTTGCTGAAGCCGGAAGAAGATTGGGATAATGATGAGTCATCATCTCAAGGAAACTCCAAAACATTAAATGCCATATTAAATGGATTTGATAAGAATGTGTGCAAGCTGATAAAGAATTGTAAAAATTCTAAAGTTGCTTGGGAGACCTTAAGGAAGGTTCATGAAGGAAATTCTAAGGTAAAGATGGAAAAACTTCAACTTCTCTCAACAAAATTTGAAAACTTGAAGATGACGGAGGATGAAAGTATTCAGGACTTTCACATGACTGCTCTGGACATTGCTAATGACTCATAATATCTGAGAGAGAAGATATTAAAGGATAAGTTGATCAGGAAGATGCTCAGATCTCTTTCACAAAGGTTTGACATGAATGTGATTTCCATTGAAGAATCCCATGATATAAGCATTATGATTATGAATGAACTTGTAAGCTCCCTTAAGACCTTTGAATCTTCTATCAATGAAAGGTCTGAAAAGAAGAATAGTATAGTCTTTTCTTCTTATATTGAAGACTCAGAGGATTTGGTGAGTTGAACTTAGAGGGAGTATATGAGGATCTTGTGTTACTAGGAAGACAATTCAACAAAGTGCTGAGGAAGTCCGGGTCAAATGTCAAGAAGATGTCTGTCGACATCAACAAAAATTAGGACCATGGAGGAAAGTCCAGGATTGAAGAAAAGCCAAATCATGTAAAAGGAGTTCGGTTCTATGAATGTGATAGATTTGGACACATAAAATCCGAGTGTGCCACTTATCTCAAGAAGAAGAAGAAAGGTCTATCTGTGTCATGGTCAAAGGAAGACTCTGAAAGCAATCATGAAGAGGAATCAATCAAACAAGTGAATGCCTTGACTGAAGTTTATGATTCTAATGAAGAATTAGATGGTGGAGAACTCACTTTTGAGGAACTTGCTGAATCCTACAAGGAGTTATGTTTCAAAAGTGAAGAAGTATGTCAATAGGGAGAAGAACATAAGAAAGTCATTGCTCACTTACAAGCAGATAAAGTTAATTATCTATCCATTATCTCTGATCTTAAGGAGGAGGTTATATTGTTCAATTTGAAACTTAACAGTATGACTAAATCTGTGAGGATGTTGAATAATGGCTCCACAGTTCTGGATGAAATTCTTCAAGCTGGGAGGAATGCTGGAAATGTTAGAGGTCTTGGTTATGAGAATCAAAGTGTGAAAGAAAAAAAGTTAAGCCTCAAGTAAAGTGTGTACCTCCAAAGAAGAAACAAGAACAAAAGATGTCAGAGCACATACCCTAACACCAACATAGACATCAAATAAAGTATAAAGGAGGCAGAAATCAGAGATAGAGATACTCTTATTGTGGAAGGTTTGGTCATATAAAATCCTACTGCTACAAACTATATGGTTATCCCAAATCCATCTCACAACCTAGAAGAAGGTAGACCGTGGATAAGAAAAATAAAATATGGATTCCTAAAAGGAGTACTTCTGAGAAAACAACTCACACATCTCTAAAAGTATCTACTAGATAAGAGTGGTATTTTGATAGTGGTTGCTCTAGACATATGACAAGTGTCAAGAAATTCTTGGTGGAAGTTAAACCATCCCTCACTAAATTTGTAAATTTTGGAGATGGATAAAAAGGAAAAGTAATGGGTGTTGGAAAGTTAGATTATCCAGGACAACCTAGCCTTGAGAATATGTTGTTTGTTGAAGGATTATATGCTAACTTGATAAGTATAAGTAAACTATGTGATCAGGGTCTCAGAGTTAACTTTACTAATTCTGAATTTCTAATAACAAATGAGAAGGATAAGGTTATCATGAAGGGTATAAGATTAAAAGATAATTGATATTTGTGGAGTCCTGAAGAAACAAAGTGCTCTGCAACATGCCTAAGGGCCAAGAAAGCTATTGGAGGTAGTGTTGAGCTAAAATAGATGTTGATCGCTTATAAAGTCACACAAGATGTCGGGACATTGTATTGTGACAACTTGGGGATGACATAAGGTGATACACAATGTTGTACCCTAAAATTTGCCCTCCCATATTCCTCAAATTTGTCAAGAATGATCTTCAAATTGCTCAAGATTGCTCAAGGGTTGTACAATTAAATCACCTCCTAAGGCAGTCAATTCAAAATTAGGGTTTTGGTTCTTTCAAGGAATTTGGGGTTTTCAATGGTTCAATCAGGTCTCATAGGCCTATATACATTCTCAAGCACCTACATGCCAAGTTTCAAGACTCACAGTGCCAATTTGCACAGTCAAAAGCTCCATTTGATCTACAGTCAACTGCAAGGGCAAAATGGTCATTATACAGTCAAACCTCAGTATTTTTTGTCAACATTCTCATTTTTAAGGATAATTCATCATTTGATCAAGGTTTGATCATGATTCATCAAGGATTGCTCAAAATTCATCAAGATTCAAAAGTTGCTAAATAAGGGTTTTGTAGGAAAAGTCAACTCAACTTTGACCAAGCATAACTTTCTCATACTTTATGAGAAATGACCCATCCAAAGCTCGTTTTGAAGAAGATGCAATTTCCTACAATCCATCTTCATACCCTAAGATCAGAAAATGCACTCATAAGAAGTTACAAATTTGGACATTATAGGTCATTTTTGAAAGTCAACAAAAACACCTTTTGTGCCAAAGCTTATAACCTGAGAATGGAAGATCAAAATGAGATGAGACCAAAAGGGTTGATTATAGGACATCCCATAAAAAGTCCAAGAACACCTCCAAAAGTTCAAAATTGAAGAAGTTATGCATTGTTGAAGTTGGGCATTTTTCCAAAATTGCCAAAAGTCAAATATCCTCAAAACTCCAATTTTTGACAAAAGGGCCCACTTTTTTCCACTTGATTTAGTCTTGTCATGCCACACACGTGTCCCATACTTGATTTCATGACCAAACATTTATTTTTCTATTTTTATTTAATTTTTATTGATTTAATTTATTTTAAATCTATAATAATTCAAATAAAATCTAAAAATCAACGGAATAGTATCTTTGTGATTTGTACAGCTTTCATATATCATATGACAACTAATCAAATTCGTGTCTTGGCTTTTTGTGCACAAAATCTCAGATTTGATTCAATTTTGGAAAGGTTAACAATGGTGGTCAATCAAAGATTCAATCTTCAATGCACATGGATATTGGCCCAACTCTTGACCTAAAATCATTGCCTTATACATAAGCAAGCTTCACAAACCTAATACACGACTGGAGAATTGCTAAAACGGCCAAACCATAAACTGAAAAAGCTTGGAAAAGAGAGGGATCGTATTCTTGGTTAGAGCTTGCCTCATTCAAAAATATCAACGTGGTGTCCTTGCTTGCAATCTCCTGAAGCAAAAGCCATTAAAGCCAGACCTCAAGACCCCCTGAATAGCGCTGTAAGTCCTCGCGAACTGGCCTCTGAACATGGAATCATGATCTTATATTCTTGCACTTTTTCTTCAAAATATTGGCATATTCATGTTTATTATTTGATTTCTAACGTGACTGCAATATTCAATTTGGTTTCTATGCCCTGTATCGTGATGCCCGATTCTAGGGTTCATATGCTTGCTTTTTAGGTGTTTTTGATACAGGGAAAATTGGCCCCAATAATTGGTATAGGAGTGATCAGGAGGCAAGGACGAACACGCCTATGTTCTTGGTTGACGTTTACACGGCCTAAGGAAGATTTTTGAAATGACCTACGAAACTTCCTGCGGATAAAAATCCGCAGGTAAAAAACCAGTGATTCAACGAAGAAGACGCTGACGCGTCTCCCTCCCATTCGTCCTTTTAAAAGTCGCGCGCTTTTATTTTTTTTTCAGGCATATTTATTTGTTTGCTAATATATTAATCACTTATTGTTATAATATCAATTGAGGCATGGTGGTGTAGTGGCAGAGGCGAACAATCATTGGGTACTGGGACCTGGGTTCGAATCCCAGGTCCCCCAAAATTGCTTATTATTATTTTCTTGCATATATTCCAATGGGTTTCCAGGTATGAAGACCACCATACGCCTCAGAGATCCACACGCCAAGTGGCTTCAGGCCAAGATCCAGTGGCCAAAGTTGAAGGACCATCATACTCCCTGGTCAGCGCATGCATAGCAAATCCAGGAAAGTCAAACAGGCTGGGCGCTAGTGGGCCTGGAAAATTGCAAAATACACCTCCAAAGTTGGCCCAAAACCCCCTGAGTTTGCATTTTTTTATTTTATTTCATTATTTATTTGCTTGATTTATTTTTATTATTTTTAATTAATTACTAACTAAAATAATTTATTTTTCCTAATAAAATCAGAAAACCTCAAAAAACATTATTTTTATTAAATTCATCACTTTCATTATTTTTGTAAATAAATAAATGATTAATTAATTTAGTTTTAATTAGGTTAATTTAAACTTTTTTTTGCACTAATTTAAAATTAATTAGAATATTAGGGTTCTTAATAACTTTTAACCATTTTTAATTTATTTCCTTAAAAATATAAAATCTCAAAAATATTTCTTTTTATTAACTAATTAGTTTAGGTTTAATTTAATTCATAATAACAAAAAATCTCATTCTTTCTTAAAAAAGGGTCAAAACCCTAAAAACTCTCTGATTTAATTTTTCTCGCGCGTATGATTATTTTTTATTCATAATTTTTTATCCATATAATTGTATTTGCTCCGAGGATGTAATAGTTTTGAACTTGGGACTTTTTATCGCTTTTATTTAATTTTCCATATTTATTTTCAAGGGTTTGTTTTTGGCAATGTAAGTACCCGACGCCTTGTAATAGCTTAGTTTTATTTTCCGCAAACATTAACTACTAGATGTATGCTAATAGGCTATGCATGACCAGACTTATCTTAAACTTAAAATCAATCGTAGCTCACCATAACATGTACAAAGATAACATAACTGAAACCTGACACACTCGCACATGCCACTCTTAGGGTACGCCTCACTTGGTTGCCTCGACGTGGTCATTGAGTATAGGAAGTTTTAGAGGTCGCCCTCTTGTCTAAAGATCAAAGTTGCCTCGAAACGATTGCCTCGGATAAAACGATCTAAGACATTAGGGTTACCGCTAAGGCATCCTAACATTGCTTTAGTGACCACATGTCCCTTAATCGAATTGACCCGAAAACTCCAACGACAGTGCTACCTACTTCTCAATAGTGGGATAGCACTGTCTAAAGGACATTTACACAGCTTAATTCCTTTTGAGTAGGTAGAGGTTCTCAGGTACTTGCTCTTTCAAAACAAAACAAACTTTTTCGCACTTACACTTTTCAAACAAAAGTTTTCAAACAACACTTCATACACTCTTGAGGACAGAAACAAGAGTTAAATCAAAGTTTTCAAACAAAACTTTTTTCAAAACCCACAAATACAAGAAAAGCAAAATTTTTGAAAACATAGTGAGCAAGTACCTAAGAGCCCGTGGATAACCACGGATAGAAAGGGTGTTAACACCTTCCCTTTCTATAATCTACCTCTCGAACCCGAGAAACATCTCAAAAAGGAATTTTGTTGTGCTTTTGTCCTTTCCTTGTTGGATAAAATAAAAGATGGTGGCGACTCTTGCTTACCGCGACATTTTGCAAAAACAAACGCAAACGCGAACCAGCATTCCAAAATAGTCAGTTCTATTCCCACCGATCACAAACAACCTATTCAATAGAGTAGGACTCAGCTCACAAATATCAAGTCACATGATATGAAAGATCAATTCAAAATGGAAGACTTAGTTTTTAAATGTGTAAACATTAAAAAATTAGGAGAACGACTTGAAGTACATAAGTATAGGGAATTACAACAATTACTGCTATTTATATGGGCCAATCAAATTTCTAAGTTTCATGACTCCACGTCTACCTAAGCCCATTCCTCCAAGTCTTAATCATTTGGACACACTATTTATACCAAACTGACCGTTCTCTCAAAATTTCTACATCTACTCAAGAAAAATTGAGGGTGTGTTTGTACTTCCTTGGCTCAAATGCTAATTTGGTTCTACAAATATCAACAATGTCTCAACATCATTCATTTGATTTAGTGCATGCCTCGTCTAAAGACCATGGATCATCTCAATCAAATTCTAGGGTTAAAGATACAAGTCGAATGATTAATATGTCTAACCTAGTATTAGATATGGTTCCATTATCCACCGTTCCAACCTTTACTCAAGAGGAAGCAACACCGTCAACTTTAAAATATGTCTGGGCTTCTAGTAAGTCATCTTCTTCTATTACTGGTAAAAATAGGGCCAATGTTAACCTAAAGAAATAATTTGAGAAGAAAAATCCTATTGGGCCTATTATTATTGATGAAAGTCTGTCTGAAGATGATAATAGTAACCTTGATAAGAGATGTAAGAGGTTTGTGACTAGAGTTTTGAAAGAAGCGGATGTAGATGTCGTGTTAGATGATCTAACATCTTTGGCAAAAGAGACTAGTATTGTTGAAACATTTAGGGCAAGGACTAAGAAATTTACTCCTGAGCAAGTTGTTCGTGAGAAACACACTAATGAGGAACCCTGGGCAAGGACTGATGAGGAACCTGTCATCAAGAATTTGGCTCTTGGAATAGCTAATAGACTTAAGAGTAGGAAAGGAAATGTTGTGATTGTTGATAGTCCTCCCTCTAAGTATGGTCAAGGAAAGGATGATGAAGTAAGAAGCAGTCCTCTAAAGAGTTTCAGGAGGAAAGCTCCTATTGGTCCTCAAAAGCCACAAAGTAAGGTTGTTGTCTCTACTAAAAAGATGAAGGTTGTCTCTTCTAGTGATTCTAAGTATGATGTTTAAGAAGATGTCCAGTACATCATCCCTTACAAGAGATCTTCTGTTAAGAAGACTTGCTTTGTTGTTCAGAAGAGCTCTTTAGTGAACAAAGTATCCTTCCAGTCTGAAGAACAAGTTGAACAACTAAAGTATGTTGATCAAAGAAGGGTAGCTTTGGAAAGAGAATTAAGAAAGTATTTTAATAAATTTCCTGATATTGTGAAGCTCGTAAAGGTTGTTGGTCTGATGAAAACAATCACAAAAATTGGTCCTTGCTATGAAATGTTGGTCAAGGAATTTGTTGTCAGTATTCCTAATGAATGCAATAATGACAAAAGTAAAGAATATGGAAAGGTTGTAGTTAGAGGGAAGGTTGTGATTTTTTCTCCTATGGTGATCAACAAATTTCTTGGTAGAGCAGAAGAACCTCAAGCAGAACTAGAGGAGTCAAATGATCAAGTCTGTAGGGAAAACACATGTGGACAAGTGAGGCATTGGGCTGAAATGGAAAATTGTCATCTGGTAAACTCACTGTGAAGTATTCCATCCTTCATGGGATTGTGTTGTACCCCAAAATTTTCCCTCCCTTTTTCACAAGAAGTCACAACACTAGGGTTTTCTCAGATTCTCAAGATTGGCTCAGGAATCGATCAAACAGACTTTTCTTTGACAACAGATTAAGAATTAGGGTTTCTCTCACATTTCTCAGAAAGAAACTGAATTCTCAGAAATTCAATTAACTGTCACATGTTTTCACACTTTTTCAAGTTTGCTGAAAGGTTAACTGGTTGTTCTCAAGGCTTGATTATCTGGGTTAAGAGATAGGAGCTAAGACTATTATTTGGAATATTCAGGTTTTGTCTGATCCAGGTTAACCAGATAATGTGCGTCTGATAAAATGTTTGCTTGTTAATGGAGTAAAATGTTTGCTTGTTTATTGGAATACACAATGCGTATTTTGATTGGAATGCTGTTGCAAGGTTACGAGACTGCAAAGTTTTTGGATTACTTGGAATTTAAGTTATCTGGATTAGAATTGTTGGAATGCAATTTCAATTATTTTGATTTTGGAATCTTAAATAATCAGTAAAGACTTGAAGAAAGAACTGCAAGATATTGACAGTAGAAGGTTTTATTGGATTATCAGATGATCTCATAAAAGCTTTCTTCATTCATTCCAAATGTTGTTACAAAAATAATTTATTATTTAAATACTGTATGTTTTACAACTTATAGTATTTGAAAAAATAAATGATTACAATTAAATGGAAAATCTAATCTAAGCCTAAGCTCCATTGCTCATATGCTCAAAGTCTCCTGCTTCCTCTATCACCCAATTTGTCCTCACATGAAAAAAGACAAAGAAAAGAGGATTAGTACAGTTAATTTTTCAAACAGAAAAAGAAAGGAAAAATTCATCATTAAAGTTTGTCGTCTGGAATCAGAGTGCTATTGTTCATCATGTTTTTATTTTTCTCTTTGCAAATCACAAGAAGATTGCTCTTCTTGGTTCACAAAGAGAAAGTAAAAAATGCAAATATAAGCATACAAAAGCAATTATTCAAAAACATAGCAAGGTGCCAAAACTGCAAAACAAGGCAAGCTGAATGCAAACATGGCAGCATACAAAGGCAAGCTGCACAACATTACAAAGTCAGCCAACCAAACAATGCAACAACTAAATGCAACAAGGTGCCAACTGTACTGCATAGCAAACAAAACCAAACTAGTTACAAAGTTACAAAGGCAAACAGGCACCAAACTGTCTAAGCATAACCAAATATACAAGGCAAGGAAAATTGGAACCTGTTGTACAAACAGCACAAGCACAAGGCGCCAAACTGCATAAGCAAACTGAACAAAACAGATTGGATACAAATGTAGCAATGCAGCATGATAGCATAAAAATGCAACAGGATGGCAGTAAAAGGCAAGAGGTAATCCAAAATCACAAGTCAAAACTTGTCACAGCTTTTCATCATTTTCCAGTCAAAGGGCAAACTTTTCAGAAAATAAAAAAAGATAAAAAGCAAATATGTTTTTGTCATTGAGAGAGAAAGAGAGAAAAGGGAGCACCTTTTTGGTATTTGTACAGTTGGCTAGAAAATAGATCAAGATATAATACCATAAAAACAGCATGAAGAAAAAACCCAGTGGTTTCAAACACAAACCATAAGTCCCATCCTGCTAACCAAAAGTATAGGGTGGTTATAAGACAAAACTGCAAGCCAAGCCAAAAGAGAAGTTAAAAAACCTGTTAAAACTTTTGAACAAGAAACCAAGCTGAAAAATATACAAAAGCAATTCCACAAACTCTCCAACCTATACAATGAACCAAAAACACCAAGTATCCAAGCCTGAAACCACAACAACTACATAACCTGCATAACTTCCAAAACCTGCATTTTTCAAACTCAGAACAACAACCACCAAGGCCTAAAAAGTCCCAAACCTGTTACAACCAAACTGTAACAACTTGCATAACTTCCAAACTGCCTAACAGCTGCAACAAGCCAAGCCTGTTAACAAACTACAAACCAGTTCCCAAACATATCAAACAAAACCTGTACAAACAGTTTCAAAAGAATAGCCAAGCATATTAGTTTCAAACAAAATCCAAGCCTGAAACTGCTTAACAGTTTTCAACTAGTTACAAATATACCAACAAAACCTGCCAAACTACCCAAACTGCAACAACCAAAATAACCTGTAGTTCTCAAACAGAACCACACCAACATCAAAAACCTGCCAAACTACAAACTGTAGTAAATCTCCAAGCCTACCAACTCAGAATCATCATCAACAAATCCATCAACACTCAAACTCAAGGAAAAGAACCAACAAAAGTTTCAAAACAACAGTTTCAGAATAAATCATCATTAACATTCAAGAAGAGAGGAAAAGAGTTTCAGAGGCAACGAGTTTCAGAAACATTTCATCATCAACATCAACATTCAGAAGAGAGGAAAAGAGTTTCAGAAATAGCCAAGCAAGGTTTCAGAAAGAAATCATCATTAACAAAAACATTAACAAAGGAGTTTCAGAAGCTATCAATCACCAACAAAAAGTCAAAGTTTTAGTTGAATCATCTTCAACAAATCAAGAGAGAGGAAAAAGGCAACATGTTTCAGAATAGCATCATCATCAACAAAGGAAAGAGATACCAGAAAAGCGCGCCTTGCCGTCATCATTCCCTCCTCCGCCTCTAGCCACCAGGGAGCTCCGTCTCACTCTTTCTCCTCCATTTTCATAAACAATCTCACAGGTATATCTCTCTGCATCTCAAACATAAACAAATTGTAAAAATCAAACAAACATAAACAAACTGTAAAACTCAGAGACGAACCGTACCGTCTTGGAACGAAGCCATGACCTTTGTGAGGAGATGAGAGGGTGAGGGCGCTCCGGCGGCTTAGGTAGGAGGAAGATCAGAACTGTTTGGGTGAGAAAGATGAAGGAGAAGAAAGAACGAGAACGGCACCGCTGAGATTCACACAAACCCTAATTTGTTCACAAATCCTAAAATCAGAAGACCCTAACAAAAAGCGCTGCAAACCCACCTTTGGGCCTGTCCACACAAATCCCTTAGGCTCATATGCATATGCTAGCGCGTCCCCCCCCCCCCCTTTTCCGTTTGGACCCCCTTCTGTCCTCTTTATTTTTGTTCTTGGGCCTAGCATCCACACAAGTCCCAAGCCCATCCTTCCTTTCTTTAATTTCTTTCCTTTTATTTAAACAAATGTTTTTTTAATTAACCCATTTTAATTGATTTGATTTATTTTGTTAATAATAACACTAATAATATATATTTTCTTAAATTAATTTTACTTTCTTCTTTTATTAATTAATTTTGTTTCATTTAATAAAATACCAAGAAAAAAACATTTAAATTGATCTGAGTAATTTTGTTTTCTTTAAACTTTTTTTTAATTAATAAAAAAATACAAAAAGAATAATAATAATAATATAATATTTAATCTTTCTTTTTTAGAATAGATTTCATTTTCAAGTAAATACATGCATTTCATAATTGATTGATTTTTATTTTATAATTTGTTATGACTTTACACTGAATTGCGACAATTCGATTTGGTTGTAACACTTGATATTTGGACATTGTTATTCTTGTGAGACTCATCCCCATTTGTAATAATTGTACCCCTATCCCCGGATACTTTTGTAATAGCTTAGACTTTTAATTCTCGCACTTTATAGTTTCAAATATGTCATGACTAGAGATTAGGGTTTGTATGCGAGAATCCAAAATAAATCGCTAGATGACCTAATACAAGACCTAAATGCATGAAAATGACAAACACAATTCACACATGCACCTCTAGGGTAACCTCGCTTGTTGCCTCAGAAATGCAATCATGTCCCTCGAATATGAGACACTCTAGCAAATGCCCCTTCGATAAACGAAGATCATAGTCCCTCGATGTTGCCTTCGATAAAACGATCTCGTCCCTTACAAAATTGCTAGAGCGTCTCACAAGTTGCTTTCAATGGTTGTATGCGATGACCCGCACATGTCCCATTTAACATCCTAATACAAGGTTGTTTACCAAATGCAATGGTAAAACAACACTGTCAAAAGGGTTAAAAATGTGTAGGAAATACCTTTGAGTAAAATAGGGTAGATAACTCTTAGTTACTTGATAAAAAGCTTGCAAAACATCCTTGCTATTTTCACACATACTTCACAACACAATTCAAAACATTTCCCCAAAAAAAAAACTTTCAAACATTGGAATATCTTTTCAAAAAGACAAACACCTTTGTATATATTCAAACAAGAATCATTACAAAGGTTGCCACAACGATGGCCTCTTTTTCAAAGCATTTATAAAACCACACACACAAAGCACCATTTCAAACAATTGAAAAGCAAAAGCAAGTGATCTAAACAAGTAACTAAGAGCCCATGGAAAACCATGGATGAAAAGGGTGCTAGCACCTTCCCTTTTCATAATCTACCCCCCGAACCCAAGAAAACATCTCAAAGGTCTTTCCTGTGCTTTTTGACCTTTCCTTAGGATAAAATAAAATGTCAGTGGCGACTCTTGCTAAACTGCACAATTGCGAACACAAACGCAAAAACTCAAGTCAGTTCTCCCACCGTATCACAGAACTGGCGACTCTGCTGGGGAATATCCTAAAAGTGGGGTTACCTTAGGGTTTTAGATCACCTTTGCATGCTTATCTTGATTGCCTTGATTGCTTTACATTTGGTTCTATTGTTTGGGTTTGAAATCCTCTACCCGGATTTGGGAAACATTCATAGGTAAATAGCAATACGTTGTGGAAACTGTACGGGGTATACCGACATGGTTGAAGCAATAACTATATTAGTGCGACATATTTGTGGGTACCGGTAGCCTTTGAGTTAATCAAAGAGAATATGGGGCCGCTGAATGATGTCATGAAGCACCAACGGATTTTTAGAACCTTTACTTGACCAACTTGGCCTTTTTAGGGGTAGTGAGATGACCGGCTTTGGTGCAGTTCGAAGTTGGTAGATACTCAATACTACACTCATTGAGGGTTATTTTCTTGGGATATTTCAGTTGCCAGTAAAGTGGCTAAACTGAAACAATGAACACAGAAAATAATCTGGTGATATTGAGCTCCTTAGAACCCGGTTACTATTTATAGGACAGGTTGAGCCAACTAAACTTCAAGAGGGTACATACCTATGAAACCCCATGCAAGCCTGAAACTAGGATCTTGTGTGATTTGCTTGTACATATACTTGTGCATACATCATGAACATCATGAAGCATCATTTGCATCCACTAACCATTTCAAGGGTTTGGATCTTCATCTTTGTTCCTGTTCTGTAGGTCATGGAATCACTCCGCAGAAAAACTATTCAGGTCAACCTTGTGAGAATCCCTCCTCTACTCAAGGAGCTTACTTCCAAGATTCCAGAGAACTCTCCCTTCAGTGAAAGACATGGTAGACTTCTCAACTTGGTCAACTCCAACATTGAAGAAGACATGGTGAAAGTTCTCTTCCAGTTCTTTGACCCCCTACACCATTGCTTTACATTTCCTGATTACCAACTAGTACCTACTTTGGAGGAATTTTCTCAACTTCTAAGGATTCCTATTCTCCATCAACTACCCTACAACAGTACAAAAAGAGAGCCAAAGCATGAAGATGTTGCTCAAGCCTTACACTTGCAACCATCTGATATCAAAGGTCATTGGGAAACCAGAAGTGGTGTCAAGGGTTTCTTGGCAAAGTTTCTGTTTGAGAAGGAAAAGACTGCTGGAATTCTTTAGATCTACAAGATTTTGAGGAGATTGTAGTACTTCTCATCTATGGGTTGGTCTTGTTCCCAAACTCTGATCAGCTTACAGATGTGAATGCTGTCAAGATTTTCATATCTCGGAATCCTGTGCCTACATTACTTGGGGACATCCTACACTCATTTTACACACGAACAATGAGGAAAAGAGGTGTTCTCATATGCTGTACTCCTCTTCTAGCAAGGTGGTTTATTTCTCACCTTCCCCAGTCAGTCTTGAAGAATGAACAAGGCTTGAGGTGGTCACAACGGTTGATGACTCTTACACATTCTGATGTTCATTGGTGTTCTTGGTCCAGAGAAAATGTCATCATCATTGATCGTTGTGGGGAATTCCCTAATGTCTCACTACTTGGCATTAGGGGAGGCATTACCTACAACCCCTGTTTAGCTCTAAGGTAATTTGGGTATGCCCGAAGGGATGGCCCTCATGATATGCTAATTCCTGACTTGGTTTTTGACTTTGATAACGACGCTCAAGGAATTCGACAAAGGTTTATTCGAGCATGGAGGATGCCCAACAAAGTGGATAGTAAGACACTGGGGCACAAGGATTCCATCCCCCTTGAGCCTTACCTCAAGTGGGTATGAACCCGCGCCCAGAGTCTTATGATGCCTTACCCTCACATTCTCCCCGTGATCAAAGAGCCTGTTATGGAAGGAGAGGTTCCATACACCCTCCTACATCCAGACATGCCAACATCATTGGAAGAATTGCAAAAGAGTTAGATACAGCTCAAGGAAGAGCGGAACACTTTTGAAGCCAGCTTCTATGCCAGTGAGAAGAAGATTTTGGAACTTACCCGCCGACTTCACGAAGAGGAGACTCTTAACACTTACATTGCGCCAAAAAGAATGTGCAGCATCTTTTACATTAAGAAGCTTTGTAATATTTTGCCCATGGGGCGTTTATGTACTGACAAATTTCTTCTTATTAATATGACGTGTGTTCTTTTTGTCTGCAACTACTTTGAATTTCTGAATCCTTGGATGCATTACATGAATAAACATATCATTCATCATATGCATAAACAGGTCTTCACACCAGGTTTCCTTATCTTTCTGTTGTTTATCTCACAACAAGATGGATATAGAGCAGACGGTCAAAGATCTGCAAGCACAGAATTCGCAATTCCAATAACTCCTCATGACCTTGGAAAAGGGTCAAGAGGACCTTAAAGCACTGTTAGAGAAGGAGAAAGAAAAAGAAAAGGAAAAAGGAAAAAAGAAAAAGAAAAGAGTCGGGGTGGCTACTCTGGGAAGAAGATTTGATAACCAAGCTAGGAGAGTCCTGGATTTCCCCTCGACGTCTGACGAAGGGGCTGGCAAAGGAAAAGGAGCTGCAGTACCTTCCGAGTCTGAGGCTGAAGAGGAAGAAGTTGAAGAGGATGAAGATTACTGTGAGCAGCAGTACCCTCCTGTGGACGACAGGTATAAGAATCTGGAAGAGCGGTTGGCAGCCATGGAGGTACAAAGGGTACCTGGACTGGATTTCGAAGAGCTAGGATTGGTTGTTGGGATCGTCATTCCTCCTAAATTCAAAGTGCCTACATTTGCTAAATACGACAGTTTGTCTTGTCCAAAGATGCATCTGCGGTCTTACGTCAGAAAGATCCAACCTCACTCTTCTAATAAGGATCTGTGGGTCCACTTTTTTCAAGATAATTTGTCGGGTACACAATTGGACTGGTTCTACCAGCTTGAGAGGGCTGATGTACATAACTGGGAGGACCTGGCTGCTGCCTTCTACCGACAATATCAATACAATGCAGATTTAGTACCTACTTGTACTCAACTACAGAGTATGAGTATGGTTTCTAATGAGGGCTTTAAGGAGTATGCCCAGAAGTGGAGGGACCTGGCTGGAAGGGTGCAGCCACCATTGTCTGAAAGAGAGCTTGTCGATATGTTTTTGGGGACACTGTCTGGTCCATTCTTTAATCACCTAATAGGGAGATCATCTGCAGGGTTCACTGAATTAATTCTGACAGGGGAAAGAGTCGAAGCTGGTATTAAGAGCGGTAAAATTCAGAAGGATGCATCTACTTTATCCGCTATCAAGAAGACCTTCCCAGCCAAGAAGGAAATTTCTGCTATTTACACCCAGAGAAATCGAGAAAGAGAGGAACGTCGGCCAATAGTGGGGGTCGTATTAATTCAGAAGTCCGCATAAGATCAGCCTAGAAATAGTCAGCCAAGGAATGATCAACCCATAACCTATCAGTAAAGGGTAGAAAGGCTACAACAGCAATATACCCCGATAAACATGACACCCGCTCAGATCCTTCCCCATCTCCTGAAATTAAACCTTGCTAATTTGAGAGAGGCACCTAAGAATAAAAATACCACTTCTCCACATTATCATCCCAACGCAAAATGTGCTTATCATTCAGATAGCATAGGGCACGACACCAACAACTGTTGGGCCCTCAAAAACAAGATCCAAGATTTGATAGATTCCAAGGAGGTAGAATTCGATGCGCCCGAAAAGCCGAATGTGATTTCTGCCCCAATGCCGAAGCACGGTCACAATGTTCATGCTATTGAAGAGGATTTGTATGTTTCTGCTGTTGATAACTTGATGACTCTGTTGCCAATGATCAAGATGAATCTGTTGAAAGCTGGGATCTTCCCAGGCTGTGAAAAAAATTGTTACCTTTATTCGACCTTGCAATCCGACTGTCCGCTATTGAAGTCAGGCATCCAACACCTGATGGATAATCAAGAGATCCTCTTTCAGAAAACTCCTATTACTCCTGTTACCCCAATCAATGATGTTGCTATAATCACCATTTCCGAAAATCTTCCCAAGGTTTGCAAAATACCTATTAAGATTACACCTGATCCAAAGTTTGTACCACTGAAGATTACTATGCCAGGGCCTATCCCATATAAATCCAACAAGAAGATACCGTGGAATTATAGAGGAGAGATCTTCTACCACGGTGTTAAGCAGATCGAATCAGTTGAAGAAAGTTCCGATGAAGAAACTCCTGACATAGGAAATATTGCGGGGACAGGTAAGATCACTCGTAGCGGAAGAATCTTCTCTCCGGAGATTTCTCCTCCAAGGGCAATCTTCGGACCCTCAAGTGCTCCTGTGCCAGTCAAGATATCTATGCGAAGTCCAGTAATTGAAGAAATTGTTACTCCCGAAGTTGTACCCTCTGCTGTTACTACTGATAAAGGTAAGGGGATCCAAGAAGCGCCCGTCAGGACGAGGGCTCAGCCTTTGGTTATCCCCGAGACCACCCAAAAGGAAATGGAAGAAATTTTAAAGATAATCAAGAAGAGCGACTATGATGTCGTAGAACAATTGGGGCAAACCCCTTCAAAAATCTCCATGCTGGCCCTATTGCTCTGTTCTGAGGCTCATGCCAAAGCCTTGATCAAATTCCTGAAGACGGCGCACGTACCTCAAGAAACTTCTGCAGATCAGTTTCAAGAGTGTGTAGCCAGCCTAACCGCCGACAATGGTCTTGGCTTCTCTGATGTTGATCTAACATCTAAGGGAAGAAAGCATAATGATGCACTGCATGTTTCAGTAGAGTGCAGAGGGACCACACTTGCTCATGTTTTGGTTGATATCGGGTCATCTTTAAATGTCCTACCAAAGAAAGCTTTGGACAGTTTGGACTGTGAGGGTTTGACCTTAAAGCCCAGTAATATCATTGTTAGAGCCTTTGACGGTTCTAAGCGGATGGTTCACGGAGAAGTGGACATCCCATTTAAGGTGGGAACAAAAATTTTCAACTCTACATTTTATGTGATGGACATTCGTCCTTCATATTCATGCTTGTTAGGAAGACCATGGATCCACAACATTAGGGCAGTCACTTCTTCTCTACACCAAATGCTCAAATACCCAGTTCAGGGCAAGATCATAACAGTTCATGGTGAGGAGGAGTATATGATAAGCCACCTTAAATCTTTCCGCTATGTGGAGTTAGATGGTGAATTCATAGAAACACCTTTCCAACACTTTGAAGAGGCTTCTCCTGAAGTTGCGATGGCCAAGACAATAACTTATGTGCCTGCAGTTACCAAGCCTGTGTCCCGGATGTCATCCCTTAAAGATGTGAAGGCTATGATTGAGGAAGGAGGAAGTACAGTGTGGGGTCAGCTACCAGATTTTTCTCTCAAGACAGATAAGTTCGGTTTGGGTTTGACTACTGCTAGTCAGAAAGCTGTGCATCGCTCCCGGGCTGGAGGACCACCATTAAAGATCACTCATCACGGAGTTCATGCTTTGGAAGATGTTGAAGACGAGAGTAATTTTGAAGACTGGATCTTTCCAACCATTGAAGGAGGACTGAACAACTGGGAGGCGAAAGACTTCGTTCCCATTACTTTCATCAATCAGTAATTTATCTTTTGAACATTTTCAGTTGGTCTGTAATAATTATTAAATAATTCGTACACTCTTTTTGCCTTGTGCCTTACCCGGGGCATATAGGTCCATTTGTAAGGGCTTGATTTCTTCATTTTCATATGTCATTTTTAATGAATCATGGATGTTTTCATCTATAAACTTTTGTGTTCATTTTCTTTCTTTTTACATTTTATTTTGTTTAAAGGTGGTTATCCCTTACACACACCCACACTCACAAAATGCAGGTACCCATCCACTCCGGATTCCATGGGCAACAATTTTGCTATGGCCTTCAGTGACTCTGAAGATCTGGTCAATCATGTTGAATACGAAGGTGATGAAGACTGTGAAGTGCCCGGAGAGTTGGCTAGACTTATACAACAAGAAGAGAGGGCTATTCTGCCCCATGAAGAGTTGTTAGAGACTATCAACTTGGGTACTGCCGAAGACAGGAGAGAGGTTAAAATGGGTGTCAACCTAAAGCCAAATGTCAAAGAGCGCTTAGTTCAGCTGTTGAATGAATATGTCGAGATCTTCGCCTGGTCCTATGAAGACATGCCGGGACTCGATACAGATATTGTGGTTCACCGTCTCCCTACTAAAGAAGACTGTCCACCAATTAAACAGAAAGTCCTCCTAATGAGGCCCGATATGTCTGAAAATATCAAAGTCGAAGTGATGAAGTAATTCAATGTCGGGTTTCTTGCTGTTACTTCCTATGCATAATGGGTTGCTAACATTGTGCCTATGCCTAAGAAGGACGGCAAAGTGAGAATGTGCGTGGATTACCGAGACTTAAACAGGGCTAGCCCTAAAGATGACTTTCCACTACCGCACATTGACATTTTGGTCGACAACACAGCTCAACATAAGGTATTTTCTTTCATGGATGGATTTTCAGGGTACAACCAAATAAAAATTGCCCCCGAAGACATGGATAAGACTACTTTTGTTACACAATGGGGTATCTTCTGCTATAAAGTAATGCCATTCGGACTGAAGAATTCTGGGGCAACCTATCAGCGAGCTATGATAGCTTTGTTTCATGACATGATACATCACGAGATCGAAGTCTACGTAGACGACATGATAGCCCGTTCACAAACAGAAGAAGAACACCTCGACCATCTACAAAAGTTGTTTGTCAGATTGAAGGAGTATAAGCTCAGACTGAACCCTAACAAGTGCACTTTCGGAGTCAGGTCTGGTAAACTCTTGGGATTCATCGTCAGCAACAAATGCATTGAGGTTGATCCTGCTAAAGTCAAAGCTATACGAGAAATGCCTGCCCCCCGCACTGAAAAGGAGGTCAGAGGTTTCTTAGGACGCCTAAAATACATTGCAAGGTTCATTTCTCACCTCACATCTACCTGTGAACCAATCTTCAAGCTGTTGAAGAAAGATCAGGTGGTTGAATGGAATGATGACTGTCAAGCTGCTTTTGATAAAATCAAGGAGTATTTGCTAGAACCTCCTATCTTGATGCCACCCTTCGAAGGAAGGTCGTTAATCATGTATCTGACTGTTTTGGATAATTCAATGGGGTGCGTACTGGGCCAACATGACGAGTCTGGTCAAAAAGAGCATGCCATTTATTACCTTAGCAAAAAGTTTACCGATTGTGAGACTCGCTACTCACTGCTCGAGAAGACTTGCTGCACTTTGGTATGGGCTTCTCACCGACTAAGGCAGTATATGTTGACACATACCACTCTGTTGATTTCTAAAATGGATCCGATCAAGTACATCTTCGAAAAGCCCGATTTATCTGGAAGAATCGCTAGATGGCAAATGATCCTGACTGAGTATGATATCCAGTACACAACCCAAAAAGCTATAAAGGGGAGTGTACTAGTTGACCATCTAGCTCATCAAGCTGTCGAAGATTACCAATCCATGAAATTCGACTTTCCCGACGAGGACATTATGACATTGGACAACATTGAAGGTAACGGATCGTATGAAAGACCTGAACAAGGATCCCGATGGTACTTATCTCTCCAGAAGGTTGCCATACACGTTTCACTGCTAGACTTTGCTTCAATTGCACCAACAACATGGCCGAGTATGAAGCTTGTATCTTTGGTCTCAAGGCTACGATTGACTTAGGAATCAAATCTTTGGTTGTGCTTGGGGACTCAGCTTTGGTTATCAGTCAAATCAAAGGAGAGTGGGACACTAAACATCCTAACCTCATCCCATACAAAGAACATGTCTTGACATTGCTACCTCATTTCGAGCAGATTACCTTCGAGCACTTCCCGCGAGAAGAAATCAGCTAGCAGATGCTCTAGCTACAATGTCTTCCATGTTTAAACTTAACTGGGATAATGAGGCTCCCTAAATTACCATCGAATGGATGGATGAACCTGCACATTGTCATGAGATTAATACCGAAGAAGTAGTGGAACAACCCTGGTTTCACGAAATCAAAAGGTATCTCGAGACTCAAGAATACCCTGAAGGAGCTTCAGTCAACGACAAAAAATTCTTAAGGAGATTTTCTGCCATGTTCTTCCTGAGCAATGGTATCCTATACAAGCGTAACCATGATTGTGTTCTGCTTCGTTGTGTGGACAAGGTTGAAGCCGAGCAGATCATGACTGAACTGCATAGTGGCACATTTGGCACCCACTTGAGCGGACATACGATGGCTAAGAAGATCCTAAGGGCAGGCTACTACTGGTCTACCATGGAAGCTGACTGTCATCAATACGCCCGCACTTGTCACAAATGCTAGGTCTATGCGGACAAGGTGCATATTCCTCCGGTTCCTCTCAATGTACTAACAGCTCCTTGGCCATTCGCAATGTGGGGTATTGACATGATTGGAGAGATCAAGCCTACAACATCCAATGGACACCGCTTTATCCTGGTGGCCATTGATTACTTTACCAAGTGGGTCGAAGCAGCTTCCTTCGCCTCTATTACAAAGAATGTGGTTTCCCGCTTCATCAAGTAAAACCTCATTTGCCGGTACGGTATTCCTGACCGAATCATTACGGACAATGGTACAAACCTGAACAACACTATGATCACTGCTCTGTGCGAACAGTTCAAGATTCAACATCACAATTCATCTCCCTATAGGCCAAAGATGAACGGTGTTGTCGAAGCTGCGAACAAAAATATCAAGAAGATCATTCAAAAGATGACAGTCACCTACAAGGACTGGCATGAGATGTTACCGTTTGCTTTACACGGGTACCGTACCACGGCGCGAACATCAACTGGGGCAACACCCTTTTCTTTGGTATACGGCATGGAAGCTGTTTTACCTATAGAAGTTCAGATTCCTTCCCTGAGAATCATGAAGGACGCTGGTTTGAGTGAAGACGATTGGATTCAGACCCGGCTTGATCAACTTAACTTGATTGACGAGAAGCGACTTACTGCTATTTGTCATGGTCAGACGTATCAAAACGGATGATCAAGGCTTTCAACAAGAAAGTCAGATGTCAGGTATATCAAGTCGGAGATCTTGTAATCAAACGGATCATCTTGCCGCAAAGTGATCCCAGGGGCAAGTAGACTCCTACCTATGAAGGACCATTTGTGATCAAAAACATCTTTTCTGGTGGGGCTATGATTCTAACCACCATGGACGGCGACGACTTGCCACACCCTGCGAACGCAGACATAGTCAAAAGATACTACGCATAAACGACCCGACAAGTTGAAAACCCGAAAGGGCAACTTGGGCAAAAATGGGCATCCCGGCGAATCAAAAACCCAAAAGGGCGGTTCAGGCAAAAATTAGGGATAAACAAAAAAAAATTGTACACCCGGCAAGTTGAAAACCCGAAAGGGCGACTTGGGCAAAAAAGGGTTTCCAGGTGGATCGAAAACCTGAAAGGGAGATCCAGGCAAAAGTTAGGGAATTAAAGCGTATGACTATGTCTCGTCGGATCACTTTAAGGACAATCCCTTCACGAACAAACTCCAACCTTCTGATCAATCCAATCATCTGCGGACAAAGCAACGAATAGACAAGATACTCAGAGTTGCGAAGGCTATAGCAGAATGGGAACCCCATAGAATTGTTACACATAGCCATCTTTCTTTGTATAATTTTTTCTCAACTTTATGACAACATTCTCTTACTGGGATGTTTGTCTCCTTTGTACAAAATACTTACACAAAGTTAATGCAAAGTTACTTCAAAGTGCAGAAAACTGTTTGCCTTTTCTTTCTTTTTTACACTCGTGTTTTATTTGAAAACGTCCAATGATTTATTAAATGAGCATATGCATTTGAATATAATCACTACTTACAAATAAAATGAAATGAGAAAGAATAATTACTGATAGGATGGAAGTGTAGGAAAGTGTCTCTAGGCTATTCCAGGAGAAATCCCTTGCAATACATCATCCAGATCCTAGGCGGAACTAAAGCTTTGAAATGCATATCCCCAATAGAGTTAAGTTTCAAGGATCCCCATCAGAGTTAAGTTTTCAAGTTCCCAATCCACGGTGGAGCAAAACTTTGAACTATAAACCCTCAGTAAGAATGAAGCTTTCTTCCCCAACAGAGTCAAATCTTTGACCTTTGAACACCAGTGAAGACCATCCAGTTTCCTCCCTTTTCCCCCGAGAGTCGCTTTTAAACCAGATAATTCCTCAGAAAGTTATTTTTAAACTTTTATCCAGTGAGGTCGCCAATCAAATCAGCACGTCACTAAGACCCCCAGCGGAGAGGAAACTTTGAGCTACCAATCCCCAGCAAAAACCATTCAGTTTTCCCCTGATATCCTCAACAGAACGAAGTTTCTCATTAGATTGGCATATTCCCAACCTCCTGACCCAAACGCCTGAATGAAGATTCTCATTCTCAAAGTGGTGTACAACCTAAACTCCAAAACTTCTTCCAAACAGGAATAAGCTTTTCCCAGAGTCCTGAGCTTACCCTCCAGCAGTATGGCTATTCCCCACAGAATTTTTAATCCCCTGCAGATCAAAGATTCTCGTTCTTGACTCCTCGGCACAAATTCCCCTAGCAGAATGAAGATTCTCATTCTCAATTCCCCACGGAGCTTTCAGATATTCCCCAGCGGAGTTCTCCTCAAACAACGAAACATGAATCCCCAGTAGATTGGAATACAACCCAAACTCCAGCTTTTCCCAGCAATATTGCTTCTCCCCACAGAGGTTGTAAAAAAAACTTGAAGACACACATACTCTTCAACAATGGTCCAGGATTTATCTTCCCCGACGGTAGTCAAAGATTTTATTATCTCCAGCTATCAAGGATTTATCTTCCTCAACAAGACAGCTCATCAGCTTACATGCGCATACATTGCATTCATATATCATAAACATTGATATAACACATATATTGCATCATACATTTCATGCAACATAACTTTTTGTTTCAGATAATATTTTACCCTTTTCAGGATAAGATTAGCAAACTTCGACTTCAAGGATCACGAAAACAGTTTACGGGTGCTTCCAAACATGGATGTCAATCTATCGCTTGTTCAGATTCAACTTTTGAAAACAGTTTACGGATGCACCAAACATGGATGCTTCCAAACATGAGTGTGATTGAAGTGGGATTTGAGGAGGGTCTCTTACCTAGGTGAGTCTTAGGTAGAAGTTAAGAAAATGGTAGTGATTAAGTGTGTAGATTGTAAACTAGTATGTTTGTTGTGTGGTCTATAAATTGATATTATCAAATTGATTTTGTTCCTGGATTGGTAGCCCCCAGAGTAGGAATGTTGCTCAAAAATGGGTAAACCTATATGTGTGTTATTTAGCTTCAGCACTATTTGTTTTGTTTTATATATCCTGCTATTGCATGTTGAAGTCGGATCCAGTGTCTTGACATCTCTTAGGACATCCGAGATCTGATATCCAAAATTTAAATTGGTATCAGAGCATACATATTGCTCTGACTCTGGGTGAGATTCAGGGAAGTTACATTTTGGTGCAAATGGACAAGGATACAAATGGACAAGGATAGTGGAGTTGTGGTTAAAATACCTATTCTGGATGGTACCAACTATGACAGTTGGAAACCTCGTATGGAAATGTGCATAAAATCCTTGGGCAACAAGGCCTGAAAAATTGTTGTCAAAGAATGGGATCCACCAAAGGTTGTGGGTGCAGATGGAAAGGTTACTAATTTGCTAAAGCCGGAAGAAGATTGGGATAATGATGAGTCATCATCTCAAGGAAACTCCAAAGCATTAAATTCCATATTAAATGGATTTGATAAGAATGTGTGCAAGCTGATAAAGAATTGTAAAAATTCTAAAGTTGCTTGGGAGACCTTAAGGAAGGTTCATGAAGGAAATTCTAAGGTAAATATGGAAAAACTTCAACTTCTCTCAACAAAATTTGAAAACTTGAAGATGACGGAGGATGAAAGTATTCAGGACTTTCACATGACTGCTCTGGACATTGCTAATGACTCATAATATCTGAGAGAGAAGATATTAAAGGATAAGTTGATCAGGAAGATGCTCAAATCTCTTCCACAAAGGTTTGACATGAAGGTGATTTCCATTGAAGAATCCCATGATATAAGTAATTTTGTTTTCTTTAAACTTTTTTTAATTAATAAAAAAAATACAAAAAGAATAATAATAATATAATATTTAATCTTTCTTTTTTAGAATAGATTTCATTTTCAAGTAAATACATGCATTTCATAATTGATTGATTTTTCTTTTATAATTTGTTATGACTTTACACTGAATTGTGACAATTCGATTTGGTTGTAACACTTGATATTTGGACATTGTTATTCTTGTGAGACTCATCCCCATTTGTAATAATTGTACCCCCCATCCCCGGATAATTTTGTAATAGCTTAGACTTTTAATTTCCGCACTTTATACTTTCAAATATGCCATGACTAGAGATTAGGGTTTGTATGCGAAAATCCAAAATCAATCGCTAGATGACCTAATACAAGACCTAAATGCATGAAAATGACAAACATAATTCACACGTGCACCTCTAGGGTAACCTTGCTTGTTGCCTCGGAAATGCAATCATGTCCCTCGAATATGAGACACTCTAGCAAATGCCCCTTCGATAAACGAAGATCGTAGTCCCTCGATGACTCTTGATGTTGCCTTCGATAAAATGATTTCGTCCCTTAAAAAATTGCTAGAGCGTCTCACAAGTTGCTTTCAATGGTTGTATGAGATGACCCGTGCCTGTGTCGTTTAACATCCTAATACAAGGTTGTTTACCAAATGCAATGGTAAAACAACACTGTCAAAAGGGTTTAAAATGTGTAGGAAATACCTTTGAGTAAAATAGGGTAGATAACTCTTAGTTACTTGATCAAAAGCTTGCAAAACATCCTTGCTATTTTCATACACACTTCACAACATAATTCAAAACATTTCTCAAAAAAACAAACTTTCAAACATTGGAATATCTTTTCAAAAAGACAAACACCTTTGTACATATTCAAACAAGAATCATTACAAAGGTTGCCACAATGATGGCCTCTTTTTCAAAACATTTTCAAAACCACACACACAAAGCACCATTTCAAACAATTGAAAAGCAAAAGCAAGTGATCTAAACAAGTAACTAAGAGCCCATGGAAAACCATGGATGAAAAGGGTGCTAGCACCTTCCCTTTTCATAATCTACCCCCGAACCCAAGAAAACATCTCAAAGGTCTTTCCTGTGCTTTTTGACCTTTCCTTAGGATAAAATAAAAAGTCGGTGGCGACTCTTGCTAAACCGCACAATTGCGAACACAAACGCAAAAACTCAAGTCAGTTCTCCCACCGTATCACGGATTGCTACTTCTAATTGGGTGCCCACCCAGCATACCTCCATTATTTCCATTGGCATTGGGAAGTTTATTTTTGATGTCGGTACTGAAAGGATTTCCGATTATGGAAGATACATCTTTGATCAAATCATGAAGAAAGATGCATTTACTGCTGTAAAGATGCCCCTTTTATTCCCTCACTCATATGTGGAGTAGTGTTGAATCAACACCTAGAATCTTGCTACCTAATGACAGTGTAAAGAAAAGAGCATCCCATTTGTCACTACATCACAAATTGTTTGGTGGGATGCATGATCCAGACATTATTGTAACATCTTTGGATGTACCTGCTCCTAAAACTTCAAGAGGAGAAATAATTTCTCAATTAAAGGAAACTTTCATGGAGTTGGAGGACTCTATCGGGACTGACACTGCTAGAAAAGCTAAGCTTGAAGATTTTATTAAAACCTTGATGGAGGAACCTGAAAAGGAAGCTAAATTTGTTGATGATGACTCTGAAGATAATAATGCATCTGAAGATGATGCATCTGCTAATGATACATCTGATTGTGATACTTCTGCGAGTGGGGGAGCTGATGAAGAAAGTGAGGAATATGGATCAGATGATGATGGTGGTATTGGTGCTGCTATTGCATGGCCATAGTTTTCTTTGGTTTTTGCATATTTTATTGTGTTTGCTTGGATTTTGTAAGGGTTGAATACCCATGATGTTTTTAGTTTCTTTTTGCAGCTTATATCTTAAACTATAGGTGCTTAAATTTGGTAATATTGACTACTTACATTTGTCACTTTATGGCTAAAAGGGGGGAGCAATATGATATTGAGGATGCTGATACTGGTACTACTGCTGACGGAGAGAATGTTTGCTCTGAAGAGATGTCTTGACATCATGGTGTTGAGAACTTAGTTTCTCTATTTTTTATAGTTGTGTTAGTATATCAACTAACTACTAAATGTGTCTCTGATTATTTTGTTGCTTTGCTGCTAACCTTGCTAATGTGTTTTCCACTGTTGTGCCTCTAATGGGTGTGTTTGATTTATTTTCAATCATTTTTTGTGTGCTTTCTTGTGCGAGGGTTATTTGGTTGTTTTAGCCAAAATGTGCCAAAGGTGGAGATTGTTATTTCTCTGAAATTATGATTGGCATACATTTTGGTAAAACCAACATGGCAGCAACATGTTGAACAAGATGTTCCAACTTGCAGTTTTCAACATGTCAAATAAGATGTCCTAACCAGGAGGATATGACATCGTGTTTGTAGTAGCTGACATTTATAGTTTAGCAGATATGTTAGTTACTCTGTATTCAGGGCATATTTAGTTAGCTTATGTGACATCCAAGATTGAAAAATTAGAGATTCTATGTTGGTTCCTAAGTTTATATATTCAGGTAATTAGATGTTTATGTTAGACTATTATGCTTTCTCACATGTCTCGAGTTGATTAGATGTTTCAATTGTACTACTCACTTTTCCTGCATTATGACAAATGTCCAACATTTCACTTTTTTGTAATTCTAAACTAATTATGTATATCTCGTAGTCTTAATTTTTCGATAGGAGAATACTTAGATACAATTTCATAGACGTGGTTCATATTTTTCTCCAATTAAAATATTACAAATATACCTAAATATCTTTTAAGGAGTAAAAATAGGAAGAAATTGCATATGTGTAAGAGAAAATTATACACTTGTCACATTTTCATTGGAAAAAAGCATAAACCATATCTAAGGAAATGCACTAAGTTTTTTCCTTTCGGGCATAAAACTTATCGTAAAATAGGGTGAATCTCAAAAACGAGCAAATCATGTATGTATAGGGTCCGTATCGGAAATACATTTCCGATTTTCAAAAGCATTTTTGAAATTTCACCGCAGTGACTAAGAAATATCTAAGGTGCATTAAGAAATTCTCTTAACAATATCTTCGATTTTATGGAGTCCATAACATGCACACTTTAACAATATCTTTGATTTTTGTGGAATCATGTTTGAAAGCTCCAACTCAAAAAAAAAAAAAAACTTCATCACCACCACAACCATAATCAAGCATGTGCATAGCTTGCATACTCTACATCCACAACACATCTCTAACCAACAAAGTTTCTCATATCACATCTCTAACTAGCAAAGTTTTAAGCAGGTTTAAATTTAGATTAACAGACAAAAATATCAATAAGATAGTGATTACTTTAACATAAGTTAAGTGTTAATTTTATTATGTGTTGTTCAATTCAAAATTATTTGGTTTGATTATCCACAATTCAATTTCAGTTTGAGAATCGTGGTTGAGTTAATGATTCAGTTCGCAAATTATTATAATAAGTCCAGGTTTCTTTGACTCAATTCAACTTGCTTTGGCAATTTAATTCAGTTACTTTGAACATCTTAAATATTCATATCACGACATTTTTTTCCAGATCAATTCAATTCGGTTTGGCTATTCAGTTCATTTTGAACACCTCTAGCCATACCACATCATGAGAATTTTTTCGACTCAGTTCAATTTGGTTTAGCATTTCATATCGGTTCAGTTATTTTGAACACCCGTAACGATACCCCCATGAAAGTGCCATTTATTTTCAACACAGGAACTAAAGTTATCCCGAGGTTTTGAAGACTTGAGATTGCTCAAGTTTTTAGATTGTACTGCATGTAGGATTGTAGAATTATCAAATTAAGAACTCAATTTCACACAAGGTAGAATCAAGTTGTGGTTAGTCCTTAACATATTTACAAGAGATGACATTAGTTAGATGACCAGAGGGACCAAAACATCATTAGTTACTTTGAAAATTGAATTAGGCCAAGACAAGTGCAATATTCTAAACCAAAACTTATGCATCGAAAAGAAAGAAGAAAAAAGAAGCAACTCAAACCAATACATACACTGCAAAATACTAGGGGGCAAGGTAAGAAAGATGGGGTTATCAAAATTGCTTTTACAAATACACAAGTGTATCATCATAAGATATAATATAATCAGGTATCACAAAGTATCCCTGCATTGCAAACTATTTATCAGCCCCACTAGTAGACGACACCGGTGCCGTCTTAACTATGCTTAGATAACCACCGTCCTTAGTAGCTCCAGTCGCTGCTTTAATCTCATTGCAATGGTTAATGAATTTGCTCACCTCCTGGTTTAACCAAAATTGAATTCAAACACAGTATAAACACCTCATAAGCTGAAACTACTTCCTGATAGAAACATTTAACCATGTTTTCTTTTTCACTATAGAAATAGATTATGAGCTTATTTGATAAGCTCTTATCCTAAAAACGATTAATGAATCCGTTTAATTACATATACTCATAATTTGTTACTCCAAATTCACAGCATCAGAACTGAAAATTGAAAAAACGATAGAAACTTACACGATCAGCATCCATATCCTTAGTAACCTTAGAGGGCTTTATGAATCTCTTCCCTAGTAAGAAAAGAAAAGGTTATAAATTATTACAAAAAAATTATGCGGAAAATTTAAAGAGAAAAAAAGTACCCTTGCGAGTCTGAGGAACTTTGCCATGACGATTAGCGGGAATCGATTTCTTCTTGCTTTGCCCCTTGAAAAGTTTCGATTTCTGCGTCATTGTTCTATGCTGCTAATTGAAAGATTTAGGGTTAGGGTTTTGATTTGTATCTTTCGATTTGGATGAAAACACTGTAGCTACTAGACGTCACATATTGGGCTTTCATTGTTTTGGATTGTTAATAGCCCATCACACCTTATCACATTGTTATATTCAAATCACACTCTTTTGCCATTTCATTTTGTTAAGTTTCAAATATTTTACTTTACTTTATCCAAAACTTTTGTAGAATTATATTACTTTTTCATAACTTTTTTTAAAAGTGTTAAAAGAATGTAATCTTTTGTATCGAAATTATATATGTATAATGAAATTATTGTGTGTATGCTGAGTTGTTTTGCAGTCGAATGAGATAGTCTTGACATAGGATTTCGATTTAAACTAAAATAGGTATTTTTGCCTTTTGTGTTTTGGGCTCTGGCTTAGGGAGAAAGCTAACATAAAACTATAAATAGAGGGAGTAACTTCTATTTTGAAATATAGTCAATAATATTGCAGTTTGCATAATAAAGTGCAGAGAGTTTACTTTGCAGAATTCATAAACTCTTCTTCTTCCTTTATTCAAACCCTAACTTCTTCTTCTTTCCTAATTTTCTTTTCTCTTCTTCTCCATTGTTAATTGTTGTGCAGAATTATCTTGCAATTACTCAAAGTTTTGGGTTTAATTCCAACATCTGGTATCTAAAGCTCTGACTGAGCGATTCGAGACAAGCAATAAAGATGACAGTGAATCATCCAAACATGCATTTTCCAACGAATTTTCTGATTCCGAAGAGTCGGAATTATGAGAATTTGTGCAAGCAGATAAAGGTGGTTTTCTGTTATCAATATCTTTGGGATCTTGTGAAGGAATGTGTATCACCGCTTACAGAAGAAGCAACGAATGAAGAAAAGGTGGCACATAAAGAATTGAAAAAGAAAGATTATATGACTCTCTTTATAATTCATCAATGTGTTGATTTAGATAATTTTGAGAAGCTAAGTGATGTAGAATCAACAAAAGAAGCATGAGAAATTCTGAAGAAATCTTTTGGAGGCACTGAAAAGGTGAAAGAGGCAAGGTTACAAACTCACAAAAGAACGTATGAATTGTTTCAGATGGACGAAAGTGAAACTTTGATGCCAAAGCTTAAAAGGATATCTTCTTAGGATACTCTAAACTCTCAAAGGCATATATGGTGTATAAATTTGATACCATAATGGTTTAAGAGTCAATACGTGTCAAATTTGATGACAAAGAGCTTGGCACCAAAATGTCAAAGCTTGTTGAAAGATTTGCATAATTGCATGTATCTGAAGACACCCATGACAGTGGTTGTTCCATAGTCTTTCAACCTATAATGGTTAACCTTTAGAAGTTGAATGCTCATAAGAATAGTCCTAGGAAGATAAAATATGCATTCAGAAAAGAACACATTATGCTATGACTTATCTCCATGATTGAACTTGCTTCTACTGATGAAGCACTATCAGATAATGAATGGATTATGGCAGTGCAAGAAGAGTTGAACCAGTTTTACAGAAATGGTGTTTGGGATCTGGTACCCAAACCTCATCAGAAAAACATTATTAGAACAAAATGGGTCTTCAGAAACAAGCTTAATGAACAAGGAGGAGTTGCAAGGAATAAAGCTAGACTGGTAGCTCAAGGCTACCGTCAGCAAGAAGGTATAGATTTCTCTGAAATATTTTCACATGTTACAAGGTTAGAGGCAATCAGACTACTCATATCTTATGCTACTAATCATAATATTATCTTATATCAATGGGATGTCAAGAGTGCATTTTTAAATGGTGTATTTTTGAAGAAGTGTATGTCAAACAATCTCCTGGATTTGAGGATTCTATCCATCCAAAATATGTTTTAAACTTAATAAATATCTCTATGGACTCAAAGAAACTCCTAGAGCTTGGTATGATAGTCTGTTCAATTTTCTATTAGAAAATGGTTTTAAAAAGGATCAAGTAGATACTACATTATTCAGAAAGACACTAAAAATGAAATATTGATCGTTCAAGTATAAGTAAATGATATTATTTTTGGTTATACTAATGTTACTCTTTGCAAGGAATTTTCCAAGACTATGCATGCTCAATTTGAAATGAGCATGATGAGGGAACTTAAGTTCTTCCTTAGAATTCAAATCAATCAATGCAAGGATGAAGTATATGTTCATCAGACCAAATATGAACTTCTGAAGAAGTTTAAGCTGGATAATTGCAAAATCATGACAACTCATATGTATCCAACCTAAAATCTAAGCAAAGAGGAAAGCAGCACCAAGGTCTATTAGAAGCTATACAAAGGTATAATTGGTTCCTTACTTTACCTAATGTTGTACCCCAAAATTTGCCCTCCCATAATCTTCAAAATTATGACAAGCAAATGGTTCAAAGTCTACTCAAGGGCTACACAGTCAACTATCCTCCTAAGCCAGTCAAACTAGGGTTTTGGTTCTTGCAAGGAAGTTGAAGTTTTCAAGAGCTCAATCAAGTCTCCTATGCCTATAAACATTGTCAAGCACCTACATGTCAAGTTTCAAGGCCCACAAGGTCAAGTTGCACAGTCAAAAAACCCCAATTGCTCAACAGTCAACTGTAGGGGCAAAATGGTCATTTGACAGTCAAAAGTTCAAATTTTTGGTCAACATCTCATTTTGAAGCCACAAACATCATTTGATCAATGCTTGATCATGATTTTCAAAGCTTGGCTCAAAAATCATCAAGATGCAAAAGTTTCTATTTTTGGACAGCTGAAAAGTCAACTGTAACTTGACCAAGGCATAACTTTTTCATGGTTCATTAGAAAAATCCCATCCAATGCTCATCTTGAAGGGGGAGACATTTCCTACAACTCATCTTCACACTCCAAGTCCAAGAAATGCTCTCACAAAAAGTTATCAATTTCAACATTATAGGTCATTTTCAAAAGTCAACAAAAAGGGACTTTAAGTCAAAGACCATAACTTGGGATTGGTAAATCAAAATGACATGGGACCAAGGACATTGGTTAGAGGACTCAAAGACCTTTCCAAAATGTCCAAGAACATGATCAAAGCATAAAAATTGAGCAAGATATGCATTGGAGAAGTTGGGAAATTTTTGTGAAATGGCCAAAATCATTTATCCTTGAAATTTCATTTTTGACAAAAGGGGCCCACTTTTTCCACTTGAATTAACTTGGCCATGCTTCCCACGTGTCCCATATTTTATTTCATATTTTTTAATTAATTTTTCCATTTTTAATTGATTTTATTGGATTTAATTAATTTTAAATCTTTTAAAATCAAAAGAAAATCAAAAAGCTTAATTAAATGGAATATCTGGCCTTAACTAACCTTGAACTACCATTAAGCCAATACCAAATTCGTGCAAAGGGCCAAATAAGGCAAGAATTCAAAAATAGTTCAAAAATGGAAGTTTGGTTATGGAGGTTTATGGAAGATTTTGAAAATTGATTGCTTTGCATTAAGAGGCCATAATTCTCATCCAAACACATTGCATAAGATGTATACAAGTGATCAGAACGAAATGGAGACCTAAGCTGCGCATAAACTCAAAAAGCAAACTCACATTTTTGGCCATTTTTTTCTCAAAACTGAAAACAGGGTTAGAGCTTGATTCAAGCCAAAACAACGATCCTATCACATTCCTGGGACATCAAGGAACCTTCCTGGATCAAGAACACAATCCCTAACCCCTTGAATCACTGTACAGAAGCCAGACTCTTTCCACTTTTTCTCACAATCGCATTTTACAATTTATGCATTTACATAACATTTTATTTGTGGATTCGTGCTAATTAAACCTTTCTGAAGCTAACCATCTACTTTAATTGCGTTTTTGTATGCTATATGTGATTCTACCATGGATGCAGATTAGGGTTCTTGGAGGTCAAAATTGGGCGTTTCTTAAAATGATAAAATTAAGATGCCTGAATACCACCATTAGAACCAGCATGCTTGGACGAAGAGAGTGCCACCCTCGCGCTCAATTTATGAGCCCCCATGTGCTGTTCGCTATTTTTTGTAAAGGCCCTTTCTGAAACGGTGTAAAAACCGTTGCCAATGTTTTGATATTTTCAGGAAAATAAAACAACGAGGAAGATGACTGCGTGGCACAGTGTGAATGGCTGGTTTGAATCCAGCGCGCTTTTTTTTTATTTTTAACACTAACGACCATTTTATTTTATATTATTTATTTCTTATATTATATACAACTAATGCACGCAGCTCCATTAGTTAAGGCGTATAGGCAATGATCATTGGGACCTGGGTTCGAATCCCAGGTCCCCCTATTTCACTTCTATTATTTTGTTTAACTTGTTCCAATGCAGTGCACATTCCAAGGGTTCACCATACACCCAATACAAAGTCTTGCCAAGTGTCTTGAAAGAAGCATCTGAAGGTCAGAATGGGAGGTCCATAGAATGCTCCAGTCAACGCTCCACATGTGATCCAAAAAGTCAGCAAAAGGGCTCCTTCTGTTGGGCCAGAGTTCATCAAATACACCCCCCCATAGTTTGCATTTTTATTTCTTTTCTTTCCATTCTTTCTTCTTTTTCTTCTATTTAGTTTTTATTATTTCAAATTAATTCAATTGTTTTCATAATAAAAACACAAAACACAAAAAAATCAGAAAAGATAAAATAAAAAAATAATAATGATATTTTATTTTAGTATTTTTGTAAATAAATCCCATAATTAATTTAGTTTTCAATTTTAGGTTGTTAATTTAATTCTTTTTCTCAATAACAAAAAATAATAAAAATAGACCTTTAGCACTTTTTACCCTTTTTTTAATTAATTAAATATTTTTATTATAAGTATCATTAACCATTAATTTTGTAAATAAATTTTATAATCAATTTAGTTTTAAATTCTAGGTTTTAACTTTAATGCATTTTCTTTAATAAATAAAAAAAAACACAATTAGAACTAGGATTATTTAACTTTTAATTTCCAAATTTAATTTTTTTTTAATATCATAAATACAAAAGCATGAAAAAAATAAGTTCTTTCTTTTATTTTTAATTATTTTGACAATTCTATTTTAATTCCTTCAAAGGGTCCAACGCCCTCGCATTCGATTATATTCTCTTTTCGCGCGTTTTATTTATTTCTGGTTGTAAAATATAATGTACTTGTTCCAAAGCCCTGTAATAGTCAATTAGACATTTATTTTCTGCACTTTATTTTAAATCGGGTCTGGATTAATTTGGCGTTGTAGACCCGCGCCTTTGTAATAGCGTAGGACCTTTATCTTTTCCGCACTTTAAATTCCTGCACCTTTAACTGTTAAACAATAACATGAAAGAATGAATGCTCAAAAATAAAATCAAAACGTAGATCACCAATGTATGACAAGACAAACAATAAACTGAAAATGACACACAATTCACACACCACCCCTAGGGTACGCCTCACTGTTGCCTTGCCTCGAAAGGTGATCGTCGAGTAGAGGATGTCTTAGTAAGTCCTCATGATCCGGGAACCTGGCATGAGGGTAGCTTCTAAGGTGTCTTCCCATTGCTCTGGTGATCACCATGTCCCGAACCTCGAATTGACCCGAACACCTCCAACGGTGGTGCTACCTACCTCTCAATGGTGGGATGGCACTACCTAAAGGACACTTATACAGCTTAATTCCTTAAGGTAGGTAGATGACTCATGGATACTTGCTCTTTTCAAAAACAAACAAAATACTTTTCACACCTTACACTTTCAAAAAGCTTTCAAAACAAATTTTTTCAAACACTCTTGAGGACAGATACAAGAGTTATTCAAAAATCTTTCAAAGGAACTTTTTCAAACTCACTCACACTTGAAAAGCAAACAAACATTTTGAAAACACAAATGAGCAAGTATCTAAGAGCCCATGGATAACCATGGATAGAAAGGGTGCTAATACCTTCCCTTTCTATAACCTACCTCCCGAACCGAGAACTAATCTCAATAAGGAATTTTTCTGTGCTTTTGTCCTTTCCATGTTGGAGAAAATAAAAGACGGTGGCGACTCTTGCTTCCGCGACATTTCGCGAAACCAGCGTTAAACAGTCAGTTCCAGATCCACCGATCACACCTAACATCTTTTGGGCTTGATATATTATTCAGTGTCAGCTTGTGTGCAAGGTTTTAGTCAGATCCTAGGGAGACTCATGTAACTACTATTAAGGTATCTTTAGGTATCTGAAGGGAACAACAAATCTAGGGTTGCTTTTATAAGAAACCCCTAGACTATAAGCTAGTTAGATTCTGTGATGTTGATTATGCTGGGGATAAAATTGAAAGAAAATCCACTAGTGGAGGCTATCAATTCATAGTTGAAAACTTTATATCCTGGGCTAGTAAAAGATAAGTAATTATTGCTTTGTCCCCAACAGAAGCATACTATATCTTAGATGCTAGTTGTTGCGTGCAACTTGTAATAACTGGTTTTAAATTATAGAGTCGGCACCCTTAATTTTTATCCTAAGGAAGGGAATATAAAGGATAACCTTAAAAATTTAGAGATTCTAGGTTTTTTTGGACTCGTTTCTAGACGAAGGGAAGGTGTTAGGCACCCCTCATCTACCTTGTTCACAAGGATACTAGGTTTTAGAAGCACATTTTTTAGGAAATATGGTTTTAATGTTTTATTAGGGGAACTCACCGCGATTTTAGTCGTATGCCTATGTATCCTCTTATGAGAAATCATAGTCCCAATTTGTAGTTCACATATGTTTGTGTTTTTTTATGGATTACGAAGATATTTTAATTCCTCGTATACATAGTCTAGGTGTATGAATAACATAGATATTTAGACAAAGCGCACAATTAATTAAAATATGCTTCACAATCCTTTTCGAAAATTAATTGTTGAATTAATTTATTTATGAAAAATAATTTATTGTTGGTTGAATATCTTTTTTTTATGTGCTAATTGTAGAAAACATCTTTATCTAAATGCATGATTAAAAATGTTTTTATGCAATAAAAATAAATAACATTTCGGATGAAATTAGAAAATAATAATTATGTGATTTTATGATAATAGTAATAAATGTAATATTGACAAAATAGAAAATATGAAAATAATAAAATAAGTAAACTTAAAAAAAATATAGGGGGTGCAAATATAGTTTAGTAGTAAAGAAAGGAGGTGTCAATAGCATGGCCCTGAATTCAGGTCCAAAAGCGCAGAGGGGTATGTTTTTAAACCTCATAGTAAAATGAGGGGGGGGGGGGGGTTAATTAATAGTAGGGGGCCCAAGTCCAAATTTTAGATTGGATCTATTTGGCCTAAGTGGTACGTTTTTGCGCAAGTTAGCAAAAAAAATATGAGGGTTATTTTAGTAATGGGGTAGGCCCAAGGGTGCGCTAGGTTCGTTCAGTTCGGATAGGGTGTGGAAGAGTACATTGTAATATCATGGGAATGCACATTTCTGAGTGTTTGATGAGGATCTGATGATAGTGATTGAAGGCGTATGGTAACAGCAGTGGAATAACACACACAAGATAACACAACATAATATATTTGTTTTACGATTTTTTTCTTCATTTGGTTTTATTTTTCATCCCTCTCTCTTTATCATGTCTTTATCCTCTCTCTTTAAACCCTAACCTATCTTGAGCATCGGCGGAGCCCACTCCCTTCTCCCACTCTGATGCCACAGCAAACCCAAACCTTAACCCAAATATATAACCACAACAACAAGTATTGTAATCAAAACCAATGGAAAGCTCAAGCTAAGTGCTTTACCTCCGGTCGTGACTTTTCTTCAAGCCTATTTTCCGCGATTCTCCTTATGATTTCTTCTTGCTTGCATTTGACAGGTACGATGATGAAGGGTGCAGCAGCAACGATGGATGTAGTAGCGACGGTGGTTAAAGAGAGCTAGCGGCAATGATCACAAGAGTCTAGGGTTTCAGATGTTGAAACCCTAGAACTAGGCGAGCGGTTCTACAACGATTCCCTCTACACTCTTCCTTCAACAAACATATTCCTCTTTCTCACTGTAATAATTTTTCTATTGAATAACTTTCCCCTCTATCAATTCTGTCCCCCCTCTTTCTACTGTTAATTTTAGGTTTTTATAGAGTTTCAGGGGTTTTATAAATTAGGAAAAAGATTAAGATGTCTGTAACTTATTATACGATTTTAATTAGGTTTTGAATATGAACTTGATTTTGTCCGAACATTCTGTAATCAGTTTGATTAATATTGAATAGTTTCTGGTTTTAGTACGATTATGTTTATGGAAAGTTAATGCACAAATTTGCTTGTGTTCTATTATCTTATTCAAACAGTATTTGTTAGTTTCAAAACATGCATTTCTAATTTTGAATGTACAGTGCGTGTTTTTTCGTTTTTGGGATGCACGTTTTTTCTCTCAATCCAAACAATGCATGTTCGTTAGTTTATTTTAGTATGTTTTTTTTATTTGGACCGGACCAGTTCATTTTGGATTGTGCGTGTTTTAGAAGACCCAACATTTTTTTCAATAAGTAAAGAAAATAAAGTTTTAATTAAGTTTATAACATAATGTTTTAATTATAATAAAAATTAGTATGATTAATAATAGGTCGATAATAAAAATGTTATAATTTAAACAAAACATTTTTCAAAACAAAACCAAAAAACTGAATTGGGCCATACCATTTTTAAATGTTGGGCTTTAGCAAAAAACGTAACCCTAAATGGGCCTTCCTGATTTAAATATTGGGCTTTAAACCAAATGATTTGTTTTATACACCCTTAAGCCTAAATAGGAGCAGGCCTCAGCACTCTTAGTGGGCCGGTAAAAGTTACTTACTACACCCCCCTTAAATAATACCCCTTTTCTATTTATTCAACAAAATGGGTTTAACTTTACATGAGTCTTTCTGATTTATAAAGGCCCAAGAGTTCTTAAATAGTATGAACCTCCTCCAAGGTTTGAAAATGGGCTGAAACCAAAACTAAGATTTTATTCAAAAAAACGATGGGCTTTGGGCCTTTTTTATGATTTAGAAGAAAAAAACATTAAACCTCCTTTCAATAACTAAAAACCCCAATGAATTTGAATAGTAATTAAAAAAAAGAAATAAAAAATATTAGGAGCTAGTAGGACAAATTTGGGGTATGACACAACTACTCTGGATGAAATATCAGCTAGAGGATTATCAGATTTATGGGAGAAGTATATCAATATTTTGTGATGTTACTGATGATATATGTTTGACAAAGAATCCCGTTCAACATTCCATAACCAATCATATTGAGATCAAACATCATTTTTGATCTTACTGGTGATCATAACCTATAATGGGTCGATAGCTACGTCTACAATGCTGGTAATGAGGAGGAGGGGGTATACCTGCAAGGCACTCTGACGCTCAAGTAAGAAATAGTGCTAAGATATACAAGATAAAAAGTCTAGGGTTTTAGAAGTGAGTGATGAATATTGAATATCTGACCCTCACAAGTGTGAGGGGTTATATAGTGCCCCCAGTGCTTGGCCATTGGCTATTAAGCCCTCTGAAACAACCAGCAAAAAATCATCAAACAATGAAGTCGACATCGAACGTCTTTTATCCCACATGAAGGGATAGGTAAACATCGAGAAAACCTGAGAAAGGAAAAGTCACGGTCTTACAACCAACAGATCAGGTAAGGAAGTCTGTTACACGAGTGGAATTTATTAGCACCCCACGCGCCCGTAGTACTCTACGGTATCCAATCTTGTTATCTATCTTATGGGTGTGTTTAATCTATGCTTACTGCTTATTACTGAGAAAGAATGCATGCAAAAGAAATGAGAAAATAATGCAAGGAAAATAAAGTTGTGCTCGCTCAGGCTCTACCCTAATGCCTATGTATCCTTTTTGAGGAATCAGAGTTACCGTAGTTCGGCTTACATGTTTTTGTTTGTTTTGTATTTTTTTATGAACAATGTTAATTTCGCCTTCTGCCGCAACTCAACCTTTGGAGACTCACACGTTGGCACATAAGTAAATTAACTTGTCCTTACCTGAAAATGGTTTTAAGTTATGCCCTCAAGGCAAGATGCCACGTTTGATTGGTTTGTGGTTTGTTACCTTGAAAAAGGGTTTAAGTGTGATCAAGATGTTTTGTGATTTGCTAAGAAAAACAAAGTTTTAGTTTTAAATGCATATGCAAAGAGGGGAAGAAAAGATTCTACAGGAGACTAGCCTATTTCTAATATTAATGTTATCATACAATGGTGGTCATAAAGCTTGGATTAACAAAAGGGAAACATCTATCTATGGTCTAACTTGCATCCGAAAGGAACAAGTATATCCTAAGGGAACATGGTATATAAAGCAGGTGAACAAACAAGTTCAAAAGAGCATACACATAAAATGGTAAAGAAAAGAAGCGAAATGCTTTAGTCAAGGGGAGCGAATCACCCAAGACAAACAAGCGGGAGTGAAATATAAAAGAAGAGAAATACTTTAGCTAAGGGGAGCGAATCATCCGAAGCAAACAAGTGGGAATAGGATGTAAAAAAAAAAGTTATATCCAAAGCAACTAAACACCTAACCAAGATATAGAAGATCGAGGTAGGCGACAAAAGGAAATATGAACAATCACGGAGTGTCAGCATCGTCCAATGGGAACTCCTGACAAAGTGTGGGGGTTCGATTTCAAAACCCTTTTTCACTTGACGACTGGATAACAAGAGTAGGCATAACTCCGAAGCATCGTGGTGCTTCAGGAGCTAAGGATGACATGAATAAAATTGTGGGGGTTGATTGTTAACCCTTTTCGCTCGCCTCCTTTTGAGGGCTTATCATCTGTAATATATGTGAGCACAAATTTAAACACAACTGCAAAATACCTACACAAAGGTATGATTTAAAAAAAAACACATAAGTAAGACACGGTGGTAAATAATACGGAATTTCCCTAAACGGGTCTTTAAATAAAGCAGAGGGGTTCCTGACATGACCAGCAATGGAGACCCTCGTCATACATATCTATTCCTACTTCTCATGGGATCAGAAAAGTAGTAAAGAATATGAAAATGAGGAATAAAATGAAGTCATGATGATACCTAACGGAGAAGGTCCATTGCATCTTAAAAGCCACGCAAGCAAAGAGAAAACTTTACAGAAAATCTACTTGAATTTCCTTGATAAAAATTATGCGCTTAGTTAGCTCCAAAACTTCTTGACACTCTTCACTTGAAACCTCTTTTAGTTACCAATGTCACGAAAATTCAATCACAAAAATTAATCAAAAGTGAAATTGAAATGAGTATTTGAAACAAAAGCTTCAGGAGGTGCAAGTTAAATTTAGGGGTAATATTGCAAGCAAAAATTAGAATGGCACTAGGCCCATTAAACTGAACCAAAAAGCTACCAAAAAACCATTGGACCTAGTGTTAGCTCCTAAATTCGACACCCATAACAAATTGGCCTTATGTACCAAAACTAGATTGAACAAATCTAAGCTGGAAATACTTCGACAAATTCGAAAATACTTGGAGAAATTTCTGAGTTAAAGTTAATCTTCGACCAGAAGGTTCTTGTGACCTTCGACTGAAAGGGCTCCAGGGCCTTCGACTAAAAGGAAACCTCGTATCAGCAACAGGTGATTTTGAATCTGAAGAAAGGAGGGAAAAGCAGTTCACTTGGCAGTTGAGGAAAGTAACGTGGCATGAAGATAAAGGTCAAAGCATATGCAAAAGACACTTGTCCTCATCCTAGAGTAAAGCAACTCCTCGATGGTTACCTAGTTTTAGTATAAATATAGGAAGTTTATGTAGATTTCCATGTGTTTAACTAACTGTACAAGTCATTCAATACTATTCGAGTACCCGCTGCATGAGAAAGAATACTGAAAATGTACGTTTGAAACACAACATTTTATAATCAAAGTCTTTTACATTCCTATTTACATTCCTTGCCTTTTTATCTTGCTTGCAAAAATCTATTTTCCCTTGCATTCTATTTTCCCTTGCACTTTACTTGCACTTTTTATCAGATTTCTGCACTTAAACTCTTCTCAACCCCTTTTCTATTTACTTTCTACACTCAAACTCAATTAAAACCTCAATCTTTCTTAGTCAAACGTGTGTTCTTTATTTGTATTAGTATTTATATCCAAACAACGCCAATAATTAGCATATGTCCTAGGATCAAACTGATCGATCCTGCGAGTAACCAAAAAATTACCCTTTTTGGAAGATCATCAGTTGTTTACCGATTAACACAGAAAACTAATTGGCACGCCCAGTGGGACATTGCTAATTTTTATTTTGTTTTGCTTGTTTATATTAACATAAATGCTTTGCATAATTTCCTTTCTTTTACAAAGTGTTGTATGCTATTAAGAAGTGGTAAATTAATCACCAACGAGTGTACAACTAGGAGGAGAAATAGTGAAAGTGAAATGGCTAATAAGCCAAATAATGGAGAAATACCTCCACCAATTACTACGGGAACATCGGTTATACCAACCGTTAGTGAAACAGTCTCGTCAACCGTTGGTTTGGCACCAATGTTAACAGCAACTCAAACAAGACCAATACTTTCGTATGCAGGTCCCAGAGGTCCATCAAGAACACCCCCACCAAGGGTGAATCCAAGATCTCGATCATACGCTCCCCCAGGATTTTCGACAACCTAGATGGGTCAAGACTAGCCTTATGGCATGCCAACTACTGAAATGGCTAGTCTTATGAACGTTGTGTCTACATTTTCAGAACCTCTGGTAAGTGCGCCTTCACCATTACATGGATCTAGAACTAGTATGGCAAATTTGGGTAGAAACCAACTCTTAGGAGGGGCATCCCATGCAATACCAAGCCTCACAAATGCTTCCACAGCAAGTTTGAGGCAACAGATAGATGAAAGCAACCATGATATGGTACAAATGTTGGCCCAAACTCTGAGTATAGTGTTAAACCCCCTAACACAAAATACCACCCAGTTGAACCAACAAATGTCAGCGCAAATGACATGCATGGATGAATTTTTTGGGGTTCCCCAACCTATTCGACAACCCCAAAGAGCACCAATAAGAGAGAATCAAGGTATAGTCTTAGAAGAAGATGTAACCATTAACCAAATTCCACAACTAGATAGGAGGAACCACAAAGTGGAAATCGAACAACCTAGGGTCGAAATACCCAGATTCCCCCCCACAGATCCCTAGAGATGGCAATTAAGGTGTAATGGTGGTAAATAGAAACCAAAATGCTGACGAACTGATACAACAGGTTCGACACCATAATTATGGAACGGATAATAATATGACTGCCATGATCGAAAGAATCATGATACAAAATGGAATGAACATTGGATTTCATAGGCCAAAATTTACATCCCCATTGTTAGAGTATATCTTGCAAACAGATTTACCCCCTAGATGGGAAGTTCTGAAGTTCACTAAATTTTTGGGGGATACGACGGAGTCCACTGTCGAACATGTAGCGGGATATTTGATAGAAGTCGGGGAAATATCAAATAACGAGAGTCTTAGGATTAAGTACTTCCCATGTTCTCTAACTAAAAACGCTTTTACTTGGTTTAGCACACTCCCAACCAATTCGATCCACAATTGGAATCAATTGGAGACATTGTTCCATGAACAATTTTACATGGGACAAACCAAAATAAGTCTGAAAGAACTGGCTAGCGTGAAAAGAAGATTCACCGAGCTAATAGATGAATATCTAAATAGATTTCGATTGCTCAAAGCCAGATGCTTTACACAAGTGCCTGAGCATAAATTGGTCGAAATGGCAGTAGGGGCCTAGATTATTCTATTAGGAAAAAATTAGATACCCAATACCTGAGGGATGCGGCCTAGTTGGCCGATAGAGTTCGACAGGTAGAACGTCTTAAAATTGAAAAAGCTAAAGCAACTAAGACTCATCGAAGAGAAAGGGTAGCCTATGTCGAAATGGATGATGATGATCCAGAGACATCTAGTGATCTTATAGCTGTCGAAGAAAGCGAAATAGATTTAGCAGAGTTAAAGCAAGGGCCACCATACTCTTGTAGATTGTTAGTGCCCTCAAATGGGAAGAATCCTATTGAGTCTGAAAAGAACAGTGATAGATTCCCAAAGAAAATATATAGTTTCGACGTCAAAAAATGTGACGAGATATTTGACTTGTTAGTTAAAGATGGCCAAATGATAGTACCTCCAGGGGGAAAATGCCTCCTTTAGAACAAAGAAAGAAAAGAGGTTTTTGTAAGTATCATAATTTTTTGGGCCATAAAACTTCACAATGTTTTCTTTTCAGGGATCTCGTTCAAGGAGCGATTAAAGAAGGCAGACTCAAATTTGCTGATAAACCTCTAATGAAAATCGATGCAAACCCATTGCGAGCTGATGCCCACTATGCTGAACCAGCAGGCATCAACATGGTCGAAGTTTCTGAAGACTTCATCAATAAGACGGTTTTTGGCAGTTTCACTGGGAACATCTACAGAAAGACTGTCGAAGGGGTGAGAAGGGATACTGAAGGCCTAAGCAAATGAGCTACTGAAGACTCAAACAAAAGTACTATTGCAGGTTCTTACTTGGCTGTCGTTAAGGGTTCGATAGAAGACCTTGAAGCCAAAATGCAAAAGATGAATCTCGCTGCCAAGAGCAACATAGAAGTCAATATGATCAAAGTATCTGAGGCAAAGGCTTCAGAAGAGGCCATCAGGCAAGAGGAAGTGAATAAAACTGCATTTCCTAAAGAGAATGAGAATATGGTAGATTTTCTACAACGATGCCAGAAAAAGAAGTATGAAGTCATGCTGTGTCCAAGATGCAACTCCATCTTCGACAAAAAGGCTGCATAACACAAACAGGGCGTAAGGGAAGCAAAGGAGAAATGGGCCACCAGTGCCCAACCCGACATGGTTTCTGAGGTTAGATATGATCCCAGAAGAGGAAATCAGAAAGGACCAATGAACCAGGGGAAGAGGCCATCAACTTTCAGGCCTCCAACAAATGTCCCCGTGGACACTTGGCTAAAAACAGCAAACAGGAAAAGGCCCAGTGAAGAGAAATGGCGAACATTCGATATTCCAAGAGTATTATCCTTGGCATATAGGAAGGAGTTCCAAACTACAACAACAAACAAAGTGGCTAATGTGTTGAGAAACTACAAGGGAAAAACCCCATGTCTCGCTCCCAGTGGAGAAGATATCAAAGACGATGAAAAGCCGAAAGAGAGGCTACAGAGGAGCCTCAACTGGAATCAAGCACCAACACACCAAAAATAATGGACAAAGGCAAACAAAGAAATCCTTTGGAAAGGAAACCAATTTCTAGAAGATTGGTGTGGCCAGAACAAGGTGAATCAGATGAAGAAGGTAATTCTGAATCTGATGCTACTTTAGATATTATGGTGAACGTAGTATTAGTGCTACCCAGGGAGTACGACTTCTAAGTCGAAGTCGAAGAGATTGACTGGGAGGTCGAATATGAAATGGCCAAACATAGGCCAGTGTGTTATTATATGATGAACAATGGTTACGTCGAAGAGCAAAATGCTTTCTTCGATCCACTTACTGAGGCGATGAAAAATCACCTCAAACCCTTGTTCAAAAGGGCAAAGATAGGGGAAATAACCATCAATAAGATTATGGTTGATTGTGGGGCTACAATAAATATAATTCCCCAATCTATGCTGATAAAAATGGGCAAGGGAGATGGAGATATCAAACCCCACAACATGATTCTATCGAACTATGAGGGATGTATTGGAACTACTATGGGGGTGATACAATTAAACCTCAAGGTGGGAACAATTCTTCGACCAACTATGTTCATGGTCATTTCAGTGAAGCCCAACTATAATATACTCTTAGGGAGAGAGTGGATACATGGCATAGGTGCAGTGCCATCTTTGATGCATCAACGGGTTACAATTTGGCTCCCTGATGGCATAGTGGAGAATATCGAAGCCGACCAAAGTTATTACTTGGGTGAAGTTAACAATGTTGGAAAAAATATCTTTGACAGAAACTTGGCTCACATAGGGCCATGCAATCCTCCTAATTTCGATTTGGCACCAGCACCAAATGCCTTTTGCTCCCTCTACCTGCATTCCGATCATGGGTTCCAGTGGAATAGAGAAGATTTATAAAACATTGACTATGGAGGAGTTGATGACATACGGCCAACGGGATGGGGAAGTAATTCGGTGATGATGACTGAATCACAAGCTTTACAAAAGATTTCGGCATATGTAGCCGAAAGTAGAATGATAGCAGCCTTAGAGGCTGAAGTCAAATATATGGCTCTTGAAGCCAATGAGCAAGTATTTCTTCCAGAAGGTCCTGGGAAAGACTTCGAATCGGAACCACCTGATTCAAAAGGGGAAGAAATTCAAAACCAGAGGCTAGATGCCATCTATGATTACGAGCCTTTGGGTTTCGAAAAGGATCTGTTGGCAAACAGTTTTAAAATGCTAGCGCAAGATCCTCTGGAAGAAATAGACATGGTGAAGGTTTGGTGAAAAGACCAACATACATTAGTGCGAAGATAAATCCAAAGCTCGGGATCAAAATAATCCAATTTTGAAGGAGTTCAAAGAATTCTTTGCATGGGATTATGATGAAATGACTGGTCTCGACAGAGAATTGGTAGAGCTCCAACTACCAATAAAGCCTAGAAAAAAGCCTGTCAAGCAAACTCCAAGGCGTTTTGCACCAGAGATTTTGTTGCAGATCAAGACAGAAGTCGAAAGAATACTGAGATGTAAGTTCATCCGAACAACCAGGTATGTCGAATGGATTGCAAATATAGTATATGTTATAAAGAAAAATGGTACCTTAAGGGCGTGCATCGATTTTAGAGATTTAAATGCTGCAACACCCAAAGATGAATATCCAATGCCTGTGGCGATAATGCTTGTCGATTCTGCCGCTGGCTTCGAATAAATGAGTATGCTTGATGGATATTCGGGGTATAATCAAATTTTCCTTGCTGAAGAAGATGTGTCAAAAATAACATTTTGATGCCCTAGGGCTTTAGGCACTTACGAATGGGTAGTGATGCCTTTTGGCCTAAAAAACGCAGGGGCAACATATCAAAGAGCAATGAGTTCTATATTCCATGATTTTATTGAAACTTTTATGCAGATTTATATTGATGATATTGTTGTCAAATCTGTTTCAGGGAAGAATCATATGGACCATCTTCGACAGTCCTTCGAAAGGATGAGACGCTATGGTCTGAAAATGAATCCCCTAAAATGCGCTTTCGGCGTAAGAACATGGGACTTCTTAGGCTTTGTGGTCCACAAGAAGGGAACTAAATTAATCCAGAACAAGACCAAAGCCATTTTTGGAAGCGAAAGCGCCAACTAGCAAGAAGGAGTTACAATCTCTACTTGGCAAGATAAATTTCCTGAGGAGATTTATATCCAACTTAAGTGGAAAAATGCAAGCCTTCTCACCACTACTTCGACTCAACAAAGGAGGATTTGAGTGGGGGCAAGAACAACAAGAGGCCTTCGACAAGATCAAAGAATACCTCACCAAGCCACCTATTCTGGTACCTCCTTGTAGAAATAAGAGTATGAGATTGTACATAGCTGCATCTGATAAAACTTTAGGAAGCATGTTAGCTCAAGAGGATGAGAATGGTGTCAAAAGACCCATCTATTACCTCAGTAGAGTTTTAAACGATGCAGAAACTAGATATTGCGAAGTTCAAAAACTATGTTTATGTATTTACTTCTCGTGTACAAAACTCAAGCAATATATTAAACCAGTTGATGTTTATGTTTCGTCTCATTTTGATGTTTTCAGATATATGTTGTCGAAACCCATCTTGCACAGTCGAATTGGAAAACGAGCACTTGCATTAACTGAGTATTCATTAACCTTTATGCCTCTTATGGTTGTAAAAGGTCAAGTGGTAGCAGAATTTATAGTTGACCACTCAATAAATGAAGAATCAATAAACTACCTGGAGATCGAACCCTGGAAGTTATACTTCAACGGTTCTAGTCATAAAGATGGAACTGAAGTAGGAGTTCTAATTATTTCTCCAAATCAAATTCCAACAACATTCAAGTACGAGATGAAGGTTCCTGTTCAAACAATAAGGCCGAGTACGAAGCTCTAATCGTAGGCCTTGAAATCTTGTTGGAATTGGGGGAAACTCGAGTCGAAATAATGGGAGACTCAGTTAGTTATAAAGCAAGTTACAAAAGAATACAAATGCATAGGAGAAAATCTTATCATGTATTTTGTAATAGTCAATCGTTTGTTGAAAAACTTTGAAAAGATCAACATTCGACATATACCAAGACTGGAAAATCAAGTGGCTAATGAATTAGCACATATTGCATCTGGGTATAAAATTTCGAAAGAGAAATTACAACAAGTAATCGAAGTTAGAGGAAGAATAACATTAACCAAATTGTCTCCAACAGATTTGAAAACAACAAAACTGGGGTACGCTGACAACGAAAACTTCGAAATTTCGTTCATAGATAATCTAACAGAACAAGATTGTAGAAAGCCTATAGTGGATTATTTGAAAAATCCAGTGGCTTCGGTAGAACGAAAAACAAAGTATAGGGAGCTAAGTTATACTCTAATGGGAAACGAGTTATTTAAAAATACGCCTGAAGGGGTGTTATTAAAATACCTAAGTGAAACAGAGGCATACATAGCCCTTTCAACTACACATGCTGGAGCATGTGGAGCACATCAAGTAGGCCATAAAATGAAATGGTTATTGTTTCAACAAGGACTATATTGGCCCACTATGTTGAAAGATTGTGTTGAGTTTGCAAAAGAATGTCAAGAATGTCAAGTACATACAGGTATCCAGCACGTACCTGCAAGCGAACTTCACTCAATTATGAAACCTTGGCCTTTCAGGGGATGGGCTTTGGATCTTATTGAAGAGATTCGACCAGCATCATCTAAAATCCAGAAATACATACTAGTGGGCATTGATTATTTTACTAAATGGATTGAAGCAATTCCTTTAGTCAATGTAGACCAGGAAAATGTCATTGAATTCATTCAAAAGCACATTATATATATGTTTGGAATCCCTGAGAAAATAACAACTAATCAAGGGTCAGTCTTTACCGGTCGAAAAATGCAAGAGTTTGCTACAGAAGTGGGGTTCAAACTATTAACATCTACACCTTACTATGCACAAGCTAATAGCCAAGTCGAAGCGGCAAATAAGGTGATAATTAGCTTAATAAAGAAGCATGTGGGAAAGAAGCCAAAGAATTGGAACAAGACTTTAGATCAAATTGTATGGGCTTGTCGAACTTCTCCTAAGGAAGCTACCAGAATGACACCTTTTCGACTAACCTATGACCATGACACAATATTTCCAGTAGAAATTTGTCTGCAGTCAACAAGAATCCATAAACATCAAGACATCCCTTCTGAAGCTTACTAGAATATGTTACAAAAGAAAAGAGTGGAAAAATCTTACAATAAAAGAGTAAAACCCAAGACATTCTTGCCTGAGGACCTGGTATGGAAGGTAATTCTCCCAATGGATCGAAAGGATAGGAATATGGGAAAATGGTCTCTTAAATGGGAAGGACCTTTTAAGATTATCCAAACATTGTCTGGTGGCGCATATGAGGTCGAAGAGTTAAATGAAGATCAAAGGCTCTTGAGAGTAAATGGTAAATACTTGAAAAAGTACAGACCTGTGCTTCAAGAGGTTAAAATAACCAATGTTTAATCTTAATTGAGTTAAAGAGCCAAGATGGAAAATGTATTAAAAATCCAAAATGGCTAAAAGTCATTAAAAAAAACATAATTATACAAATAAAAAAGTCAAAATTAAAATGGGAGGTTGGCTTTGATTTGGAGGTATTTTATCTTTTGCAGCTTCAAACGTCTTTCACACAAAGCCTTTGACTGATGAAGAGTTTCGATTTTGGCATCTAATGCTTAGGCTCGTTCAACATATTCTAATCCTTCGTTGAGTTCCTCTTGACTCTCAGAATCAGTGCTGATAGCAAGAAGTTCTTCCTTTCGTTTATCATTAGCAGCAATCTTAGCCTCTAACTCTCTGACCTGAGCCTTCATACTAGCTGTATTTTGGTCGATTTCTTCAACTTCTTTCTGTCTGGCCTCTTTTGCCTTCGACAACTCCTTTAGCTTTGAAGCTGATTCATCGGCAGCACCCCAGGAAGCAACCACATGACCATTGGCTTCCTCAATTTCGCGATTGAGAGTCCTTCGACGATTGTAGTCAGTTGATACCTGATCGATGATCGAAATCAAATCCAAAATAATGATGGCAATATCAGATGAAGCAGCAATAAGGTCAACAACTCTTAAAGTAGTATTCAGAAAGGAAGGAGCATTAGGTTCTCCCTCTAAGGTCAGCATTAAATCTCTTTTAAAAAGTTGCGCCTTAACCTTTTGAAGTGCCTCCTCAAGAGGAGATGTTGAAGTAGATTTACCAGACGCAATCGAAGCACTTTGATCAGAAGAGCTTTCTCTTCCCTCGAGAATGGAAGCCAAGTAGCCAAGAGGATTATGTTGTTTTAGTAATGCCAAATCTTCCTTAGTACAGGACCCAGTCGAGGTGACTCTCTCGTTTGCAACGTGAGTCACATTTACTCTAACAGATAAATCTTGTATCTGGACAGGGGCACCTTCAACATTATCAGAGTTTCTTGCTCCCCCTGTAAATTTTTCTCTTTCATCAGTCACCAGAATATCCTCAGTTTGATTCTCTCCCTCCGGTGTGCCTTCCCTCTCCAGTTTGATTACATCATCAACAACCTCCTCCTCTTCGTCCTTCTGCCCATCATCAATAGTCTGTGGAGTCCCAAGATTTTCCTGTTCCTCACTAGGAACTTCTTCATTTGGCTTCCCAATGGCTTTATCTTGATGCTTAGAGGTTTGGTTAACCTTGCTGGCGGAGCTCACAAAGGATCCCTTTGCTGAAGAAGGCCTATAACTCGGATCACCCTCACTGTTTATTAAAGTGACAGATTCTTCTACAGGTATGAGGGCCTATTTAGAAGTACCAGCAGTGTCCTGAGGATTATAAACTTGTTATCAGAACTATTGCAAAAAGGAAAAAGGGGGCTAAGCCCATAAATAGTCTTAAAGGGTCGAAGTGATTACCGTAGGAGGAACTTCAGCACCAGGGCTTGAATTATCGCTTTCACTGGGATTATTCAGCCTAACAGCTATCTCTTGTTCCGTTGGCGCTTTGATGATGACTGGAGGAGGTCTCGACTTAGTAGCTATAACCTTGACCTTGGTTTTTGGACAAGGCTCAACAATAGGGGCTGGTTTCTTTAATTTGTGCCTCTTAAGAAGGACATGAGGAGATTCTTCTTCTTCATCACTGGAAATTTCAATTTCTTGAACTTTCCTTTTCTTTGGAGTGGTTTTAATACCCAGAAAGAAAGGAGTAGAAGGCATCAACGTCAATATTAATATGTTGAAAAGAAAGATATAGCAGAAAGTATTTACCTTTGGTGAAGGTTTTATAGAAGGGTCTCCTCCCTTTGCGCTTTCAGCGACTTTCTTGGTAATGGTCCTCTTGATGACAAGAAAATAAACAAGTATAAGCTAGATGTCAAATGATTGAATCGAAGACGATAAGACATTTGCTTTAAAAAGAAAGATTACCCTTTTTGATCTTGTTAGAGACCAGCATAAACGCTTCTTGAAGGTGGTCAGCAAAGTCTTTTTCGTCGAAGAATTCTTCATCATAATACCGATTCCACTAGTCTTAAAAAATAGGCAAACATAGGAAACTGAGCTTGAAGTCGAAAAAAGTTAGTACAATTCGACCAACATACCTACCAATATGCTTGGTAGCAGTATCCTCAGAATAGTCTGCATTATAAAATAACATAAGCTTTTCTCGGGAATAGATTGGCGAAGGGAGTGTCTAGAAGATACCAAATTGTCGAGAGACAAGATTCAGTTGATAAACAATCAAACTAAGTTGACTCTTCGAACTCTTGAATCTCAGTGGCATGATTCTGGGGTGAAGAAATGACTCCCAGATATCCACATACTCATCCACATGGTCATCTTCATCAGATGAAGGATATGGTCGAATGAACCATTCCGGACCAATCTTTCGACTAGCGAAGGGAGCCATAGTCGAAACAAATTCCTTACGCTTTGCAAACATCATTACAAAGCTAATAAACGCTTTCTGGAATTGTTGAACCTCATCAGTTGGAGTCAACAGGATAAATCTAGTGCCTTCGACCCTTCTGTTTAGGACTTCTAGGGCCCTCTCATTAATCTTATTCTTCTGAGGAAGAAAATATTCAAAAGTGGCATTGGGCCAAAGTCGAAGAAGCCAAAAGGGGCCAGAAAGGAGCAAACTTGCCTTGTCTCTAGTAACTTTAAGCTGAGTCACACCATTGTTGATGGACTCATACATAAAATCAATTCAGTCAGACAAAGGGCATAGCCATGATGAAGCTGCGTCGCAAGGGTGAGCATCTTCTTAGTCACTTGAAGTGACTTAGTGCAGAAAACGAAGCGAGATAACCACAAAGCTGGGAAAGCTATGTGTTTCACTTCAGAGACAGTGCTACTAGACTTGTCTTGAAAGTGGTTGATGAATATGGTGTATGTGGGTATCGTGGTCGAAAACCCGATAGCATCTTCATGAAAGGAAAATTGCGATAAAAAATGCAGCGGAATTTAAAATTTTCCTTTAGCGATCCTTACGAATGAGCATGGTCAGTGATAGAAATATTTACCTCTTGTGGAGATTCAGGCCTTTGATATCATGATCACGAGCGTTGATGAAGAACAATGCCTCTACTCAGTCCACACGAACAGATCACTTTCGGTTACAGTGCTAGCTGATCACGAACGGAAACCTTGAGTGAGAGAGAGAATCAAAAACGAAATTGCATCAAGTGAAATTGCTTCATCACAAGGGATCTATTTATAGAATCACTCGTGTGGGCTACAAGCTAAAAGCCCAACTAAGGCTATAAGCTAAAATCCCAATTAAGCTTATGGACATCATACCTTATGATGTACCATATATCACTTATCCACGTGGTACCTTACCACTTTCCGTATTACATTTAAGTGCACCATACCTTACGGTGTTCCTTATTTATTCTATCTCTCATCAACCTGTCCTTATGTGTGTGACCCTGTAGGTTTTCGCGACGTTGGAAATTATATTAAATCACACATTTAATATAATAAACTGTGAGCGGTATCTAGCAACACATCACTGTTACCCAAGTCACGAAAATGTCATGTGATCTGACCAAATCTTTTCTATGATAATATTTGTGTTGTACAATTACCCTTTTGCCCTCATGTCTATATTGAACACAAGGCATACACTGTGTCACCCTTGTCCAGTTCAATATTGGGCCCTTAGACATTTATCCTATTATGCAGGATGAGCAAATTCCATCTAGGTCACTCATGTCCCTTAGCATGCTTTGTGAAGTACCCATCAATCGTCTTTATAGTCATCCAGTTACGGATGACGTTTGATTAGCAATAAAGTACTTGACTCTACATCTAGGGTCCATAGTGGTTTCAGGTCGAAGGGTGGTATACACCATTATCATCATGAGAATAACTTATGACACTTTGCATAACATTCTATGTAGTATTCTCATAGCGGGTCAATCCAGTATAAATATTACTCCTAATATTCATACCTATGTCAAGACTTGATAACTCCTTATCTATGATCCATGAGATGTGATCATCAATCTATCTTCGTAATAATCTTAATGCTTTAATGTTATCCCACTTCACATTAAATCTTGACTTCGGATACTTTAAGAATAGTGTCTTATGTTTAATGGGATCTCATGATTAAGTCACACTTAACATTTCATTAAACCAATAAACCATTCTAGGGACTTTATTATTTTGGAAAGCAAACATAATAAAGAAATGCCTTTTATTATAAATAATTCGATACAAGTACCAAAAGTATTGGCCTCTAGGGCTTACACCAACAATCTCCCACTAGCACTAGAGCCAATCAGGCATACCCCTAATACCCATAGATCTAGTATGTCCATCATGCTTCAGCTGCGCAAGAGGCTTTGTTAATGGGTCAGCAACATTGTCAAGTGTAGGTACTCTGCATATTTTCACATCTCCCCGATCGATTATCTCTCGAATGAGATGATAACGCCTAAGTATGTGTTTGGATCGTTGGTGAGATCTAGGCTCCTTAGCTTGTGCGATAGCACCATTGTTATCACAATAGAGATAAATGGGATCCACAATGCTATGGACTATGCCAAGTTCACTAATGAACTTCTTGATCCAAACAACTTCCTTTGCTGCAGTTGAGGCAGCAATATACTCAGCCTCGGTTGTAGAATCAGCAACTGTATCTTGCTTTGAACTTTTCCAGCTCACAGCCCCACCATTTAAACAAAACACATAACTAGATTGCGATCTAAAGTCATCCTTATCTGTCTGGAAGCTAGCATCGATGTATCCAATTACAACAAGCTCTTCCTGACCTCCATATATCAAGAACGAATCCTTAGTCCTTCTCAAGTACTTAAGGATATTCTTGATAGCTACCCAATGAGCATCATCGGGATTAGACTGGTACCTACTCGTTGCACTTAAAGAATACGAGACATCTGGTCGAGTACATAGCATGACATACATGATATATCCTATTGCAGATGCATATGGAATCTTATCCATGCAATCCCTTTCTTCCTTACTTGAAGGGGATTGTGTTTTTGACAGACACATGCCATGTTGCATAGGTATGAATCCTTTCTTGGAATCATGCATATTAAAGCGTCTCAACACTTTTTCTATGTATGTACTCTGACTTAGGCCAAGCAGTTTTTGTGACCTATCTCTATAGATCCTGATTCCTAATATATAGGCTGCTTCACCTAGGTCCTTCATTGAAAAGCATTTCCCTAACCAAGTCTTCACTTGTTGCAAGGTAGGGACACCGTTTCCAATGAGTAATATGTCATCTACATATAATACCAGGAATACGATCATGCTCCCACTAACCTTCTTGTAGACACAAGGCTCATCTTCATTCTTGATGAATCCATATTGTTTTACTGTTTCATCAAAACGAAGATTCCAGCTTCTGGAAGCTTGCTTCAATCCATAAATTGATCGCTGTAACTTACATATCTTTTGAGCTTCTTCTGGTATGTCAAATCCTTCAGGTTGTGTCATGTACACATCCTCAAGAAGATTCCCATTAAGGAAAGCATTTTTGACATCCATCTGCCATATTTCATAATCATGATATGCAGCGATAGCAAGTAAAATTCGAACAGATTTAAGCATTGCAACTGGTGAAAAGGTTTCATCATAGTCAACCCCATGAATTTGTTTATAGCCTTTTGCAACCAGTCTTGCCTTATAGGTATGTACCTTACCATCCATGTCAGTCTTCTTTTTGAAGACCCACTTGTATCTTATAGGGTTAACTCCTATAGGAGGCTCTACCAAGGTCCAAACCTGGTTTGTGTACATGGAATCAATTTCAGATTTCATGGCTTCTAGCCACTTCTCGGACTCAGGACCAGTTATGGCCTCTTGGTAGGTCACAGGCTCATCTTGATCCATGAGTAATACATCACCTTGATCACTTATGAGATATCCATATCTCTCAGGTTGTTGACGTATCCTGCTTGACCTATGCTGGTCTTGTTCTACTTGAGCAGGTTGTTCTTCCACAACTACTTGTGTTTCCTGCTCTAATTCCTCCATAGGTGTATCAATGCTTTATGGTTCTTGAATTTCTTCAAGCTCTATTTTCCTCCCACTGATTCTTTTGGAAATAAAATCCTTTTCCAGAAAAACTCCAGTTCGAGCGACAAACACTTTGCCCTCAGAAGGATTGTAGAAGTAATACCCTCTTGTTTCTTTAGGATACCCCACAAATAAGCATTTGTCAGATTTGGGCTCAAGCTTAGTTGAAATTTGTCGTTTCACAAATCTTCATGTAAGACATATGTGGTTTCTTACCACTCCATATCTCATATGGTGTCTTCTCAACCTTTTTGGATGGAACCCGGTTAAGTGTGTAAGCTGCAGTCAATAGTGCATGTCCCCAAAAGGAGTTCGGAAGATCGGCGTGACTCATCATGGATCGGACCATGTCTAACAAGGTTCGATTTCTTCTCTCAGAAACACCATTCCATTGTGGTGTTCCAGGAGGAGTAAGTTGGGATAAAATCCCACATTCCTTTAGATGGTCATCAAACTCTAGGCTTAAATATTCACCGCCTCGATCTGATCGAAGAACTTTAATATTCTTACCTAGTTGGTTTTGTACTTCATTCTTGAATTCCTTGAATTTTTCAAAGGTTTCAGATTTGTGTTTCATTAAATACACATAACCATATCTACTGAAATCATCAGTAAATGTGATGAAGTATTGAAAACCTCCTCTGGCTGGTATGTTCAGTGGTCCACATACATCAGTATGTATGAGGGCCAAAAGATCATTAGCCCTTTCACCTTTTCCTGTGAATGGGGACTTTGTCATCTTTCCAATTAAACAAGATCTGCATGTCTCATATGATTCATAATCAAAAGAGTCTAAGAGTCCATCTTTATGGAGTTTGGAAATGCGTTTCTCATTTATGTGGCCTAAGCGACAGTGCCAAAGGTAGCTTGGATTTAACTCATTAGGTTTAATCCGTTTAGTATTAATGTTATAAATTGGCATTTCAAGATCAAGGACATATAGTCCATTGTTCATTTGTGCAGAAGCATAGAATATATCATTCAAATAAATAGAGCAACAATTGTTCTTTATTATAAATGAAAAACCAAACTTGTCCAAACAAGAAACGGAAATAATATTCCTACTAATTGCAGGTACATAATAACAGTTCTCTAACTGAATTATTAAACCACTAGGTAAAGTCAAAACATAAGTTCCTACGGCTAAAGCAGCAACCTTTGCTCCATTTCCAACTCGTAGGTCAACTTCACCTTTTGCCAAATCTCTACTCCTTTTTAGCCCCTGCACATTAGTACAAATGTGAGAACCGCATCCAGTATCTAATACCCATGATGCAGAAGTAGATAAATTAATTTCAATAACAAAAATACCTGAATTTGAAGTCCCTACTCCATTTTTCATATCTTCCAGGTACTTTGGGCAGTTTCTCTTCCAATGTCCGGTCTTACCGTAATGGAAGCAAGTGCCCTCCTTTGCTATGCCTCCACTAGGCTTCAAAGCAGGAACATTAGGTTTAGGCTTGGCAACTTCCTTGCCTTTCCCTTTACCAACCTGCTTGGTAGGCCTCTTGTTCATCTTTTTTCCATTACTGACCATCAGAATGGACTTCCCTTTTGTCTTCATATTCTGCTCAGCAGTTTTCAACATGCTTAGCAATTCTGGAAGACTCTTATCCATGTCATTCATGTTGAAATTCATGACAAACTGATTAAATCTATCTGGCAACGATTGCAAGATAAAATCAGTTGCAAGTTCCTTTCCAAGCGGAAACCCTAACCTTTCAAGGTTCTCCACATACCCAATCATTTTGAGTACATGGGGACCTACAGGGTTTCCCTCAAATAACTTGCTGTTAAAAAGGGCCTTTGAAACCTGAAACCTCTCATTTATTGCCTGCTCTTGATAGAGCATTTTCAGATGTCCGATCATATCGAACGCTGACATGTTCTCGTGTTGCTTTTGCAACTCTGAGTTCATAGTAGCTAGCATGAGACAAGCGGCTTCGTTAGCATCATCAAAATGCTTCTTATAAGCTTCTCTTTCTGCCTTAGGTGCCGAACTAGGCGGTTCCTCTTCAGGAACAGGTGTCTCCAAGACATACAGCTTCTTATCGTGCTTGAGGACAATCCTCAGATTTCGGTGCCAATCCAAGAAATTTGTCCCAGACAATTTTTCCTTATCTAGGATTGATCGCAAAATATGGTTGTTTGTTGTCATGGTAATCTACAAAAAAAAATGAAAATATAAGTATCATTAAAACAACATATTTAATTAGGCCTTTAATCAAATATGCTCCCACTATTTTACTCAAACCAAATGACCCTCATCATTTGATTCGGAAAATCCCGTTGGAAGACTTTCTAGTGGGTCGAGATCCACATTTCACTTCGTTCTAAGTCAGCGTTAGGCTGATTACACAAAACTAGGTTATTTAGGTAGGAACTCCTTCCAATTGTATCTCATACAACTCTCGAATATTTTCAGTTGGGTGAATAACTCCTTATTCTAATTCATCATATGAATCATTCCCAACTCTTGCTTCTAAACATGTATAATCTTATTATAATGTGTTTAGTTAAGTTTGACCCATTGTTTTAGCAGTTGGATATTACAATTATCCCATCGCACCTTACTAATATAGAACATGCACCTCGCGTAGGCGAAACCTACATTGTTTGATACTAGTCTTGATGAGTGCTAAAACTTGGAAATCATGAACTTAATATTTAACTTGAGGGATTTTGTTATTAGTTTGATCTCACCGGCTTAACATGCAATTCGTCTCTCTCATGCATCAACATACAAACACATGCATCAATATACATAAAAGGATATAGTTATGGCCCCTAGCGCAATTGTTCTCCCAAGCCAATGAGAGAACCTAAGCTAACCTAATAACGATCTAAACTTCTCTAAGCAAGATCTCCAAGGTTATCCTCCTTTGATATTGTATTCTTCTCTTTCTTCATAACATTACATTACATAAAAGAAACTCGTTTTACATACGAGGGAGTGAGATGAGAAAAGAAGTTACATCAAGAATTTTAGAGAGAGGCACGACACGCAGGCCGTATTTTACAATCCCAAAACAAAATAAAGGAAAAAACTAAGGCCATAACTGATCACCACAAGACAATAATAATAAACACACTTTTATTATTAGTTTAAATTTTGTTAATTAAAAAAAAGGCAAATTAAATTTCGACGATTGATCACACTACGCAGAGTTAGCCGAGGGTTCCGCTGCCTGGTCAGCGGAAGCGGACGGGGGTCAAGGGGGTAGCGCCCCTTTGCAGGGTTGTCAGGGGCAGCGCCCCGGCGCAAAATTTTAATGAACAATTCATTTGAAATTGGAGTCATTTTCGCACAACTCTTGTGCATTCACAACCCTAATCGCATAACTCTGCAATAACACAACCCTTGTGCCGTCATGAACCCTAATGCAACAGTTTCATGCTGTCAAACACATTTCGATTGATAATTCAGTATGATTAATCACATGCCATTGCTTCACCATACTAATGTCGGATTCCGAAGCATATGAACAGTGATCGGTCAAAGGAATAACAATCATCAAGTGTTTGAATGAACGAAACAGAAACAGTATATCCCATATACCATCGTTGCATCAGATTTACTTATATCATATATAAAAGTGATAGATCTTACTTGTGTAACCTATGGACGATCGATGTATCGCTGCTTCACCATACTAATGTCGGATTCCGAAGCATAGTCAACATCAATCATCTAAATCGTACAAATCAGATGCCAAATTTAATTACTCGTTTATTATTCAATTCATTCTGGTTTTAATCGAATCAAAACAGAAAATATAGAACATAAACAACTATCAGATCCATGGTTTCATAAGTGGCTCTGATACCACTGAAAGGAAAATTGCGATAAAAAACGCAGCGGAATTTAAAATTTTCCTTTAGCGATCCTTACGAATGAGCATGGTCAGTGATAGAAATATTTACCTCTTGTGGCGATTCAGGCCTTTGATGTCGTGATCACAAGCGTTGATGAAGAACAACGCCTCTACTCAGTCCACATAAATAGATCGCTTCCAGTCACAGTGCTAGCTGATCACGAACGGAAACCTTGAGTGAGAGAGAGAATCAAAAACGAAATTGCATCAAGTGAAATTGCTTCATCACAAGGGATCTATTTATAGAATCACTCGTGTGGGCTACAAGCTAAAAGCCCAATTAAGGCTATAAGCTAAAAGCCCAATTAAGCTTATGGACATCATACCTTATGATGTACCATATATCACTTATCCACGTGGTACCTTACCACTTTCCGTATTACATTTAAGTGCGCCGTACCTTACGGTGTTCCTTATTTATTCTATCTCTCATCAACCTGTCCTTATGTGTGTGACCCTGTAGGTTTTCGCGACGTTGACAATTATATTAAATCACACATTTAATATAATAAACAGTGAGCGGTATCTAGCAACACATCATTGTTACCCAAGTCACGAAAATGTCATGTGATCTGACCAAATCTTTTCTGTGATAATATTTGTGTTGTACAATTACCCTTTTGCCCTCATGTCTATATTGAACACAAGGCATACACCGTGTCACCCTTGTCCAGTTCAATATTGGGCCCTTAGACATTTATCCTGTTATGCAGGATGAGCAAATTCCATCTAGGCCACTCATGTCCCTTAGCATGCTTTGTGAAGTACCCATCAACCGTCTTTATAGTCATCCAGTTACGGATGACGTTTGATCAGCAATAAAGTACTTGACTCTACATCTAGGGTCCATAGTGGTTTCAGGTCGAAGGGTGGTATACACCATTATCATCATGAGAATAACTTATGACACTTTGCATAACATTCTATGTAGTATTCTCATAGCGGGTCAATCTAGTATAAATATTACTCCTAATATTCATACCTATGTCAAGACTTGATAACTCCTTATCTATGATCCATGAGATGTGATCATCAATCTATCTTCATAATAATCTTAATGCTTTAATGTTATCCCACTTCACATTAAAGCTTGACTACAGATACTTTAAGAATAGTGTCTTATGTTTAATGGGATCTCATGATTAAGTCACACTTAACATTTCATTAAACCAATAAACCATTCTAGGGACTTTATTATTTTGGAAAGCAAACATAATAAATAAATGCCTTTTATTATAAATAATTCGATACAAGTACCAAAAGTATTGGCCTCTAGGGCTTACACCAACACTTCAGATAAGTCTTCAGGGTCGAAATAGTCACTAGTTGGTCGAAGACCAGTAATGGCTGCTATGTCGAAAACAATTGGGGTCACCATTCCACAGGGTAAGTGGAAGGTGAAATGCGTACTATCCCAGAAATACAGCGAAGATACCAACATGAGAAGGCAATAAGATAACCCAGTCTTCGACAACATGACCAAGTCATAAATCCCCACAACCTTCCAGATTTGGGCCTACACTTTTTCCATCTTACTTAGCCATTCTGAATACTCTTAATTAAGACTAGGTCAAGATCGAAAGATCCTGTTCCCCTTGTTCATAAACTGAAGGTTGATGTCTTCCTTCTTTTGAGAGTGTTGCTGGTTAGCAGGGGTTGCATCCTCAGGGCCATTCCTAGGTTTCTTCGCGCAACCTATAGGCTTGAGCCTAGGGTGAGTTGGGAAGAAGGTATTATTTTGTTTTGGGTTCTTGAAGCATGCAGATATCGGGCCAGACATGGCATACATGTGCCCAGAATACTTAATGGGAATGAGTAACCGGGAGTCATAAGCTTCACGCCATTCTATGGTCATGGGTTCAGAAATAACCCTTCACTCCCCAGTCGAAATAGGAACAGAACTAGTGGAAAAGATCTCTGGTTGTCGTTGTAAGTCAGAAACGTTCTTAGTTTTGGGATTGTTTTGTGCGTTTGAAAGGAAAGCAATGGTTGAAGGTAGTGAAAGAACGAAGAAGATAAAGCTCTTAAGACTTTTCTTTGCAAGGAAATAAGGAATATTAGGAGTTGTAAAAAATTCCAAAGAAAAGGATTCGTGGCTATTTATAGTGTTCAGGGAAGAGTGTTTTCACTCAAGACCATTTAATGCTGTAGAGTTAGTGGGGCCCGCGGCGAATGTTGAGGCAGTTATCGTACAGGTAATGGAAACGTTTACCATACTTTCCTAGGTTGTCGGGATAATGGCCATCATGGCAGCATAGTAACAGTTGATTGACAGCGACATATTGAGAAAAAGGTAATGATGACTCTGAATACCAGCAGTGGTTGGTAGAAGGCGAAAAGCACACGATTGACTTATGTGGCAAAAAAGAAGACAAGTGTCGAATGGGAATCTCAAAGAATGATCATTTCTTATTACGTCGAAATTGACATTCTTGGGGGGCAATTTGTTAGCTCCTAAGTTCGACACCCACAACAAATTGGCCTTATGGGCCAAAAATAGATTGAATAAATCTAAGCTGGAAATACTTCGACAGATTGGAAAATACTTAGAGAAATTTCTGAGTTAAAGTTAATCTTTAACCAAAAGGTTCTTGCGGCCTTCGATTGAAAGGGCTCCAGGGCCTTCTACTAAAAGGAAACCTTGTATCAGCAACATGTGATTTTGAATCTGAAGAAAGGAGGGAAAAGCAGTTCGCTTGGCAATTGAGGAAAGTAACGTGGCATGAAGATAGAGGTCGAAGCATATGCAAAAAACACATGTCCTCATCCTAGAGCAAAGTAACTCCTCAATGGTTACCTAGTTTTAGTATAAATATAGGAAGTTTATGTAGATTTCCGTGTGTTCAACTAACTGTACAAGTCATTCAATACTATTCGAGTACCCGCTGCGCGAGAAAGAATACTGAAAATGAACGTTTGAAACACCACATTTTATAATCAAAGTCTTTTACATTCCCTGCCTTTTTATCTTGCTTGCAAAAATCTATTTTCCCTTGCATTCTATTTTCCCTTGCACTTTACTTGCACTTTTTATCAGATTTCTGCACTTAAACTCTTCTCAACCCCTTTTCTATTTACTTTCTACACTCAAACTCATTTCAAATCTCAACCTTTCTTAGTCGAACGTGTGTTATTTATTTGGATTAGCATTTATATCCAAACAACGCCACTAATTAGCATATGTCCTAGGATCAAACTGATCGATCCTGCGAGTAACCAAAAAATTACCCTTTTTGGAAGATCAGCGATTGTTTACCGATCAACACAGCAAACACCTAAGAAACCATCGGGTTGGTCCATCATCTCACTCAACTATCTATATCTTTCAGCATTATCTCTTAGTTTATTCAGATTTATCCAATAAGAATTAAGAAAAAATAAAATAAGGAAAATAGGGAGAATGGTTTTTAATTAGAGGAAATTAGGGCTTTTGGTTTGTGACTCTTCCCATTCCATTCTAAGAAATTCTCTCCTCCTCTTCTCTCTTGACCGATGTGCAATGACTTCTTTCTTCCTTCAATCAATTCGATCTCTCCATCATATAAAGTAGTGGCGCCTCCATCTTTGTTCATCTTCCCCGGCTTCGCTCTGTCTCTGTCGATCTTGTTCTAATGACCTAACATAGTGCAGTTGTTTGCTTTCTTCCATTCGATTTCTCTACAGACTATCACCTAAGCTTCAATCTCGCTTGCCCGCTTTGACGAGCCTCTCCTTCTTCGCTCACTTCGCCGCGACTTCGTCTTCCGTCAACCTCACAATTTAATGATCGGATACACTCCGATGGCACTTAAATAATGTCGATAATCAAAAACTCAGGTAAACATCAACAACCTTCTTCTTCTACTTTTTCCACTTGCATTTTGGTTCCTTTGCGAGTAGTGATTATGTTGATATGGTTACAGTGACTTGCAGACCGTTGAAATTATGACGATGCCTAATGATCAATATTCGGTTATGGAAGATGAAGATGGAGTATGATGAAGATGATGAAGAATCGTGTGCAGAGGATTTGTTGATGCAGTTGTTCTTGATGCATAAGTCGTGATGGTAATATTAATGAATGATGAAGCTGCGAGGGGAATCATGAAGAGGATGCATTTCTCCTTTAAGATTGAAGATAAAATCCAGATTAAGTCAAGTTTTTATTGAAGGTTGTTGAGACTTAAAGGTGACTAAAGCTGCGAGGGGAATCATGAACATAATGAAGTTTTTATCAAAGACGATAAGACATTTGCTTTAAAAAGAAAGATTACCCTTTTTGATCTTGTGAGAGACCAGCATAAATGCTTCTTGAAGGTGGTCAGCAAAGTCTTTTTCGTCGAAGAATTCTTCATCATAATACTGATTCCACTAGTCTTCAAAAATAGGCGAATTTGATACGGTGGGAGAACTAACTTGAGGGTTTTGTGTTTTATCGTAAATGTTGCGGTTAGCAAGAGTCGCCACTGACTTTTCTTTTATCCAAAAAGGAAAGGTGAAAAAGCACATGAAAGACCTTTGAGATTGTTTCTTGAGTTCGGGGGGTAGATTATGAAAAGGGAAGGTATTAGCACCCTTTTCATCCATGGTTTTCTATGGTCTCTTAGTTACTTGCTAGATCACTTGCTTTTTTTGTTTTGAAATTGTGCTTTGTGTGGTTTTGAAAGTATTTTGCAAAAGAGGCCATCGTTTAGGCAATCTTTGTAATGATTCTCGTTCGTGAGAATGTATACAAAGATGTTTGTATTTTTTTTGAAAATGTTTTCAAGTTTGTAAGATGTTTTGAAATATGTGCGTTTGTTTCGAAAATAGCAAGGATAGTTGTTTTGAAATGAAGCAAGCAACTAGAAGTAATCTACCTACTCAAAATGTCTTTCTTTTTAATTTTCTTTTCTTTTGATATTGTTGTCTTACCATTGATTTGGTAAGCAAACCTATCTTTGGATGTAAACGGGATGGGCGCGGGTCATTGTATAACCATGATTAGCAATGTTGCAAAGTATCTTGGAATTTTTTGAGGGACTAAGATCATTTTGTAAGGAAACTTTGAATAGCGTCATCGAGGGACTATGATCTTATACTTGTTTGTTTTTGCCAAGATACTTCGCATGCGTAATATGGCCATTTTTATGTAAGGCAACCAAGTGGAGTAACCCTAAGGGTGCTTGTGTGCAAGTGTATTATTTTCATGCTTGATTTTGTCTTGGATTAGGGTTTTCTATTAGATTTGTTTTGATCTTGCCATTCAAACCCTAATTACTAGCATGGTATATAAAAGTGGTAAATTGCATAATTTAAAGATTACTACGCTATTACAACATTTTATGGGAGGGGGGGTATACAAATTATGAATGGGGGTTTGAAATAATGTAAATCTAATTAAGCTATTACAACCAAATCAAATTTGTACGAACATTTGAATAAATAATATACAATATAAATATGCAATGGTATGTATGCAAGAAAAATATTTTTGTTTGTTTTGTTTTTTCATATAAAGAAGAGTTTTGAATTAAACCTAATAATATTTAAAAAAAAAGGAAATTATTTCTTGAAAAGTGGTTAATCCTAATTTATAATTTAAAAGAAAATAAAGTTCTTTAAGTATTATTTTTTGTGTATTTTGTCATAAAATAATAAATAATAATTATGAAATATTTTGGTACTATTACATGTTTAAATAAATATTTACAAGTGTGAGAAAAATAATAAATATTTAAACTAACTCTATTTTTATTTTATAAGTTTATTAAGAAAAATAGTTAGTATATAATTTAATAAAAATATTTTTTTATGTGAAAATAAAATAAAATAAATAAAAATGCAATATTTATCATGTTTTATATTTTTTATGATTTTTTATGCAAAAGAAAAATATTTAATGAAATAAGCAAAAATAAAATAAATGAATGAAAATAAATTGGGCCAGGGGTATCTTGAGTAATCAGGAGGTAACATTAGAAAAAAAAACAAGCCCAAATGAACAAAAGCCCAGCGCTGCAAAAATGAGAAAATATGCAAAAGGCAGGCACCAAGGCTCGAACCCATGACCTTGACATTCTTAGCGCGCTGCCTTGCCACTGGGGTGGCTGTACATTCGTTAGTTCATATGAAATAAAAAACACATAACACATAGCGTCTCCTTACCCTGTACTTCATCTTCTTCCTCAAGCTAGCCAGAACCTCTGTATCTTTCTCGTTTCTCTATGAAAATGGAAACTTCAAACATGAAAATGGTAGTACTTTTTCTCACGATTTCAACCATGTAACTCATGTAAACTATCAGTCAAAGATCAAAGCTAATTTCAATGGCCCTAATTTTAAACCTAATTTTTACAGAAATTTGAAATCTAAAATTCTCTCTACATAATGAACATAAATGAAATCTATGCACATGGTTGGCTTTAGCACAATAATATCTACATTTTCTTTTCATAAATCGAGACCAATGGATGTCTGTATGAAGAGATAGAAGTTAGAGTTCTTACCTCCTTCAGTTGAGGTCGTGAATGGAGTTTGAGTGAGTTTTATGAAGGCCTGAAGATTCCTTTAGCTTGCCTGAACCTCCCTGAGTGTGTTCCAATCCTTGCCTTGCTTTGAAATTGCCTGAATCTCTCTATCCAAGTCAACCTGCAAGCTTGAAATGCAAAAATGGCAGATGGAGAAGGAGGAGTTACATTGAAGGGGTGATGGTCTGGAACACTTAGATATGAGGTAGGTTAAGTGTTTGAGTGATTAGAACTTGAAACACATGAGTAGATTTTGGATTGCTATACTTGGTCTTAAACTGCAAGTTATGACCGGTTTTTGGTGATAGGGAGTTCTAGAGAGTTTATGGCCTTGAGCAATCGTGTGTTAGGTTGCAATGTGTTTGTGTATAAGTATAGATAAGTTTTCAAGTTAGCTCCACAACAGATTTCTCAATTGTAGGCTCTTTGCTCTATTACTTGTCCTTTAAGAAAAGTGAGGAGACAACTCTCTACATGCTTGTACAGGCCTACTTGGAGTTGGTACAAGTCCTATACAACTTGCTTTTGGTTTATAGGACTTATGTATGCAGAGATAATAGGTGCAAAACTCAAGAAGTGAAAAGTTGCAAAAGTTATGCTTTACTAAAATGGCAATGGCAACTTTGTGCCATTTATGGAATTAAAGCTTGGAAAAAGACTCTTATGCTTGGGTTAAGGCTTTATCACCTGTGTAAGCATTAAATTATAAAGTGAGAAACACGTTTGAGACCTGTAAACCAAGGATTAGGCATCATAGGTTCAGATTTGAATTTTGTTCTTCATGGAATGGCTTGAAATCAAAGTGAGAAATTTCTAACTTCATCTCTTCGATTCTCCTTAACTAAAAATGATCTCAAGGAGTTCTTGGACATTTTGGAAAGCTTGCAATGTGATCTATAACTCATCTTTGAAATGCATTTCAATATTCCTTTTGGAACTAGGTGAAAAGTTTCCATGAAGTTAGGTTAAAAACCTGCCTAAATTAGGGCAAAATTTCACTAAGTTATTTTAGTTAATGGGCATTTATTCACAAAATTATATCTTGAGATCTAAGCATCTTTAGGAGAAAATGTGTGAAGAAAAGTTGTAGATTTCATGGAGATATACAACTTTCATGTTGGGAACTTTCTTTGAATTATCTTGTATCATGGTGAAAAATTGGCTTAAAGTTGAGAAAAAATAAGAAATTTTCTATACTTAGAAAATTTTCTAAGTTAAGAAAATTTCAAATTTCAAAACCAAATCTTCAATCTTTGATTTCTTGATGAACACGTTTCAAATTTTGACATGTTTTGATGAATTGTGATCCTTGGCATTTGATTTTGACCAAAAAGTCAAAGTTTGACTTTTCAGTATACAGTTGACTTTTGATCAGTTGACTGCAACTTTCATCTGTCAATCCAATGGATTTGCAATGTTTTGAACCATGTCATTAGGTCATGATGATGCAATTGAGCCCTTGGAATCATGCTTCAAACAAATTGGTCATTTGCTATGTCAAAAATCAGAAATTGTCCTTTCTCAGTCAAAACCCTAATTTTGACCATTTTGCCCTTTTGATGAGTGATCAAATTTCTTGAGGAAATGTGGTCCAAACTTGATCAAATGATACATATGAGTCTAAAATATTGTTGTGGATAAAAAAAATATAAAGTTTGACTATAAATTGGCCATGGTTTACTTTTTCCCCAATACAGCTGATTTTTAGGTCAACTATCCAATTGACTAATAAAAAATGTGATTCAAGGCTTGAAACTTGACATGAGTAATCTTAGGGGTCCATATTGATACTTGAAAGTCATATGAAACATTGATAGTCCAAAAATCCTTGTGCAATTCCAAACCCTAGTTTTGGGTCATCAGTGTAAGATGAGATGTCTTGAGCTGATCAAACCCTAATCCAGTCTTGAGTCAAAGAGATCTTGTGAGAAAAGTCTTGATAAATGAGAGGGAAAATTTGGGGGTACAACAGTTGCCCCTGTTCAATCTTCTTAAACCTGAAGAGTTAGATTGGTGAGTTTTTCCATTCGTGACTCGAAGGTGAAAGATGATTGGACACTAGAGTGCCCAGAAATTTGTGCTCGACGGTGTGTAGTTGAAGGAATGGGCTTAAAGATGCCATTTGGAGAGGTGATAAAGTATTGTTGGAGATGGGCTTGTAGATGCCATCCAAGAATGTTTGTTGAATTATAAGTTGTAAACTGAAAGAATAAGTATCAGAATGGTGTCCATGTCTAGAGCGTATCATAACTGTATCTGAAAGGTTGTATCTGAATGAGTATCAAAATGGAATCCGTGTCTGGAGCGTATCCGTACTGTATCTAAAAGTTGAATCTGAATGAGTATCAGAATGGCACCCGTGTCTAAAGCGTATCTGTACTGTATCTAAAAGTTGAATTTGAATGAGTATCAGAATGACATCCATGTCTGGAGTGTATCTGTACTGTATCTGAAAGTTGAATCTAAATGAGTATCAGAATGGCATCCGTGTCTGGAGCGTATCCGTACTGTATCTGAAAGTTGAATCTGAATGAGTATCAGAATGGCATCCGTGTCTGGAGCGTATCCGTACTATAAAGTGATCCGACGAGACATAGTCATACCCTTTAATTCCCTAACTTTTGCCTGGATCGCCCTTTCGGGTTTTCAGTCCACCGGGAAATCCTTTTTTGCCCAAGTCGCCCTTTCGGGTTTTCAACTTTCCGAGTGTACAGATTTTTTATATTTTATCCCTAATTTTTGCCTGAACCTTTTGGTTCGCTGGGATGCCCCTTGTTTTACCTAGGTGTGTCAACCTAGTGGGTCTCTTATGCGTAGTATCTTTTGACTATGTCTGCATTCGCAAGGTGTGGCAGCTCGTCGCCATCCATGGTGGTCAAGATCATTGCCCCACCAGAGAATATGTTCTTGATTACAAATGGTCCTTCATAGGTAGGAGTCCATTTGCCCCTGGGATCACTTTGTGGTAAAATGATATGTTTGATCACTAGAACCCCAACTTGATATACTTGGCGTCTGACTTTCTTGTTGAAAACCTTGATCATCCATTTTTGATACATCTGACCATGGCAAACAACAGTAAGTCTCTTTTCATCAATTAAGTTCAGTTGATCAAGTCGAGTCTGGATCCACTCGTTTTCATTCAATCCCGCATCCTTCATAATTCTCAGAGAGGGGATCTGAACCTCAATAGGCAAAATAGCCTCCATGCCGTAAACCAAAGAATATGGTGTTGCCTCAATTGATGTGCGAGCCGTGGTAAGATAACTGTGGAGAGCGAATGGTAGCATCTCATGCCAGTCTTTGTATGTGACCGTCATTTTCTGTATGATCTTCTTAATGTTTTTATTTGCAGCTTCGACAACACCATTCATCTTTGGCCGATAGGGAGAAGAATTGTGATGTTGGATATTGAATTGCTCGCATAATGTGGTGATCATAGTGTTGTTAAGATTTGTACCATTATCATGATGATCCTTTCCGGGATACCATACTGGTAAATGAGGTTTTGCTTGATGAAGCGGGCAACAACATTCTTGGTAACGGAAGTGAAGGAAGCTGCTTTGACCCACTTTGTAAAATAGTCAATGGCCACTAGGATAAAGCGGTGTCCATTGGAGGCTGTAGGCTTGATCTCTCCAATCATATCAATTCCCCACATAGCAAAGGGCCAAGGAGCTGTCAAGACATTCAGAGGAACCAGAGGTACGTGCACCTTGTCAGCATAAATTTGGAATTTATGACAGGTTCGAGAATGTTGATAGCAAGCTGCTTCCATGGTAGACCAATAATAGCCTGCCCGTAGGATTTTATTTTCCATCGTATGCCCACTGGAATGGGTGCCAAAAGTACCTTCATGTAATTCAGACATGATCTTTTCAGCTTCAATCTTATCCACACACCGAAGCAAAATGGAGTCATGATTGCGTTTGTACATGATGCCATTACTAAGGAAGAATTTAGCAGAGAATCTCCTTAAGAACTTCTTATCATTGATTGAAGCTCCTTCTGGATATTCTTGAGCCTCGAGATACCTCTTGACCTCATGAAACCAAGGTTGGTCCACTACCTCTTCAGTATTAATCTCGTGACAATGCACTAGTTCATCCATTCGTTTGATGGTGATCTAGGGAGCCTCGTTATCCCAATTAAGTTTAAACATAGATGACATTGTGGCTAGAACGTCTGCTAGCTGATTTTCTTCTCGCGGGGATTGCTTGAAGGTAATCTTCTCAAAATGTGGTAGCAATGTCAAAACATGTTCTTTGTAAGGGATAAGGTTTGGGTTCTTAGTGTCTCATTCCCCTTTGATCTAATTGATGACCAAAGCTGAATCTCCAAACACATCTATAGATTTGATTCCCAAGTCTATGGCAGCTCTGAGATCAAAGATGCACGCTTCGTATTCCGCCATGTTGTTTGTACAGTTGAAGCAAAGTCTGGCAGTAAAGGGAGTATGACACCCTTCTGGAGATATGATTGCAGCGTCGATGCTATTACCAAGTGCATTGGATGCTCCATCAAAGAACAGGGTCCATCGGGATCCTTGTTCAGGTCCGTCATATGGTCTGATTTCTTCACAGTTGTCTAATGTCATGATGTATTCATCCTGGAATTCAAACTTCATGGACTGATAGTCTTCTACAGGTTGATGAGCAAGATGATCAGCTAGCACACTGCCCTTTATATCTTTTTGGGTAGTATATTGTATGTCGTATTCTGTTAGGATCATTTGCCATCTAGCTATTCTCCCAGAGAGAGCAGGTTTCTGGAAGATGTATTTTATCGGATCTGTTGCACCCCAAAATTTTCCCTCTCATATCTCTCAAAACATTGCAAGCAAAATCTCCAAGTGGTTCAAGATTGCTTAAGAGTTGGACAGTCAAGCTATCTCCTAAGGCAGTCAACCTCAAATTAGGGTTTTGTGTTGCATCAAGGTTCTTGCATCCAAATGACCTCAAGTGCTTCCCAATGTCCTAATATGTTCTCAAGGTCATCCATGTTAAATTTCAAGCCTTACAGAGGAAGTTTGTTCATTCAATTGCTCAAAAGGTCCAAAAATCGACTGTGCTAGGGCAAAAGTCAACTGTGACCCAAATACAGTCAAACCTCAAGATTTTTTGTCAACATTATCATTTTGAAGGATGTTTCATCATTTGATCAAGGGTTTATCATGATTCATCAAGGATTGCTCAAAATTTATCAAGACTCAAAAGTTGCTAAATTAGGGTTTTGCAGGAAACGTCAACCCAACTTTGACGAAGCATAACTTTCTCATACTTTATGAGAAATGATCCATCCAAATCTCATTTTGAATAGGATGCAATTTACTACAATCCATTTTCATACCCCAAGATCAAGAAATGCACTCACAAAAAGTTACAAATTTGGTCATTATAGGTCATTTTTGAAAGTCAACAAAAACACTTTTTTTTCCAAAGCATATAACTTGAGAATAGAATATAAAATTTAGATGATACCAAAAGGGTTGGTTAAAGGACATCTCCAGCTTTCTAAAAAGTCCAAGAACACTTCCAAAAGTTCAAAATTGAAGAAGTTATGCATTGTTGAAGTTGGTCATTTTTGTAAAATTGCCAAAAGTCAACTATCCCCAAAACTTCAAATTTTGTCAAATGGGCCCATTCGTTTCCACTTGAGTTGATCTTGTCACACTACACACGTGTCCTAGCTTCAGCCTTGTGACCATTTATCAATTTTATTATTTAATTTGATTTTTTAATGATTTATTTCATTTTAAATCAATTTAAATCAAATAAAATCCCAACATTGATTATTTGATCTCTTTTTGGCTATTTCAGGACCTAATCATCATCATCAAGTGAATCAAATTCGTATCATGCATTACATGTGCAAAAATATTGGATTTTGGACAAAATAAGCAAGCTTTCAATGGAGGATCAAATCAAATCTCCAAGCATTGATGTACAAGGATTGAGTCCATAAATGTTAACCTAATGCATTGCTTATTACATATACAAGTGAAAGGCACACGAATTGGAGGTTAGAGACTGCAAGAACCTCAAGAACAAAACTTGAAAATTGACCAAAAAGTGTGAAACTGAAATCATGCATAGAGGCAAATTCAGGGGCAAATCTCAACACTAATCCATTGCTGGACATCCACTGAAGCGAAGCCAACTCAAAACTGATCTCCATACACGCACGAAAGCCCTGTAAGTGTCTTAGAGAAATGCTTTTCGTTTGAAATCGTAGATCTTTATTCTTGCATTTTTCTTGCAAAATCTTTGCATATTCATGATTATCATCCAATTTACAAGCGTTCTGCATTAGCTAATTGCATTTATCTGGCCTGTAGCACCATAGCTGAACCTAGGGTTCGTGGTTTATGTTTTTTGGGTATTTATTTTACAGGCAAAATCAAGGTCCAAGAATGGTATAGGTTTGTTCAGGAAGCCTAGACGAACATAACCATGTTCTTGGAAGGAATTTTCATGGCTTAGAATCAATTTTTGGAACGTCTTGCGAATTTAGCTGCGGATATAAATCTGCAGGTAAATATCCAGGGTTGAACGAAGAAGATGAAGCGTGGCCCTCCCCCATTGGTAGATTCATAATTCGCGCTTTATTTTTTTATATTTTCTTATCCATTAACTTGTTTGTCTTATTATTATTAGTTTCCAATATGATAACAATAGAAGCGTGATGGTTGAGTGGCAAAGGCGTTAGTTCAAAATCCAACAAGACCTGGGTTCGAATCCCAGGTCCCCATATGCCTTGTTATTTTTTCCATTCATGTAATCCAGTGCAGATTCAGGTTAAGGGCATACCGTACACCATCAAATATCAAAGCACCATATGGCCCAAGGCCAGATCTGGTGATTTAGGTTGAATGTCCACCATGGGGTTGAGTCAATGGGCGCACACTGAATCATGAAAGTCAACACAGGCCAAGTCAATTGGGCCTTGGGAATTGCTATCAAAACCTCCAAAATCAGGCCCATATACTCCTAAACTCTCTCTATTTTTATTATTTTCTTTTATTTAATTGTTTGCTATTATTTTATTATTTAACTAACCAATTAAAACTTTTTCTTAATAAAATTAAAAAGCCAAAAAATATTTTATTTAATTTCATCATTTTTATTTTTGTTAATAAAATCAATTAATTAATTTAGTTTTAATTAGGAATAACTTTTAATCTTTTTTTTGCAATAATTAAAATTAATTTAGACAATTAGGTTTTATTAACTTTGATTAATTTATTTTTATTTCTTTAAATATCAAAAATCCAAAAATATTATTTTCATTAATTAATTAATTAGCTTATTAATTTAATAATTAAGTTAGCCTAATTTCTTTTTTAATTCAAAAATAACCAAAAAAAATCTTTTCTTTAGTTAAAGGGTCAAAACCCTAGAACTCGCCAATTTAATTTCCCGCACGCGTTCCATTTTTATTCAATATTATATATGTTTCCCGGAATGTAATAGTTTAATAGGACTTTAATTATTTTATCACTTTATTTATTTTCCGCATTTTAATTTCAAGGGTTGCTTTTGGCGATGTAAATACCCGACGCCTTGTAATAGTTAGTTTAATTTCCGCAATTTAATTTTCGCAACTTATAAACTGATAGATGTTTGGTAATAGGGAATGCATGACAAGATCGAATGTAAAACCTAAAATCAACATAGATAACCATTGACATGTACAAATACAAAATTAATTGAAAACAACACACTCGCACATGCGCACTCTTAGGGTACACCTCGCTTGGTTGCCTTCGAACGTGGTCATTGAGTATAGGAAGTTTTAAAGGTCGCCCTCTTGTCCAAAGATCATAGTTGCCTCGAAACGGTTGCCTCAGAAAAATGATCTAAGATATTAGGGTTACTGCTAAGGCGTCCTAACATTGCTTTAGTGACCACATGTCCCTTAATCGAATTGACCCTTAAACTCCAACGACGATGCTACCTACTCATCAATAGTGGGATAGCATTGTCTAAAGGACATTAGTACAAATTGATTCCTTTTTCGAGTAGGTAGATGGTTTTTAAGTACTTGCTCTTTCAAAACAAAACAAAACTTTTCGCACTTACACCTTTCAAACAAAAAACTTCTTTCAAACCCACAAACACAAAGAAAAAGCAAATTTTGAAAACACTTTGAGCAAGTACCTAAGAGCCCGTGGATAACCACGGATAGAAAGGGTGCTAACACCTTCCCTTTCTATAATCTACCCCCCCGGACCCGAGAAACATCTCAAAAAAGGAATTTTTCCGTGCTTTTTTCCTTTCCTTGTTGGATAAAATAAAATACGGTGGCGACTCTTGCTTACCGCGACATTTTGCAAAAACAAACGCAAAACGCGAACCAGCATTCCAAAAACAGTCAGTTCTCTTCCACCGTATCATAGAACTGGCGACTCTGCTGGGGAAGTCTAATAAGTGGGGTGTACCTTAGGATTAGATCATTTTGTTTTCAATTGTTTGCTTTGTATGCTTTATATTTGTGGGCTTGTATCGGAGTTACTATAGATCCTAACCCGGATCTGAGGGATACCCTTTAGGTAAGTAGCAATAAACTGTGAGGGAACTGTACGGCGTAGACCGATACGGTTGAAGCAGTAGCTACGTTGGTGTGGCACTTTAGATTGTACCGATATCCCTTGTGTTGGAACGAGGAGAATATGGGTCATCTAAGGGGTCATTAAGCACCAACTGACCTTAGAACCTTTAGATTGACCAACTTGGCCATAGAACAGTAGCAGTATGCTACACTCATTGAGACTAAACTCTTGTGATGATTCCGGCCGCAAGAAAAGGTTGCTAAAATGGAATTATGACCGATCGAGGGTAGTCAATGATATTGAGATCCTCTAGAACCCGATTACTATTTTTAGGACAGGTTTAAACCAACTGAATTGAAAGAGGGTAGTACCTAAGCTCCTTGCCATCCTGAAATCTAAGGGCTCTCTGTGTGACTTGTATGCCTTTACCATGTTTTCTATTTGTGGATACTTGTGGTGTGCTTACTATCATGACATCATGACATCATAACATTGCATACATCTTGCATTGGACTAACCTATTTCAAAGACATGAGGGATTCATCTTTGTTCTGTTTTGTAGGTCATGATGCCCATGCATAGGAATACCATCCGGATCAACTTTGTCCAGGTTCCCACCATGCTTAAAGAATTGATTGCAAATATGCCTGATACTACCTCCTTCATCAGAAGACATGGGTATCTTCTCAGTTTGGTCACCTCCAAATTGGACGAGCAGATGATGAGTGTCCTGGTCCAATTCTATGATCCACTGTACCATTGCTTTACTTTTCAAGACTACCAGTTGGTTCCCACCTTAGAAGAGTTCTCTAATCTGCTCAGTATCTCTATTCTGGAGCAGACCCCGTTTACTGGTTGGGAGAAGGTCCTTAGGCCAGAAGAAATTGCTTCAGCCCTTCATATGACAAAGGATGAGGTAATGGCTAATTGGGAGACTAGAAGTGGAGCAAAGGGCTTTCTGACTAAGTTCTTGGTTGGTAAGGCTAATTATTTTTGGGATAGTCCAGACTTTAAGGCATTCGAGGATATTCTGGCTCTTCTGATATACAACTTGGTATTGTTTCCGAATCCTGACTCCTTTGTTGATGTGAATGCGGTGAAAATCTTCATCTCTCGTAATCTTGTACCCACTCTCTTGGGTGACATTCTTCATCATCTTTATGCCCGTACTGCCCGAAAGCGGGGAACCTTGATGTGTTGTGCTCCATTATTGGCGAGGTGGTTTATTTCGCACCTCCCCAAATCAGTGCTGAAGAACAAAGAAGGCATGGGCTGGGCCTATAGGGTTATGTCTCTCTCTCATAATGATATCATTTGGACTCTCAAGGGTATGGATGAGGTAGCTATTATTGATTGTTGCAGGGAATACCCCAATGTTCCATTGATAGGAACCCATGGGGGAATTTCTTATAATCCGTGCTTGGCCTTACGTCAGTTTGGGCGAGCCAGAAGAGAAGGACCTCATGAGCTGCTAATGCCTAGTATCATATTTGATTTTCAAGGGGATAGCGACGAGCAACGCCGCATATTCATAAGGGCTTGGGATAGAGTTCACAGATATGATCCACACGAGCTGGGCCCAAAGACTTCACTTCTGATGGAGCCATATCTCAGATGGGTTCGTATCCATGCCCAAAAGCTGGGTATGCCGTATGAAGCCGTCCTGCCTATCATTGTTGAAGTTGCTAATGAAGAGGGGGTTCTTCCTACCATCCTCCACCCTTACATGCCCACTGACATTGGGGAACTTAAAAGGTCTTGGATGGAGCTGAGAGAAGAACATGATGCTTACCGAGAAAAGTTTAACGAGCAAGAACAGAAGATCCAGAAGTTGACTAGGCAGCTGGAGAACGAGCGGATTCTCAATGACTATGTCCGCACCGACAAGAAGAGACCATGGGAGCACTGATTGTCCTTTGATTATTTCCCTTCCAGTTTTATTTACTTTTCAGTATTTCCTTTCTTGTAACACCTTAAGGGCAATTTGTTGAACAATTTGGATTTCAAGTTTACCTAATAAAAGTGTGTTTCTTTTCTTGTTTACAAATTTGAATTCCTCGATTGTCTTTGAAATCATAGCATACGCATTTCATTCCATGCACTCCATAACAGGTACCCATTACAGGTCTCTTATCGTCTTCACTGTTTATTTCAGCACTCATCATGTCTGCTGAACCATCAATTGAGCAAGCAATCAAGGCCCTACAGGCTCAAAATGCCCAATTCCAAGAGCTATTCATGAATCTAGCTAAGGGTCAGCAAGATCTGAAGACCCTGATTCTAAAAGAGAAGAAGAAGAAGAAGAAGAGGACAATCCTGTTTAATACAGGTCACAGGTTTGGAAACAGGCTACAGGATGAAGTTGATTTGACCACCTCATCTGGAGGGAAAGATAGTCAGGAAGAAAGGAGGGCTCCTAGCCCTGTGGTTTCAGACAACGAGACGGACTTCGATGAAGATCAGTATCCTCCAGCTGAGGATAAATACAAGCAACTGGAAGACCGATTGAGTGCGATGGAAGTTCAGAAAGTGCCTGGTCTGGACTTTAGTGACCTGGGTCTGTCATCTGGGGTGGTAATTCCCCACAAGTTCAAGGCACCAGCCTTTGCTAAGTATGACGAAGTTTCTTGTCCGAAGCTGCACCTCCGGTCATATGTAAGGAAGATTCAGCCGTACACTACTGATAAGAACCTATGGATCCATTTCTTTCAAGACAGTCTCTCAGGGACTCAGCTTGAATGGTTTTACCAGCTGGACGGAGCCAGTATCCACAGTTGGGAAGATCTGGCCACTGCTTTCTACAGGCAGTACCAATACAACTCCGACCTCGCTCCCACGCGTACCCAACTCCAGGGTACATCAATGGGAATGGGTGAAGGATTCAAAGATTATGCTCAGAAGTGGAGAGACCTCATCGGAAGAGTGTAACCACCCTTGGCTGATAGGGAGCTAGTTGATATGTTTCTGGGGACCCTGTCTGGTCCATTTTTCAACCACCTGATTGGAAGCTCTTCGTCTGGGTTTACAGAGCTAATTATGACCGGTTAGAGGATTGAGGCTGGTATTAAGGCTGGTAAGATACAAAAGGGTGCTTCATCAAGCACCAAGAAGAAGCCTTTTAAGAAAGAGTCCAGTGATGTCTACGGTTCGAAAAGCCATAATAGACCTGAACACTGCCAAGCTGTTAATGCGGTTGTTATTTCAAGACCTGCTGGTGCTCCTCAGCATAATAATCAGTCAAAGGACGAGAGACCTCGAAGGAAATTCACCCTTCTCAGCATGACTTTGTCTCAGATTCTGCCGCAGTTATTGAAAACCAATCTGGTGATTCCAAGGGAAGCCCCGAAGAATCCCAACATTACATCACCAAAGTATAACCCTAATGCCCGTTGTGCTTTTCACTTTGATAGCCCGGGGCATAATACAGATGATTGTTGGTCTTTGAAGAATAAGATACAGGACTTAATTGATGCTAAGGAGATTGAGTTCGAGGCGCCCGAAAGACCTAATGTTGTGACTGCTCCTATGCCCAAGCATGGAGTGAATGCTATAGATGAAGACTCATTTGTGGTTTCTGTGAATGATATTGTTACCCCTTTGATGACTGTGAAGAAGAACCTCTTGCTAGCCGGTTTATTTCCGGGCTGCGACGAAGGTTGCCGTATGTGTTCTGTCCTGCCTACCAGTTGCCATCTCTTGAAGTCAGGTGTCCAACGCCTGATGGATAGTAAAGAAATTCTGTTTGAGAAGATTGTTGTTCCCTTAGTTCATACTGAAGAAGTTGCCATCGTTACCATTTTCGATAATTCTTCCAAGGCTTCCTCGAGAAATCCTGTTATAGAATTACATTTGTTCCAAGAATCGCACCTGTGATCATCACTGTTCCTGGGACTATCCCCTACACCTCTGATAAAGCTGTCCCTTGGCACTATGGGGCTGATGTTTATTTTCATGGAGTTAAATAAGAGTTGGATGCTGATACTGACGTCATCAATATTGTTGGACCTGCTAAAGTCACCCGCAGCAGAAGACTTTTCTCCCCTGATATCTCTCCAACAACTGCCCAAAAACCTGTTGTTATTACACCTGCCAGTGTACCTGCTACTATTCCTGTTCAAGTTCCTATTCTTACCCCTGTCTCCGAGTCATCTGATACTCGGGGCAAAGGGACCACTGAGGAGCCTGCCCAGACGGAGGCACCAAAGACGATCACTGTTGAAGCTTCTAGACAAGAGATTGAAGAGATTCTGAAGATTATCAAAAAGAGTGACTACAATGTGGTTGAGCAGCTGGGGAAAACTCCGTCCAAGATTTCTATGTTGTCACTGTTGCTGTGCTCAGAGGCCCATGCCAAGGCTCTGATTGCATTCCTGAAGACTGCACACGTACCACAAGAAACGTCAGCTGATCAGTTTAAAGATTGCGTAGCCAGTCTGACTGCTGATAATGGGTTAGGTTTCTCTGACACTGATTTGACTGCTAAGGGGAAGAATCACAATGATGCCCTGCATGTCTCCATTGAATGCAAGGGCACTACTCTTGCACATGTATTGGTGGATACTGGTTCCTCATTGAACGTTTTGCCTAAGAAGGCTCTACACCGATTGGATTGTGAAGGGTTGGAGTTGAAGCCAAGCAACATTGTTGTTAGGGCCTTTGATGGGTCTAAAAGAATGGTGCATGGAGAAGTGGATATTCCGATTAAGGTTGGTTCTCAGGTTTTCAACTCTACATTCTATGTGATGGACATTCGGCCATCTTATTCTTGTTTGCTGGGTCGTCCATGGATCCACAAAGCTGGGGCCATAACCTCAACGCTCCACCAGAAGCTGAAGTACCCGGTCAAAGGGACGATTGTGATAGTACAAGGGGAAGAGGAGTACATGGTTAGCCACCTCAACTCTTTCCGATATGTAGAGATGGATAGAGAGTTCATTGAGACCCCATTTCAACATTTTGAAGAGGTTCCCCAGACACTGGCGTCAGCTGAGGCTGTTGTTGAAGATTCTCCTATGAAGATGGCTTCCTTTAAGGATGACCGAGATGTTGTCGAGAAAGGTGGGTGTGTAAATTAGGGCCGACTCCCTGATTTTACGCAGAAGACTAACAAGTTTGGTTTGGGTTTCACTGTAGAGGCTCAAAAGGCTGTTCGGAATGCACGAATCGGAAGACCTCCCGTGTTCATCAGCAACTCGGGAGTGAACGCCATTGAAGACGATGTGGAAGAGTCTGAGTTCGACAGCTGGATCTATCCTACGACCGACGGTGGACCAAGCAAATGGACAGCAAGGGACTTCATCCCTATTTCTTTTGTTACCCAGTAATGAAACCTTTTGTTTTGAATTTGTAACAAACAATATTTTAAACTCTATGGCCCGGTGTCTTACCCGGGGCACTGTGGCTTCATTTGTAAGGGCTTTATGTGTGTCATTTTCATATATCATTAATAAAAGCATTGGACGTTTCTTGCATTTCAAATCCTGCGCTCCTTGTCTTTCTTTTATTATATATTGCAAAACAACTATTTTACACACACTCACATATACAGGTCTACATCCACTCTGGATCTCACTAGTGATGACTCTGCTACTGCCAGTTATGACTTCGAAAGTCCGATCAACTTAGCCGAAAACGAAGGTGAAGATGATTGTGAAGTGCCTGGTGAACTTGCTAGACTGCTACTCCAGGAAGAGAGGGCAATTCAACCACATGAAGAGCCAGTGGAAACAATGAATCTGGGTATAGAGGTAGACAAGAAAGAGGTTAAGATCGGTGCAAATCTGGAGCTTAGTGTAAAGCAACGGTTGATTCAGATGCTGCGTGACTACGTTGAGATCTTCGACTGGTCTTATGAAGACATGCCTGGGTTGTATACGGATATTGTGGTTCATCGCCTGCCTACCAAGGAAGACTGTCCTCTAGTGAAACAGAAGGTCCGCCGAATACGCCTAGAGATGTATGAGAAAATCAAGGCTGAAGTTCTGAAACAGTTTGACGCCGGTTTTCTAGCAGTTACGTCTTACCCTCAGTGGGTGGCCAATGTGGTTCCTGTGCCGAAGAAGGATGGTAAGGTTCAAATGTGTGTTGACTATAGGGATCTGAACAGGGAAAGCCCCAAGGATGATTTTCCTCTACCTCATATCGACGTTCTGGTTGTCAACACTGCACAACACAAGGTATTCTCCTTTATGGATGGTTTCTCCGGTTATAATCAGATTAAAATGGCTCTCGAAGACATGGAGAAGACAACTTTTGTTACTCAGTGGGGTACCTTTTGCTATAAAGTCATGCCTTTTGGATTGAAGAACGCTGGGGCAACGTATCAGCGTGCCATGGTTGCTTTGTTCCATGATATGATCCATCATGAGATTGAGGTATACGTCGATGACATGATCGCAAGATCTCAAACTGAGGAAGAACATCTGGACCACCTTCAGAAGTTGTTTGACAGGTTGAAGTTGTGCAAGCTGAGGTTAAACCCGAACAAGTGCACCTTCGGGGTGAGGTCCGGTAAGCTGCTGGGTTTTGTCGTAAGTGACAAAGGTATTCAGGTGGATCCTACAAAGGTGAAAGCTATACAGGAAATGCCAGCTCCCAGAACAGAGAAAGAAGTCAGAGGCTTTCTGGGACGTCTGAACTACATTGCCCGATTCATCTCGCACCTGACTGCTACTTATGAGCCAATCTTCAAGCTGCTGAAGAAAGATCAAGTGGTACGTTGGAACGATGAATGCCAGGCCGCTTTTGAAAGGATCAAAGAGTATCTCCAAGAGCCACCTATTCTGATGCCACCAGTTGAAGGGAGACCTCTGATCCTATACTTGACAGTACTCGACAACTCAATGGGGTGTGTGCTGGGTCAGCATGACGAGTCTGGCCGAAAAGAGCATGTAATTTACTACCTTAGCAAAAAGTTTACCGACTGTGAGACCCGATACTCACTGCTCGAGAAAACTTGTTACGCTTTGGCATGGGCTGCTCGCCGGCTGAGACAGTATATGCTGACTCACACTACTCTATTGATATCGAAGATGGATCCAATCAAGTATATCTCCGAGAAGCCTGCCTTGTCCAGAAGAATTGCAAGGTGGCAGATGATCTTGACTGAGTATGACATCCAATATACGACCTAAAAAGAAATCAAAGGAAGTGTGTTGGCAGACCATTTGGCACATCAGGTAGTGGATGATTACCAGTCTATGAACTTTGAATTCCCGGACGAGAATATCATGTTGGTAACTTATTGTGAGACACCTGGACCGGATGAAGGACCTGAGGAAGGATCCCGATGGTCTATGTACTTTGATGGAGCTTCAAACGCTTTAGGTAATGGCATTGGCGCTATAATCATATCTCCTAAAGGCTCTCATACTCCATTTACCGCCCGACTATGTTTCAACTGCACCAACAACATGGCGGAGTATGAAGCGTGCATCATGGGTCTTCGAGCAGCAATTGACCTAAGGATTAAGTTTCTAAGTGTCTTCGGAGATTCCACTCTCGTGATCAGTCAGATTAAAGGCGAGTGGGATACGAAACACCCGAACCTTATTCCTTACAAGGAGTACGTATTGACGTTGCTTCCCCATTTCGAGGAGATAACCTTTGAACACTTCCATAGAGAGGAGAATCAGTTGGCGGACGCGCTGGCTACGATGTCTTTTATTTTCAAGGTCAATTGGGACAACGAGGCTCCCTGGATTATCATTGAAAGATTGGACGAACCTGCACATTATTGTGATATTGAGACTGAAGAGGTAACAGAAAAGCCCTAGTTTCATGAAGTAAAAAGGTATCTTGAGGCTCAGGAATACCCCGAGGGTGCATCTGTTAATGACAAAAAGTTTCTGAGGAGGTTTGCAGCAAAGTTCTTCATCAGCAATGGCATCCTTTACAAGCGTAACCATGATTTAACCTTACTGCGATGTGTAGATAAGAACGAGGCAAATAGAATCATGACAGAGTTACATGAAGGTACTTTCGGAACTCATTCTAGTGGACACACCATGGCAAAGAAAATCCTTCGGGCAGGATATTATTGGTCCATAATGGAAGCCGACTGTTATCAGCATTCTCAGACATGTCACAAGTGCCAAGTCTATGCTGATAAGGTGCACATCCCTCTGGTACCTCTGAACGTCTTGACGGCACCTTGGACTTTTGCAATGTGGGGCATTGATGTGATCGGCGAGATCAGACCTACGACATCCAACGAGCATTGTTTCATCCTGGTAGCTATTGATTACTTCACGAAGTAGGTTGAAGCAGCTTCCTTTGCTACTGTAACCAAGAACGTCGTGGCACGGTTCATTCGGCACAATCTGATCTGTCGATATGGTGTACCAGAGAGGATCATTATGGAAAATGGTATCAATCTCAATAACAAGATGATCATTGAGCTCTGCGAGCAATTCAAGATACAACATCATAACTCTTCTCCCTACCGGCCGAAGATGAATGGGGCTGTAGAAGCAGCTAATAAGAACATTAAGAAGATTGTGCAGAAGATGACAGTGAACAACAAAGATTGGCACGAGATATTGCCATTTGCTCTTCATGGGCACCGTACCTCGGCGCGGACGTCAACAGGGGAAACACCCTACTCTTTGGTATATGGTATGGAGGCTGTCTTGCCCATCAAAGTTCAGATACCCTCTCTCCGAATCATGAAGGATGCAGGTTTGAGCAAAGATGACTGGATTCAGACCCGACTTGATCAGTTGAACCTAATCGACGAAAAGAGACTTACTGCTATTTGTCACGGTCAGACGTATCAAAAGCGGATGATCAAGGCATTTAACAAGAAAGTTAGACGACAAGAGTATCAAGTTGGGGATCTGGTTATCAAGCGCATCATACTACCTCAAGGTGATCCCAGGGGTAAATGGACCCCTACTTACGAAGGGCCATTTGTGGTTAAGAACATTTTCTCAGGAGGAGCTATGATTCTAACCACCATGGATGGTGACGACCTTCCTCACCCCGTCAATGCAAACATAGTGAAAAGATACTACGCATAAACAAAGACCCGCTAGGTTGACTGGCCTAGGCAAAAATAAGGGCTTCCCGGCGAACCAAAAGGGTTCGGGAAAAAATAAGGGATGAAAATAAAAAATCTGTACACCCGGCAGGTCAAAAACCTGAATAGGCGATTTGGGCAAAAAAGGGTATCCCGGTGGACTGAAAACCCGAAAGGGCGGTCCAGGAAAAAATTAGGGATCAAAGCGTAACACTATGTCTCATTGGATCACCTTGCATCCAGACTTCGGTATCAACTATTAAGCTCGGACGGCACTAATCAATCTGATTCATCTTCAACCAAGCAGCAAAGTGATGAGATGCTTGAGGACATAAAGGCAATAGCAGAGTTGGAACCCAGTGAGTTACCCAGTGGGATTATTCACATAGTTGTTTTGTCTTTTTTTCACAAATTGTATAAATTCTATTTGCTCAGCGACATTCTCTTACTAGGACGTCAGCCTCTTGTACAAAAACGCCTATTTTCAGGCCAAACTGCAAAATCAATACAATTCATTTTCAGAAAAATTTCAAGCTGTTTTTCCTTTATCTGTTTTGTTTTGCAAAGAACGTCCAATGTTCATTTTTGGTATATGCATTTGACATTAATTGCTGCTCATAAATATTTACATGCGAAACAAAAAAAAAAGATTACGGGTAACATCAGAAACGGGGGCAATAAGAATTGTCCAAGTTGTATAGTTGCTCTGTCCACCAGGTACAAAGGTATATTCAGCTGAAGAATATGGCTAAGATACCTTCACTCCCCGCAGAGTAAGACAGTAATGGTAGCTCTCCCCAGCTGAGACTTGCAGCTATGAACGAATCAATAATGCTCTCCCCAAGCAGATTTGATCTACCATCAGCACTAAAAAAGGCTTGATATCCCCGACAGTCTTAATATTCCCTAGCGGAGTATAAGAATGTTCCTCGGCAGAATACAAGATACCCCCAGTGGAGTTAAAATTTTCCCAGCGCAGTTTGAAAAAGCTTCCCCAAAAGAGTTGAAGCATCATCCCCAATCGACTCTAGAAGTTTATCCCCAGCGGAGTACAAAAATAAATCTCCCCAGCTGAGTTCAAAGGATCATTCCTAGCAGAATTCAAAGGATTATCCCCACAAAAGTCTAACAGAGTTATCCCCAGCAAGTCGCAATTGAAAGATCATCCCCAACGAAGTTCTTTTCTTTCACAAACAAGAATTCAATCCTTAGCAGATTCAATATCACCAACAACGATAATTCATCCCGATGGAATTTATCAGCAGAATCCTCAGCAGAGCATCTCTTCCCCACAGAGTAATCTCCTCATCAGTTTATTCCCCAAAGGAGTTATCTTCTCACGCATGTTTATTCTTGCAATCATCTCCGTTCGTCATCCCCAGCGGAAACGAAGAATTCAACTCTACTCTCCAGCAGCTATCCAGAATTTATTTTCCCCAACTAAAACATTACATTTCCATACATCATGATACATGCATATACGCATCATATAACACAATCTCATTTATTTTGAGAACATCATCCCTTGATCCATATCATGCATTGCATATGACTGACCTTTACCTTTCAGGAAAGATGCAGTTAAAATTCTCAACTATGTCAAAGACCTCTTCTGGTTCAGTTAGATCGCCGCTAAGATCTCCCTGATTCGTATTCCAGTTGAAGTTATTCCAAAACTCTTGTCTGGTCCAGTTAAATCGATTAGAAGATTTTTCTGATGCCGATCCAGTCAAAGTTAATCCAAGACCTCTTCTGGTTCAGTTAGATCACCGCGAAGATCTCCCTGATTTGTATTCCAGTTGAAGTTATTCTAAAACTCTTGTCTGGTCCAGTTAAATCGATTCGAAGATTTTTCTAATGCCGATCCAGTCAAAGTTAATCCAAGACCTCCTCTGGTTCAGTTAAATCGTCGCGAAGATCTCCCTGATTCGTATCCCAGTTGAAGTTATTCCAAGACTCTTGTCTGGTCCAGTTAAATCGATTCGAAGATTTTTCTGATGCCGATCCAGTCAAAGTTAATCCAAGACCTCCTCTGGTTTAGTTAGATCACCGCGAAGATCTCCTTGATTCGTCTTCCAGTTAAAACGATTTGAAGATTTTTTTGATGCCGATCCAGCCAAAGTTAATCCAAGACCTCCTCTGGTTCAGTTAGATCATCGATAAGATCTCCCTGATTCGTATTCCAGTTGAAGTTATTCCAAGACTTTTTGTCTGGTCCAGTTAAATCGATTCGAAGATTTTTCTGATGCCGATCCAGTCAAAGTTAATCCAAGACCTCATTTGGTTCAGTTAGATCGCTGATAAGATCTCTCTGATTCGTATTCCAATTGAAGTTATTCCAAGGTTTTTTTGTCTGGTCTAGTTAAATCGATTTGAATATTTTCCTGATGCCGATCCAGTCAAAGTTAATCCAAGACCTCCTTTGGTTCAGTCAGATCGCCGCGAAGATCTCCCGGATTCGTATTCCAGTTGAAGTTATTCCAAGACTCTTGTCTGGTCCAGTTAAATCGATTCGAAGATTTTTCTGATGCCGATCCAATCAAAGTTAATCCAAGTCCTCCTCTAGTTAAGTTAAATCGTCGATAAGATCTCCCTGATTCGTATTCCAGTTGAAGTTATTCCAAGATTTTTGTCTGGTCCAGTTAAATCGATTCGAAGTTTTTTCTGATGTCGATCCAGTCAAAGTTAATCCAAGACCTTCTCTGGTTCAGTCAGATCGACGATAAGATCTCCCTGATTCATATTCCAGTTGAAGTTCAGACCACCTACCAACAGTCTCCAAATGGCATCTGTAAGCCCATTCCCGACATCACAATGCTGATACCACTTCATGCGAGTGCAAATTTCTGGACACTCTAGTGTTCAATCATCTTCCACCTTTGGATCACGAAAGGCCCGAAAGCCAATCTACATCCTCAGGTTTAAGAAAACTGAACAAGGTCAGCTGTTGCACCCCAAAATTTACCCTCTCATATCTCTCAAAACATTGCAAGAAAAATCTCCAAGTGGTTCAAGATTGCTTAAGAGTTGGACAGTCAAGCTATCTCCTAAGGCATTCGACCTCAAATTAGGGTTTTGTGTTGCATCAAGGTACTTGCATCCAAATGACCTAAAGTTCTCCCCAATGTCCTAATATGTTCTCAAGGTCATCCATGTCAAATTTCAAGCCTTGCAGAGGAAGTTTGCTCAGTCAATTGCTCAAAAGGTCCAAAAATCGACTGTGTTAGGGCAAAAGTCAACTGTGACCCAAATACAGTCAAACCTCAAGATTTTTTGTCAACATTATCATTTTGAAGGATTTTTCATCATTTGATCAAGGTTTGATCATGATTCATCAAGGATTGCTCAAAATTCATCAAGACTCAAAAGTTGCTAAATTAGGGTTTTACAGGAAAAGTCAACCCAACTTTGACGAAGCATAACTTTCTCATACTTTATGAGAAATGATCCATCCAAAGATAATTTTGAATAGGATGCAATTTACTACAATCCATATTCATACCCCAAGATCAAGAAATGCACTCACAAAAAGTTACAAATTTGGTCATTATAGGTCATTTTTGAAAGTCAACAAAAACACCTTTATTTACAAAGCTTATAACGTGAGCATGGAATATCAAATTGAGATGAGACCAAAAGGGTTGATTATAGGACATCTCAAGATTTCTAAAAAGTCCAAGAACACTTCAAAAAGTTTAAAATTGAAGAAGTTATGCATTGTTGAAGTTGGGCATTTTTGCAAAATTGCCAAAAGTCAACTATCCCAAAAACTTCAAATTTTGTCAAATGGGCCCATTCTTTTCCACTTGATTTGATCTTGTAACACTACACACGTGTCCTAGCTTCAGCCTTGTGACCATTTATCAATTTTATTATTTAATTTGATTTTTTAATGATTTATTTCATTTTAAATCAATTTAAATCAAATAAAATCCCAACATTGATTATTTGATCTCTTTTTGGATATTTCAGGACCTAATCATCATCATCAAGTGAATCAAATTCGTATCATGCATTACATGTGCAAAAAGATTAGATTTTGGACAAAATAAGCAAGCTTTCAATGGAGGATCAAATCAAATCTCCAAGCATTGATGTACAAGGATTGAGTCCACAAATGTTAACCTAATGCATTGCTTATTACATATACAAGTGAAAGGCACACGAATTGGAGGTTAGAGACTGCAAGAACCTCAAGAACAAAACTTGAAAATTGACCAAAAAGTGTGAAACTAAAATCGTGCATAGAGGCAAATTCAGGGGCAAATCTCAACACTAATCCATTGCTGGACATCCACTGAAGCGAAGCCAACTCAAAACCGATCTCCATACAAGCATAAAATCCCTGTAAGTGTCTCAGAGAAATGCTTTTCGTTTGAAATCGTAGATCCTTATTCTTGCATTTTTCTTGCAAAATCTTTGCATATTCATGATTATCATCCAATTTACAAGCGTTCTGCATTAGCCAATTGCATTTATCTGGCCTGTAGCACCATAGCCGAACCTAGGGTTCGTGGTTTGTGTTTTTTGGGTATTTCTTTTACAGGCAAAATCAAGGTCCAAGAATGGTATAGGTTTGTTCAGGAAGCCTAGACGAACATAACCATGGTCTTGGAAGGAATTTTCATGGCTTAGAATCAATTTTTGGAACGTCCTGCGAATTTAGCTGCGGATATAAATCCGCAGGTAAATATCCAGGGTTGAACGAAGAAGATGAAGCGTGGCCCTCCCCCATTGGTTGATTCATAATTCGCGCTTTATTTTTTTATATTTTCGGATCCATTAACTTGTTTGTCTTATTATTATTAGTTTCCAATATGATAACAATAGAAGCGTGATGGTTGAGTGCAAAGGCGTTAGTTCAAAATCCAACAGGACCTGGGTTCGAATCCCAGGTCCCCATATGCCTTGTTATTTTTTCCATTCATGTGATCCAGTGCAGATTCAGGTTAAGGGCATACCGTACGCCATCAAATATCAAAGCACCAGATGGCCCAAGGCCAGATCTGGTGATTCAAGTTGAATGTCCACCATGGGGTTGAGTCAATGGGTGCACACTGAAACATGAAAGTCAACACAGGCCAAGTCAATTGGGCCTCGGGAATTGCTATTAAAACCTCCAAAATCAGGCCCATATACTCCTAAACTCTCTCTATTTTTATTATTTTCTTTTATTTAATTGTTTGCTATTATTTTATTATTTAACTAACCAATTAAAACTTTTTCTTAATAAAATTAAAAAGCCAAAAAATATTTTATTTAATTTCAGCATTTTTATTTTTGTTAATAAAATCAATTAATTAATTTAGTTTTAATTAGGAATAACTTTTAATCTATTTTTGCAATAATTAAAATTAATTTAGACAATTAGGTTTTATTAACTTTGATTAATTTATTTTTATTTCTTTAAATATCAAAAATCCAAAAATATTATTTTCATTAATTAATTAATTAGCTTATTAATTTAATAATTAAGTTAGCCTAATTTCTTTTTTAATTCAAAAATAACCAAAAACAATATTTTCTTTAGTTAAAGGGTCAAAACCCTAGAACTCGCCCGATTTAATTTCCCGCATGCGTTCCATTTTTATTCAATATTATATCTGTTTCCCGGAATGTAATAGTTTAATAGGACTTTAATTATTTTATCGCTTTATTTATTTTCCGCATTTTAATTTCAAGGGTTGCTTTTGGCGATGTAAATACCTGACGCCTTGTAATAGTTAGTTTAATTTCCGCAATTTAATTTTCGCAACTTATAAACTGATAGATGTTTGGTAATAGGGAATGCATGACAAGATCGAATGTAAAACCTAAAATCAACATAGATAACCATTGACATGTACAAAGACAAAATTAATTGAAAACAACACACTCGCACATGCGCACTCTTAGGGTACACCTCGCTTGGTTGCCTTCGAACGTGGTCATTGAGTATAGGAAGTTTTAGAGGTCGCCCTCTTGTCCAAAGATCATAGTTGCCTCGAAACGGTTGCCTCAGAAAAATGATCTAAGACATTAGGGTTACTGCTAAGGCGTCCTAACATTGCTTTAGTGACCGCATGTCCCTTAATCGAATTGACCCTTAAACTCCAACGACGATGCTACCTACTCATCAATAGTGGGATAGCATTGTCTAAAGGACATTAGTACATATTGATTCCTTTTTCGAGTAGGTAGATGGTTTTTAAGTACTTGCTCGTTCAAAACAAAACAAAACTTTTCACACTTACACCTTTCAAACAAAAAACTTCTTTCAAACCCACAAACACAAAGAAAAAGCAAATTTTGAAAACACTTTGAGCAAGTACCTAAGAGCCCGTGGATAACCACGGATAGAAAGGGTGCTAACACCTTCCCTTTCTATAATCTACCCCCCCGGACCCGAGAAACATCTCAAAAAAGGAATTTTTCTGTGCTTTTTTCCTTTCCTTGTTGGATAAAATAAAAAACGGGGGCGACTTTTGCTTACCGCGACATTTTGCGAAAAAAAACGCAAAACGCGAACCAGCATTCCAAAAACAGTCAGTTCTCTCCCACCGTATCACAGGATCCATGTTAGATGTCAACAAGGTAGTATGAGTCAACATATACTGTCTTAGCCGGCGAGCAGCCCATGCCAGAGCCAACAAGTTTTCTCGAGCAGTGAATATCTGGTTTCACAGTCGTTAAAATATTTGCTCAGGTAATAAATGGCGTGCTATTTTTGGCCAGACTCGTCATGTTGCCCCAATACACACCCTGTTGAGTTTTCTAAAACAGTCAGATACATGATCAACGGTCTTCCCTCGACTGGTGGCATCAGTACAGGAGGCTCTTGTAAGTACTCTTTGATTTTGTCAAAAGAAACTTGGCATTCATCATTCCATATGACTACTTGATCTTTCTTCAATTGTTTGAAGATTGGCTCACAAGTAGCTGTTAGGTGAGAGATGAATCTGGCAATATAGTTCAAGCGTCCCAAGAATCCTTTGACTTCCTTCTACGTATGAGGAGCAGGCATCTCTTGTATTGCTTTAACTTTGGTAGGATCGACCTCAATACCCTTGTTACTGACGACAAAACCTAAGAGTTTACCAGACCGTACTCCAAATGTGCACTTATTTGGATTCAACCTCAGCTTGTACTTCTTCAGTCTCTCAAACAACTTTTGTAAGTGATCCAAATGCTCTTCTTCTGTTTGTGATCTGGCTATCATATCGTCTATGTAGACCTCCATTTCATGATGTATCATGTCGTGAAATAAGGCTACCATGACGCACTGATAGGTTGCCTCAACATTCTTCAATCCGAATGGCATCACCTTGTAGCATAATGTGCCCCATTGTGTGACAAATGTTGTTTTCTCCATGTCTTCAGGTGCCATTTTGATTTGGTTGTAACCTGAGAATCCTTCCATGAAGGAAAACACTTTGTATTGGGCCGTATTTTCAACCAGGATATCGATGTGGGGGAGTGGAAAATCATCTTTAGGGCTTGCCCTATTCAAATCTCTATAGTCCACGCACATTCGTACTTTGCCTTCTTTTTTAGGCACGGGAACAATGTTGGCAACCCATTGAGGATATGAAGTGACAGCCAAGAATCCAGCATTAAATTGCTTCACGACCTCTGCTTTGATCTTTTCTGAAATATCAGGTCTCATGCGACAAACTTTTTGTTTTACTGGCGGACAATCTTCTCTTGTAGGAAGACCATGTACCACGATGTCCGTATCAAGTCCCGGCATATCTTCATATGACCAAGCAAAGATCTCAACATAATCATGCAACAGCTGAATCAGACGCTCCTTGACACTGGGCTCCAGATTGGCACCCACCTTGACCTCTTTTTTATCCTCCTCGGTACCCAGGTTGATTGTATCCACAGGTTCCTCGTGAGGCTGAATGGTTCTTTCCTCTTGTTGTAGTAGTTTGGCCAGTTCCCCTGGTACTTCACAATCTTCCTCACCTTCGTCTTCGGCTTGGTAGATTAGATCCTCAGAGTCACAAAAGGCCATAGCAGTATTGTTACCCATGGGGTCCAGAATGGAGGGGTACCTGCATTGGTGAGTGTGGGTGTGTCTAAGGGTATAGCCATCCTTAAAAATAAAATGTAAAAGAAAAACAATGAGCACAAAAGTTTGTATGCGAAAAACGTCCATGATTCATTGAATGTCATATGAAGATGAAATAATAACCCTTACAAATGGACCATTGTGCCTCGGGCAAGACACAAGGTTTTAAGAGTGCAAATTGTTTTTGAATATTACAGGTCCAATCAAAATGTAAAGATAAATTACTGAGGGATGAAAGTTATTGGGACAAAGCCTCTGGCCTCCCAATTGCAGAGTCCTCCAATGATAGTTGGAAAGATCCAATCCTCCAAGCTACAATCCTCTTCACCATCTTCTACCGCATTAACCTCCCGGTTGCTAATCTTCAAGGGCGGCCCTCCAGCACGGGCACGACGTACAACCTTTTGAGCACTTGAAGTGAAACTAAGCCAAATTTGTCAGATTTATACGGAATATCCGGAAGTTTCCCCCAGATGGTGCATCCACCCTCCTCAACTACTGTTTTGGCGTCCTTCAGAGATAACATCCAGAGTGGAGGTCTTGTAATCTTGGGAATTTGAGACACAATCTTGGTTACTACTACCTCTTGGGGGACCTCTTCGAAATGTTGAAAAGGAGTTTCAATGAACTCGCTGTCCAATTCCACATACCTGAAGGAATTGAGGTGGCTAATCATATATTCTTCCTCTCCATGGACAATGATAATCTTTCCTTGGACTGGATATTTCAGCATCTGGTGCAGTGTAGAGGTGACAGCGCCAACATTATGGATCCACGACCGTCCTAGCAGATAGGAGTAAGAGGGGCGAATGTCCATTACATAAAAGGTTGAATTGAAAGTCTGAGTCCCAACCTTTATGGGGATATCCACCTCCACATGTACCATCCTCTTTAACCCACCAAATGCCCTTATGACTATGTTACTTGGCTTTAACGTCAGTCCTTCGCAGTCCAGTCTGTCGAGAGCTTTCTTCGGTAAAACATTCAAAGATGAGCCAGTGTCCACCAAGACATGGGCCAGAGTTGTGCCTCTACATTCCATAGAGACATGTAATGCCTCGTTGTGCTTTCTTCCCCTTGGTGTCAAATCAGCATCTAAGAAGCCTAGGCCGTTATTCGCTGTCAAGGTGGCCACACAATCTTGAAGTTGATCAGCAGACGTCTCTTGAGGCACATGGGCTGTCTTTAGGAACTTCACCAAGGCTTTCACATGTGCCTCGGAACACAGTAGCAATGCTAACATGTAGATTTTAGAGGGAGTTTGCCCCAACTGTTCAACTACGTCGTAGTCGCTCCTTTTTATTATTTTTAGGATCTCCTCCATTTCTTTCTTGGAGGTCTCGGGGATAGTCGATGATTGAGCCTTCGCCCGGACATGCTCCTCTTGAATACTTTTTCCTCGAGTTTTTACAGCAGGAGTGTTGGTAGGAATGACAACATGGGTTATAACGGCTTCGTCAATAGGAGCACTTGCAGAGATGATTGTTGGTACGAAAGTAACCTTTGGAGCAGCCACGAGTCCAAAAACTACCTTTGGAGGGGCAATCTCTGGAGAAAAGATCCTACCGCTTCGGGTAATCTTACTAGTTCTTGCAATATTGCTAAGGTTAGAATCTTCTTCTTCTGAGTTTTTCTCTACGACGGCCAGCCCATCTTGTTTGATGCCATGGTAGTAGATGTCCCCACCGTAATTCCACGACACAGTTTTGTCTGATTCATATGGGTCTGACCCTGACATTGTGATTATAAGAGGAGTAGTTTTCGGAACCGATGTAATTCTAACGGGTCTTTTGGGGACCCTGGAAGAATTGGTGGAGATGGTAATGATTGAAACGTCTTCAACAAGAACAGGTGAAACAGGAGTACTTTTAAACAGGATCTCTTTGTTGTCTATCAAGCGTTGAATGCCTATTTTCAACAAAGGGAAAATAGTTGGTGAGGATAAACAAAGGTGGAAGTCTTCATTACAACGCGGGAATACACCGGCTTTCAACAAGTTTATCTTAATGATTGGGAGTGGAGTCACGATTTCATCAATTGTGGTAACAAACAAATCTTCTTCAATAGCATTGGTGTTGTGACCATGTTTGGGCATAGGAGCAGAAATGACGTTTGGCTTCTCGGGCGCGTCAAACTCAATTTCTTTCGCCTCTATAAGGTCTTGAATTTTATTTTTCAAGGCCCAACAGTTGTTAGTGTCATGACCCGGACTTTCGGAGTGATATGCGCAACGGGCATTTGGGTGATAATGAGGGGACGCTGTGTTGGGGTTTTTTGGAGCTTCTTTTAAAGTTACCAAATTGGATTTCAGAAGATGCCGTAATACTTGGGACAGAGTCATATTGATTCTGGTGAATTGCCGAACTGGCCTTTCCACCCTCGGTTGATTACTTCTTGGTTGATCAGATGTAGGCTTTGGGATCATAACAGCCCCTACCATTGGTCGGCGTTCGACTCTCCCTTGGTTCCTTTATGGATATACAACAACTACTTCTTTCTTACCAATAAAAGGCTTCCTCACAGCTATTAAAGAAGATGAATCCTTATGAATCTTTCCACTTTTTATGCCAGCTTCCACCCTCTCTCCGGTCAGTATTAACTCAGTAAATCCTGCTGATGAGCTTCCAATTAAATGGTTAAAGAAAGGGCCCGATAGAGTGCCTAAGAACATGTCCACCAATTCCCTTTCAGACAGAGGGGGTTGAACTCTTCCAGCTAGATCTCTCAATTTATACGCGTAATCCTTAAAACCCTCATTGGTACCATAGCCATACTCTGAAGTTGAGTACGGGTAGGCGCCAAATCAGCATTATATTGATATTGCTTATAGAAAGCTGCGACAAGATCTTCCCAATTATGGACGTTGGCTCTCTCTAGTTGGTAAACCAGTCGAGTTGTGTTCCAGATAGGCTATCTTGGAAAAAATGCATCCACAAGTCTTTATCAACGGAGTGTGTTTGGATCTTTCTCACGTATGATCGGAGATGCATCTTAGGGCATGACACTCCATCATATTTTTCAAACAAAGGCACTTTGAATTTTAGAGGATCACAATTCCTGACACTAGCCCCAATTCTTCAAAGTCTATGCCTGGAACCTTTTGTATTTCCATAGCGCTTAGAAGCTCTTCAAGATGTCTGTACTTGTCATCAGCTGGAGGATACTGTTCCTCAAAGTAGTCTTCCTCTTCTTCCTCCTCTTCAGATTCTGACAGGACCACTGTTTCCTTTCCTTTTACCTCTCCTTCACCGGACGTTGTTGTGAAGTTCAAGGTTCTTCTAGTCTGTCCCTGAAACCTTCTCCCCATGTTTAAAACCCCAGTGACTTTCTTTGTTTTCTTTTTCCTTTCCTCAGCCAGCAGAGTCTTCAACTCTTCTTGCCCCTTGGCTAGGGTCATGAGCAACTATTGAAACTGCATGTTCTGAGCTTGGAGATCTTTGACTGTATGTTCGAGATCCATCTTACTGAAATAAATAGTAGAGAGATGAGGAAACTTGTTGTAAAAGACCTGTTTATGTTATGATGAATGATATGTGCATATGCAATGTTTTCAAGGATTTCAAAGATTCAAGTTCGTTTTTAGACAAAAAGAAACACACGTTATATTAATAAGATAAAGTTTGAGTACATCAATGCCCCTTGGGAAAAATAATATGAAACTCTAAGATAAAAAAGTAGCGCGCATCCTCTTTGGTACTATGTAGGCATTTAGAGTCTGCTCCTCATGAAGTAGCCTAGTGAGTTCCAAAACCTTCTTCTCACTTGCGTAGAATTGGGCTTCGAAAGTATCTCGTTCTCCTTTGAGCTGTATATAATCCCTTTGTAGGTCTTCAAGAGATGTGGGCATGTCAATATGTAGGATAGTGTATGGAACATCTCCCTCCTTAACAAGCTCAATAATTACCGGAAGAATGGAAGGATAAGGCATCATAAGACTTTGAGCGTGGGTTCGTACCCATTTGAGGTAAGGTTCAAGAGGGATGGAATTCTTGTGTCCCAAAGTCTTACTATCCACCTTTTTTAGCATCCTCCAAGCTCGGATGAATCTCTGGCGAAGACCTTGACCGTCGTTGTCGTAGTCGAATACCAAACCTTGAATCAGCATATCGTGCGGGCCATCCCTTCGGGCGTAACCAAACTGTCTTAAAGCTAAGAATGGGTTGTAGGCGATGCTTCCCCTAATTCCAAGTAGAGGGACATTAGGGAATTCCCCACAACGGTCAATAATGATAACATTCTCTTTTGATTGGGAGCACCAATGGATATCTGAATGTTTGAGCGTCATTAACCTTTGTGACCATCTTGAACCTTGCTCATTCTTTAAGACTGATTGGGGAAGATGAGAAATAAACCATCTTGCCAGGAGAGGAGTGCAACACATAAGGACACCTCTTTTCCTCATTGTGCGAGTGTGAAAAGAGTGTAGGATATCCCCTAGCAATATAGGCACCGGGTTACGTGACATGAAGATCTTGACGGTGCTCACATCTATGAGTTGGTCAGGATTGGGAAATAAGACCATCCCATAGATAAGAAGAGACACAATTTCCTCAAAGGCTTGCAAGTCTAAGGAATTCCAATGGCTTTGGGATTTCTCAAATAGGAACTTTGCTAAGAAGCCTTTGACACCACTTCTAGTTTCCCAATGAGTTGTGACATCAGATGTGTGCAAGTGCATATGTGATACGGTGGCAGAACCGACTGTTTTGGAAAATGCTGGTTTGCATTTTGCGTTTGTGTTTGCAAAATTTCGCGGTAAGCAAGAGTCGCCACTAACTTTTATTTTATCCAACCGGAAAGGAAAAAAGCACAGAAAAATTCCTTTTTCGAGATTTTGAGTACGGGGGGTAGATTATAGAAAGGGAAGGTATTAGCACCATTTCTATCCGTGGTTTTCCACGGGCTCTTAGGTACTTGGTCATCTTTAAAAATTGCTTGTGTGTGTTTGTTTTGAAAAGTTTTTGTTTTACTTTGTTTTAACCCTTGCTTCTGTCTTCGAGAGTGTTACAAAGTGTTTTTGAAAACTTTAGTTTGAAAAAGTGTAAGGGTGGAAACGTTTATTTTGAGCAAGTACCTAACAGTATCTACCTACTTGAAAAAAGATTATTTTTGTTCTTGTTTCCTTTAGACAATGCTATCCTATCATTGAGAAATAGGCAGCACCGTCGTTGGAGTTGTAAGGGTCAATTTGAAAGGGACGTACGATCACTAAAGCAATGTTAGGACGTTTTAGTAATAACCCTAATGTCTTAAGATCATATTCGAGGCAACATTTCCGAGGCGACGTTTCCGAGGCAACATTTCCGAACGGGACATTTGATCTTTGTTTAGACAGGAGGGTAACCACTAAAACACCCTATACTTAATGATCGTTTACTGAAGGCAACCAAAGTGAGAGTATACCCTAGGAGTGCGCTTGTGCGAGTGATTTGATTTCAGTTATTATCTTTGCACATTAGGGTTTGCTAGCCATTTTAAATTAATATACAGTCTTGTCATACAATCCTCTTATCATACATCTAACAGTTAATATTTTGCGAGAATTAAAATGCGAGAAATAAAAACTACGCTATTACAAGGCTTCGGGGTAGGGGATTAACTACATAGCCAAAAACCCGTAAAACGATAAATAAAAGAAAATCCTAATTAAACTATTACATACCGTGAGCAGTTACATTAATATCGCAAGAAATAATAGAATAATAAGCGCGCGCGATGAATCGAATGGAAAGAAAAATTAGGGTTTTGACCCCACCATCCCTAATTGCAATTTAAAAGAAAAATCATATTTTGTGGTTTTTGATTATTTTGAGAAAATAAAACCTAATGACTAATTAATTTAAATCAAGAAAAATAATAAAATCAACCTATTTTTTGTATTTTTGTTTTATGAAAAGAAAATAAAAATTAAATCACATGTTAATCCTAATTTTTTTTCTAATTGATTTTAAATATGTGAAAAAAGTTAGAATTAACACTAAATTAAATTTAAAACTAATATTAAATTAAATTTGGTAAAATAAAAAAACTAATTCTAAATTTGTGAAATTGATTTTATGATTTTTTTGAAAAGAAAAAAATTAATTTTGTGGTTAGAAAATAAATTAAATAAATAAAATTAAAGAAAATAAAAAAAGAATGAATAAGAATGGGCCTGGTGTTTTCAGCAAAAAAAGGGGTGCCAATTGCAGTTTCTGGGTCCAACAATTCTTGGCCTGTTTTACTTTTTCAATCCCATGCTGCTTGCTTGACTGGGCGTATGGTAGACCCTCAGGGCTAAGGCATTGGATCTGCCTTGTTGAAGATCTGTTGGTTGGATATTGATGGTGTATGGTAGGCTCATTGTATGCATTTGTGCCTGATTACACAAAGAAAAATAATATGCAACAATATGGGGACCTGGGGATCGAACCCAGGCCCTTTGGCATTTTTGCGCTGCATGATGACCAGCTGAGCTGGCTTGGTTATTTGTACATGGAACAACAAACAAACATTATATGGAAAAACAAAATAATAATTATCAAACGCGTGCAAATTTGAATGGGCGAGTCAGGGAGTGCCACGTTATCATCTTCCTCATGCCTTCGTCGTTTTAGACCAAACACCTTTACCTACGGACAATGGGTGTAGGTATAACCCTTGTCCATTCCAAAATCTTATCCCTGCATGATAAATCAATACCAGTGGTACCAATCAACTCGTTGCAACCTCACGAGCATCATGGTACCACTCTCCATGGCCAATTGTTCCTGTGTGCAAAATCCCTAAAAAGAAAGCTCGAACCCTAATCATGGCATCTTGGTATGCAGTCAATAAAAATACAATTAAATATAACCATTTGCTTGCAAACATCATAAGGATTAAGAATATGTCAATTATTCATGCTAAATATACTAGAATTAATGGATTCGAAATCAAGAAAAGTGAGAAACCGTGTGGTACTTACAGCGTAATTCTGGATGTTAGGAATCTTGTTAATGGTTGAAACACGTTCCTGGGATGTCCAACAAACGGTTGGGATGCTTAGAATACTTTGAATTGGTCTACAACTTGGAAATCAGTGTGCCACTTTTTCCATTTTTTTTGAAACTTGCTTTCTTGTTTACACGCCTCCAATCTCTCTTTTTGATCTGAACATGTTCCTTATGTACCCTAGAAGGAATTAGGTTACAAATTTGCTTCAAATCTTTTCCAATTAATATCATTGATTCATTATTTGATCATGGTACAAAATCTTTCCAAATCAATCCAAAATGCAATCTTTTTGTGTCCAAATGATCCTTGCATGATTTGATTCCATCTCCAGCTGTATAATAGACCTAAACATGCACAAAATCTCAAGCTTTGATTAGTTTTTGATATTTTCATGATTTTATTTCATTTAATTTAAATAAAATCAAAATAAATGATAAAAATAAAATAATGAAAAATGGAAGAGGTCATGGGTCATGGGTCATGTTACAAACTCAATACAAGCATAAAAAGTTGGGCCCATTTGACAAAAAATGCAATTTTGGGCACTTTTGACTTTTGACAATTTTGCAAAAAGGGTCAACTTTGCCAATGCACAACTCCCTCAATTTTGACCCTAGAGATGTATTCTTGGACATTTTAGAAATCTCAAGATGTCCTCTAAGCAACCCTTTTGGTCTCATCTCAATTGAGTCTTCCATGTTCATGTATGAAGCTTTGACCCAAAAGGTGTTTTTGTTGACTTTCCAAAATGACCTATAATGTCCAAATTTATATCTTCTTGTGAGTGCATATTTTGAACTTGGGAGCTGAAGATGAATTGTAGGGAATTAAATCCTCTTCAAAATGAGCTTTGGATGGGTCATTTTTTATAAATCATGAGAAAGTTATGCTTGGTCAAAGTTGAGTTGACTTTTCCTATAAAACCCTAATTTAGCAACTTTTGGGTTTTGATGAATTGTGAGCAATCCTTGAGGAATCATGATCAAATGATGAATAATACTTAAAAATGAGGATGTTGACCAAAATTCTTGAAGTTTGACTGTATGTGGGCCACAATTGACTTTTGCCCTAGTACAGTCGATTTTCAGGCCTTTGAGCAATTAACTGAGCAAATTTCCCCTGCAAGGCTTGAAACTTGGTATGGATGACCTTGAGAACATATTAGGACAATGGTGAGCATTTGGGATCCTTTGGACTCAAGCATCTTGATGCAAATTGAAACCCTAATTTGAGGTAAACTGTCTTAGGAGAGGGTTTGTCTGGTCAAACCTTAAACTTCCTTGAGCAATTTGAGGACCTCACTTGAAATGTACTGAGAAATATGGGAGGGCAAATTTTGGGGTACAAAAGCTGCCCCTGTTCAATATTCTTAAACATGAGGATGTAGATTGGCTTGTCTGCCTTTCGTGATCTGAAGGTAGAATATGATTGAACACTAGAGTGCCCAGAAATTTGCACTCGCATGAAGTGGTATATGTCTTGAAATGTTGGAAATGGGCTTATAGATGCCATTTGGAGGTTGATATCGGAAGATGGGCTTATAGATGCCATTTGGAGGTTGATATCAGAAGATGGGCTTAAAGATACCATCAGAAGAAGTGTCGATCGCATAAGGGATTCCTTTGTGAGAGCCCGTATACCTGTTGCTGAGGAGGACTTCGCTGGGGAATACTGCTCTTTGCCTTGAGAGAGATAGAGTTTTAGGAACTTCAGTTGTCCGTTACTCTACTAGGGAATCATCTCTTAGTCGAAGAGGTGAAAATGAACTGCTATTTGGTCGTGCTCCGGGCTTCACAGTGATTTACTGAGGAAAATAAGATCGACTGCTATCTGGTCGTGCTCCAGGCTTCATAGTGATTTGCTGAGGAAAATAAGATCGACTGCTATCTGGTCGTGCTCCAGGCTTCATAGTGACTTACTGGGGAGATGAGATTAAACTTGCTATCTGGTCGTTCTCCAGGCTTCGCAATTTCTCAATTCTTATCTGGTCGTACTCCAGGCTTCAGAATGAATTAAGTGGTTATCCGGTCGCATCCGGGCTTCCACCTGAATTTAAGGCCTACTAATATCTGGTCGATTCTGGGCTTCTTATTAATTGGCCGAGTGAACTGCTATTTGGTCGAATTCCAAGCTTCGCAGTGTCTTACACTGTTATCTGGTCGTAGTCCCAGACTTCAGTGTCTTTTGCCGCTATCTGGTTGTAATCCAGGCTTCACGGTGTCTTATACCATTATCTGGTCGATTTCAGGCTTCATGGTATCTTGTATTGCTATCTGGTCGATTTCCAGGCTTCACAATAACTTGCTGAGGGTTAAGCTATTTTTCAGTCGATTTCCGGGCTTCATAGCTTGTATTTAAGATATACCACTATCTGGTCGATTCCAAGCTTCATGGTATTCTGGAGAAATCAAGATATTATCCGGTCGAATCTGGGCTTCATAGCTTGAATTTAAGATATACGACTATCTGGTCGATTCCAGGCTTCATAATATTTTGATGAAATCAAGACATTATCCATTCGAATTCGGGCTTCATAACTTGAACTGGAATAGAAATCTTAGTATCAATTTGACTGAACCAGAGAAAACTTGTGAGAACTTGATTGTATCTTTCCCTGAAAGGTAAAGAGTTAGTCGTATGTAATGTCATGATGTATGACATGTATTGAGTAATGAGGTTCTCGAAATAAACGATATTGTGCTGTATGATATGTATGCACATGCCATGATGTATGGATATGAAATGTTCTTGCGATATTCTACGGCTGGGGAGAATAAATCCTGGATTGCTATTGAAGAGTTCAAGGAGTTGAGTTCTTCGCGCTCGCTGGGGATAACGACCGAAGATGATTAGCCGGAGACTTGCGTCCGTTCTGTTTGAGAATATTCCGCCGCGAGAGACTCAGCTGGAGAATAAATTGGCGAGAGAATGACTCTGTGGGGAAGAGAGATACTCTGCTAGAAGATCTGCTGATTTGGAGAAATAACCTCAGCTGGGGATGAATTACCGTTGCTGGTGATAATGAACCCTGTCGAGGATTGAGTTTCTGCTTGTGGAAGAACTAAACTCAGCTGATGGTGAACTTCTATTGCTGGTGATAGATAAACTCTGCTTGGGGAGAATTAACACCACTTTCTTCGGGTACTTCTTACTCTGCGGGGAGTGTATGTACCTTTAGTCACATTCTCAAGCTGGCTCTGTCCCCGTACCTGGTGGGTAGAGCAATTGTAAGGTTTGGACATTTCTTGTTTGCCCCTGTTCCTGGAATTACGAGTAATTGTCTTTTGTTTCTTATGTAAACATTTATGAGTAGCAATTATTTTCAAATGCATATATAAAAAATGAATCATTGGACATTCTTGCAAAACAAAACAGAAAAAAGCAAAACAAGTTTAAATTTCTTGTAAAGTTGAATGGTATTGATTTTGAAGTTGGCCTGTAATAGGCGTTTTGTACAAAGAGGCTGACATCCTAGTAAGAGAATGCCGCCGAAGGATAGAAATTACACAATTTGTGAAAAAGAAAGAAAAACAACTATGTGAACAATCCCATTGGGTTCCAACTCTACTATTGCCTTTATATCTTCGAGCGTCTCATCACTTTTCTACTTGGTCGAAGGTAGATCAGATTGATTGGCGCCGTCCGAGCTTGATAGTCGATACCGAAGTCTGGTTACAAGATGATCCAGTGAGACACAGTGTTACACTTTGATCCCTAATTTTTGCCTGGACCGCCCTTTCAGGTTTTCAGTCCACCGGGATACCCTTTTTTGCCCAAGCCGCCTTTTCAGGTTTTCGACTTGCCGGGTGTACAGTTTTTTTTCATTTTCATCCCTTACTTTTGCCCGAACCCTTTTGGTTCACTGGGAAGCCCTTATTTTTGCCTAGGCCAGTCAACTTAGCGGGTCTTTGATTATGCGTAGTATCTTTTCACTATGTCTGCATTGACGGGGTGAGGAAGGTCGTCACCATCCATGGTGGTTAGAATCATAGCTCCTCCCGAGAAAATGTTCTTAACCATAAATGGCCCTTCGTAAGTGGGGGTCCATTTTCCCCTGGGATCACCTTGCGGCAGTATAATGCGTTTGATCACCAGATCCCCGACTTGATATTCTTATCGTCTGACTTTCTTATTAAAAGCCTTGATCATTCGCTTTTGATACGTCTGACCATGACAAATAGCAGTAAGTCTCTTTTCATCAATTAAGTTCAGCTGATCAAGTCGGGTCTGGATCCAATCATCTTCGCTCAAACCTACATCCTTCATAATCCTGAGAGAGGGTATCTGGACCTCAATGGGTAAGACTGCCTCCATGCCATACACCAAAGAGTAATGTGTTGCCCCTGTCGACGTCCGTGCTGAGGTATGGTACCCATGAAGAGCAAATGGTAACATCTCATGCAAGTCTTTGTATGTCACCGTCATCTTTTGCACAATCTTCTTGATGTTCTTATTAGCCACTTCAACAGCCCTATTCATCTTCAGCCAGTAAGGAGAAGAGTTGTGATGATGTATCTTAAACTGTTTGTAGAGCTCGGTGATCATTGTATTGTTGAGATTTGTACCATTGTCCGTAATGATCCTCTCCGGTACACCATATCGACAAATCAGATTGTGTCGGATGAATCGCGCCACGACGTTCTTGGTTACTGTAGCAAAGGAAGCTTCCTCAACCCACTTCGTGAAATAATCAATAGCTACCAGGATGAAGTGATGCCCGTTCAACGCAGTATGTCTGATCTCACCAATCATACCGATGCCCCACATTGCAAAAGGACAAGGTGCTATCAAAACATTAAGTGGAACTGGAGGTACATGCACCTTATTAGCATAGACTTGGCACTTATGACAGGTCCAAGAGTGCTGATAACAATCAACTTCCATGGTGGACCAATAATATCCTGCCCGTAGGATTTTCTTTGCCATGGTATGTCCACTAGAATGAGTTCCGAAGGTACCTTCATGTAACTCTGCCATGATCCTTTCTACCTCACTCTTGTCCATGCACCACAGTAAGGTTGAATCATGGTTACGCTTATAGAGGACACCATTACTGATGAAGAACTTCGCAGCGAACCTTCTCAGAAACTTCTTATCATTAACAGATGCACCCTCGGGGTACTCTTGAGCCTCAAGATACCTCTTCACTTCGTGGAACCAAGGTTTATCTGCTACCTCTTCAGTCTCAATGTCATAACAATGTGCGGGTTCGTCCAACCTCTCAATGGTAATCTGGGGAGCTTCATTGTCCCATCTGACTTTGAACATAGAAGACAAGGTAGCTAGCGCGTCCGCTAACTGATTCTCCTCTCTTGGGAAATGTTCAAAGGTTATCTCCTCAAAGTGCGGAAGCAATGTTAATACATACTCCTTGTAAGGAATAAGATTTGGGTGCTTCGTATCCCACTCACCTTTGATCTGACTGATCACTAGAGCACAATCTTTGAATACACTAAAGAACTTAATCCTTAGGTCAATAGCAACTCGAAGACCCATGATACATGCTTCATACTCTGCCATATTGTTGGTGCAGTTAAAACATAATCAGGCGGTGAATGGAGTATGACAGCCCTCAGGAGATATAATCACAGTGCCAATGCCATTACCCAATGCGTTTGAGGCTTCGTCGAAATACATAGGTGTTGTACCCCAAAATTTGCCCTCCCTTTTTCACAAGAAATCACAACCCTAGGGTTTTCTCTGATTTTTAAGATTGGCTCAAGAATCGATCAAACAGACTTTTCTTTAGCATTAAATCCAGAATTAGGGTTTTCTCTCGCATTTCTCATAAGAAATTGAATCCAAAGAAATCCAGTTTGCTGTTACATTGTTTTCACACTTTTTCAAGTTTACTGAAAGGTTAACTGATTGTTCTCAAGGCCTGATTATCTGGGATAAGAAATAGGAGCTGAGATTGTTATTTGGAATGTCAAGACATCTGCTTGTTAATGGAATGAAAGGTTTGCCGGTTAATGGAATGCTTGCTTGTTTATTATACAATGCCTATTGTGATTGGAATACTGATGCAAGGTTACGAGACTGCAAAGTTTTTGATTATTTATTTTATCTGGATTAGAATTGTTGAGATACAGTTTCAATTATTTTGATTTGAGAGTCTTAAATAATTAAGTGAACATGCAAGGAAGAAGGGCAAGATATTTGACAGTAGAAAGGTTTCTTTTGGATAAAGACTCTTTTTATTCATTTCAAATATTGTTACAAAAAATAATTTATTATTTTTGAATATTGTAAGTTTTTACAACTTATAGTATTTTAAAAAGAAATAAATGTTTACAATAAATGAAAAAAAGTCTATCTAATCTAAGCCTAAGTCTCCTAAGCTCCAGTGCTCCCATGCTCAAGGTCTCCGACTTCTACTGCTTCCTCTATCATCCAATTGGTGCTCACCTGCAAAAGACAAAGGAAAAGAAAATTAGTACAAGAATTTTCAAATGAAAAAGAAAGAAAAAAGTCATCATTAAAATTGGCCGTCTGGAATCAGAATGCTTATTTTTCATCACACTTTATTTTTCTCTCTGCAAATCATAAGAAGATTGCTCTTCTTGGTTCACAAAGAGAAAATTAAAAATACAAATTGAAAAAATGCAAGCATACAAAGCAAGCTGAATTTCAAATGCAACAGGCGCCAAAGCTGTCAAAACATAAGCCAAATTATACCATTGCAACTCAACCAAAACATGGCAGCAAACTAAGGAAAACTTTGAACCAAACTGAGTTACAAAATTCAAAAGGGCAACAGGCGCCAAAACTGCCAAAGCATAGGTCAAACAAATATACAATGCAGCACAAGCAAGGAACCTGCTGTAACAAACAGCAAGCAAAGTCCCAAATTAAGCTACAAAACAAATTACCCAAACTGAGTTATAAAACAATGGGATGCAAACTGTGCAAATATGGCAAGCAGCATGAAAGCAGAAAAAATACAGCAGGCAAAAGTAAAATAGCAGGAGGTAACCCAATTGACAAGTCAAAGCTTGTCAAAAGCTGTCATCATTTTCCAGAGGCAATTTTTCATAATATAATAATAAACCAAGCAAAATTGCTTGTTTTCATAGAGAGAGAAAGAGAAAAAGATATCACCTTGGGTGAGGTTTGACAGTTTGGCTAAAAGAGCAGGCTGTCACAAGTCAAATAGCAAAAGGGATATAAAACAAAACAAACAGTAAAAGAAGAGAACATGGAACCAAGCTTAAGAACTCAAACTCTCCAAACCTGCAAGTTACAAAAAACACCATAAACCTGCACAAGCTCAACACCACAAACAGCCAGCCTGCAAAACCCAAAACCCTGCTAGCTTGCCAAACACCATAGCAAAACAAAACTTGCCAAACTGTTTGGCCAAACTCAACAAGCCAAGCTTGCTCAAACCTGCAAAGCCTAACAAAAACTGCAAGTTTCGAAACTGCAAACCTGCCATCTCCAAATCAGTCATAACAAAAGCCGTAACAGACTTGCAAACAGAACAAACAGTCAAACAAATTACAAACTTGCAAGCCTGTGCAAACAAGCCAGAAAACCTGCTATTAAAATCATACAAACTGTAACAAGCCAAGCTTGCTCAAACCACAAAGCCTGGTCAAAACCTGCTAGCAAGAAACAGCCGAACAAGCAAACTGCAAATAGCCATACAAACTAAACCAAGCCTTGCCAAACTATAACAAAGCTTAACCAAGTCCAAACTATAAACCCTCAACAAAGCCAAAACTGTAACAAAATCACACCAAGCTACAACAAAACAAATCACAAAAAACCCTTTAAAACATCAGCCTACCAACTCAGTTCAACAAAATCCATCAAAATCAGTTTCAGAAAACAAGTTTCAGAACATATTCATCATCAACATCCCAAGAAAGAGGAAGAGAAAATAAGAAGAATATCAACAACAAGCTTCAGACATTTGTCATCATCAACAACAAAAAACCAACACAGTTTCAGAATCATATCCATCATCAACAACAAAAAACCAACACAGTTTCATAACCATATCCATCATCAACAACAAAAAACCAACACAGTTTCAGAATCACATCATCATCAATATTCAACAAAGAGGAAAAAGGTACCAGAAAAGGGCGTCCATCACATTTTTCCTCCCCCTAGCCTCCAAGGAGAGCCTCCGTCTCACCCTTCTCTCTCCCTCCATTTTCCAGAAACAAATCTCTCAAGGTATGATTTTCTTAAACCTTTACTACATATCAAACACATAAACACCATGGATTAAAACAAAGTAACATGAACATGCAAACAAACATGAAACTGTAAAACGCGAACAAAGATGAATCGTACCATTCACTCATACCGTTGGATCGTTGCAAAGAGGATAGAGAGTGAGAGGGTGGCGCTCCGGTGGCTAAAGCTTGAAGGGAGTATCAGATCAGAAGCTTTCGTTTGAGAAAGATGAAGAGCAAGAACGAGAGAGCGGCGCCGCTGTTGAAACCAAACACACAAACCCTAATCAAAACTACAACCCCTAAAATTGTACAAACATGAAGTTGGGCCTGTCTGGCCACTAAACCTTAAGCCCATATGCGAAATTGGCCAGCACACCCCCATTTTTCTCCATTCAGACTTTTTCCATTTGGGCCTAACCCTTAATAAACTCTTAAGCCTATCTTTTTTTCTTTAATTTAATTTCTTTTCTCTTATTTAAACCAATACTTCTTTAATTAATTTCATTCTAAATAAATTGTTTTCTTTTCTTTTGTTAATAATAAAAACAAATAATATATTAAAATTTTGTTTTGATTTTCTTAATATAGTTTTCTTTTTTAATAATTGTTACATTTAATGAAAATACAAAAATAATAGAAACATTAATTTAAGTAATTTTTCTTTCTTTAAAACTTTTCTTTTCATAATTAATAAAACACAATAGTAATAATACTTAATCTTTCTTAGGTTAGATTTTATTTGTTTATTTTTAAATTTATACATGCATCACATAATTTATTGATTTTCCTTATTTTATAATTTGTTATAATTTATATTGAATTGCGACAATTCGAATTGGTTGTAACACATAATATTTGGACTTTATTATCCTTGTGAGATTCATCCCCATTTGAAAATAATTGTACCCCATCCCCGGATACTTTTGTAATAGCTTAGAATTTTAATTCTCGCACTTTATGCTTTTAAAATATGCCATGACTAGAGATTAGGGTTTGTATGCGAAAATCTAAAATCAATCGCTAGATGACCTAATACAAGATCCAAATGCATGAAAATGACAAACACAATACACACTTGCACCTCTAGGGTAACCTTGCTTGTTGTTTCGGAAAATGCAATCATGTCCCTCGAATATGAGACACTCTAGCAAATACCCCTTCGATAAACAAAGATCGTAGTCCCTCGATGACCCTCGATGTTGCCTTCGATAAAATGATCTTGTCCCTTACAAAATTGCTAGAGCGTCTCACAAGTTGCTTTCAATGATTGTATGCGATGACCCGTGCCTGTCCTGTTTAACATCCTAACACAAGGTTGTTCACCAAATGCAATGGTGAAATAACACTGTCAAAAGGGTTAAAAAATGTAAGAAAGATCTTTGAGTAAATTAGGGTATACAACTCTTAGTTACTTGATCAAAGCTTGCAAAACATCCTTGCTACTTTCAAACACACATCACAACATAATTTCAAAACAAACTTTCAAAACATTGAAATATCTTTTCAAGAAGACAAACACCTTTGTATATATTCAAACAAGAATCATTACAAAGGTTGCCTAGACAAGGCCTCTTTTTCAAAGCATTTTCAAAAACCACACACAAAGCACCATTTCAAACAATTGAAAAGCAAAGGCAAGTGATCTAAAACGAGTAACTAAGAGCCCATGGAAAACCATGGATGAAAAGGGTGCTTGCACCTTCCCTTTTCATAATCTACCCCCCGAACCCAAGAAAACATCTCAAAGGTCTTTCCTGTGCTTTTTGACCTTTCCTTTGGATAAAATAAAAAGTCAGTGGCGACACTTGCTAAACCGCACAATTGCAAACACAAACGCAAAACCTCAAGTCAGTTCTCCCACCGTATCACAGAAATGGCGACTCTGCTGGGGAGAATTCTAAAAGTAGGGTTACCTTAGGGTTTTAGATCACCTTTGCATGCTTATCTTGATTGCCTTAATTGCTTTACATTTGGCTCTATTGTTTGGGTTTGAAATCCTCCACCCAGATTTGGGAAACATTCATAGGTAAATAGCAATACATTGTGGAAACTGTGCGGGGTATACCGACATGGTTGAAGCAATAACTATATTAGTGCGACATATTTGTGGGTATCGGTAGCCTTTGAGTCAATAAAAGAGAATACGGGGCCGTTGAGTGATGTCATGAAGCACTAATGAACTCATAGAACCTTACTTGACCATCTTGTCCTTTTTTTTAGGGGTAGTGAGATGACCGGCTTTGGTGCAGTCCGAAGTTGGTAGATACTCGATACTACACTCATTGAGAGTTGTTTTCTTGGAATATTTCGATCGCCAGTAAAGTGGCTAAACTAGAACAATGAACACATAAAATAATCCAATGATATTGAGCTCCTTAGAACCCGATTACTATTTATAGGACAAGTTTAGCCAACTAACTTCAAGAGGGTACTTACCTATGAACTCCATGCAAGCCTAAACCTAAGGACTTGTCTCTTTGTGTGAATGTGATTGTCTGTATATACACTTGTTTACTTTTGCATACTTGTACATAACATCATAACATCATGCCATAGCATTTTCAATAACCATTTCAAGAATCTCGAGGGTCCTTGATGCAGGGTCATGTTGAACCAGACGTCTACCAAAGGGAAAGATGATTCATTTTCCTCTAAACAAACGCCGTTAAAGATCAAGTACAACAACTTGAATCGAGGGCTATGACCCACTTGACATGGTGAGCTTGATTCTCTGGGAAAGACATCCACTGATACGAAGTTATCCAATCAAAGATGTTGATCGAAGTTTAACCTCTAACATTTTCTTGTGTTTACCCCGCGAGATCCTTGAAAACATGCATCCATATATCATGCATTGTATCATGACAGGTTTCCCCTTTCAGGTCTCATTACCTTCCTACTGTTTATTTCAATAGAGATGGCTCTAGAGAGGACTGTCAAAGATATCCAGGCTCAAAATGCTCAACTTCAAGAAATGTTCTTGAACCTGTCTAAGGGGCAAGAAGAAGTGAAAGCTCTCCTCACAAGGGGCATAGTCCTAGGGAATCCTGGGGGAATCAGGAATGATCAATTGGAAGGGATACATATTGAGTTGGCAATAATGAAAATCCAGATGATGGGACAACTGGTGGGCCAGATGGCTCTCATTCAAAACCTGGCTCAAGGACAAGAAGAGTTAAGGGTCCTCATCAGCAAACTGCTTTAAGATAACCAAGTGGGGAAAACAATTAGGGTTGAAGATCAAGTCACCATTCAGCCTCCTTTGAGACAAGAAGCCAAGGGAAAGTCTCCCCAACTTGCTTCAGGGTCACAAGCCCAACAACAACCTCACCAACATCAACGGGGTAATCGGCGTAAGCAAAATACATCTGGAAGGCACTTCACTGAGATTAACATACCATTATCTTAAGTACTATAACTCTTGTTGGAGGTCAATCTGACTATTAAAGGATCCTCTTCAGAATACAAATACCACTTCTCCACATTATCATCCCAATGCATTCTGTGCATACCACTCCTATAGTCCTGGACATGACACCGACGACTGTTGGGCTTTGAAAAATAAGACCCAAGACTTGATTGACAGAGGAGTGCTGGAATTCATGTAGGATGGCCAGATGAAAATCTTTCGCTGAGGGTTCTCCACATGAAATGACAAGTTCGAACTAAGAGGCTTTTGTTTCATTTGAATTTTCAAGTTGTAATTTCTTTTGTTATTCAAACAATTATCTGTTGATGTCAAACTCTGTTTCATTAATGCATTGCATATGTTTGTCTTGAATTCATCCATTCGTTTTCACTATTCTTGAATTATGCTTTCTACTTTCTTTATGACATTTAACTCTTGCTAAAAGTTACAATCCTTTGGAGGGAGGATGACGAAAACAATGCCATAATCTCATACAGTATGCTTTTGGACAGACCTTGCTGACGATGTACAAGCGTTTCTTTCAAATCCTAAACACTGGAGTTATAAGGAATATAATCCCTAGTCAACCCCTTCGAGCCAAAGAAGTAGAAGTTTTCTGTTTTAAAACAAATTGAAACCTTTAATCAAACCTGGGGCAGGGTAGTCTCTCATTCAATTCAAAATATGCGTTTAGCCGCAAACTCTCAGTTCGTAATACAACGAACAACATTAAAAATGTTCCCTTGGAATCAAAAGACAGTGATGGTTCCTTATCTCATAAGCAGTCATTATCTCTCAAAAAGAAAAGCTCACTAAGTCAAAACCTACAAAGGAGGCTTAAGAAAGCTGGGGCATCCCGCTGACTGTAATCTCAAAAATAAGAACAGTCAGGCAAAATTTAGGGATAACAAAAAAAAAGAGAAAGAGGTCACTACAAATCCTTAACAACATGAAAAATATTGCAAAAATGACTGCCTTCCAACAAATTCATCTTGTGTGAATCATCACCAAAAACGTCATTCCAGACTCAATTGGAGTTCAACGCACAATTAACTGAGTTTAGGATTGAAGAACATCACGAAGAGCGGGTGGGTACAAATATACTTTGAGCCTTTATCCTTTGTTTCTTAAACCGTGAACCAAGCCACGTTACAACCCTTCAAAAGTCCTAATTGAAGCATGGGTTAGTTTGAAAACATACTGTTACAAAAGGTATCCTGACTCCTGTAAGGCTTTGTTCTAAATCTTGTGTTGAAATTTTCTTATAAAAGCTTTCTGCTAAAAAACGCATTTTTCAAAATTTTGAGACAAGCATAAACTTTTCATTATTTGAATATCATTTGCACACAACTATTTGATTGACAGTGAAGAAATTCACACAGTGAATGTTCGAATGAACGAAAGCTCTCTCAGTGAACAAAAGCACTTCAAGTGGGATGACACTTCCGTCGCAAAAATCCCCTATCAACAAAAGGAGACTTGGTATGGCATTGTCCAGTAAACTTGGGGCAGTCCAGTCAAGATTTCAACAAATCTCTCAAAATCCAATAAACCTGGGGCAGTCCAGTCAAGATTTCAAGAAATCTCTCAATTGCAGATTAAACTGGGGCAAGTCTACATCACCCTCACTTGGGGCATTAAAACATCAATCTCATCAAAGGGTTACGTACAATCCAAGTTTCCTGGCAGTGCCACAAACATTTGATACTAGGGGCAGTGACGAATCTCTCCAAAATATTTCTGAAAATAAATTCAAGAATCCTCGAGAAGTTCATCACCTCTCTAGCAGACCAGCAATCATGGGTTTATTTCCCCAACATTTGTCAAGGATTTATTCTCCAAAATGAAATTACATTTCAACAACATTCATAACATATGCAGATTGATCGACAGGTAAAGGTTATCATTACCTTTTGGAGTTACGGTTGTCGAAGATTCCTTCATCACCTGTTGGAGTTACGGTCGCCAAAGATTCCTTCATCACCTGTTGGAGTTACGGTCGTCGAGGATTCTTTCATCACCTGTTGGAGTTACGGTCGTCGAGGATTCTTTCATCACCTGTTGGAGTTACGGTTATCGAATATTCCTTCATCACCTGTTGGAGTTACGGTCGCCAAAGATTCCTTCATCACCTGTTGGAGTTACGGTCGTCGAAGATTCCTTCATCACCTGTTGGAGTTACGATCGTCGAAGATTCCTTCATCACCTGTTGGAGTTAAGGCCGTCGAGGATTCTTTCATCACCTGTTGGAGTTACGGTTTTCAAAGATTCCTTCATCACCTGTTGGAGTTACGGTCGCCAAAGATTCCTTCATCACCTATTGGAGTTACGGTCGTTGAAGATTCCTTCATCACCTGTTGGAGTTACGGTCGTCGAGGATTCTTTCATCACCTGTTGGAGTTACGGTTGTCAAAGATTCCTTCATCACCTTTTGGAGTAGCAGTCGTCGAAGATTCCATCATCACCCGGTTGAGTCAAAGTTAATCTAAGACCTTCTCTAGTTCAGACAGATCGACACTAAGATCTCCCTGATTCTTATTCCAGTGGAAGATATTCTGGGTTTTGCGGTTTCAGATAAATATCTCAATGATTTATTCTAATCCACTTCCAGTTTTGTTTCACTATCAGAGACAAAGAATCCAACTCTTTTCTCCATCACCAGTTTGGGATTTATTTTCCCCAGTGAGAGATGGTCTTGAAAAACATTACACATCCGCACATCAGGACATCATACAACGCAATCTCATTTATTTTGAGAACATCATTGTTTGATATATGCCACTAACCTTTACCTTTCAGGAAAGATACAATCAAAAGCAAGCTATGAAGCCCAGGGTTCGACCGGATAATAGTTTAACTCTCAGCAAGTTATTATGAAGCCTGGATTACGACCAGATAGCAATGCAAGTTTTTGTGAAGCCTGGATTACGACCAGATAGCAATGCAAGTTTCTGTGAAGCCTGGATTACGACCAGATAGTAGTGCATCCAACTTCCATCTTCAAAAAGAGATGATTTCTCAACAGAATAACGAACGATCAAGGTTCCCAAAATTCAATGGAGATGATGCCCCAACAGAATAATGGACAACTGAAGCTCCTAAAATTCTGTTTCTCTCAAGAATGAAGATTCTCATTCTTGCTTCCCCAAAAGATTAGCATACTCCCAACTTCCTGACCCAAACGCCTGAATGAAGATTCTCATTCTTGCTTCCTCATAAGATTGGTATACTCCTAAGCTCCTGATACCGTTAACAGAATGAATATTCTCATCCTTGAAACCTCAGAATATTAGTATACTCCCAAGCTCCTGATACCGTTAACAGAATGAAGATTCTCATCCTTAAAACCTCAGAAGATTGGCATACTCCCAACCTCCTGATCCAAACGCCTGAATGAAGATTCTCATTCTTGCTTCCCCAGTAGATTGGCATACACCCAACTTCCTGATATTCCCGACAGAATGAAGATTCTCATTCTCAAAGTGGCATGTAACCTAAATTCTGGATATTCCCGACAGAATGAGAATTCTCATTCTCAAAGGTGCATACAACCTAAGCTCTTGAATTTCTTCTAAGCAGGAATAAGCTTTTCCCAGAGTCCCGAGCTTACTCTCCAGCAGTATAGCTATTCCCCACAGAGTTTTTACTCCCAACAAAATCAAGATTCTCATCCTTGATTCTCTAATGAAGTTGCCAGAGCCTTCTTTACCCTCAACATAATTTGTCAGAGTTTTTAATCCCCTGCAGACCGAAGATTCTCGTTCTCGACTCCTCAGCACAAATTTCCCTTGCAGAATGAAGATTCTCATTCTCAATTCCCCACAGAGTTTGCAGGTATCCCCCAGCGGAGTTTTCCTCAAACAACAAAACAGGAATCCCCAGTAGATTGGCATACAACCCAAACTCCTGCTTTTCCCAGCAGTATAGCTTCTCCCTGCAAAGGTTGTCAAAAAGCTTGAAGACACACATACTCTTCAACAAGGATCCAGGATTTATCCTCCCCGACGGCAGTAGAAGATTTTTATTATCTCCAGCTATCCAGGATTTATCTTCCTCAGCAAGACAGCTCATCAGCTTACATGCGCATACATTGCATTCGTATATCATAAACATTGCTATAACACATATATTGCATCATACATTTCATGCAACATAACTTTGTGTTTCAGCTAATATTTTACCCTTTTCAGGATAAGATTAGCAAGCTTCGAATTCAAGAATCATGTAAGCAGTTTACGGATGCTTCCAATCACGGATGTTAATCTATTGCTTATTCAACTTTAAGACTTTTGAAAACAGTTTATGGATACTCCAAACACGGATGTTAATCTATTGCTTATTCAACTTCAATACTTTTGAAAACAGTTTACGGATGCTTCCCAACATGGATGTTAATCTATTGCTTGTTCAACCCAAGGATCATGAAAACAGTTTACGGATGCTTCCCAACATGGATGTTAATCTATCGCTTGTTCAGATTCAACTTTTTAAAGCAGTTTACGGATGCTTCCCAACATGGATGTCAATTTATCGCTTGTTGAAACTCAAATTTTGAAAATAGTTTACGGATGGTTCCCAACATGGATGTCAATCTATCGCTTGTTCAAACTCAACTTTTGAAAACAGTTTACAGATGCTTCCTTACATGGATGTCAATCTATCGCTTGTTCAAACTCAACTTTTGAAAATATTTTACGGATGCTTCCAAACATGGATGTTAATCTATCGCTTGTTCAAACTCAACTTTTGAAAACAGTTTACGGATGCTTCCCAACATGGATGTTAATCTATCGCTTGTTCAGATTCAACTTTTGAAAACAGTTTACGGATGCTTCCCAACATGGATGTCAATCTATCGCTTGTTCAAACTAAACTTTTGAAAACAGTTTACGGATGCTTCCCAACATGGATGTCAATCTATCGCTTGTTCAAACTCAACTTTTGAAAACAGTTTACGGATGCTTCCAAACATGGATGTTAATCTATCGCTTGTTCAAACTCAACTTTTTAAAACAGTTTACGGATGCTTCCCAACATGGATGTCAATCAATCGCTTGTTCAAACTCAACTTTTGAAAACAGTTTACGGATGCTTCCAAACACGGATGTTAATCTACCGCTTGTTCAGATTCAACTTTTGAAAACAGTTTACGGATGCACCAAACATGGATGTTAATCTATTGCTTATTCAACCTCAACTTCTGAAAAAAGTTTACGAATACTTCCCAACATGGATGTCAATCTATCGCTTGTTCAGATTCAACTTTTGAAACTAGTTTATGGAAGCTCCAAACACGGACGCTAATCTATTGCTTATTCAGGCCTCCAGCTCAGAGACGTTCCAGACCTGGATACCTTTCTGATACTCATTCTTTCGCCTACAACATACAGTTCAATAAATATTCTTGGATGGCATCTTTAAGCCCATCTCTGACAAGATTCTGTCACATCTCCAAATGGCATCTTTAAGCCCATTCCCTCAACTATGCTTTGACGAGTGAAAATTTATGGGCACTCTAGTGTCCAATCATATTTTACCTTCGAGTCGCGAACGGCATAATTGCCAATCTAACTCTTCAGGTTCAAGAAGTTTGAACAGGGGCAGCTGTTGTACCCCAAAATTTGCCCTCCCTTTTTCACAAGAAATCACAACCCTAGGGTTTTCTCTGATTTTTAAGATTGGCTCAAGAATCGATCAAACAGACTTTTCTTTAGCAGTAAATCCAGAATTAGGGTTTTCTCTCGCATTTCTCATAAGAAATTGAATCCAAAGAAATCCAGTTTGCTGTTACATTGTTTTCACACTTTTTCAAGTTTACTGAAAGGTTAACTGATTGTTCTCAAGGACTGATTATCTGGGATAAGAAATAGGAGCTGAGATTGTTATTTGGAATGTCAAGACATTTGCTTGTTAATGGAATGAAAGGTTTGCCGATTAATGGAATGCTTGCTTGTTTATTATACAATGCCTATTGTGATTGGAATACTGATGCAAGGTTACGAGACTGCAAAGTTTTTGATTATTTATTTTATCTGGATTAGAATTGTTGAGATACAGTTTCAATTATTTTGATTTGAGAGTCTTAAATAATTAAGTGAACATGCAAGGAAGAAGGGCAAGATATTTGACAGTAGAAAGGTTTCTTTTGGATAAAGACTCTTTTTATTCATTTCAAATATTGTTACAAAAAATAATTTATTATTTTTGAATATTGTAAGTTTTTACAACTTATAGTATTTTAAAAAGAAATAAATGTTTACAATAAATGAAAAAAAGTCTATCTAATCTAAGCCTAAGTCTCCTAAGCTCCAGTGCTCCCATGCTCAAGGTCTCCGGCTTCTACTGCTTCCTCTATCATCCAATTGGTGCTCACCTGCAAAAGACAAAGGAAAAGAAAATTAGTACAAGAATTTTCAAATGAAAAAGAAAGAAAAAAGTCATCATTAAAATTGGCCGTCTGGAATCAGAATGCTTATTTTTCATCACACTTTATTTTTCTCTCTGCAAATCACAAGAAGATTGCTCTTCTTGGTTCACAAAGAGAAAATTAAAAATACAAATTGAAAAAATGCAAGCATACAAAGCAAGCTGAATTTCAAATGCAACAGGCGCCAAAGCTGTCAAAACATAAGCCAAATTATACCATTGCAACTCAACCAAAACATGGCAGCAAACTAAGGAAAACTTTGAACCAAACTGAGTTACAAAATTCAAAAGGGCAACAGGCGCCAAAACTGCCAAAGCATAGGTCAAACAAATATACAATGCAGCACAAGCAAGGAACCTGCTGTAACAAACAGCAAGCAAAGTCCCAAATTAAGCTACAAAACAAATTGCCCAAACTGAGTTATAAAATAATGGGATGCAAACTGTGCAAATATGGCAAGCAGCATGAAAGCAGAAAAAATACAGCAGGCAAAAGTAAAATAGCAGGAGGCAACCCAATTGACAAGTCAAAGCTTGTCAAAAGCTGTCATCATTTTCCAGAGGCAATTTTTCATAATATAATAATAAACCAAGCAAAATTGCTTGTTTTCATAGAGAGAGAAAGATAAAAAGATATCACCTTGGGTGAGGTTTGACAGTTTGGCTAAAAGAGCAGGCTGTCACAAGTCAAATAGCAAAAGGGATATAAAACAAAACAAACAGTAAAAGAAGAGAACATGGAACCAAGCTTAAGAACTCAAACTCTCCAAACCTGCAAGTTACAAAAAACACCATAAACCTGCACAAGCTCAACACCACAAACAGCCAGCCTGCAAAACCCAAAACCCTGCTAGCTTGCCAAACACCATAGCAAAACAAAACTTGCCAAACTGTTTGGCCAAACTCAACAAGCCAAGCTTGCTCAAACATACAAAGCCTAGCAAAAACTGCAAGTTTCGAAACTGCAAACCTGCCATCTCCAAATCAGTCATAACAAAAGCCGTAACAGACTTGCAAACAGAACAAACAGTCAAACAAATTACAAACTTGCAAGCCTGTGCAAACAAGCCAGAAAACCTGCTATTAAAATCATACAAACTGTAACAAGCCAAGCTTGCTCAAACCACAAAGCCTGGCCAAAACCTGCTAGCAAGAAACAGCCAAACAAGCAAACTGCAAATAGCCATACAAACTAAACCAAGCCTTGCCAAACTATAACAAAGCTTAACCAAGTCCAAACTGTAAAACCTCAACAAAGCCAAAACTGTAACAAAATCACACCAAGCTACAACAAAACAAATCACAAAAAACCCTTTAAAACATCAACCTACCAACTCAGTTCAACAAAATCCATCAAAATCAGTTTCAGAAAACAAGTTTCAGAACATATTCATCATCAACATCCCAAGAAAGAGGAAGAGAAAATAAGAAGAATATCAACAACAAGCTTCAGACATTTGTCATCATCAACAACAAAAAATCAACACAGTTTCAGAATCATATCCATCATCAACAACAAAAAACCAACACAGTTTCAGAATCATATCCATCATCAACAACAAAAAACCAACACAGTTTCAGAATCACATCATCATCAATATTCAACAAAGAGGAAAAAGGTACCAGAAAAGGGCGTCCATCACATTTTTCCTCCCCCTAGCCTCCAAGGAGAGCCTCCGTCTCACCCTTCTCTCTCCCTCCATTTTCCAGAAACTAATCTCTCAAGGTATGATTTTCTCAAACCTTTACTACATATCAAACACATAAACACCATGGATTAAAACAAAGTAACATGAACATGCAAACAAACATGAAACTGTAAAACGCGAATAAAGATGAATCGTACCATTCACTCATACCGTTGGATCGTTGCAAAGAGGATAGAGAGTGAGAGGGTGGCGCTCCGGTGGCTAAAGCTTGAAGGGAGTATCAGATCAGAAGCTTTCGTTTGAGAAAGATGAAGAGCAAGAACGAGAGAGCGGCGCCGCTGTTGAAACCAAACACACAAACCCTAATCAAAACTACAACCCCTAAAATTGTACAAACATGAAGTTGGGCCTGTCTGGCCACTAAACCTTAAGCCCATATGCGAAATTGGCCAGCACACCCCCATTTTTCTCCATTCAGACTTTTTCCATTTGGGCCTAACCCTTAATAAACTCTTAAGCCTATCTTTTTTGCTTTAATTTAATTTCTTTTCTCTTATTTAAACCAATACTTCTTTAATTAATTTCATTCTAAATAAATTGTTTTCTTTTCTTTTGTTAATAATAAAAACAAATAATATATTAAAATTTTGTTTTGATTTTATTAATATAGTTTTCTTTTTTAATAATTGTTACATTTAATGAAAATACAAAAATAATAGAAACATTAATTTAAGTAATTTTTCTTTCTTTAAAACTTTTCTTTTCATAATTAATAAAACACAATAGTAATAATACTTAATCTTTCTTAGGTTGGATTTTATTTGTTTATTTTTAAATTTATACATGCATCACATAATTTATTGATTTTCCTTATTTTATAATTTGTTATAATTTATATTGAATTGCGACAATTTGAATTGGTTGTAACACATAATATTTGGACTTTATTATCCTTGTGAGATTCATCCCCATTTGAAAATAATTGTACCCTATCCCCGGATACTTTTGTAATAGCTTAGAATTTTAATTCTCGCACTTTATGCTTTTAAAATATGCCATGACTAGAGATTAGGGTTTGTATGCGAAAATCTAAAATCAATCGCTAGATGACCTAATACAAGATCCAAATGCATGAAAATGACAAACACAATGCACACTTGCACCTCTAGGGTAACCTCGCTTGTTGCTTCGGAAAATGCAATCATGTCCCTCGAATATGAGACACTCTAGCAAATGCCCCTTTGATAAACAAAGATCGTAGTCCCTCGATGTTGCCTTTGATAAAATGATCTCGTCCCTTACAAAATTGCTAGAGCGTCTCACAAGTTGCTTTCAATGATTGTATGCGATGACCCGCGCCTGTCCCGTTTAACATCCTAACACAAGGTTGTTCACCAAATGCAATGGTGAAATAACACTGCAAAAGGGTTAAAAAACGTAAGAAAGATCTTTGAGTAAATTAGGGTAGACAACTCTTAGTTACTTGATCAAAGCTTGCAAAACATCCTTGCTACTTTCAAACACACATCACAATACAATTTCAAAACAAACTTTCAAAACATTGAAATATCTTTTCAAGAAGACAAACACCTTTGTATATATTCAAACAAGAATCATTACAAAGGTTGCCTAGACAAGGCCTCTTTTTCAAAGCATTTTCAAAAACCACACACAAAGCACCATTTCAAACAATTGAAAAGCAAAGGCAAGTGATCTAAAATGAGTAACTAAGAGCCCATGGAAAACCATGGATGAATAGGGTGCTTGCACCTTCCCTTTACACAATCTACCCCCCGAACCCAAGAAAACATCTCAAAGGTCTTTCCTATGCTTTTTGACCTTTCCTTTGGATAAAATAAAAAGTCGGTGGCGACTCTTGCTAAACCGCACAATTGCGAACACAAACGCAAAACCTCAAGTCAGTTCTCCCACCGTATCACAATAGGCCATCAGGATCCATCCTTAGGTCCTTCATTCGGTCCAGGTTCTTCACAGTCGGTCACCAACATGATGTTCTCATCCGGGAACTCAAAATTCATGGATTGGTAGTCATCCACGGCTTGATGCGCCAAATAATCCGTCAATACACTTCCCTTGATTGCTTTTTGGGTTGTGTATTGGATGTCATACTCAGTTAAGATCATTTTCCATCTTGCTATTCTTCCGGACAAGGCAGGCTTTTCGAAGATATACTTAATTGGATCCATCTTTGATATCAATAGGGTAGTGTGAGTCAGCATATACTGTCTCAGCCAACAAGCAGCCCATGCCAAAGCGCAACAAGTTTTCTCGAGCAATGACTATCGGGTCTCACAGTCGGTAAACTTTTTGCTAAGGTAGTAAATAACATGCTCTTTTCGGCCAGACTCGTCATACTGCCCCAACACACACTCCATTGAATTATCCAGTACTGTCAAGTATAAGATCAAAGGTCTTCCTTCAACTGAAGGCATTAGAATTGGTGGCTCTTGGAGGTATTCCTTGATCCTTTCGAAAGTAGTCTGACATTTATCATTCCATTTTACCACTTGATCCTTCTTCAGCAGCTTGAAGATTGGCTCACAAGTAGCAGTCAGATGTGAAATGAATCGGGTGATGTAGTTCAGCCGTCCCAAAAAGCCTCTAACTCCCTTTTCTGTGCGGGGAGCTGGCATATCTTGTATAGCCTTCACCTTTGCAGGATCCACCCGAATACCCTTATCACTAACGATAAAACCCAACAGTTTACCAGACCTTACCCCGAAGGTGCACTTGTTCGGGTTCAACCTTAGCTTGTACGTCTTCAACCTGTCGAACAGTTTCTGGAGATGATCAAGGTGATCTTCCTCAGTCTGGGACCTTGCTATCATGTCATTAACATAAACCTCAATCTCATGGTGAATCATGTCGTGGAACAAAGTGACCATGGCGTGCTGATAAGTTACCCCAACATTCTTCAACCCGAAAAGCATTACCTTGTAGCAAAAGGTACCCTACTGTGTAACGAAGGTTGTCTTCTCCATATCCTCGGGAGCCATCTTGATTTGATTGTAACCAGAAAAACCATCCATAAAGGAGAAGATCTTATGCTGCACGGTATTATCGACCAGAACATCAATGTGAGGAAGTGGGAAATCATCCTTGGGGCTTGTCCTGTTCAGATCTCTATAGTCCACACACATTCGTACCTTACTATCCTTTTTAGGCACCAGAACAACGTTGGCAACCCACTGCGGGTAAGAAGTGACAACTAGAAATCCGGCGTCAAACTGTTTCATGACCTCAGCTTTGATTTTCTCATACATCTCAGAGGGCATACGGTGAACCTTCTGCTTTACCGGAGGACAGTCTTCTTTAGTCAGCAAGCGATGAACCACAATATCAGTGTCCAAACCAGGCATATCTTCATAAGACCAAGCGAAGATCTCAACATAGTCGCATAGCATCTGTATCAACCGTTTCTTGACACTAAGCTCCAGATTCACACCTATCTTGACCTCTTTCCTGTCTTCCTCTGTACCCAAATTCACTGATTTGATTGGCTCCTCATGAGGCTGTATGGCCCTCTCTTCCTGCAGTAACAGTCTAGCAAGTTCTCCAGGCACCTCACAATCATCCTCACCTTCATCCTCGACTTGGTTGATCAGATTTTCGAAGTCATAATTGACAGTAGCAGAGTTGTTATCAATGGGATCTAGAGTGGATATGGATCTGCATTATGATACGTGAGTGTGTGTAAGAGAATAGCTATTTTTGATAAAGTGAGAGACAGAAAAGAAAAACAAGGAGCGCAAAATTTGTAATGCAAGAAATGTCCAATGCTTTATTAATGATATATGAAAATGACAAATAATAAGCCCTCACAAGCAAAGCCAAGGTGCCTCGGGCAAGGCACCGGGTCGTAAAGTTTCAAACTGTCTATTACAACTCTTAAAACAAAAGTCAATTACTGTGTAATAAAAGAAACAGGTATGGAGTCCTTCGCCATCCAGTTGTTCAATCCACCATCGGTTGTAGGGTAGATCCAGCTGTCAACATCCGGGTTCTCATCATCAGCACCTTCTGTGGCGGAGACAACCTCAATAGCATTGATTCCCGAACCATGCTTGGGCATGGGTGCAGTTATGACGTTGGGCTTCTCCGGAGCGTCAAACTCAATCTCTTTGGCTTCGATCAAGTCTTGCACCTTATTCTTCAAGGCCCAACATTTGTTTGTATCATGACCTGGGCTTTCGGAGTGATAGGCGCAGCGGGCATTTGGGTTATATTGAGGATATATGGTGTTGGGGTTCTTCGGGGCTTCCCTCAGAGTTACCAGGTTGGTCTTCAATAATTGTGGTAGAATTTGAGACAAGGTCATATTGAGCCGAGTGTATTGCCTCTGTGGTCTTTCCACCCTTTGTTGATTGTTGCGTTGTGGAGAAACTGTGGGTCTTGATATCACTATCGCATTTACTGCTTGACGGTTGTTGTACCCCAAAATTTGCCCTCTCATTTTATCAAGATTTCCCCTCACAAGACTCTTTGAACTCCAAATAGGATTAGGGTTTTGCACTGCTCAAGACATCTCCTTGCATCGATGATCTAAATTAGGGTTTGAGTTTGCACAAGGATTTTTGGACCTCCAATGCTTAAAGTGACTTTTATACTTCATGTTGGACTCATAAGTTTGTCCATACCAAGTTTTAAGCCTTGAATCAAATTTTTGCCCAGTCAATTGGACAGTGGACCTAAAAATCAGTTGTATTGGGGAAAAAGTCAACTATGGCCAATTTATAGTCAAACCTCATAAATTTTGATCCACATCAACATTATAAACTCATATTAACCATTTTATCAAGTTTGGACCACAACCCCACAAGAAATTTGATCAGATCATCAAAAGGGCAAAATGGTCATTTTTAGGGTTTTGACTGTACAAAGGAAATTTCTGACCTTTTGACCTAGCCAATGGAAAATTAGGCTCAACCATGGACTCAAGGACTCAATGGCATCATCTTGACCTATTCAACAAGTTCAAAAGACCTCAATTGCATTGGATTGACAGATGAATTTTTCAGTCAACTGATTAAAATTTGACTGTACACTGAAAAGTCAAACTTTGACTTTTTGGTTAAAATCAAGTGCCAAGGGTCATTTTTCATCAAGATGTGTCAAAACATGAAACTTTTTCATCAAGAAACCAATTTTTGCAAATTAGGGTTTAAAGTTGAAAAATTTCATAACTTAGAATTTTTCTAAGTTATGAAATTTTCTTAATTTTTCCTAACTTTGCCCAACATTTTCACCATGATGCATTTGGATTCAAACAAAACTTCCAACATGAAAGTTGTATTCCTCCACAAAGTCTACAACTTTGATTCACAAAATTTTCTCAAAAGAAGCTTGGATCTCAAGTTATAATTTTTGGAACAAGGGTCCCTAAAACTTTTAACTTAGTGAAATTTTGCCCTAATTTAGGCAGGATTTTGACCTATCTTCATGGCCTTTTTTCACATAGTTCCACTTGGAATCTCAAGTTTCATTTCAAATATGGATTATAGAGCATGTTGCAAGCTTTCCGAAATGTCCAAGAACTCTCCAAACACATTTGTGGTTAGGTAGAATCGAAGGCTTGAAATTGGCAAAAACTCATTTTTCATCCATGGCATATTCATGTTCATCCAAGTTGCAATTTCAAGTCAGCATGCTTTGCACTAGATTACAGGCCTCTAAACCACTTCACACTCAATAATTTAATGAAAATCCATTGGTCTAAGGAATTGTTTTGGTCATTAGGGCATTGTACACAAAATTAATCCCTAAGTAGAAAAAGGTACATTACCATTTTTGCCATAATCTTGCTTTATGTCAAACCACAATCATTGATCATTGGTCCAAATCTTATGCAGCTAATCAAATCCACAAGTTGGAGGGGCCAAGGGCAAAGTGTACAAGGTGTTGGATAACATGTACAGGCTTGTTACATATCACTTCCCACTTTTGCTTCATATACAAGAAATATGCAAAATACATGAGAACTTGAACATCAGCCAAAACCAACCTGTGCAAACATTTTAACCATCTTTCTCACACCCCTTTGAGCCAGAAACACGACCCTTGGAGCCTTCAAACATCCCATAGCCAGAAATCACCTTCCATTGGCAAAACAGGGCAGCATTTGAAACTTGACTTCCATAGCTCATTTGGCTCGTGCGTTTTGTCCCAAACTAGTTCAAACACCTTCCATTCAATCCATCTAAGCTATCCCAAACCTCAAACACCAACTGTAACTCCATTTACAGGGTTTGCCATTTTCATTTTGAGCTTGTGCAGGTTGAGTTCTGTAGGCTGATTCAAGTACATTCAAGGCAAGCTAGACATTGGGGAAGGTCAAGTGAAGTTCAAGCAAGCTCCCATACATCTCAGGCCTTGTTGAAAAGCTCCACATTGCCATACACGAAGTCAGCTGAAACAGGTTTTTATCAACTTCCTATCTCTCTATTTAGGAACATTTAGCCTTAGGTTTGTGAATAAGAAATGTAGTATTCATTACCATGAAGCTGTACATATGCTCAGTTTTCATTTATATTAAGCATGCTAAGAGAATTTCATCCATGAACATACTGAAAAAATTAGGTTAGATTTTAGGGCCATAGAAATTCTCTCTGGTCTTTGAGAGTTAAGACAAGTTGTTTATATGGTTGGATTCGTCTTGAAATGCTCTACAACTTTGATGTTACATGTTTTTGTAATAGAGCTCGTATGCAGGATGTCCATGTTGGATAACAGGCGCGCGCGTTTTGTTTGAAAATCAGAGGTTGAAGATGAAGTGGTGGGCTAGGCTTGGCCTGGACTTGTTTTTGACACCCCCATTTGCTGAATGCACCCCTTGGCCCAATTTCTTTATGCTTTGATATTTTTGTATTTTATTTTCATTTTTGATTTTATTTTATTATTTCCAAATATAAAAAATACTCAAAAATATTCTTATAATTTTTTCACATTTATTTTGCATTTCATTTTTATTTTTCTAACATGAAAAACAATTTAATTACTTTTATCTTATTTATTCAAAACTTGAAAAATATACAAATTATACTTTTATTTTTATTCTTTATTTTTTATTCATACTAAAAATATTATTCTAAATGTATTTTTATTTTTGTATATATTTTATTTTATTTTATCATATTTAATATAATTAATACATATATATATATATATATATATATATATATATATATATATATATATATATATATATATATATATATATATATATATATATATATATATATATATATATATATATATATATATATATATATATATATACTTTAGAATAAAAAATATAAAAAAATTACACTTTTATTTTTATTATTATTTATACTAAAAAATACTTTTTTCTAAATATATTTTATTTTTGTATATATTATTTTATTTTATTGTATATAAATAATTAATATATTTATTTTCTTAAAGAAAATTAGGGTTTTACCCTTAACCTAATAAGACTAATTGTTGTACCCCAAAATTTTCCCTCCCATTTCTCATTGATTTCTCATCACAAAGCCCTTGGAGATCAAGATCCAGTTAAGGTTTCATCTGCTCAAGACTTCTCCTTGCAGTGTTGACCCAAATTAGGGTTTGTATTTGCACAAAGATGTTCTGACCTAAAATGCCTAAGATGACTTTCATGCTTCATATTGGACTCCCAAGTTTATCCACATCAAGTTTCAAGTCTTGATTCCAAGTTCTGCCCAGTCAATTGGACAATTGACCTAGAAATTAGCTGTATTGGGGAAAAAGTCAACTGTGGCCAATTGACAGTCAAATCTCATGAAAATTGACCCACATCAACATTATGAACTCACATGGACCATTTGATCAAGTTTGGATCACAATTCCACAAGAAATTTGATCAGATCACCAAAAGGGCAAAATGGTCATTTTTAGGGTTTTGACTGAACAAGGGCAATTTTTGACTGTTTGACCTAGCCAATGGCAAACCAAGCTCACATATGGAATCAAGGACCCCATGGATTTGTCTTGACATGCTCAACAAGTTCAAAAGATCCCAAATGCACAAGATTGACAGTTGAATTTCCCAGTCAATTGATCAATTTTGACTGTATACTAAAAAGTCAAACTTTGACTTTTTGGTCAAAATCAAGTGTCAAGATTCATTTTTCATCAAAACATGCCAAATCATGAAACTTGTTCATCAAGAAATCAAGAAATGCAAATTAGGGTTTGAAATGAAGATTTTTCATAACTTAGAATTTTTCTAAGTTATGAAAAAACCTAATTTTTTCCTAACTTTGCCCCACTTTCTCACCAAGATTCATTTGGATTCAAACAAAAGTCAAAACATGAAAGTTGTAGCCTGTTGCATAATCTACAACTGTGATTCACAAAGTTTTCCCAAAAGAAGCTTGTAGCTCAAGTTACAATGTTTGGAACAAGGGTACCAAACCATTCTTAACTTAGTGAAAATTTGACCTATTTTAGGCAAGGTTTTTACCTAACTTCAAGACCATTTTTCACATACTTCCACTTGGAATTTCAATTTGCATTTCAAAGATGGATTGTATTACACATTCCAAGATTTCCAAAATGTCCAAGAACTCATCAAACAACCTCATGGTTAGGGAGAATCGAATTTGGCAAGTTGGGCAAAAGTCACTTTTGTTCTTGACCAAGACATGTTCATACACATTGCCATTTTCAAGTCAGCTTGGTTTATGCTACATTACAGGCCTCTAATCCCATTTTCACTCAATAATTTAATACATACTCATTGTGCCAAAGCCTTATTTTGTGTGTCCAAACATTATTTGCAAGATTAAGCCATTTTTAGATAAAGCATAATATCCATTTTTGAAAAGTTAAACTTTATGTCAAAGTTGCAAATCAGCAAGTACAGATCAAATCTCTTTGGCACAAGTTTAGGAACTAATCACACTGATCAATGCCAAGGTTTGCAGCACATTAAAGGGGCCTCTACCTGTCTAAACAACAACTTGGCCTTTGGTTGCTTAAAGGGTAAGAAATATAGCATATCACATACCAACTCTCATATCAGCTAACCAGGCCTTAAGCAAACTTGTCAAGCATATTCTAAAGATCCATCCTAAGCTGAAACACGACCCTAACATCTCCAATACCTCCCCATTCCCAGAATCACCCTCAAACTGCCCAAACAGAGCATCTGCTGCAGTTTGAGTTCCCCAGTTCAAACCTTCCATGCACTCTTGCTAAAACCACCTCAAATACATCCCACAACATCCCTTGAAGCTAATCAAAACCTCAAACATGACCCGTAACACTCCCAGGCAACATCACCATTTTCATTTTCTTGTTTTGCAGTTGAAGTTCTATAGCACGATTCAAAAGGTTTCAAGACAAAGTAAAGCCTGGAATAGCATCCCTGGACATCAAGGAAGCTGTACCAATCATCACCTTGCTCTGAAAGTACCTCCATCATCAGATACAACTTCAACTGAACAGGTATATTCTTGAACTTCTATCTCCCAATGTAGGCATCATTAGCTCTAAGTTTGTGAATAAGAAGTGTTCTACTCATGCCCCTGAAACTGTACATACCTTTACTTTTCATTTATTTTGCATATGCTGTGAGAATTTAAGGTCTGAATATTGATAAAAAGTTAGGTTAAGATTTGGGAATGATAAAATTCTCTCTCATTTGAGAGTTAGGAGGAGTTCTTTACATATTCAAAATCGTGATTCAATGCTTAACATTTTTGGTGTTGTAAGTTTGTGCAAAAAGTCAAGGAATCCAGATGTTTGAATCAGTGTACAGACGCGCGTTTTTTGAACAATTTCTGGCTGGAGGTTGAAGAAGGACTTGGTGGGCTGGGCCTGTTTTTGTATTTCTTTTCACACACTATTTTTACTTTGACACCCCTAGGCCCATTTGGTTTATTTTTATGATTTTTTGACTTTTGTTTTTTATTTCTGACTTATTTATTTGTCCTCATGATATTAAAAATATAAAAATAATTTTTTAAACCATTTTTGAATTTTTTAGGCATTTATTTGTTTATATTGATATTTGTACATAAATAAATAAATAAACACTTTTTTACTTAAAATACTAAAAAATAATGTAAACACATTTTATTTTCATTTTTATTTTGTTTTATCTTCTTAAAATATTTTATATAAAATATACCTTTTTTTTATAAATATTAAATATTATTATTTTTGTATATATAATACATATTTAGAAAATAATACAAATATATATATATATATATATATATATATATATATATATATATATATATATATATATATATATATATATATATATATATATATATATATATATATATATATATATATATATATATATATATATATATATATATATATATATATATATATATATATATATATATATATATATATATATATATATATATATATATATATATATATATATATATATATATATATATATATATATATATATATATATATATATATATTAGAATATTTAGGGTAAAAATAAAAAAATACATATATTTTTCTTTTATTAATATTTGACCTCAAAAAATACTTTTTTATAAATATACTTCATTTTTATTTTATTTTGTACATAGTTATTAAATATTTGTATATGTTAAATAATTAATATATTTACTTAATAAAATTAGGGTTTTACCCTAAACATAAAAAACTCCAAAAAATAATTCTTTTTATTTTTGTTTTATTTGACATAAAAAATACTCTTTTTTTTCATACACATAAAAAACCCTTTTTGCATCTTGCATATTTATTTTATTTCTATTTAATTTATGCAATTAATTATCTTGTAAATAATTCCAAATTGATGTAATAGCTAGGTTTAAATTCCTTGTCAAATACCCCCCATTTGAACATTTGTACCCCCTTCCCATATTATGTTGTAATAGCTTAGGAACTTTAAATTTCGCACTTTATTGCTTTCTAAATATACCATGATAGAATTAGGGTTTGTATGCGAATAAAAACAACAAAATAGTTTGACCTAATTTTAAGATAATCAAAGCATGAAAATGGACAACACTAATCACACTTGCACCCCTAGGGTATTCCACTTGTTGCCTTCAATAAATGGGCCATATTGCATGTTAGGTCTCTTTGGGCAAAGCAAACACAATTCAAATGATCATAGTCCCTCGATGACGCTTTCGAAAAGTTGCCTAAAAATGATCAAGTCCCTTAAAGGAAAATTGCCTAAAGATACTTGGCACCATTGCAATTATGGTCTAAACGATGACCCGCACCCGTCCCTTTCACCTCCTAACACAAGATTGTCCACCAAATGCAATGGTGGAACAAAATTGTTAAAAGGGTTAAAACATAGCAAAGATCTTTGAGAACTTTAGGGTAGATAGCTCTTAAGTACTTGTCAACTTGCAAAACGAAAACACTTGCCTATTTTTCAAACCACACTTCACAAACACTTTCAAAACAAACTTTCAAAAAACCTTGAAACATCTTTTCAAAAAGACAAACACCTTTCGTAAAACATTCGAGTAAAGAATTGTTACAAGGGTAGCCTAAACAAGGCATCTTTTTTAAAACCTTTTCAAAGCCACACACAAAGCACCATTTCAAACAATTGAAAACCAAGGCAAGTTGATCTAAGCAAGTACCTAAGAGCCCATGGATAACCATGGATAGAAAGGGTGCTAATACCTTCCCTTTCTATAATCTACTCCCCGAACCCAAGAAAATATCTCAAAGGTTTTTGCTGTGCTTTTTAAACCTTTCCTTAGGATAAAATAAAAAGTCGGTGGCGACTCTTGCTCAACCGAAACATTTGCGAAACAAACGCAAAACCATAGTCAGTTCTCCCACCGTATCACAGAACTGGCGACTCTGCTGGGGATAATTTTAAAAGTGGAGTAACCTTAGGGCTTAGATCACCCTCTTGCATGACTAATTGTTTGAATTGATTGCTTTATATCTTGGCTCTATTGTTTGGGTTTGCAATCCTACACCCGGATTTTGGGAAACATTCATAGATAGAAATACGTTGTGGAAACTGTGCGGGGTATACCGACACGGTCGAAGCAATAGCTATATTAGTGCGACATATTTGTGAGTACCGGTAACCCTTGAGTTCAATCAAGGAGAGTACGGGGCCGCTGAGTGATGTCACTAAGCACTAATGACCTAGAACCTTACTTGACCATCTTGGCCTTTCATTAGGGGTAGTGAGATGACCGGCTTTGGTGCAGTCCGAAGTTGGTAGATACTCGATACTACACTCATTGAGGGTTGTTTTCTTGGAATATTTTGGTCGCTAGTTAAGTGGCTAAACCAAAACAATGAACAATGAAAATAATCCAGTGATATTGAGCTCCTTAGAACCCGGTTACTATTTATAGGACAGGTTTTTAAGCCAACTACACTCAAGAGGGTACTCACCTATGAAACCCCATGCAAGCCTGAAACTAGGGTTTGGTGTGATTTGCTTGTACATATGTTTTGTGCATACATCATAAACATCATAAAGCATCATATGCATTCGCTAACCATTTCAAGGGTTTAGATCTTCATCTTTGTTCTTGTTTTGTAGGTCATGGAAATTCCTCGCAGAAAAACCATCCAAGTCAACCTTGTGAGAATCTCTCCTCAACTCAAGGAGCTCACCTCAAGAATTCCGGAAAGCTCATCCTTCAGTGAAAGACATGGTAGACTGCTCAGCTTAGTCAACACCAACATTGAAGAAGACATGATGAAAGTGCTATTCCAGTTCTTTGACCCCCTTCACCATTGTTTCACTTTCCCCGATTACCAGTTGGTGCCCACTTTGGAGGAGTTTTCTCAACTTCTAAGAATCCCTATCCTTAATCAACTACCCTTCAACGGTACGGAAAAGGAACCAAAGCCGGAAGATGTTGCTCGAGCATTACATCTACAGCCATCTGAAATCAAGGGGCATTGGGAAACCAGAAGCGACGTCAAAGGATTCTTAGCAAAATTCTTGTTTGAGAAGGCACAAGAATGTTGGAATTCATTGGACCTACAAGCCTTTGAAGAAATTGTGGCACTCCTTATCTATGGGTTGGTCTTGTTCCCAAATTCTGACCAATTGGTAGATGTCAACGCCGTCAAAATCTTCTTGACCAGAAACCCAATACCAACATTGCTTGGGGACATTCTTCACTCATTTTACACACGAACAATGAGAAAGAGGGGTGTTCTCATGTGCTGTACTCCTCTCCTTGCAAGGTGGTTTATTTCGCACCTTCCACAATCTGTCTTGAAGAATGACCAAGGCTCAAGGTGGTCCCAACGGTTGATGACTCTCACTCACTCTGATGTACATTGGTGCTCTCGGTCCAGAGAAAATGTCATCATCATCGATCGTTGCAGAGAGTTTCCTAATGTTCCTTTACTTGGAATCACAGGAGGTATCACCTGCAACCCTTGCCTAGCTTTGAGGTAATTTGGATATGCACGGAGGGATGGCCCTCATGACATGTTGATTCCTGACCTAGTTTTTGACTTCGACAACGATGCGTAAGGACTTCGCCAAAGATTCATCAGAGCTTGGGGAAGGCCCAACAAGGTTGATAGCATGACACTGGGACACAAGAACTCCATCCCTCTTGAGCCTTATCTCAAGTGGGTACGAGCCCGAGCCCATAGTCTAATGATGCCTTATCCTCATGTTCTCCCTGTGATTAAAGAGCCCGTCAAGGAAGGAGAGGTTCCCTACACCATCCTACATCCTGACATGCCTACATCGTGGGAGGAAATGCAGAAAAGTTGGATTCAGCTCAAGGAGGAACGAAACACTTTTGAAGCTAGCTTCTACGCCAGTGAGAAGAAGGTTCTAGAGCTTACCCGCCGACTCCATGAACAAGAGGCCCTCAACACCTACATCGCACCAAAGAGGATGCGCAATGTCTTTTTACCTTGAGAATTTTTTGTAATATTTGGCCCATGGGGCATTTATGTACTAACAAATTTCTTCTTATTAATATGACGTGCGTTTTTCTTTGTCTGCAACAAGTTTGAATATTCTAAATCCTTGAATGCATTGCATACATGAGCATACCATTCATCATGTGCATAAGCAGGTCTCACTCCAGGTTTCCTTATCTATCTGCTGTTTATTTCAGTAGGATGGATCTCGAGCAAACAGTCAAAGACCTACAAGCTCAAAATGCACAGTTCCAGCAACTCCTGACGACCTTGGCTAAGGGTCAGGAGGATCTCAAGACCTTGCTGGGGAATAAAGACCCATTGAAAAAGAAGAAAAAGAGACTCGGGGTGGCTACTTTAGGGAGAAGATTTGACGGAGAGGCCAGGAGAGTGCTTGAATTTCCTGCTACTTCAGATGAAGGGACCAGTAAAGGAGGTGGGGCTGCGGTACCTTCCGAGTCCAATGTGGAAGAAGAAGAGGTCGAAGAGGATGAAGACTACTCTGATCAACAATACCCTCCAGCTGATGATAAATACAAAGGTTTAGAAGACAGGTTGGCCGCCATGGAACTACAAAGAGTACCGGGTTTGGATTTTGAAGACTTGGGTTTGGTTGCCGGGATTGTGATTCCCCCAAAGTTCAAAGTGCCAGTGTTTGTGAGGTATGATGGGCTGTCCTGTCCAAAAATGCATCTTAGGTCCTACGTGAGAAAGATCCAACCCTATACGGCAGATAAAAACCTTTGGATCCATTTCTTTCAAGACAGCCTTTCCGGGGCTCAATTGGAGTGGTTTTATCAGCTAGAGGGAACCAGCGTCCGAAATTAGGAAGACTTGGCCACCGCCTTTTACAAACAATATCAGTACAATTCTGACCTTGCTCCTACGCGTACCCAACTTCAGGGTATGTCATTAGGAACAGGCGAAGGATTCAAAGAATATGCACAAAAATGGAGGGATTTGGCTGGCAGGGTGCAGCCTCCTTTAACCGACCGTGAACTTGTTGATATGTTTCTAGGGACCCTATCTGGGCCATTTTTCAATCATCTGATTGGCAACTCTTCCGCGGGGTTTACCGATTTGATCTTGACAGGCGAAAGAATAGAAGCTGGCATCAAGTCAGGAAAAATTCAGAAGGGTGTTGCTGCAAGTGTTGAGAAGAAGCCTTTTAAGAAGGAAACGGCTGTGGTATATTCTCAGAGAAGAGCCGGGAAGACTGAGCGTCGGCCAACTGTGGGGGCCGTAATGATCCAAAACCCTTCAAGTGAGCAGCCTCGCTATAACCAATCCAGACCAAATCAGCAACGGGTGGAACGGCCACAATGGCAGTTCACCCGCATTAATATGACTCCAGCGCAAGTGCTTCCCCATCTGTTGAAGTTGAATCTTGCCACTATCAAAGAGGCACCAAAGAATGTGAATACGTCCTCTCCGCATTATCATCCTAATGCTAAATGCGCCTACCATTCCGACAGTGTCGGGCACGACACCAATGATTTTTGGGCACTCAAGCATAAAATCCAAGACTTGATAGAGGCGAAGGAGGTGGAGTTTGACGCTCCGGAGAAGCCTAATGTGATATCTGCTCCCATGCCGAAGCACGGCCGAAATGTCAATGCCATTGAAGAAGATTTGTATGTTGCTGATGTCAATGATCTGATAACTCCATTGTTAACCATCAACTTGAATCTGTTAAAGGCCGGGATTTTCCCGGGATGTAAGGAAGACTGCTATTATTGTTACTCTCTGCCGTTTGATTGTCCGTTACTGAAGAAAGGCATCCAAGGCCTAATGGACAGTCGACAAATTTTGTTTGAAAAAGTTTCTGCTACTCCAACCCATACTGAAGAAGTCTCAATCATAACCATTCACGCCAATCTTTCCAAGGCCGTCAGAAAGCCTGTTAAGATTACACCAGCTACGAAATCTGTTCCTTTGAAGATAACAATGCCAGGGCCTGTCCCCTATGTTTCTGAGAAGTCAATACCATGGAACTATGGCGGTGACGTCTACTACCATGGTATTAAACAAATCGAAATAATTGAAGAAAGTTCGGATGATGAAGAAGCCAGCATTGGAAACATTGCAGGCACGAGCAAAATCACCCGGAGCGGGAGAATTTTTTCTCCAGAGATTGCCCCTCCAAGAGCAATCTTTGGACCCTCATCTGCCGACAAGGTTATCCCTGCACCAATAAAACTCTCTGCTAGAACCCCATTGATTGAAGATGTTGTTGTTCCTAGTATTGTCCCTCCTACCGCTGTTGACAAAGGTAAGGGAATCCAAGATGAGCTCGTCAGGACGGGGGCTCAACCCTTGATCATCCCAGAAACCTCCAAGAAGGAAATGGATGAGATCTTGAAGATAATCAAAAGGAGTGATTACGATGTGGTAGAACAACTGGGGAAAACCCCCTCAAAGATCTCCATGCTGGCACTACTACTTTGCTCAGAAGCGCACGCTAAGGCTCTGATAAAATTCCTGAAGGCAGCCCATGTGCCCCAGGAAACCTCTGCAGATCAATTTCAAAATTGTGTGGCCAGCCTTACTGCGGACAATGGATTAGGTTTCTCTGATGCCGACCTAACTCCTAAAGGTAGAAACCACAATGATGCTTTGCACATTTCAGTCGAGTGCCGAGGAACTACTCTCGCACATGTCTTGGTCGACACTGGTTCGTCGCTGAATGTACTGCCTAAGAAGGCCTTAGACCGACTAGATTGTGAAAGGTTGGAGTTGAAGCCGAGTGATATTATTGTCAGAGCTTTCGATGGTTCGAAGAGAATGGTCCATGGGGAGGTTGATATTCCCATCAAGATAGGCACTGAGGTGTTTAAATCTACTTTCTATGTGATGGACATTCGCCCTTCATACTCTTGCTTGTTGGGTAGGCCTTGGATACACCATGCTGGGGCAGTCACCTCTTCCTTGCATCAGATGTTGAAGTATCCTGTCAAGGGAAAGATCATTACCGTCCATGGCGAAGAGGAGTACATGATCAGCCATTTGAACTCCTTCCGGTATGTGGAGGTAGAAGGGGAGTTCATTGAGACGCCTTTCCAGCATTTCGAAGAAGTCCTTCCTGAAATAACAGTAGCAAAGTTGGCAGCTGAAGTACCGAGGCAGATGGCCAGGATGGCATCTCTGGAAGACGCAAAGGCCGCAATGAAGGAGGGGAAGAATTCAGCATGGGGGCAGTTGCCTGATATTCCACATAAGACCGACAAATTTGGATTAGGGTTCACTACCGCAGGCCAGAAAGCTATGCGCCGTTCGAAGATTGAAAGAGCGCCAGTCAAAATTTCTCCCTACGGAATCAACGCTTTGGAGGATGAAGACAAAGAGAGCAACATCGAAGAGTGGATTTACCCAACTGTCAAAGGAGGATTATGCAACTGGGAGGCAAAAGACTTTGTCCCCATCACTTTTATTCATCAGTAATTTATCTGTCAAACATTTCCTATTGGTCTGTAATATTTATTTTTCAAACAATCCGTACACTATCTTTTTACCTCATGCCTTGCCCGGGGCATGTAGGTCCACTTGTAAGGGTTTTGATTATTTTTCATATCCATATGCCATGTTTAATGATTCATTGGACGTTTTTCATTTGATAAGCTGTTGTGTTCATTTTCTTTCCTTTTTCATTTTTTGTTTAAGGATGGCTATCCCTTACACACACCCACGCTCACAAATGCAGGTACCCATCCACTCCGGATTCCATGGGTGACTATTCTGCTATATCCTTCAATAACTCTGAAGATCTGGTCAATCAAGCCGAGTATGAAGATGAGGAAGGTTGTGAAGTACCAGGGGAACTATCCAGACTTCTACAGCAAGAGGAAAGGGCCATCTTACCGCACGAAGAGTCATTGGAAACTGTCAACTTAGGGACCGAGGAAGACCGAAAGGAGGTGCAAGTGGGTGCCAATCTAGAACCAAGTGTCAAGAAACGCCTGATACAGTTGTTGAATGAGTATGTTGAAATATTCGCTTGGTCTTATGAAGACATGTCGGGTTTAGACACAGACATCATGGTTCACCGTCTCCCAACAAGAGAGGATTGTCCACCGATCAAGCAAAAAGTCCGCCGAATGAGGCCTGACATGTTTGAAAAGATCAAAGCAGAAGTGATGAAGCAATTCGACGCTGGCTTTCTGGCTGTTACGTCCTATCCTCAATGGGTCGCTAACATCGTGCCAGTACCTAAGAAAGATGGCAAAGTCAGGATGTGTGTGGACTACCGGGATTTGAATAGGGCCAGCCCCAAAGACGATTTTCCACTTCCACACATTGACATTTTGATCGACAACACAGCTTAGCACAAAGTGTTTTCCTTCATGGATGGATTCTCGGGCTACAATCAAATCAAAATGGCCCCCGAGGACATGGAGAAAACAACTTTTGTCACACAATGGGGCACTTTCTGTTACAAGGTGATGCCGTTCGGGCTGAAGAACGCCGGGGCAACTTATCAACGCGCCATGGTAGCTTTGTTTCATGATATGATACATCATGAGATTGAAGTTTACGTAGACGATATGATAGCTCGGTCACAAACAGAGGAGGAGCACCTTGAACATCTAGAAAAGCTGTTTGCCAGGTTGAAAGAATACAAGCTCAGGCTGAATCCAAGTAAATGCACTTTTGGAGTTAGGTCTGGTAAACTTCTAGGATTCATTGTAAGCAACAAAGGCATTGAAGTCGATCCAGCAAAAGTGAAAGCAACACAAGAGATGCCTGCTCCCCGTACTGAAAAGGAGGTTAGAGGGTTCTTGGGGCGCTTGAACTATATTGCCAGATTCATCTCTCATCTGACTTCTACCTGTGAGCCAATTTTCAAACTCTTGAAGAAAGATCAGGTAGTCGTGTGGAACGATGATTGTCAAGCTGCTTTTGATAAAATCAAGGAGTATTTGCTAGAACCTCCTATTCTGATGCCACCCGTCGAAGGAAGACCATTGATCATGTATCTGACCGTCTTGGATAACTCAACGGGGTGTGTTTTGGGCCAGCATGACGAGTCTGGTCGAAAAGAGCATGCTATTTATTACCTTAGCAAAAAGTTTACCGACTGTGAGACTCGCTACTCACTGCTCGAGAAAACTTGCTGCGCTTTGGTATGGGCTGCTCGCCGACTAAGGCAGTATATGTTGACTCATACTACCTTGTTGATTTCCAAAATGGATCCTATCAAGTATATCTTCAAAAAGCCCGCCTTATCTGGAAGGATAGCTAGATGGCAAATGATCCTAACTGAGTATGACATCCAGTACACTACCCAAAAAGCTATAAAAGGGAGTGTACTAGCTGACCATCTGGCTCATCAAGCTATCGAAGATTATCAACCCATGAGATTTGACTTCCCATACGAGGACATCATGAATTTGGACAACATTGAAAGTAACGGACCGTATGACGGACCCGAAAAGGGATCCCGATGGACCCTGTACTTTGATGGTGCTTCAAATGCACTTGGAAACGACATCGGCGCAGTACTCATTTCTCCGGAAGACTGTCACACACCTTTCACGACCCGACTTTGCTTCAGCTGCACAAACAACATGGCTGAGTATGAAGCTTGCATCTTTGGTCTCAAGGCTGCTATAGACTTGGGGATCAAATCTTTGATCGTATTTGGGGATTCGGCTTTGGTTATCAGTCAAATCAAAGGAGAATGGGATACCAAGCACCCTAATCTTATCCCATACAAAGAACATGTCTTGACATTGTTGCCTCATTTCGAGCAAATTACCTTCGAGCATTTCCCACGAGAAGAGAATCAGCTAGCAGACGCTCTAGCCACAATGTCCTCCATGTTTAAACTCAACTGGGATAACGAGGATCCCCAAATCACCATCGAGCGAATGGATGAACCTGCGCATTGTCATGAGATTAATACCGAAGAAGTAGTGAAACAACTCTGGTTCCATGAAATCAAAAGGTATCTCGAGACTAGAGATTATCCCGAAGGAGCTTCCGTAAATGACAAGAAGTTCTTAAGGAAATTCGCTGCTAAATTCTTCCTGAGCAACGGCATCCTTTACAAACGAAGCCATGATTGTGTATTACTCCGATGCGTAGACAAAGCTGAAGCAGAGTTGATCATGACTGAGATACACAGCGGCACATTTGGCACTCACTTGAGCGGGCATACAATGGCTAAGAAGATCCTAAGGGCAAGCTATTACTGGTCTACCATGGAAGCTGACTGCCATCAACATTCTCGTACTTGCCACAAATGTCAAGTCTACGCTGACAAGGTTCACATCCCTCCGGTTCCTCTCAACATTCTGACTGCTCCTTGGCCATTTGCAATGTGGGGCATTGACATGATTGGAGAGATCAAGCCCACAGCTTCCAACGGACATCGCTTTATCCTAGTTGCCATTGACTATTTCACCAAATGGGTCGAAGCAGCTTCCTTCGCCTCTGTTACTAAAAATGTGGTTGCCCGCTTCATCAAACAAAATCTCATATGCCGGTATGGTGTTCCAGACAGGATCATCACATACAACGGTACGAATCTGAATAACACGATGATCACCGCATTGTGCGAACAGTTCAAGATTTATCATCACAATTCATCTCCCTATCGGCCGAAGATGAACGGTGTTGTTGAAGTTGCGAACAAAAACATTAAGAAGATCATTCAGAAAATGACAGTCACTTACAAAGACTGGCATGAGATGTTACCGTTTGCTCTACATGGATACCGTACGACGGAACGTACTTCAACCGGGGCAACCCCATTTTCATTGGTATATGGCATGGAAGCTGTCGTGCCTATGGAAGTTCAGATTCCTTCTCTAAGGATTATGAAGGACACAGGTTTGAATGAAGATGATTGGATGCAGACCCGACTTGATCAACTCAATCTGATCGACGAGAAGTGACTCGCTGCTACATGCCATGGTCAGGCGTACCAAAAGCGGATGATCAAGGCCTTCAATAAGAAAGTCAGACGTCAAGTGTATCAAGTCGGAGATCTCGTAATCAAGCGGATTATCTTGCCGCAAAGTGATCCCAGGGGCAAGTGGACTCCTACATATGAAGGACCATTTGTGATCAAGAGCATATTTTCTGGTGGTGCGATGATTCTAACTACCATGGACGGCGACGATTTGCCGCACCCTGCGAACGCAAAAATAGTCAAAAGATACTACGCATAAAATAACCCGGCAAGTCGAAAACCCGAAAGGGCGGCTTGGGCAAAAATGGGCATCCCGGTGAACCGAAAACCCGAAAGGGCGGTTCGGGCAAAAATTAGGGATACAAATAAAAAAAATCTGTACACACGGTAAGTTGAAAACCCGAAAGGGCGGCTTGGGCAAAAAGGGGTTTCCCGGTGGATCGAAAACCCGAAAGAGCGATTCAGGCAAAAGTTAGGGAATTAAAGCGTATGACTATGTCTCGTCGGATCACTTCAAAGATAATCTCTTCATCAACCAGTTCCAGGTTTCTGATCAATCCAGTCATCGGCAGACAAAGCATTGAATGGACAGATATTCAGAGTTGTGAAGGCTATAGCAGAATGGAATCCCATGGAATTATCTCACAAAGCCATCTTTATTTTGTATAAATCTTTCAAATATTCACGACAAAATCCTCTTACTAGGATGATTGTCTCCTTTGTACAAATATACTCAGAGAAAGTTAATACAAATACTTTTCCCAGAAATTTGTGTCATTTCCTTTCTCTTTTTTCTCTTGCACTAATTGTTTTATTTTGAGAAACGTCCAATGTTTTGTTAAATAGGCATATGCATTTGAACATAATCATTTCCTTATGAATCCAGAAAGAGGATTACTGATAAGTTGAAGGTACAGTTGGATATCTTGACACCCTTTCAAAGGAAATCCCCAGGAGATTTGGAATCCATATCCCTAGCAAGCCTTGAAGCTTATCCCCTGCAGAGTACGGACGTCTCTCCCGAGCTTTATTCAAAGTTATTCCTCACAAGGGCTTATAACTGGGTTATCCTCAGCTAATTGCCACGGAAGATCGTACTCGGCAAAATTCTTCCTATCCCCAGCGGAGTTCGTCAAAGTTTCCCCAGCATAACTTATCAATACAATCCCCGGAGGAGTTTATCTTTGTTATCCCCAGCCAGAGAATCCTCCAGAACTCAATTCCCCTCAGAGTTTAAGTTTCAGTATCCCCAGCCGAGCTAAAACTTCAAATTATCAATCCCCAGCGGAGCCAGACTAGTGAACCTTCTCCCCACAGAGTTACTTCCCACCAAACTGAAGATTCTCAGTCTTACCTCCCCAGCATGAGTCTATTAGATTGGAACTCCCCAGTAGAAGTCATCAGGAATTCTCTTCCCCAGCAACAGCCAAGGAATTATTCGTCCCGGCAGCCGTCGAGATGCTCTTATCTTCAGCCATCTCGGATTCATCTATCCTCAGCAAGATAGCTCATCAGCTTACATGCACATTCATTTATATTCATATCATATAACATACGTTGCATCATGCATCATGACATTGCATACAACTAACTCTTTACCTTTTCAGGTAAGACCAGTCGACAGACTAAAATCATTATCTTCCGAGATTCTTTCCAGGAATAGTTCCGATGTGACCCAGACATGGCAACATTCTAATGCTTATTCCAGATTTATCCAAATGCAGTTTTACACGAGCTCATCATCAGGGAACCCTACACCGGTTCTTCCTCCAAATTCAAGGCTTCTGAAAATAGTTTACGGGTTCTCCAAGTAACGGATGTTAACCTATCGCTTGTTCAGTTTCTTCTCAAGACTTCTGAAAATATTTTATGGATTCTTCCCAACAACGGATGTCAATCTATCACTTGTTCAGATGTAACCTTTGAAAACAGTTTACGGACGCTTCCCAATAACGGATGCTGCTCTATTGCTTATTCAACTTCAAGATTTCTGAAAACAGTTTACGGATTCTTCCCAACAACAGATGTTAATCTATCGCTTGTTCAAACTCTTCTCGACTTCTGAAAACAGTTTACGGGTTCTCCAAGTAACGGATGTTAACCTATCGCTTGTTCAGTTTCTTCTCAAGACTTCTGAAAACAGTTTATGGATTCTTCCCAACAACGGATGTTAATCTATCAACTTGTTCAGATGCAATTTTTGAAAACAGTTTACGGATTCCTCCCAACAACGGATGTCAATCTATTGCTTATTCAGACCCCCAGTTCAGAGATGGTCTAAAGCATGGACACCTTCCTGATACTCATTCCAGATGGCATCTTTAAGCCCATCCCCGACAAGTTTCTATCACTCCTCCCGATGGCATCGTTAAGCCCATCTCCAAATGGCATCTCTAAGCCCATTCCCGCATCCATTGCTTTGACGAGTGCAAATTTCCGGGCACTCTAGTGTCCAATCTCCTTTTACCCTCGAGTCAAGAAAGGCAAACTTGCCAATCTAACTCTTCGGATTCAAGAAGATTGAACAGGGGCAACTGTTGTACCCCAAAATTTGCCCTCCCATTTCTCATTGATTTCTCATCACAAAGCCCTTGGAGATCAAGATCCAGTTAGGGTTTCATCTACTCAAGACTTCTCCTTGCACTGTTGACCCAAATTAGGGTTTGTATTTGCACAAAGATGTTCTGACCTAAAATGCCTAAGATGACTTTCATGCTTCATATTGGACTCCCAAGTTTATCCACATCAAGTTTCAAGTCTTGATTCCAAGTTCTGCCCAGTCAATTGGACAGTTGACCTAGAAATCAACTGTATTGGGGAAAAAGTCAACTGTGGCCAATTGACAGTCAAATCTCATGAAAATTGACCCACATCAACATTATGAACTCACATGGACCATTTGATCAAGTTTGGATCACAATTCCACAAGAAATTTGATCAGATCACCAAAAGGGCAAAATGGTCATTTTTAGGGTTTTGACTGCACAAGGGCAATTTTTGACTGTTTGACCTAGCCAATGGCAAACCAAGCTCACATATGGACTCAAGGACCCCATGGATTTGTCTTGACATGCTCAACAAGTTCAAAAGATCCCAAATGCACAAGATTGACAGTTGAATTTCCCAGTCAATTGATCAATTTTGACTGTATACTGAAAAGTCAAACTTTGACTTTTTGGTCAAAGTCAAGTGTCAAGATTCATTTTTCATCAAAACATGCCAAATCATGAAACTTGTTCATCAAGAAATCAAGAAATGCAAATTAGGGTTTGAAATGAAGATTTTTCATAACTTAGAATTTTTCTAAGTTATGAAAAAACCTAATTTTTTCCTAACTTTGCCCCACTTTCTCACCAAGATTCATTTGGATTCAAACAAAAGTCAAAACATGAAAGTTGTAGCCTGTTTCATAATATACAACTTTTATTCACAAAGTTTTCCCAAAAGAAGCTTGTAGCTCAAGTTACAATTTTTGGAACAAGGGTACCAAACCATTCTTAACTTAGTGAAAATTTGACCTATTTTAGGCAAGGTTTTTACCTAACTTCAAGACCATTTTTCACATACTTCCACTTGGAATTTCAATTTTCATTTCAAATATGGATTGTAGTACACATTCCAAGCTTTCCAAAATGTCCAAGAACTCATCAAACAATCTCATGGTTAGGGAGAATCGAATTTGGCAAGTTGGGCAAAAGTCACTTTTGTTCTTGACCAAGACATGTTCATACACATTGCCATTTTCAAGTCAGCTTGGTTTATGCTACATTACAGGCCTCTAATCCCATTTGTACTCAATAATTTAATACATACTCATTGTGCCAAAGCCTTATTTTGTGTGTCCAAACATTATTTGCAAGATTAAGCCATTTTTAGATAAAGCATAATATCCATTTTTGAAAAGTTAAACTTTATGTCAAAGTTGCAAATCAGCAAGTACAGATCAAATCTCTTTGGCACAAGTTTAGGAACTAATCACACTGATCAATGCCAAGGTTTGCAGCACATTAGGGGGGCCTCTACCTGTCTAAACACCAACTTGGCCTTTGGTTGCTTAAAGGGTAAGAAATATAGCATATCACATACCAACTCTCATATCAGCTAACCAGGCCTTAAGCAAACTTGTCAAGCATATTCTAAAGATCCATCCTAAGCTGAAACAAGACCCTAACATCTCCAATACCTCCCCATTCCCAGAATCACCCTCAAACTGCCCAAACAGAGCATCTGCTGCAGTTTGAGTTCCCCAGTTCAAACCTTCCATGCACTCTTGCTAAAACCACCTCAAATACATCCCACAACATCCCTTGAAGCTAATCAAAACCTCAAACATGACCTGTAACACTCCCAGGCAACATCACCATTTTCATTTTCTTGTTTTGCAGTTGAAGTTCTATAGCACGATTCAAAAGGTTTCAAGACAAAGTAAAGCCTGGAATAGCATCCCTGGACATCAAGGAAGCTATACCAATCATCACCTTGCTCTGAAAGTACCTCCATCATCAGATACAACTTCAACTGAACAGGTATATTCTTGAACTTCTATCTCCCAATGTAGGCATCATTAGCTCTAAGTTTGTGAATAAGAAGTGTTCTACTCATGCCCCTGAAACTGTACATACCTTTACTTTTCATTTATTTTGCATATGCTGTGAGAATTTAAGGTCTGAATATTGATAAAAAGTTAGGTTAAGATTTGGGAATGATAAAATTCTCTCTCATTTGAGAGTTAGGAGGAGTTCTTTACATATTCAGAATCGTGATTCAATGCTTAACATTTTTGGTGTTGTAAGTTTGTGCAAAAAGTCAAGGAATCCAGATGTTTGAATCAGTGTACAGGCGCGCGTTTTTTGAACAATTTCTGGCTGGAGGTTGAAGAAGGACTTGGTGGGCTGGGCCTGTTTTTGTATTTCTTTTCACACACTATTTTTACTTTGACACCCCCTAGGCCCATTTGGTTTATTTTTATGATTTTTTGACTTTTGTTTTTTATTCCTGACTTATTTATTTGTCCTCATGATATTAAAAATATAAAAATAATTTTTTAAACCATTTTTGAATTTTTTAGGCATTTATTTGTTTATATTGATATTTGTACATAAATAAATAAATAAACACTTTTTTACTTAAAATACTAAAAAATAATGTAAACACATTTTATTTTCATTTTTATTTTGTTTTATCTTCTTAAAATATTTTATATAAAATATACCTTTTTTTTTTTATAAATATTAAATATTATTATTTTTGTATATATAATACATATTTAGAAAATAATACAAATATATATATATATATATATATATATATATATATATATATATATATATATATATATATATATATATATATATATATATATATATATATATATATATATATATATATATATATATATATATATATATATATATATATATATATATATATATATATATATATATATAT